>CM035160.1:128682237-129929998 GCA_020205615.1 Panax quinquefolius | reverse complement strand
TTAAGTCCAACCTAGCACTCCATATATTCAAAAAGAAAATATTGTCCTTGTGGTGACACAATAAAACAATATTGTTCAATTTTTTTATAAGCATCAAATGTGATAATTAACATCTTAAATATTTAATACTTGTCTTGTGGGTGACACAACACTCATATTAAATATTTAATACTCTATTAATTTTATCATGCTAGAAGGCGGTATCGCTCGATATTCCAAATATCTTTGAATGCTTAGGACTTAATATAAAAAATTTGAGGGTTTCAGATGTTATTAATTTATCTCATCCTCGCTTAGCGCGCATGCACACATATATATATAAAATACGTGTCATATTAATTAACATGCTAAGCATGTTTGCATAATATATATATATATATATATATATATATATATATATATATATAAATATAAGCATGCACATATAGAATACTATATTCTACCCAAGATTGATTATGGACTTTTATTCTAGCTTTGTCTACTGTAGCCACCAAGTGAACTAAAAGGTCAAACCCTAGGGGTGCAAGAATTAATATTTAAATATAACTATTACATTTAAATCTCAGTCGCATTACAAACGGGTCTTCAAGCGCCTCGCCCTTGATCTCTAATTCTTCAAAATTAATTCTAATTATTCCTATTACAAAACTATTTAAAATAAATAGAAACCTCATCAACAAATAAGGAAGTACATAGAGGAGATATAATTTACATTAAGAAAATTAGAGAAGACGAGGTACGCAGATCCCATTTAATAAAAATCCATACATTCATGCATCCAACTAAAATAAAATCAAATCACATCGGGTCAATAGTCCATAATCAATCCCATTTATTATCATACACATCACCATATGCATCAATAAAAACATTCATCTCATGAATAATAAATATTCAATATATATATTGATGTCATTTAATGGGCAAATTTAGTTAAGATAAAATCTAATTTTGAATCAAAATAAACTCTTTTATTTTAATCCAAATTTAAATCAAAATAAACCTCTTTTATTTTAATTTATCCAATTTTGAATAAAATAAACTATTTTATTTTAATCAAAATCTTTAATCAAAATAAACTCATTTATTTTAATTAATTATGGAATCTAATTTCAAGAAGAAAAATAAAAAAACTCATTTAGTTTAGGAAACATGATTCTCTTTCCTATTCACAAATAAACTCCTTTATTTTGAATAATATGAAATCTTATTTCATATCTAAATAAACTTCTTTATTTAAGAAAATACGATTCTCTTCCTATTCACAAATAAACTCTTTTTATTTTGAATAATATGAAATCTTATTTCATATCTAAATAAACTCCTTTATTTAAGGAAACACTATTCATTTTCCTATTCACAAATAAACTCCTTTATTTTAGAAAACATGGAATCCAATTTTAACTCTAATTAGTTATCATGGAATCCAATTCCAACTTTAATTAGTTAGTATGAAATCCAATTTTAAAATTAAAATAAACTTTTTTTATTTTAATATTAAAATAAACTTTTATTTTAATTATAAAATAATTAAGAATATTAATATATATATATATATATATATATATATATATATATATATATCATTAGCTACATTTAAATTTCAAAAGCATGTAAAGACTTTCTAAATTGCAAGAAATTTATTATGGCTTTTTATTTTTATTATTTTTTTTTTCTTTCTAAATTTTATACAACAAAATTATGCCCAATTATATTATTCAAAACACATATTAATATACATATCAAATTAAAATAATTAATAATTCGCATACATGTTTCGATTTTGATACCAACGTTAGGTTTATAATATTCACGAACGTAATCAAATTGCATTAAATAAGTGAAAACCTGAAAAATCAGAGTTTAAATTTTTTTACAAACCATATATCTGGATCATCCTTTATTCGCAATTATTAATTAAAAGAAAAGACAAAGAACAAGAATCATACCCTTGAAGATTCGAGCTTCCTCATGTACAAGTTCACATCCAAATCCTTTCGCGTTCAACTTGAGTCCACCGGGTTTGGTTCCTTCCTTTAATCAACGTTAGCCACCCAAATGTTTGGCCTCTAGAGGTGATCCACCAAGGAAGAAGAAAGATTCAAGAAGATGGGTGTTTGACAAAACCCTAGTTTTTCTATCTCGCATAGAAAGGAGCGTACTCTCCAATAATTGGAATCACGTATGTAGATATCTGATATAAGACTCCTCTTATAAAGATATTTGTTAACCCTTCTAATCTAATTAGAAAATAGGGTATTATTTAATTAATTAATTTTCTTTAATTAATTAAGCTCCTTAATCTTATTAGGAATAATTAATTAAACTCTTTTAATTAATTTGCCTCCTAATCTTATTAGAATAAATGAGAGTACTTTTATTAATTAATTTCCAAACTTCTTTAGAATTAAATAATAATAATAGTAATAATAATAATAATAATACGATTCCTCTTATTAATTTATATTTAATATTTCTAAAATATTAAATAATAATATATCAAGCTATTTAATTTATTCTATCATCATAGATTAAATTAAATATACTTAACTTATTATTACGATTATGTCATTAACTTCTTAAATAATTATTCTTCCTTTTATGATGTGACCCTTTAGGTTCTCCATATTAAACCGATTGTGAATAAATCAATTAGAACAATTCTAATCTTATTTAAATAAATAAATTAAATTATTTATTTATTTAAATAAATAACATTTATTCTACAATAGGGATAAGCCTCCCTAGTGATTAACGTAATTTCCGGATAATATAAATTTCAACATTAATCATAAAAATCTTTGAGTAAATAGTTACCTTTACATTCAATCCTTCCACCATACAATGTCCCAATTAAATATAAGACATGAAATTATCACAAGTCTTATTTTATTTAATTATATGTATTTCGACTCTTAAATGCACAACTCCAAATAATACAAATTAGAAACTCCTTTCTAATTTTATTTTGCTTCTGGCCAAGACTATTGAGTCACATTTATCGAATCACATGACATTTTTCTTCTTTTTACTAGAAGCTAGAGATTCTTTATCGATCATACATTATCTCCATGTACGACTTTATTATACCCAAGTATACCCTTTGATATACCCTAAGGGTCTTAAGGAATAAGTCAAAGTATAACTCATCATACACAAGATACTATGATGATCTCAAGTCCAAGGATCACTAGACGACTATCACTACGTGAATTCCTAATGATGTGCAAGTAAAACTCCATTAGGTATTCCTTAGCGAGCCACGCTCAAAGGAACTTATTCTCTAATAAGCACCTAAATACTTACTTTAGTGTCTCCACAATAAATGATCATGAGATCAATCATCCTCATCCAATGAGCAAGAACGTATGTACCAATCTATTGGATTCACTAATCCCCAATTTAGTAATCCAACGATTGGGAACTATTTTAGTTTTAAGCTTTCTAAGAATTTAGATCTCATTAGAATGATCATCATCATTATTATAAAATATTTGCTTAAAACTATGGGTTTATCACATATTATAAAACAACATCATGTAGATAATTAAAAGTCTTTAATAAATTAATATTTTTTATTAATAAATGAATAAGATTGTTACAAAGTATATGCTTTATCATCAAACATGATTGGCTTCACAGTGCATACTACTTTCACCTTCTCCGTAGTAATCCTAACCAAATCAGTCCTTCTATTACCCTTTCTCCAACCTCATCCCAACAAGCTCTGAGAGTCGACACTTCTTTACCATACAATGCTTCAAAAGGGCCATACCAATACTAGTTTGCCAACCGTTATTATATGCGAACTCCACCAAACTCAAATAATCATCCAAGTTTCCTATCCATTCTAAAGCACAAGATCGTAATATGTCTTCTAATGTCCTAATAGTTCTCTAATTGTCCATCCGTCTTCATGGTGAAAAGATGTACTATAAATTTGAAGTCAAGGCTCCCCAAGCTCATTGAAATCCTTTCTAAAATCAAGAAGTAAACCGTGGATCCCGATCCGAAACAATAGAAACTGGAGTCCCATGAAGCCTAACAATCTTACGTTAAAAAATATCTGCTAACTTATTTATCTAAAAATCCTCACGAATAGCCAGAAAATGAGCCGATTTAGTCAAACGATCCACTACCACCCAATAAGATATCATTATTTTAAGAGTCCCCAGAAACCAAATACAAAGTCCATCAAAATGTCATCCCATTTCCACGCAGAATTTCTAATGTTGTAACAAACCACCGTGCCGTTGTTGCTTATTTTCACTTGCTGACAAGTAAGCCATTTACTCACAAATTCAGCTGCATCCCTTTTCATTCCACTCCACCAGAAATTCTCCTTCAGATCTTTATACATCTTTGTAGACCCCGGATGAATAGAAAATGACGAACTATGAGCTTCAGTTAACACTGCCTCACGAATCATTGGATCCACTGGAACACATAACCGTTTACCAAACCATATCACACCTTGCTCATTAATGCCAAACTCGTCGTTGCCACCTCATTCATATATCTCAAGGCCATGTACACAACTCGCCATCCTTCTTTTGGGCTTCTTTAATACGCAAAATAAGAGAAGGTTCCACCCTCATACCTGCTACCAACCCATCAGAACCTTTAGTATATAGCTCCAAACCCACACGTTCCATATCCAAGAATAGTTGAGGTTATGTAACCAAGGCAACTACACTCCCTGAACTCTTCCGGCTAAGAGCATCTATAACCACATTAACCTTACCGGGGTGATACTGAATCCTGGTATCATAATCCTTAACAAGCTCCAACCAACGCCTCTGCCTCATGTTAAGCTCCTTCTGAGTAAAAATATATTTAAGGCTCTTGTGGTCGGTGAAAATATCACAAGTCTCTCCATATAGATAGTGCCTCCAAATCTTTCTGGCAAAAATAATTGCTGCTAACTCCAAGTCGTGGGTAGGGTAATTCACCTCATAAGGTTTAAGTTGTCTGGAAGCATAAGCAATTACCTTACCATGTTGCATCAAAACACACCTTAATCCCTTCTTGGAAGCATCACTATAAATCTGATAACTTCCTGTCCCCGACGGTAATGTAAGCACTGGAGCCGACACAAGCCTCTTCTTAAGCTCCTCAAAACTTTTTTCACGTTCCTCATTCCACACAAACTTTATGCCCTTCTTCATTAATCGAAAGCAATGGCAAAGCTAACAAAGAGAAACCTTCCATAAATCGCCCAGTAGTACCGCCAAACCTAAGAAACTCCTAACGCCGGGCCATCGTGTTAGGTCTTGCCAATCGCTGATAGCCTCAACCTTCGCAGGATCCACCTTAATACCTTCAAAGACACCTACATGTCCCAAAAATGCTACCCGTTCTAACCAAAACCGGCATTTGGAGAACTTAACATATAACTTATTCTTTTTCAGAACCCCCAAAATAGTACGAAGATACTCTTCATGCTCCTCTTTAGACTTGGAATACACCAAAATGTCATCGATGAAGACAATGATAAATTGGTCCAAATACTCGCTAAAAACCCGATTCATCATATCCATAAACACTGTCGGAGCATTAGTCAACCCAAATGACATCACCAAAAACTCATAATGCTCATACCGAGTACGAAAAGTTATTTTTGTAATGTCCTCTTCCCTCACCCTCAACTGATGGTACCCCGACCTCAAATCTATCTTTGAGAAGAATTTCGCCCCTTGGAGCTGATCGAAAAGGTCATCTATCTGTGATAATGGATATCTGTTCCTGATAGTGATCTGATTTAGCTCCCTATAATCTATACATAATCTCAAAGATTTGTCCTTCTTCTTCACAAAAACAATACCGAGCACCCCACAAGCGATACGCTTCTGGCCTAATGAATCCACGATCTAACAACTCATGCAATTGTTCCTTCAACTCCGTAACTCTAATGGAGCCATTCTATAGGGTGCCTTAGAGATAGGTTCTCGCTTCTGAATGAGCTCAATAGTAAACTCAACTTTCTTGGCGGTGGCAACTCGCAGATCTCTTAGAAATACCTCGTGAAATTCTCGCACAACCGGATAGTCATCAAGTCAGGGCTCATCCTCGAGGTATCCTTCACATAAGCCAAATAACAATCACGCCCTTAGCAATCATTTTGCTCACTTTCAAAGATGAGATCAACTTTACAACACCATTCTACTTGGAACATTGAAACTAGAATTCGGAGCCTCTAAGGTTCCAAATATAACCTTCCTCACTTGACAATCAATAGTGGCTCGATGCTCACTCGTACCAATCTATACCCAAGATGATATCGAAATCATGCATCACCATCGAAAGTAAGTTAATCACAGACACCTCCTCCCTAATTTAAAGGACACTAGCGAAAAGTGCTCGTAAATAATCACGTAATTCCCATCGGGTAGAAATAGATAAATGAGGATCTAATATATGAGAAGACACTCCAAGATGACGAATAAGTGAAAGTGCAACAATAGAGTGTGTAGATCCAGTGTCAAACACAACCGATGCCTCACGATTTCCTACAAGAAGGATGCCTGAAATAGTACCTGGTGCTTGGTGTAAGATCCCAAATTTTTCGAAATAAAAGTATTTAATTTTCTGATAATTGTTATTCTATTTAGTAAATGGTTAAATTGATAAAAAGTTAAAGTTAAGGGTGATATTTGAAAATTTTTCAAAGTAAGCAAGTTGATATAAAATATTCGTTGAGTCGAGGAATATTCGTTTGCTTTCGGGGATATTCTTTTTATCAAGGAATATCCGCATTTATTTTGCACCATCATTGGTGGACCCCACAACGGAATAACCGCCGAGTTAAAAATGATGTAATTATTTTTTATAAAAATAACTACGAAAAGTTTTACCGTTAAACCGTTGAACTATCCAAGAATAAAAGTGCAAGAATATGCGTCAGTTGCATAAGAGCAATACCAGTATTGATTATCGATGCTTATGTGAGATGTCACTCGCTTATACTCGCTTATTGCATACAAGAATTGTCTGCGATAATATCTCTCATATTATTGATTCAATTATTATCACAAGATCATCTCGTATAATATTTATTATTATTAAATCAATAATTGAGACGCATACAAAGTTATTTATATTATTATTTGCAATATTAACGATGTTTAGAAAGTTCTGCCGAGGAGAGGTTTGTCACCTAATCAAGCTACCAATAGGAGAAATTTTTATCTAAAGCCCTCTTTCCGGAAATGATCTAGTTGTTAAATATTGTGAGTTGTAATATTAATGAGAATAAGTTCGTGTTGATTAAAAATGAAATTGATATTTCCATCAGATTGGGATTATTAGTGTTAATGGAAATCGACATCTATTCCGTTAATAATTGATGTCTGGAGGTTATATTGACCAATTGAGTAATTAATCGGATAAATGAGCAATTAATTGTTATTAATTCATATGCTTATAACTATTTGTTCACATGTGTGTACTATTGATTCACATAAATGTACTATTAGGGGAGGTGGTGCAAGATTGATAATACTTGTATGACTAAATTAAAAATGGAGGTATAGATGAAGGTACTATACAATAATTATTTTTTCACATGTATAGAACTATTGATTCACATGATTGTACTATTGATTCACATGATGTACTATTAGGGGAGGTGGTGCAAGTTTGATAATACTTGCAGGACTAAATTAAAATGAAGGAAAAGGATGAAAGTATATACTCGTAATATTTTGATCCCCAAAACGCGTAATTATCGTCGAACTATGTTTTCCTATAAATAAAGCTCATTCTTCTTTCATTCTCACCAATTCACTAAGACTCACAAGAGTAATTATAGAGAGAGAAGCTATAGAGAGATGAGCTTTAGAGAGAAAGTAGAAGAGAAGTCTGCTACCTCACCATTCCAATATCCAGTCTTCTTCTGAGGTAAGGGGTATTATTTATTTCATATTCTGAAGAGAAATTATTTTTCGTATTCGTATGAATATTATTTTCGTTTAATATTCGTAAAGGGTATTATTTCTTTCATATTCATGAAGAGAGTTATTTTCTTTTCAATACTCGTAGTGGTTGTTATTCCATTCTTTATTATTCATTTGAATAACTCGCTCACGTGGACTACCGTATGCATGGTGAAATTCTTCCGTTATTCCATTCTTTATTATTTTGTTGGAATAACTCGTATACGCGACCACCGTATGATGGTGAAATTCTTCATTATTCCATTCTTTATTATTCTCATTGGAATAACTCATCTACGCTTACCGTATGATGCATGGTGAAATTCTTCCATTATTCCATTCTTTATTATTATGTTGAATAACTCGCTCACGCGACTAACAGCATGCATGGTGAATGACCCTTCGTATTCATTCTTTATTAAATTGTGGGAATGATGCATTTCTTACGTGGATTACCGCATGGCCGTAAAAATCCATTTGCGCTTTCAGATATTCTATTATACTCGTATGAGATATCATTTCTTTTGTACTCGCCATGGAATATTGTTTTCTTTTTTCCTTTTCCTTTTATGAGTACTATTCACGAAGTAATATTCATGAGTTACTATTTACTTAAGTTACTATTCACCCGATTACTATTCACTCGAATATTATTCACTTTCGTATTCTTGGGACTTTTTCGTCTTGAGTACTATTCATTCGCAAGTTACTATTCACCCGATTATTATTTAATAGAATATTATTCACTCGGGTATTTGGGGCACTTTTCATGCCGGGGTACTATTCACGAGGTACTATTCCCAAAGTACTATTCACAGGGTACTATTCACTCAAAAAATAAATTTCTTTTATGTCCAAATTATTTTTTATACATGAATATTATTCTTGAATTTTACTCCACAAAGCAGTATTATGGTGACAATTTGGATATTTTTAAACTCTGGATAAATTTAAAGTCTTTAATATTTATCCTTGATTTCGTTTGATTAATGTTTATATCATTGTCATCATCCTCATTGTGACGCCCCCAAAATAGGTATACGTCACCTATCTTGAGTCGCCAAATACATGGTACACAATACAAATAAAAACTTAATTATACAACATGAGCTGTGAGTTTTAATACAAATATTGTCTTCTAGACAGTATACAAACTCAATGGGGTCCTCATTACATTTATTATCACACTAATTCATAGAATAATGAGGACTACTAATGCTATCATCTGGACCGTCACTCCGTTCCCCGACTAGTCCCGGCTACATTTTCATTTCAAAGAGAACAATGAAATCAAAAGGGTGAGCTCAACTAGCTCAAGAAGAAATATTATGACTAAGATAATGCGTAATAAATTATCATTAGCCTTCAACAAAGTTAAACGATAAAATATAACAAACATCAAGTTTAATCATGCGGTGAACAAGCAATCCATTAGAAGAGTCAAGTAGAGAGTAAAATCTACTATCTTCTATGATTTAAAAGGTTTTTCATCACTTTTATCGCTGAGACTCAACTTAATAAATAATCCACATCTTCCTCGCACTTGACTACTACCAAGGATATTTATTAGTATCGTAACCATAAATTATCCATGCAAAGATGGGCCAAAGATATTCGTGTATTCATCAATGGTCATAATCATGCCAACAACTGTCCATCAATGCACTACGGCCCAATGATGACATTTACCACATCATTTTTAACATTACGGTCATGATTACACCGAATAATCCCTGGTCATAATCATACCAAGTTCATCTATGCATTACAGGCCATAGATGACTTTCAAAAAAATATAAACATGAGGATGATGACAATGATATAAGAATTCAATAAAAGAAGTTCAAGAATTATTTTATCCAGGAATCAATAACGTCCAAATTGTCAACATGATACTTCTTTGTGGAGTAAAATTTAAGAATGCTCAGAAGAATATTTCCATGAAAAGATACTGGATGAAGCGCAAATATCAAGGATATTCCACTAATTTCATGGAGTATAGAAGTCAAAACTTTAACCAACTGAGTATAATAATGAATGAAATAACAAAGAAATCAGCAGGCATGCAATAGACCGCACAGACAGGTTATTCCAACAGAATAATAAATAACGGAACCAGGTCATGCGAAAACGCATAGACAGGATGTTCCAACAGAATAATAAATAATGAAACCAAAGTTATCTGGCGCCTTGCATGTGATGTTCCGACGAGTAATAATTAACGGAACCGTGTCGGTAAAAGCGCACGCATGCATGTGATGTTCCAAATGTAATAATAAAGAGTGGAAGAACATAAGAATTTCACCATATATAGATTACCATGTATCAAGTTATTCCAACATAATGATAAAGAATGGAATAACAAAAGAATTTCATCAAGTATAGGGTAGCAGCAGTATCAAAGTTATTACAACGTAATAATAAAGAATGGAATAATGTAAGTTCTCTTCATGAATAAGAAAGAAATAATACCCCTCACCGTAAAAAAGAAATCGGATATAGGAGTAGTGAAGTAGCAAAGATACTTTTCTTCTTTCTCCTATAATTTCTCTCTCTCTGAGTTTCAAAGAATTCATAAGAAATAATGAAGGAATGAGCTTCTATTTATGTAAGAATGGACCTAATAAGAATTAATCCATGAAACGGTCCGTATTGAATTACTTTTAATCCAAGTGTCCATAAAATATTCTAATAAAACAAAACTTTTAAATAAAATATAATATATTGTTTATATATATATAAAACATGTGTAGAGAAAAAATTCACCGTGGAAACCCCGTGAATTGATCATCTTACTCCCTCATCCACTTTTCAAACTTAATATATATATATATATATATATATATATATATATATATATATATATATATATCTTTGACAAGTGTGTGTTTTTACGTGTATGTAGGAGTGTGTGTGTGGTAGTGGGTTTTGGTGGGGGTTGGGAGAATATGGTATGTAGTGGGAGTATATATATATATAATACGCATGTATACATTATAACTTTCTGATTTTTTTAAAAATAAGCTGGGGGTCCAAATAATAAGCAAAATTTTCCCATAAATACATCATAAAAAACTCCTCAATATTTTTAACAACACTTATCATCATTATTATAATTCACAATATTAATCGACCAGGTCGTTCCCAGGAAAGAGGTGGCTTTCTAATAAGGATTTCTCCATATTGGCGTGCAATTAGGTGACCAAACCTCTCCTTGACAGAACTTTTAGACATCGTTAATATTGCAAATAATAATATTAATAACCTTGTCATCTCAATTATTGATTTAATAACATATAAAATATTGACAATAATTGTATCAAATAACGTGAGATACTATGCAGCAATTACTGTAGCAATAATTGAACAAAACTGAGTGACTTCTCACGTAAGCATCAATAATCAATACCGTGTGCTACTATGCAACCACGCGTATTATTGTACTTTTAACACCAAGTGTTTCAACAGTTAACGGTAAAACTTCCGCCGTTATTTTCATAAAGTATTTTTGTCATTTTCTCAATTCGACAATAATTCTGTTGTGGGGTCCACCAATGATTGTGTCGTTGTACGAATATTCCCCAACCAATCGAATATTATATAACAACTTGCGTACTTTGCAAAATTTATAAATATTACCCACAACTATAAAATTATATCAAATTTACTCCATAATATTCAAAAATGATATTTATAGAAAAATCATCTTTATTTATAAAAGTTGGGGTCTTACACTCATGTTTATATTCTGATGAAAGTCATCTTTGGCTTACGTGCATAGATGGACTGTTGATTGGTATGATTATAACCAGGGATCATTCGGTATAATCATGACCGTAATGTTGCAAATGATGTGATAAAAGTCCTCATTGGCCCGTAGTGCATTGATGGACAGTTTTTGGCATGATCATGACCATGAATGAATACACGAATATCCTTAGGCTGTAGTGCATGGATAATTTGTGGTCTTGATACTAAAGAATATCCTTGGCCGTAGTGTAGTGGTGATTCGATGATGTGGATTATTTATTAAGCCGAGTCTCAGCGATTATGACCATGGGTTCTCTTCGGCCAAGGGTGCAAAGATGAATTGTTTTATGGCGTGATCATGACCGTTGATGAAAACACGATTATCCTTGGCCCGTAGTGCATGGATAATTCGTGGTCGTGATAATAATGAATATCCTTGGCCTGTAGTGCATGGATAATTCGGTGATGTGGATTATTTATTGTGTTGAGTCTCATCGATAAAATATTGATAATAAACTTTTAATTCGTAGAAGATAATAAATATTATGTTCTACTTGACTCTTCTAAAATACGGTTGCATGTCTTTGTCCTGTAGTGCAAGGATGAACTGCTAATCAATATCTTAGGCCCGTAGTGCAAAGATGAATTTATTAGTATGATTATGAACAGGAACTGTGATTTGGTATAACCATGATCTTTGATGTTTCAGGTAAAGACAGGTGATGAAAATTATCTTCATCCTAGGTGCGAAGAGGAATTTAGAACCACAATTATGATTATGAGTTATTCACATGATTGTGGACATGAATTGTTGATTGATGTTATAGGGATAAAATATTGTTGGTGAACTTTTAACATGGAGAAGATAATAGACTTTATGGTCTATTTGACTCTTCTAATGGATTGCTCGTTCCGCTGCAACTATGGTTGAAAAGTTTTATCATCTACCATATGTTCTAAATCTCTGATTTATTACTGACGAAGGCCATTGATAATTTAATTATCTTTAGTCATGATATTCTTTACTGGGATATTTGTGCTCACCCTTTTGCTTCACAATTCCTTTCAGGTAATAAGAGTGTAGCTGGGTAGAGCGGAGGTAATAGAGGATTAGAATCGGTGGTTATATAGTCATTGAGGTTCTCCTTAAAACAAAGATGGAAATAATTTTATTGAGAACTTTAGATAAGTGTGTTGTATTTTTATACGACATTTAATAGTTATATTTGGTGAATCAAATAGGGTGAGGTGAACCCAACTTTGGAAGGGTGTTTTGCCACTATCATACGAGATGTCTAATGATATACGACTTCGTGTTATCATAAGACAGGGTTGTGCACATCCACTTGTTGAGTATATCTACGAGCACTACCTATATAATCTTGGAGTTTGGTTGAAGTATAATTCTCAATTGGAGAAAATGAAGATAATTATATGTCAAGAGAAGACTCACCATTGGAAAGAACATGATAGTAATCTGCTCATTTTTCTTTGGGGACTATTGGGTCAACCAAGGATAATTCTCGAGTCATATGATATCTATCATAACTTAGATGCATGGCCTCCAATGTACGAAGGTTTCCTTGAGCATTTTCCAAAGATTTTAATTTCTAAAATAATTATTGATTGTACTTTTATGTAAAGTACCATTGTAAGGTGTTGTGGTCGAGGCACCATGAGAGTTACATATATTTGTATTAAAACTCACAACTTATGTGTTGTTGTACTCGCATCTACGCTCAACAACAGTATAAATGAAGTTTGTATTTTCTTTACGTAGTGTGATATCCGCGACTCGTAATGGGTCGTGTGGACTCTATTTTGGGGCGCCACACTTGGGCACCTCGATTAGTCATTAATGCAAATATTCTCCCACCTAAGGTCATACACCGCCATTACCAAAGATTACCGCCCCCATTACCACGCTGAACTATGCAGTCCCTTGCTCTATGTCCCATCTGTCCACATAAGAAATAAGCCCCTATATCTCTATAACACGCCCTACCAGCATGATACCCACCACAAGTAGCACATGGAGCAGGTGAAGGTGGCAAAAGATTCGGATTGCCCCCACCTGCTGGTCCTGGATACCGCCCCTGAATTTGACCCTGTTGGCAATGCTGACCCTGATTCTGATTTTGCTGGAAACCCCTGTTCTGTTGAAATCCTCTATTTTGATACTGCACTCCAGCTTTCCACTGACCTTGCTGCTGACCTTCACGACGACCCTGCTGCATTGGGTAAGCAAAATCCCTTCGAGGATTAAATCGCTAACCCGATGGAGGCTCATTCCAATTATTTTGCCTTCTATTCGATTTCGCTTAAATCGCCCCATTCCTTGCCCTTCTTTGTCATCTCTATCTCTCTTTCGACTCCTTCGATTTGAAGCTCGAAAGTCCTTGTGCTCCATTTCCACACTCTTAGCTGCATTGGCCACCTGTGATACATCTGTAAATATAGTGTGGATGATCGATCTCCTATACTCATATTTCAAAACCTATTTGAATTTTTCTGCCTATTTTGCAGTTGTCCCTGCTATTGAACCAGCAAAACCAGCCAATCTAGTAAACCGCGCTATGAAATCAGTAATAGTCTCATCATCCTTTTGTCTAATGGATATAAACTCCCTGATGTGTGCATCCCTATCAGCGTTTGGGAAGTACTGCTAATAGAATAGGTCACAAAAACCGCTCCATATGATTCCGTCCATAAATCCATCTCCTCAGTAGCCTTTCAAATGATTTCCACCATCATTGCATCATCCTCTAGCTTATAAACTGCTAACCTCACCTTTTGATTTTCTAAACACCTAATAACATCAAAAATCTTCTCCAAGTGGGCGATCCAGTTCTCCGCATAAATTGGAGTTGGAGCAAAACAAAAAGATTTGGGCTTCTGCTTAATGAACCTCTCCAATAACACATACAACGGCTGCACTGACTGACCCAATTGATCCTCGGGAGGAACATTATGCTCATGTTGTGGTATCTCTGCATCATCCCCCATGCCATTTGCATTATGATTTCCTTGCATCTGCGGGATACCTTGCATAGCCTATGCCACGACGTGCGTAACTACCTCATTCACCATTGCTGCTACCATAGCCGGGGTTATTGTTGCATTACCCTGGTTCCCATCGTTTCCACCTTGATTAACAACCTCAATGGGGTCGCTTCGACCCTCCTACCAAGTATTATCCCGCTTTCCAAAGAATTCTCAAGACTTACGAGCCATCTATGATACAAAATCAAACAGACGAGAACAAACAGATAAAAAAAAATAATCAAGGCCAAATTTATGCAGAACGAAAATCAAACATAATACAAATCTTATAACTACCCAGTGTTCTACCTATAACTCACAGGTCAAGCCTAAAAGGCAATCTACAAGATCATAACCTAAGCTCTGATACAAACTTTGTAACACCCCCTTTCCGAAAAAGGAAAAGGAATGTCACGTACAAACATAAAAAATACGAACCTCTAATAACTCTCAAAATATCTCCAATGAAATTGAACACTAATTGTCACATACTCCAATTTAAATAGAAGGAACTCCACACTTACATAATCTCTACTAATAAGAAATAAATGCCAAAATGGCCCAAACATCCATATACCAAATATTAGGAAAACCTAGTCTAATAATAAGTCTCAAAAACTAATCTACTCATTTAGATCGAAGGTAGTTCTCATCCCACATATCCTTATCACCCCTGATTACCTGCCAAAAAAAGAACACAGCGTGAGCCAATTGCCCAGTACGGATATGAAGATGAATAAATATATCACAATAAGTAATGAATCTAAAAGAGTTGAATGAATGAACACATATGAATTATAAACGAATTACTTAATATATCGTAATTTGTGAGTCCATTTACAAATGACTAACACCACAATCGAATAATTATAGCCAAAAGAATCCCAAACAAATAAGGCTGAATCAAATGGTTGTAAGGTGACAACTTCATACTGAGCTCAAATATAATTAGCCAAAGGCTAACAAAATACATTGGTATCATGATGCATACAAATCAAATCAGATAGTACGCACGCCACATATGTGACTCCCCCAAAATAGGTATACATCACTCATCTTGAGTCGCCAAATACATGGTATAAAATTCAAATACAACTTAATAATACAACTGTCGTGTAAAATACGACAGAACATAAACTGAGAGTTTTAAATACGAATATTGTCTTCTAGATAGTATTCAACTCAAATGGAGTCCTCAATACAATTATTGATACGCTATTTTACAAAATAGTGAGGACTACTAATGCTATCATCTGGACCGTCACTCCGTTCCCCGACTAGTCTCGGCTACGTTCTCATTTTTTGAAGAGGACAATGAAAGCAAAAGGGTGAGCTCAACTAGCCCAGTAAGAAATATTATGACTAAGATAATGCAGAATAATTTATTGTTAGCCTTGAACAATGTTAAACTGATAAAATATAGCAAACATCAAGTTTAACTGTAGCGGAACAAGTAATCCATTAGAAGAGTCAAGTAAAGCATAAAATCTACTATCTTCTATGATTTAAAAAGGTTTTTCATCACTTTTATTGCTGAGACTCAGCTTAATAAATAATCCACATCATTGAATCACCCCTGCACTATGGCCAAGGATATTCTTTAGTATCACGACCACAAATTATCCATGCACTACGGGCCAAGGATATTCGTGTATTCACCAATGGTCATGATCATGCCATAAAAAAAAATTCATCTTTGCACCTTTGGCCGAAAAAAATCCATAGCCATAATCATACCAAAAACTGTCCATCAATGCACTACGGGCCAATGAGGACTTTTACCACATCATTTGTAACATTACGGTCATGATTATACCGAATAATCCATGGTCATAATCATACCAAGTCCATCTATGCACTACATGCCACAGATGACTTTCAATAGAATATAAACATAAGGATGATGACAATGATATACGAATTCAATAAAATAAGTTCAAGGATTAATTTTTAAAGATTTATAATTTAATTTATCCAAAAATTAATAATGTCCAAATTATCAACATGATATTGCTTTGTGGAGTAAAATTCAAGAATAATATTATATCAAAAATGATTTGGACCGAAAAGAAATTAATTTTTGTCATGAATAATACCCCAGGTGAATAGTAATCGAGTGAATAGTACCTGTGAATAGTAACTTCTGGAATAGTAACCCCGTGAATAGTAACTTCGACATGAAAAAGTTACAACTTATCAAGAATGCTCAGAATAATATTTTCATAAAAAAATACTGGATGAAGCGCAAATATCAAGGATATTCTACTAATTTCATGGAGTATAGAAGCCAAAACATTAACACACGAGTATAGAATGAAGATCAAAACATGGATACAATCAATGATAGTAACCATAATAGACATCTGGGATGAAAAAGAGAACATTTTATTTTTCGGTGAATAGTGACGTATTCGTGAATAGTGCCGTATACGTGAATACAAAAAGGTAGAAATTCCATAATAAAACTCATATCAATAATTTGGCATAATGATATTGAAGAAAATAATATCATTTACGAAAAAAATAATATCCCTTACCTCAAAAAATAGTAGTTCTAATTGGAATATTGGATGTAAAGCCGAATGAAACTTGCACTGAATAGCAACTCTTAAAGTATCTAAATACTCACAAAAATACGCTCGATAATATAGAGAGAAAAGATTTCAGTTTCTAGTGTGATTTTCAATTCTAACCTAAACACCATATTTATAGGAAAATGCTTAGAACACCAAAGCAGAAAATTTAATAAATTATTAATATAATTAAACATTTTCACGCCCACTTTAGACAAACTGATTTCAGCATGTTTACAACACCTGTGGGGCCCACCCAATTGCAAAAAAAATGTTTTTATTAAAAATAATATTTAAAACTTCAAAAATTAATTATTCTTGAACTTCAATAATTCATAATAAATAGCCCTTTTATCAGAAAAATTTGAATCTTATGTCCTTCCATAGGAAATTCAATTCTCTACAACTTTGTAAGTTTAAGTTTTTCCAAATTCCAAACAGAAATTGACTGAAATCCACATACGGACGATTTTGCAGGCTATAATCAAATTTCAGTCAAAAATGGGGTCCACCAACACACAAAACATGTGTTAAACATTTTTTATAACAAAAATACTCTTCCTCCTCATTTATTCATATATCCCACATTCATTGTAAAAATATCACCATTATTATATTATTATAATATAATAATATATTTAAATAAATTATTTTATCAGAAAAGATAAAATATCAATTTTCAACAATTGTCACATTAAAAATTTTCTCCATCTATATCCACATAAAATGAATATTTTCCTTATCATATAAATCAATAATTAATTATTCACAAATAATATTACAGAATCACAATATTAACAACCAGGCTGTTCCTAGGAAAGAGGGGGCTTTCTAATAAGGATTTCTCCTTACTGGCGCGCAATTAGGTGACCAAACCTCTCCTTGACAGAACTTTCTAGACATTGCCAATAATGATATCTAATAATATTATTCAAATAATATGAATTATTGATTTGATAATGAAAATATCATGCAAATGACAATTATCAAACAACAATAATATAAAATATCAACACAACAATTATTGAATCAATAAAATAAAATATTAAAT
This sequence comes from Panax quinquefolius, assembly GCA_020205615.1. Lineage (NCBI taxonomy): Eukaryota > Viridiplantae > Streptophyta > Magnoliopsida > Apiales > Araliaceae > Panax > Panax quinquefolius. The sequence continues at coordinate 129,911,648 of CM035160.1, read as the reverse complement.
AAGAATTATCGAACCATTATTGATTAGTGCCTTCTTACGTAAGAATCAATAATTGGTGCAATACCGCAATGCTACTCATCATGCGACACCGCCAGACATCGAGATTTTAACCACCGGTACTCCAACAAAGGTTAATTGTAATAACTACGCCAGATTATTTATAAAAACTCAAACTTGTCATTTTTTTCATTCAATCGCTTTTAGTTATGGGGCCCACAAAAGGCTGCGCCATTGTACGAATATTCCCCGACAGCAAGAATATTCCACGAAACGAATATTCTCTGACAATAATGAATATTTTATAACCACTTGCTTATTTTGCAAAATTTATAAATATTACCCACAACTATAACATTATATCAAATTTACTCCTTAATATTCAAAAAAATTATTTCGAGAAAATTAAATCTTTATTCATTAAATTCGGGGTCTCACAATCTCCCCTCCTTATGAAATTTCGCCCTCGAAATTTACGTACGTACCTGGTATGCCGAAGAGGTAAGGATACCTCGTCAGATTCTAACTCTTGAGGTATAAACTTTGAGCATAGAATATGTTTATTCTTATCCAAGATTTTAACAGGTACCTCTTCATACGTTAAATCGTCCGCTATGTCGTCTGGTTTTAAATCAATATTATGGTTCTGGTCATCCACATATTTACGTAACATCGATACGTGAAAAATGTTATGAACACGCGACATCCTTGGCGGTAAAGCCAGTCTATAAACCACATTTCCTACTCGATCGAGGATTTCAAATGGGCCAATTAAATTGAGGGTTGAGATTTCCTCTATTCAGCAGCTCTTGCTTCTAAAATAACGCCCTCTTGAACCTTCTTCTTCATATTCATCACCTTTTGAGTCTCAGAGCCTTCAAGCGGCTTTAACTTTATCGATTAAAGTTGGTTCTAATCATATATTTAACATCATCACGTGGGTCTCTAGATTAAGTCGTACGAAATGGGTCTTTATGTTAACAACGTTGCACTCGTAACTGCATACGATCTTCTACTAAACGCTTCAGCTACCACATTCGCTCTTCTACGATGATATTGAATGGTATGGTCGTAATCTTCAATAGCTCGAGCCAACGTCTTTGGTGCATGTTACGTTCATTTTGGGTGAAGAAATATTTGAGGGTTTTAGAAATGGGTTTTGTATTGGGGTCAAATTTAAACGTTGAGCGCAAGTAGGAGAAATAAAAGAATGGGTAGAACCGGTATCTAATAAGGTATAAACTTTGCAAGAATTTATGATTAACTAACTCATGATAACTTCGTTTGGATTCCTCATATTTTGGGAAGTCAAGACAAACACTCTTCCTTGAACCACTGACTTTGACTTGTCTGGGATAGCCCTTGGTATCATCATCTCAACTGGACTTAACTTTGTTATAGAGTACATTCCACCCTCAATTGGTTCGTTGCATTCCTGATCCATGATTTAAATCATTACTCTCCGATCCATATCGAATTGGGGTTGACCACTCGCATGTGGTCATTCAACTCGATGTTGATTCTCCCAATCACGTCCAAAAAGCGAAATCCATTTCATCTATTTTGGCCTTATTGGATCTGGACGCCTTTTTCACAATATCAACGCTCAAGTCAGGCTTTTTTACCCATGCATCCTCCATTCTCATTCGTTTCGGTTGCTTTCTTCTTTCATCGTAACTTTGATCATAGCATTCTCAGATTCAAGCTCTAATATCTTATACTCTGCGAAAGAGTGCTTCTGTTCAAGCATCGCACATCGGGTAACACAATTTTGAATTGTTGCATCTCTTTGCTTCACGATCACCTGCTTTTCTAACTCATGAATACGATTTTGTAATTCTAAATTTCGACCATAAAATTCTTCTAATAAATTCTCCTCAGGTTCCTCTTCTTACTCTTCTTCCTCACTCTCAGCTACTACCTCTGCAACTATCTCGCGTGCAACTGTTAATTCTTCACTCATCACATGGATATCTCTAATTCCTTCTTCGCCTGACATCACATTATCCTGGTTGGCGATTAGAGGTGTCTCCTCGGTCTCATTCACTCCATTGTTAACATTTTCAGCTGCCATTCTCAAATACTGCCACAAAACAAGGGTTAATTAAAGAAATTAACATGCAACATATTATCCCTATATTCTGACCGACCAATTAAATTCCAATTAAACTTAGGTAGGTCATACTAGCGAAGGAATAACCCGTCTCTCCCCTCCTAGTTCTTGTCTCACATCTCAGCCAGGAATCATATCCCTAAGCTTTGATACCAACTGAGACGCCCCCAAAATAGGTATATATCACCCATCTTGAGTCGCTAAATACATGGTACAAAATTCAAATACAACTTAATAATATAACTGTCGTGTAAAATACGACAGAATATAAACTGAGAGTATTAAATACGAATATTGTCTTCTAGACAGTATTCAACTCAAATGGAGCCCTCAATACAATTATTGATACACTATTTTACAAAATAGTGAGGACTACTAATGCTATCATCTGGACCGTCACTCCGTTCCCCGACTAGTCCTGGATACGTTCTCATTTCCTGAAGAGGACAATGAAAGCAAAAGGTGAGCTCAAATAGCCCAGTAAGAAATATTATGACTAAGATAATGCAGAATAATTTATCGTTAGCCTTCAATAGTGTTAAACTGATAAAATATAGCAAACATCAAGTTTAACTGTAGCAGAACAAGCAATCCATTAGAAGAGTCAAGTAGAGCATAAAATCTACTATCTTCTATGATTTAAAAAGGTTTTTCATCACTTTTATCGCTGCGACTCAGCTTAATAAATAATCCACATCATCAAATCACCCTTGCACTACGTCCAAGGATATTCTTTAGTATCACGACCACAAATTATCCATGCACTACAGGCCAAGGATATTCGTGTATTCATCAATGGTCATGATCATGCCATAAAACAATTCATCTTTGTACCCTTGGCCGAGGAGAATCCATGGCCATAATCATACCAAAAACTGTCCATCAATGCACTACGGGCCAATGAGGACTTTTACCACATCATTTGTAACATTACTACGGTCCATGATTATACCGAAATAATCCTCGGTCATAATCATACCAAGTCCATCTATGCAATACAGACCACATATGACTTTCAACAAAATATAAACATGAGGATGATGACAATGATATAAGAATTCAATAAAACAAGTTCAAGGATAAATTTTTAAAGATTTATAATTTAATTTATCCAAAAATTAATAATGTCCAAATTGTCAACATGATACTACTTTGTGGAGTAAAATTCAAGAATAATATTATATCAAAAATGATTTGGACCGAAAAGAAATTAATTTTTTTCATGAATAGTACCCTGGGTGAATAGTAACTGAGTGAATAGTACCCGTGAATAGTAACTTTAGGAATAGTAACCCCGTGAATAGTAATTTCAGCATGAAAAAGTTACACTTATCAAGAATGCTCAGAATAATATTTTCATGAAAAGATACTGGATGAAGCGCAAATATCAAAGATATTCTACTAATTTCATGTAGTATAGAAGCCAAACCTTTAACAAATGAGTATAGAATGAAGATCAAAACATGGATACAATCAATGATAGTAACCATAATAGACATCTGGGACGAAAAAGAGAACATTTTATTTTTCGGTGAATAGTGTCGTATTCGTGAATAGTACCGTATACGTGAATAGTGTCGTATTCGTGAATAGTGCCGTATATGTGAATAATGTCGTATATGTGAATAGTAACCCCAACACAAAAAGGTAGAAATTTCACAATAAAACTCATATCAATAATTCAGCATAATGATATTGAAGAAAATAATATCATTTACGAAGAAAATAACATTCCTTACCTCAAAATAACAGTAGTTCTGATCGGAATATCGGATATAAAGCCGAAGGAAACTTGCACTAAATAGCAACTCTCAAAGTATCTAAATACTCACAAAAATACGCTCGATAATATAGAGAGAAAAGATTTCAGTTTCTGGTGTGATTTTTAATTCTAACCTAAGCACCCTATTTAAAGGAAAATGCTTAGAACACCAAAGCATAAAATTTAATAAAATATTAATATAATTAAAAAATTTCACGCCCACCTTAGACAAACTGATTTCAGCATGTTTACAACACCTGTGGGGCCCACCCAATTGCAAAAAATGTTTTTATTAAAAAATAATTTAAAATTTCAAAAATTAATTATTCTGGAACTTCAATAATTCATAATAAATAGCCCTTTTATCAAAAAAAATCGAATCTTATATCCTTCCATAGGAAATTCAATTCTCTACAACTTTGTAAGCTTAATTTTTTCCAAATTTCAAACAGAAATTGACTGAAATCCACATACGGATGATTTTGCAGGCTGTAATCAAATTTTAGTCAAAAAATGGGGTCCACCAATACATAAAATATGTGTTAAACATTTTTTGTAACAAATATACTCTTCCTCCTCATTTAGTCATATATCCCACATTCATTGTAAAAATATCACCATTATTATATTATTATAATATAATAATATATTTAAATAAATTGTTTTATCAGAAAAGATAAAATATCAATTTTCAACAATTGTCACATTAAAAAATTTCTCCATCTATATCCACATAAAATGAATATTTTCCTTATCATATAAATTAATAATTAATTATTCACAAATAATATTATAAAATCACAATATTGACAACCAGGCTGTTCCCAGGAAAGTGGGGGCTTTCCAATAAGGATTTCTCCTTACTAGCGCGCAATTAGGTGACCAAACATCTCCTTGACAAAACTTTCTAGACATTGTCAATAATGCTATCTAATAATATTATTCAAATAATATAAATTATTGATCTGATAATGAGAAATACTGTACAGTGATAATTATTGAAACACCAATAATATAAAATATCAACACAGCAATTATTGAATCAATAAAATAAAATATTGAACAGTAATTACTGTAACCATTATTGAGTAGTGCCTTCTTACGTAAGAATCAATAATTGGTGCAATACCGTGTGCTACTATGCACCATCGCGTATTATTGTATTTTAACCACCTGATACTCCAACAGTGTTAACGGTAACAACTACGCCGTTATTTATAAAAACTCAAACTTGTCGTTTTCTTCATCCAATCGCTTTTAGTTATGGGGCCCACAAAAAGGTCAAGGCATCGCATTTAATATTCCTCAGACAAAGAAGAATATTCCACAACCAAACGAATATTCTCCGACAATAATGAATATTTTATAACCACTTGCTTATTTTGCATAATTTATAAATATTACCAACAACTAGAACATTATATTAAATTTACTCAATATTCAAAAAAAATATTTCGAGAAAATTAAATATTTATTCATAAAATTCGGGGTCTCACACATATGTCACTAATCTGGCAAATAAATCAAATCAAATCAAATACTGGGTCGACCCATATGTATCCTAAACAAATATATCAAATGGCCAAAGCTCATACCCAGAGCATACAAAAGGATACGCCGTGGACTGATCACACCGCCACGGAAGGTGTCATGCCCTTGTGTCAAGAGGACATGCCTGTGGTACCCCCACATGTGGTTAGCTCAAGTATACCCTAAGGATCAAACTACAAAATGTAAGCCAAAAGGGGTTCAAATCACAAGGCTTACATAATCATCTTCAAATGAAATCGAATTATCAAATACGAACATTCTTAATTTTCACAAAATATCAATGATAAAAACAATCTCCTGAATATGAACAAAAATATACGGAGAATAATATAAATGAATAAAGTCTACAAAACATACTGGCATGATTAACTAGTTCAAGGAGTACAAATACGAATTTTAATGTCAACGCCAAAACGAAATTGTCACAATAAATTGGACAACAAGGAATAATCCTAAGAAGCAATACCAAATTTTTAAACGAATAACAAAATGAATGAATTAAATTTAAAAGAGTATCGCTGAAAAAGTACGGAATTCGTACCTTAATGTAATACCAAAATAATTCGCTGAATTCAAATATCACCTGTTAAACTCCCTCAATCCGATCTAATTATCCAAATAAAATATAATACATGTAATTAAACTATGAACTCATACAAATTATATTTTCATAAACTCAATAATTTTAATATACTATATTCAGTTTGTACTCAAAAGATATATTTTAATTGTAATAACAATATTATAATATTAGTTATCACTTTCCCTTATTAAATTTCTAAATCTTTTAAATATATATATATAATGAAATCAAGTATATATATATATATATATATATATATATATATATATATATATAGAGAGAGAGAGAGAGAGAGAGTTAGCCTCTGCTGAGTTAAGCATATATATATATATATATATATATATATATATATATAAACGTAGTTTAATCGGTATATATATAAATATATAAGTAAAACTAATATGCAGGTTACCGCAGTATATATGTAAATATAATGATCATAGTCATGCCTGTCCCTTCAAATTCATATTAGAGACTTTCATATTGGGACAAATTTTAACTACCTTGAATCTCTAACGCAATATCAAACAAAGAAAGCTTCTCATTCAATTGAAAAAAAAACTAGTAACTTATCAGTATGATCCAATTTCTCCAATTCTCTTTGTGCGGTTGAGTTCTCCCTTTTTTTTTTCTTTCAGTTGATTCGTATAGATATAATGAAGCAGTTAGGTTTAGGTTTATTTATTGATTAATATGTTTTAATAATACCCTTAATTTTATTAGGATTTAAAATTACACAATTATAAATTAGACCCAATTAGTTAAAAGAACCAATTTAATGTAATCATTTATTAATTATGGTCCAAATAAATTAACTACAGTTTGACCCAAATATAAGAAAAACCCAATTAAATATTTTAAAGCTTACTTAAATATTTTATTTTATTTTTGCTGGGTATTACAAATATTCATCTTTGCACTACGGGCCAAAGATATTCATTTGTATCACCAGTTGGTCATGTTTATCTCAACACCTGTCCATCTTTACACTACGGGCCAAAGATATTCAATAGGTAATCATTCATCTTTGCACTACAGGCCAAAGATATTCATCAAGTATCACCATTTAAGACAGAGGATGATGAAAAATATCTTAAAGAAATGAATCCAGTGAGATAAAAGGACAAAGATTAGGGATTCGTACTTTAGTTCATCCAAGTTCAAAATACTCCATAATAATCAATTGTGGAGCAAAATTCAAGAATGAAGATCAAAATATGGATACAATCAAAGATTGTAACCATAATAGACAACTTGGACAAAGAAGAGAAAAATTTATTTTTCTGTGAATAGTGTCGTATTTATGAATAGTGACGTATACGTGAATAGTAACTCCGACACAAAAAGGTAGAAATTCCACAAGAAAAATCATACTTCATGAATAGTACTCGTGAATAGTACTATATTCAAAAATAGTATCGTATACGTGAATAGTAACCTCGACATAAAAAGGTAAAAATTTCATAAAAAAATTCATACCAATATTTCGGCATAATGATATTGAAAGAAAAACATCATTTATGAAGAAAATAACATCCCTTACCTCAAAAGAATAGTACTTCTAGCTGAAATATCAGATATAACGCTGAAGGAAACTTGCATTGAATAGCAACTCTCAAAGTATCTAAATACTCACAAAATTTGCTCGATATTACAGAGAGAGAAAACTTATGATTTTGGTGTGATTTTTAATTCTAACTAAGCACCATATTTATAGAAAAATGCTAGAACGCCAAAGCACACTAAATTTAATAAAATATTACTCCCTCCGTCCCATAGTTATAGACTGATTTCTTTTGGCACATAGTTTAAGAAAATCAGTTAAGTTGCAATTTTTAACATAAATTTTCCACATATACCCCTTAATATAAAATTAATGAATAAGTTAATTACTCTTTACTTATTACACTGGAACTCTCAACTTCATTGATTGACGTGTACTGACCATTAAAATCCATAAATTTTAACCAAAGAGAATACAACAACATTAAATGTGGTGATAAAAATAATGACATTGAATGTTGTTTCTTCAAAAAAAGAGTAAAGGTTGAATATTAATTATAAGGGCATAAAAGTAAAACAATGAACCAACTAAATTTTATAAATAGTAAGTAGCCTATATATTGGGACATCTCAAAATGGAAAATCAGCCTATAACTATGGGACGGACGGAGTAATATATTTTTTTCTACGCACACCCATTGACAAATTCAGCACTCCACTTTTGAAAAAAAAAATCAGCACATTTTTCTACAAAAAAACAAAAGTGGGTCCCACCCATGTTTTTAATAAAAAATATTTATTTTTAAAACTTCAATAATTCATAATAAATAGTCATTTTATCAAAAAAATACAAATTCTATGTCCATTCCATAGGAATTTTAATTCTCTACAACTTTGTAGAAGAAAGTTTTTCTAAATTCCAAACAGAAATTGATCAAAATTCACATATGGATGATTTTTAATACCTCCATTTCGACAAAATACTGATAAAACACCTCATCATTAATTCTTTCATTTATATCCACATAAAAACATATAAATCAATAATTAATTATTCACAAATAATTATACAGAATCACAATACTGACAACCAGGTTGTTCCTAGGAAAAATGGGGCTTTCCGATAAGGATTTCTCCTTACTAGCGCGCAATTAGGTGACCAAACCCCTTTCCTAGACAGAATTCTTTAGATATTGCCAACAATTCTATCTAATAATATTATTCAAATAATATGAATTATTGATCTGATAATGGAAAATACTGTGCAGTGACAATTATTGAAATAACAATAATATAAAATATCAACGTAGCAATTATTGAATCAATAAAATAAAATATTGAACAATAATTAATGTAACAATTATTGAGTAGTGCATTCTTACATAAGAATCAGTAATTCAAAAATATTGTGCAATACCGTAATAACTTCTTGTGTAACCACGCCAGACATCAGATTTTAACCATCGGGTATTCCAATAGTGTTAACGGTAACAATTACACCGTTAGTTATAAAAATTCAAACTTGTCGTTTTCTTCATCCTACCGTTTTTCGTTATGGGGCCCACAAATGGCTGAGGCATCATACGAATATTCCCCGACAGCAAGAATATTCCACAACCAAACGAATATTTCCCGACAACAATGAATATTTTATAACCATTTACTTATTTTGCAAAATTTACACATTTTACCCATAACTAACCATATTAATCAAATCCATCCTTATTTCAAAATAATGAATATAGGAAATTCAATTTTATTTATAAAAAGTTGGGGTCTTACAACCTCCCCTCCTTATGAAATTTCGTCCTCAAAATTGACGTACGTACCTGGTGTTTCAAAAAGGTGAGAGTACCTCGCTTTTATTTCCGATTCCAACTCCGAGGTCATTTCCTCCATAGTATGGTTCCTCCACAAGACTTTTAACTTGTGGTACAATCTCTGTGCGTAGGACATGCTCCTTCCTATCTAATATCTTGACAGGTACCTTCTCGTACATTAAATCTTCAGCTATTTCGTCTGGTTCTAACTCAATAATATGGTTTGGGTCTTTCACATATTTACGAAGCACAGATATGTGAAAAATATTATGAACACGAGACATGCTTGGAGGTAATGCGAGTCTATAGTCCACATTTCCTATTCGGTCAAGAATTTCAAATGGACCAACAAATCGTGGATTGAGCTTCCCTCTCTTCCAAAATTTTGTAACTCCCTTCTATGGAGCAATACGTAACAATACATGATCCCCAATATTAAATTCCACGTCATTTCGATGAATATCCGCATAACTCTTTTGTCGATCCTCTGCCATTTGTATACGTTGTAAGATCATTTGTATCTTCTCTATAGTCATTCGTACCAACTCTGGTCCCAACAACGTTGCTTCTCCAACCTCATCCTAACATACTGGAGAGCGACACTTTCGTCCATACAACACTTCAAATGGAGCCATGCCTATACTTTCTTGATAACTGTTGTTCTAGGAGAATTCCACCAATGGTAGGTACTTATCCCAACTCCCTTTGAAATCTAGGACACAGAGTCTTAATATATCTTCAAGAGTTTGAATAGTCCTTTCTGATTTCCCGTCCGTTTGAGGATGGTATGCCGAGCTGAATCGTAAATTCTTGCCCATAGCTTTCTGCAAGCTAACCCAAAATCGTGAAGTGAATCTTGGGTCATGATCCAAAACTATAGATACCGGCATGCCATGCAATCTCACAATCTCATTCACGTACATACGAGCAAGAAATTCAAGAGAATAAGTCTCCCGTATAGGCAGGAAATGAGCAGACTTGGTTAATCTATCAACAATAACTCAAATCGCATCTATGCCTTGAGAAACCTTGGGAAGACCAGTAACAAAATCCATGGTAATGTGTTCCCACTTCTATTTCGGAATCTCAAGTGGTTGCAATGGACCCTTTGGCACTTGATGCTTCGCCTTTACACATTGACAAGTTAAACACCTCGAGATAAACTTCGCGATCTCTCTCTTCATATTGCTCCACCAAAATGTATGTTGAAGATCATGATACATTTTGGTACTCCCAGGATGGATTGCAAATGGTGTGTTGTGTGCCTCCATCATGATTCTATGCTCCAAGTCAGAATGGTTAGGAACGCAAAGTCTGGATTTGACTCGAAGTATTCCTTCATCATCGATTCATACTTCTGGAATAGCACCTTCTTGCATTTTCTTCTTAATACACATCAGCTCCAGGTCTGTAGCTTGAGAAGCTTTAACTTTATTGATTAAAGTCGGTTCTACTCGTATATTTGATATCATCACGTGGGTACTTGGAGCCTTTAACTCTATATCCATCCTTTGTAAGTCATACAAAATGGGCCTTTGCGTTGACAATATCACACTCGTACCCGCATATGATCTTCTACTCAATGCGTTAGCTACTACGTTCGCTTTTCTAGGATGGTATTGGATGGTATGATCGTAATCTTTCAACAGCTCAAGCTAACGTAATTGCCACATGTTGATTTCCTTTTGGGTGAAGAAATATTTAAGGCTTTTATGATCCGTATAAATCTCCACTTTCTCCCCATACAGGTAGTGTCTCCAGATCTTCAACGCGAAAAGGAATGATGCCAACTGTAGATCATGAGTAGGATAATTTCTCTCATATTCCTTGAGTTATCGCGAGACATAGGCTATGACTTTCCCATGTTGCATGAGAACACATCCTAATCCTTTTCCAGAAGCATCGTTGTAGATAACAAATCCATCCGAACAGATGGTATTGTCAGAACAGGTGCCGAAATGAGTCTCCTCTTGAGCTCTTGGAAACTCTTCTCGCATTCCTCGCTCTATATGAATTTTGTATCTTTCTGAGTCAGCTGAGTTAACAGAGTAGCGATTCGAGAAAACCCTTTCACGAATCTCCGATAATAACCAGCTAAGCCCAGAAATCTATACGTACTTCGTTCACCGACTTCGGTTGCTCCCAACTTTGTATTACTTCAATCTTCGCTGGGTCAACAGATACTCCATGTTTTGACATCACGTGCCCAAGGAATGATACTTCCTCAAGCTAGAACTTGCATTTCTTCAGCTTGGCATATAGCTTATTTTCACAAAGCCTTTGAAGTATTAGCTTCAAATGGTGCTCATGATCTTCATGGCTTTTGGAATAGATGAGGATGTCATCAATAAAGACAACAACAAACTGATCCAAATATTCCTTGAACACACGGTTCATCATATCCATGAAAGGCGCAGGAGCATTAGTCAATCCAAAAGACATGACTAAGAATTTATAATGCCCGTACCTAGTTCTGAAGACAGTCTTTGGAATATCCTTAGTTTTAATCTTGAGCTGATGATATCCAGAACAAAGATCAATTTTTGAAAAGAATTGTGCTCCTTGCAACTGGTCGAACAGGTCATCAATTCGAGGTAGCGGATACCTATTCTTGATGGTGACATGGTTCAATTCCCAGTAGTCAATACAAAGTCACATACTCCCATCTTTCTTTTTTACGAATAAAACAGAAGCACCCCAAGGTAATGTACTAGGAGAAATGAAACTTATATCTAACAACTCCTGTAGTTGGACCTTTAACTCCTGAAGTTCAATAGGAGCCATTCGATATGAGGTTTTAAAAATGGGTTTTGTACCAGGTTCAAGGTCAATAAAGAATTCAACTTCATGTTCTGGGGGTAGACTGGGAAGTTCTTCAGGAAATACGTCAGGAAATTCACTAACAACAGAAATATTATTCAAATTTGACGTATTTTTGTTCATGTCTGTGACATGGGCTAAGAAAGCTTGACATCCATTTTTCAATAAACGAATGGCTTTATGGCTTGATATGACAGTGACTGACTTTAGTGGTTTGGTTGCTTGAATTCGCATAACAGGTTGGTTAGGAATATGAAAACTAACAACCTTACGAAAATAATCAATTTTGGCATGATGAGTGGTTAACCAATTAATCCCTAAAATCACATTAAATGCAAGTATTTTCAACGAAATAAGATCGGCAGGTAATGTGATGGTTCCAACTTGAATCAAGCAAGATTTATAAATAGTAGATGTAATGAAAGTTTCTCCTAATGGAGTCTCAACAGATAAGTTAAAGTCTAATTTCTCAGGAGTCAAGTTCAAACATTGAGCATAAGTAGGAGAGATAAAAGAATGGGCAGAACCGGCATCTAATAATGTATAAACTTCACAAGAGTGTATGATTAGCTTACCCGTGATCACCTCGTTCAGGTTCGTCGCGTTTTGGGCAGTCACGACAAACGCTCTTTCAGGAACCACCGGCTTTGACTTGTCCGAAACAGCCTTTGGAGTCACTATTCCCGCTGGACTTGGTTTCGCTACAAGATAATCTCTAGCTATATGACCTTCCTTTCCATAGTTATAACACACCTTAGATTGTTGTGGGCAGTTTGGGCTGATGTGTCCCTCTTTCCCGCATTTATAACATACGACTGATGATCGTTCTCCTCCTCTAGGAACAGTTGATGCTGGTGTTGACGTCTTCACGTTGTCATTATTATACCTTCTCTTTTTGAAATCTCCTCCCGACTCGCTTCTTCTACTATCATGGCCACGATTACCACCAGAGTGGTTACCGCTTTTGTCTGGATATTTTCCTCCCCGCTGGTTGTCATTGCTCCGATGACTGCTGCCACCGGTATGACCCTGGTTGTGGTCCCTCGGTTGAATATACTCATTATCTCGCTCTAATATAGAGAAAATTTATGAGAAATAAGATATTGCCGAATTTCGGGTTTCAGATCTTTTACAAACATCCGCGTCATACGTTCCTCATACTCTACCAAATGAGGTGCAAACCTGGATAACTCTGCGAACTAAGCCTCGTACTGGGACACAGTAATGTTATTCTGTTCCAGTCTAATAAAATCTACCTCCTCTATATGACGAATACTTTTAGGAAAGTACTTGTCATTGAACAATTTTTGAAACGTTTCCCAAGACATGTTGAGCGCGATAGGCTGGGTACGCTTCACAGATTCTGTGACGCTCCCAAAATTAGGTATACATCACCCATTCTGAGTCGCCAGATACATGGTACAAAATTCAAATACAACTTCATTTATACAACTGTTGAACTGTCGTATTGAATACGACCACAGTTAACTATGAGTTTTAATACAAATGTATGTAACTCTCATGGTGCCTCGACCACAACCTTATAATGGTACTTTACATAAAAGTATAGTCAAAAACTGTTTTAGAAATTAAAATCTTTGGGAAGTGCTCAAGGAAACCTTCGTACATGGGAGGCCATGCGTCTAGGTTATAATAGATATCATATGGCCATAGAATTATCCTTGGTTGACCCAATAGACCCCAAAGAAAAATGAGAAGATTACTATCATCTTCTTTCCAATGATGAGTCTTCTCTTGACATATAACTATCTCCACTGTCTCCAAGTGAATATTATATTTCAAATAAACTCCAAGATCATATAGGTAGTGTGACGCCCCCAAAATAGGTATACATCACCCATCTTGAGTCGCCAGATACATGGTACAAAATACAAATACAATCTTAAATATACAACATGAGCTGGGAGTTGAATACAAATATTGTTTACTAGAGAGTATACAAACTCAAAAGGAGTCCTCATTAAAATTATTATCACACTATTTCACAGAATAGTGAGGACTACTAATGCACCATCTAAGACCATCACTCTGTTCCCTGACTAGTCCCATCTACGTTCTCATTTCCTGAAGAGAACAGTGAAAGAAAGGGTGAGCTCAACTAGCCCAGTAAGAAATATTATGACTAAGATAATGCAGAATAATTTATCGTTAGCCTTCAACAGTGTTAAACTGATAAAATATAATAACTATCAAGTTTAACTGCAGCGGAACAAGCAATCCATTAGAAGAGTCAAGTAAAATATAAAATCTACTATCTTCTATAATTTAAAAAGTTTTTCACCAACTTTATCGTTGAGACTCAGCTTAATAAATAATCCACATCATTAACTCATCCCTGCACTACAGGCTAAGAATATTCTTTAGTATCACGACCACGAATTATCCATGCACTAAGGCTAAAGATAATCATGTTTTCATCAACGGTCCTGATCATGCCATAAAACAATTCATCTTTGCACTACGGCCAAAGAGAATCCATAGTCATAATCATACCAAAAACTGTCCATCAATACACTACGGGCCAATAAGGACTTTTTTCACATCATTTGTAACATTACGGTTATGATTATACCGAATAATCCCTGGTCATAATCATACCAAGTCCATCTATGCACTACAGGCAACAGATGACTTTCAACAAAATATAAACATGAGGATGATGACAATGATATAAGAATTCAATAAAACAAGTTCAAGAATTATTTTATCTAGGAACTGATAACGTCCAAATTGTCAACATGATACTGCTTTGTAGAGTAAAATTCAAGAATGCTCAAAAGAATATTTCCATGAAAAGATACTGGATAAAGCGTAAATATCAAGGATATTCCACTAATTTCATGGAGTATAGAAGTCAAAGTTTTAACCAATTGTGTATAATAAAGAATGGAATAACAAAAGAAATCACCATGCATGCGATAGACCGCACATGAAGGTTATTCTAACAGAACAATAAATAACGGAACCAGTCCCATATAAAAGCATGCATGCATTAATATTCCAATGTAATAATAAAGAATGGAACCAGTCCCATACAGAAAATTCACCGACAAAGATATTCCAATGTAATAATAAATAATCGGAACCAGTCCCACATAAAATGCATGCATGTGATATATTCAAACAAAATAATAAATAACGGAACCAGTCCCAAAGTAAAACGCAGCGTCTGAGGATATTCCAAATGAATAATAAAGAATGGAATATTAGAAGAATTTCACCATTTATGCAAAGATTTCTGCATGTAGGCAGTTATTCTAACATAATAATAAAGAATGGAATAATGTAAGAATTTCACCAAGTATAGGGTAGCTCACAGATATCTGAGTTATTCCAATGTAATAATAAAGAATGGAATATTAGAAGAATTTCACCATGTATGCGATTACTTTGCATGATGTGTTATTCCAACATAATAATAAAGAATGGAATAATGTAAGAATTTCATCAAGTATAGGGTAGCAGCGTACAAAGTTATTCAACGAATAATAAAGAATGGAATAATGTGTTCTCTTCATAAATAAGAAAGAAAGAGTACCCCTTACGAGTACAACAAATAATATTTTCTACCTTAAAAAAAAAGCTGTTCTTTGGAATAAGTGAGGTAGCAGACTTCTCTTCTTCTTTCTCTATAATTTCTCTCTATAATAGTTGCTCTAAAGCTTTTGTGAATTGGTGAGAAATGAAGGAAGAATGAGCTTCTATTTATAGGAAAATATAGTTTCGATAATTGCACGTTTTGGGGCTCAAAATATTACAGTACAATACCTCCAACTTTTCTTTCATTTTTAATTTAGTCCTGCAAGTATTATCAAACTTGCACCACCTCCCCTAATAGTAAATCATGTGAATGAATAGTAAATCATGTGACTCAATAGTTCTAAACATGTGAAAAATATGAATTACAGTATAGTACATCCATCTATACCTCCATTTTTAACTTAGTCATGCAAGTATTATCAAATTTGCACCAACTCCCCTAATAGTACAAGAATGTGATTCAATAGTACACACATGTGAACAAATAGTTGTATAAGCATGTGAATTAGTAGCAATTAATTAATCATTTATCCGATAAATTACCCGATTTATCAATATAACCCCCAGACATCAATTATCATCGGAATAGATGTCGATTTTCACTAACACAAACAATTCCAACATAATGGAACTATTTTTATCAACAATATAAATTTTGAAATTTCAAAGTTTGACTTTTCCCGAAAATGTCAACTGTTGACTTTTTGACCAAATAGTGAATCCCAGAAAATTTTGTGTTTATAGACTATTTTTATTAATTTCATCATTCCAGACTCAAATATCACGTCCGTGTCTCCAAATTTAACTCCGAACACAACTTCAATTTTAATAACATTAATCATTAATATTATAACTCACAATATTTAACAACCAGGTCGTTCCCAGGAAAGAGATGGCTTTTCGATAAGGATTTCTCCTTATTGGCGCGCAATTAGTTGACAAAACCTCTCCTTGACAGAACTTCTAGACATTGTCAATATTGTAAATAATAATATGAATAACTTTGTCGTCTCAATTATTGATTTAATAATATATAAAATATTGACAATAATTGAATCAATAATATGAGAGATATGATCAAAGAATTATCGTAAGAATAATTGAGTATAACCGAGTGACTTCTCACGTAAGCATCAATAATCAATACCGTGTGCTACTATGCAACCAATGCCAGACATAAAGATTTCTTTTAAAACCGGGTGTTTCAAAGAAGCTAATCTAAAAACTTCCACGTTATTTTCATAAAGTATTTTTGTCATTTTCTCAATCCGATAATAATTCCGTTCTGGGGTCCACTAATGATTGTCTTTGTCGCATTTGATATTCCCCCGACAAAAAAATATTCCCCACCAATCGAATATTATATAACAACTTGCGTACTTTGCAAAATTTATAAATATAACCCACAACTATAACATTATATCAAATCCACACCATAATATTTAAAAAATTATTTTGAGAAAATTAAATATTTATTCATAAAATCTGGGGTCTCACAATCTCCCCTCCTTATGGAATTTCGCCCTTGAAATTTACGTACGTACTTGGTATGCTGAACAGGTGAGGATACCTCGACTTCATTTCAAATTTTAACTCTTGAGGTGTAACCTTTGAGTGTTGAATATGATTCTTCACGTATCTCCTCAAACGTTAAATCAACCGTTATCTCGTCCGGTTCTAAATTATTAATGTGGTTCGGGTCGTCCACATATTTACGTAACGTCGATATGTAAAAAAAACGTTATGAACACGCGACATACTTGGCGGTAAAACGAGTCTATAAGCCACAATTCCTACTCAATCAAGTATTTTAAATGGGCCAATTAAATCGAGGGTTGAGATTTCCTCTCTTCGTCGATTTTTGCTTCTAAAATAACGCCCTCTTCAACCTTCTTCATTCATCAGCTCTGAGTATGTAGCTTAAGCGGCTTTAACTTTATCGATTAAAGTCAATTCTAATCGTATATTCGTTATCTTTACGTGGTTTCCTAGTTTCTTTAACTCTATCTTCATCATTTGTAAGTCGTACGAAATGGGTCTTTGTGTTAACAACATCGCACTCGTAAATGCATACGATCTTCTACTCAACGCGTTAGCTACCACGTTCTCTTTCCCACGATGGTATTGAATGGTACGATCGTAATCTTCAACAGCTCGAGCCAACGTCTTTGGCGTATGTTACATTCGTTTTAAGTAAAGAAATATTTGAGGGTTTTAGAAATGGGTTTTGTACTGGGGTCAATACAAAATACGATTTCACGTTCTAGGGGTAGGCTAGGAAGTCTTCAAGAATACGTCAGGAAATTTATTAACGATAGAAATATCATTCAAAACTGTGACTCTCATCCAAGACTTGGATATCACATGTAATGAAGGTTTCTCCTAACGGAGTTTCAACCAATAAGTCAAAGTCTAACTTCTCTAGAGTTAAATTTAAACGTTGAGTGCAAGCAAGAGAGATAAAAGAATGGGTAGAACTGGTATCTAGTAAGGTATAGACTTCGCAAGAATTTATAATTAACTAACCCATGCTAACTTCGTTGGGGTTACTCGCTTTTTGAGAAGTCACGAAAAACGCTCTCCCTAAAACCACCGACTTTGTTTTGTCCGTATCCGCCTTTGGTGCCACTGTCCCAGCTGGACTTGACTTCACTATACGACAAAATTGAGCTAAATGACCTTCTCTTCTTGAAATTTCCACTTCTATTATCTTGGCCATGATTACTACCGAAGTGGTTACCATTCTTGGCATGATAATTTCCCCCACAATGGTTATCATTGTTCCGATAACCGTTGCCAACGGTATGATTATTATCGTGTTGTTGGTCGTTACCTTTTGCTTGAGCTGAATCAACGCTCTCATGTGCTTTATTGCTTATCTCAGCATTTTTAGATGCCATTCTCAAACACTGTCACAAAACAAGGGTTAATTGACATATCACATATTATCCCTATACTCTGACCGACCAATTAAATACCAAATAAAATTAGGTAGGTCATACTAGCAAAAGAATTCCCCATCTCTCCCCTCCTAGTTCTTGTCTCACATCTTAGCCAAGGATCATATCCCTAAGCTTTTATACCAACTGTGACGCCCCAAAAATAGGTATACATCACCCATCTTGAGTCGCCAGATACATGGTATAGAATACAAATACAATCTTAAATATACAACATGAGCTGTGAGTTTGAATACAAATATTATTAACTAGAGAGTATACAAACTCAAAAGGAGTCCTCATTACTATTATTATCACACTATTTCACAGAATAGTGAGGACTACTAATTCACCATCTAAGACAATCACTCTGCTCCCGACTAGTCCCATCTACGCTTCTCATTTCACTCAAGAGAACAAAGTGAAAGAAAGGGTGAGCTCAACTAGCCCAAAGAAGAATTATTATGACTAAGATAATGCGTAATAATTTATCGTTAGCCTTCAACAAAGTTGTTAAACCGATAAAATATAATAACTATCAAGTTTAATCTGCAATGAACAAGCAATCCATTAGAAGAGTCAAGTAAAATATAAAATCTACTATCTTCTATGATTTAAAAAGTTTTCACTAACTTTATCGCCGAGACTCAACAATAAATAATCCACATCATTAACTCATCCCTGCACTACAGGCTAAGAATATTCTTTAGTATCACGACCACGAATTATCCATGCACTACGGATAAAGATAATCATGTTTTCATCAACGGTCCTGATCATGCCATAAAATAATTCATCTTTACACTACGGCCAAAGAGAATCCATAGCCATAATCATACCAAAATCTGTCCATCAATGCACTACGGGCCAATGAGGACTTTTTCCACATCATTTGTAACATTACGGTTATAATTATACCGAATAATCCCTGGTCATAATCATACCAAG
Source organism: Panax quinquefolius (assembly GCA_020205615.1). Classification (NCBI taxonomy): domain Eukaryota; kingdom Viridiplantae; phylum Streptophyta; class Magnoliopsida; order Apiales; family Araliaceae; genus Panax; species Panax quinquefolius. The sequence continues at coordinate 129,892,051 of CM035160.1, read as the reverse complement.
TCCATCTATGTACTACAGGCCACATATGACTTTCAACAAAATATAAACATGAGGATGATGACAATGATATAAGAATTCAATAAAACATGTTCAAGAATTATTTTATCTAGGAACTGATAACGTCCAAATTGTCAACATGATACTGCTTTGTAAAGTAAAATTCAAGAATGCTCAGAAGAATATTTTCATGAAAAGATACTGGATGAAGCACAAATATCAAGGATATTCCACTAATTTCATGGAGTATAGAAGTCAAAGTTTTAACCAACTGTGTATAATAAAGAATGGAATAACAAAAAAATCACCATGCATGCGATAGATCGCATAGGTAGGTTATTCTAATAGAATAATAAATAACGGAACCAGGTCCGGCGTAAAATGCACAGACAGGTTATACCAACAAAATAATAAAGAATGGAATATTAGAAGAATTTCACCATGTATGCAGTACTTAACATAGACAGGTTATTTCAACATAAAAATAAAGAATGGAATAACAGAAGAATTTCACCAAGTATAGGGTAGCGTACAGACATGAGTTATTCCAATGTAATAATAAAGAATGGAATATTAGAAGAATTTCACCATGTATGCAAACTTTTGCATGTAATCGGATATTTCAACATAATAATAAAGAATGGAATAACAGAAGAATTTCACCAAGTATAGGGTAGCCCGCGTATATAGGTTATTCCAACAGAATAATAAAGAATGGAATATTAGAAGAATTTCACCATGTATGCAGTACATTGCATAGATAGGTTATTCCAACATAATAATAAAGAATGGAATAACAGAAGAATTTCACCAAGTATAGGGTAGCCCGCGTATATAGGTTATTCCAACAGAATAATAAAGAATGGAATAACAGAAGTTCTCTTTATAAATAAGAAAGAAAGAGTACCCCTTACGAGTACAACAAATAATATTCTCTACCTTAAAAAAAACTGGATACTGGAATAGTGAGGTAGCAGACTTCTCTTCTTCTTTCTCTCTATAATTTCTCTCTATAATAGTTGCTCTAAAGCTTTTGTGAATTGGTGAGAAATGAAGGAAGAATGAGCTTCTATTTATAGGAAAATATAGTTTGTATAATTGCACGTTTTGGGACTCAAAATATTATAGTACAATACCTCCAACTTTTCTTTCATTTTTAATTTAGTCCTGCAAGTATTTTCAAACTTGCACCACCTCCCCTAATAGTAAATCATGTGAATGAATAGTAAATCATGTGACTCAATAGTTCTAGACATGTGAAAAATATGAATTACAGTATAGTACATCCATCTATACCTCCATTTTTAACTTAGTCATGCAAGTATTATCAATTTTGCACCAACTCCCCTAATAGTACAAGAATGTGATTCAATAGTACACACATGTGAACAAATAGTTGTATAAGCATGTGAATTAGTAGCAATTAATTACTCATTTATTCGATAAATTACCCGATTTATCAATATAACCCCCAGACATCAATTATCATCGAAATAGATGTCGATTTTCACTAACACAAACAATTCCAACATAATGAAACTATTTTTATCAACAATATAAATTTTGAAATTTCAAAGTTTGACTTTTCCCGAAAAAGTCAACTGTTGACTTTTTGACCAAATAGTGAATCCCGGAAAATTTTGTGTTTATAGACTATTTTTATTAATTTCATCATTCCGGACTCAAATATCACGTCCGCGTCTCCAAATTATAACTCACAATATTTAACAACCAGGTCGTTCCCAGGAAAGAGATGGCTTTCCGATAAGGATTTCTCCTTATCATGCGCCATGAATTAGGTGACAAAACCTCTCCTCGATGTAACTTCTAGACATTGTCAATATTGTAAATAATAATATGAATAACTTTGTCGTCTCAATTATTGATTTAATAATATATAAAATATTGACAATAATTGAATCAATAATATGAGAGATATGATGCAAAGAATTATCGTAGCAATAATTGAGTATAACCGGTGACTTCTCACGTAAGCATCAATAATCAATACCGCAGTGCTACTATGCAACCACCACAGACATCAGTACTTTTAACACCGGTGTTTTAGCGCTTAACGGTAAAACTTTCGCCGTTATTTTCATAAAGTATTTTTGTCATTTTCTCAATCAGAAACAATAATTCCGTTCTATGGGTCCACTAATGATTGTATGCTGCATCGTGCATATTATTCCCCAAAAAAGAATATTCCCAGACCAATCGAATATTATATAACAACTTGCGTACTTTGCAAAATTTATAAATATAACCCACAACTATAACATTATATCAAATCCACACCATAATATTTAAAAAATTATTTTGAGAAAATTAAATATTTATTCATAAAATCTGGGGTCTCACAATCTCCCCTCCTTATGGAATTTCGCCCTCGAAATTTACGTACGTACTTGGTATACTGAACAGGTGAGGATACCTCGATTTCATTTCAAATTTTAACTCTTGAGGTGTAACCTTTGAGTGTTGAATATGATTCTTCACGTATCTCCTCAAACGTTAAATCAACCGTTATCTCCTCGTACTGGGACACAGTAATGTTGTTCTGTTCCAGTCTAATAAAATCTACCTCCTCCATAAGAAGAATACTTTTAGGAAAGTACTTGTCATTGAACAGTTTTTGAAACGTTTCCCAAGACATGTTTAGTGCGATAGTCAGGTACGCTTTCACGATTTCCGTGACGCCTCCAAAATTAGGTATACATCACCCATTCTGAGTCGCCAGATACATGGTACAAAATTCAAATACAACTTCATTTATACAACTGTTGAACTGTCGTATTGAATACGACCACAGTTAACTATGAGTTTTAATACAAATGTATGTAACTCTCATGGTGCCTCGACCACAACCTTATAATGGTACTTTACATAAAAGTATAGTCAAAAACTGTTTTAGAAATTAAAATCTTTGGGAAGTGCTCAAAGAAACCTTCGTACATGGGAGGCCATGCGTCTAGGTTATAATAGATATCATATGGCCACAGAATTATCCTTGGTTGACCCAATAGACCCCAAAGAAAAACGAGAAGATTACTATCATCTTCTTTCCAATGATGAGTCTTCTCTTTACATATAACTATCTCCACTGTCTCCAAGTGAATATTATATTTCAAATAAACTCCAAGATCATATAGGTAATGTGACACCCCCAAAATAGGTATACATCACCCATCTTGAGTCGCCAGATACATGGTACAGAATACAAATACAATCTTAAATATACAACATGAGCTGTGAGTTTGAATACAAATATTGTTTACTAGAGAGTATACAAACTCAAAAGGAGTCCTCATTACTATTATTATCACACTATTTCACAGAATAGTGAGGACTACTAATGCACGATCTAGGACCATCACTCTGTTCCCCGACTAGTCCCATCTACGTTCTCATTTCCTGAAGAGAACAGTGAAAGAAAGGGTGAGCTCAACTAGCCCAGTAAGAATTATTATGACTAAGATAATGCAGAATAATTTATCGTTAGCCTTCAACGGTGTTAAACTGATAAAATATAATAACTATCAAGTTTAACTGCAGCGGAACAAGCAATCCATTAGAAGAGTCAAGTAAAATATAAAATCTACTATCTTCTATGATTTAAAAAGTTTTTCACCAACTTTATCGTTGAGACTCAAATTTTAATAAATAATCCACATCATTAACTCATTCCTCGCACTACTGATGTGCTAAGAATATTCTTTAAGATCACGACCACGAATTATCCATGCACTACTACTAAAGATAATCATGTTTTCATCAATGGTCCCGATCATGCCATAAAACAATTCATCTTTTTGCACTACTACCAAAGAGAATCCATAGCCATAATCATACAAAAAACGTCCATCAATGCACTACGGGCCTATGAGGACTTTTCCACATCATTTGTAACATTACGGTTATGATTATACCGAATAATCCTCGTCATAATAATCATACCAAGTCCATCTATGCACTACAAAGCCATGAGATGACTTTCAACAAAATATAAACATGAGGATGATGACAATGATATAAGAATTCAATAAAACAAGTTCAAGAATTATTTTATCTAGGAACCGATAACGCCCAAATTATCAACATGATATTTGCTTTGTGAGTAAAATTCAAGAATGCTCGAAGAATATTTCCATGAAAAGATACTTTGGATGAAGCGCAAAATATCAAGGATATTCCATTAATTTCATGGAGTATAGAAGTCAAAGTTTTAACCAACTGTGTATAATAAAGAATGGAATAACAAAAGAAATCACCATGCATGCGATAGACCGCACATGCAGGTTATTCCAAAAGAATAATAAATAACGGAACCAGTCCGACGTAAACGCATGCATGTGATATTCCAATGTAATAATAAAGAATGGAACCGTGTCCCACAGAAATGCAATCGACAGATATTCCAATGTAATAATAAATAACGGAACCGTGTCGGCGTAAAACGCATGCATGTGGGATATTCCAATGTAATAATAAATAACGGAACCAGTCCGGCATAAAACGCATATCGTGGATATTCCAATGTAATAATAAAGAATGGAATATTAGAAGAATTTCACCATTTATGCAAAGATTACTGCATGTATGTGTTATTCCAACATAATAATAAAGAATGGAATAATGTAAGAATTTCACCAAGTTTAGGGTAGCTCACATGATCAAAGTTATTCCAATGTAATAATAAAGAATGGAATATTAGAAGAATTTCACCATGTATGCGTTACTTTTGCATGACAAAAGTTATTCCAACATAATAATAAAGAATGGAATAACATAAGAATTTCACCAAGTATAGGGTAGCCCGCGTATACAGGTTATTCCAATAGAATAATAAAGAATGGAATAACAGAAGTTCTCTTCATAAATAAGAAAGAAAGAGTACCCCTTACGAGTACAACAAATAATATTTTCTACCTTAAAAAAAACTGGATACTGGAATAGTGAGGTAGCAGACTTCTCTTCTTCTTTCTCTCTATAATTTCTCTCTATAATAGTTGCTCTAAAGCTTTTGTGAATTGGTGAGAAATGAAGGAAGAATGAGCTTTTATTTATAGGAAAATATAGTTTCGATAATTGCACGTTTTGGGGCTCAAAATATTACAGTACAATACCTCCAACTTTTCTTTCATTTTTAATTTAGTCCTGCAAGTATTATCAAACTTGCACCACCTCCCCTAATAGTAAATCATGTGAATGAATAGTAAATCATGTGACTCAATAGTTCTAGACATGTGAAAAATATGAATTACAGTATAGTACATCCATCTATACCTCCATTTTTAACTTAGTCATGCAAGTATTATCAAATTTGCACCAACTCCCCTAATAGTACAAGAATGTGATTCAATAGTACACACATGTGAACAAATAGTTATATAAACATGTGAATTAGTAGCAATTAATTACTCATTTATCCGATAAATTACCCGATTTATCAATATAACCCCCAGACATCAATTATCATCGGAATAGATGTCAATTTTCACTAACACAAACAATTCCAACATAATGAAACTATTTTTATCAACAATATAAATTTTGAAATTTCAAAGTTTGACTTTTCCCGAAAAAGTCAAATGTTGACTTTTTAACCAAATAGTGAATCCCGAAATTTTTTGTGTTTTTAGACTATTTTTATTAATTTCATCATTCCGGACTCAAATATCACGTCCGCGTCTCCAAATTTAACTCCGAACACAACTTCAATTTTAATAACATTCATCATTAATATTATAACTCACAATATTTAACAACCAGGTTGTTCCTAGGAAAGAGAGGGCTTTCCGATAAGGATTTCTCCTTATTGGCGCGCAATTAGGTGACAAAACCTCTCCTTGACAGAACTTCTAGACATTGTCAATATTGTAAAAAATAATATGAATAACTTTGTCGTCTCAATTATTGATTTAATAATATATAAAATATTGACAATAATTGAATCAATAATATGAGAGATATGATGCAACAATTACTGTAGCAATAATTGAGTATAACTGAGTGACTTCTCACGTAAGCATCAATAATCAATACCGCAGGCGCTACTATTAACCACGCCAGACATCGCATTCTTGTACTTTTAACACCGGTGTTTCAACAGCTAACTGTAAAACTTCCGCCGTTATTTTCATAAAGTATTTTTATGTCGCTTTCTCGATCCGACAATAATTTTGTTAAATGTGGTCCACCAATGATTGTTATGCCGTATTTGGATATTCCCCGATAAAAAGAATATTCCCCGACCAATCGAATATTATATAACAACTTGCGTACTTTGCAAAATTTATAAATATAACCCACAACTATAACATTATATCAAATCTACACCATAATATTTAAAAAATTATTTTGAGAAAATTAAATATTTATTCATAAAATTTGGGGTTTCACAGGTAGTGCCCGTAGATATACTCAGCAAGTGGATGCGCACAACCCTGTCTTATGATAACACGAGGTTGTATGTCATTAGACATCTTGTATGATAGTAGCAAAATACCCTTCCAAAGTTGGGTTCACCTCACCCCATTTGATTCACCAAATATAACTACTAAATATTGTATAGAATACAACACACTTTTCTATACTGTTTAGGGAGAACCTCCACAGCTAGAGACCACTGTTCTATTCTCCTGTTATCCCAGCTCGACCCGGTAACACTCTTACGACAACACTCTTATTACCTAAAAGGAATTGTGAAGCAGAAAGGGTGAGCACAACTAGCCCAGTAAAGAATATCATGACTAAAGATAATTAAATTATCATTACTTTCATCAATAATAAATCAGAGATTTAGAACATATGGTAGATGATAAAACTTTTTAACCATAGTTGCAACGGAACGAGCAATCCATTAGAAGAGTCAAATAGACCATCAGGTCTATTATCTTCTGCATGTTAAAAGTCCACCAATAATGTTTTATCCCTGTAACATCAATCAACAATTCCTATCCACAATCATATGAATAACTCATAATCATAATTGTGATTCTAAATTCCTCTTCGCACCCAGGACGAAGATAATTTTCATCATCTATCTTCACCTGAAACATCAAAAATCATGGTTATACCAAATCACAATTCTTGTTCATAATCATACTAATAAATTCATCTTTGTACTACGGCCAAAGATATTCATTAATAATTCATCTTTGTACTACAAGTCAAAGACATACAACCCAGATTTTAGAAGAGTCAAGTAGAGCATGATATCTACTATCTTCTACAAATTAAAAGTGTATAACTAATATTTTATCGCCGAGACTCAAACTTTAATAAATAATCCACATCATCGAATTATCCATGCACTATGGCCAAGGATATTCGTTAGTATCACATCCATGAATTATCGATGCACTACGGCCAACGATATTCATTATTATCACATCCAGGAATTAATATTTCATCGGCGAGACTCACCAATAATTAATCCACATCATCGAATCACCCCGAACTACGACCAAGGATATTCATTAGTATCACGACCACGAATTATCCATCCATGCACTACGCGCCAAAGATAATCGTGTTTTCATCAACTATCCCCGATCATGCCATAAAACAATTCATCTTTGCACCCTTGGTCAAGAGAATCCATAGCCATAATCATACCAAAAAGCATCCCATCAATGCACTACGGGCTAATGAGGACTTTTTCCACATCATTTGTAACATTATAATCATGATTATACCGAATAATTCCTGGTCATAATCATACCAAGTCCATCTATGCACAACAGGCCACAGATGACTTTCAACATAATATAAACATGAGGATGATGACAATGACATAATAATTCAATAAAACAAATTCAAGAATTAATTTATCCAGGAACCAATAATGTCCAAATTGTCAACATGATACTTCTTTGTATAGTAAAATTCAATAATGCTCAGAAGAATATTTCAATGAAAAGATACTGGATGAAGCGCAAATATCAAGGATATTCCACTAATTTCATGGAGTATAGAAGCCAAAACTTTAACCAACCGAGTATAATAGAATATATGAAAACCGCAAATGGATTTTTTGCCGCCATGCGGTAATCCACTTGCATGCATCATTTCCACAATTTAATAAGGAATGAATACAAAGGATCATTCACCATGCATGTGGTAATCCACATGCATGAGTTATTCCAATGTAATAATAAAGAATGGAATAACAGGAGGATTCACCATGCGCATTTATAGATCGCATGCATGAGTTATTCCCAATGTAATAATAAATAATGGAACTGTGTCAAATTGCGAAATTACGCACCGAAGCGGGATGTTCAAATAGAATAATAAAGATTTTAACCAGTCCCACAGAAACGCATTGCATGTGATGGATATTCCAAATGAATAATAAAAATGGAATAACGTAAGAATTTCACCAAGTATAGGGTAGCCAGCAGATATAAAAGTTATTCCAATGAATAATAAAGAATGGAATAACAGAAGTTCTCTTCATGAACACAAAAGAAATAATACCCCTTACGAGTACAACAAATAATATCCCCTACAAGTACAACAAATAATATCCTCTACCTTAGAAAGAAGAGTACCGGATATAGAAGTAGTGAAGTAGCAGACTTTTCTTCTTTCTCTCTATAGTTTATCTCTCTAGAGTTTCAGTGAATTCGTAAGAAATAATGAAGGAATGAGCTTCTATTTATAGAAAAATGGACTGCATAGTAACTAGCTCATGAATGGTCCAGATTGATTTACTTTAATCTGACGGTCCATATTTAAAGCAAAATCTTCTAAATAAAATATAATATATTCTATTTATAATCTAATAAAACGAATAACTTTATAAAAGTATTCTGTTTTATATAAAAAGATTTTACTATGCAAAACACTATGCAGGCACTATGCAACACTATGCATAATAAAATATAATATATTCTATTTATAGAATAACTTTATAAAAGTATTCTATTTTATATAAAATGATTTTACTATGCAAACACTATGCAAACACTATGCATAATAAAATATAATATATTCTATTTATAGGATAACTTTATAAAAGTATTATGTTTTATATAAAAATATTTTCTGTTTTATTACATTAATAATACTAATAAAACAAAACTGAGTGACTTCTCACGTAAGCATCAATAATTAATACCGTGTGTTACTATGCAACCACGGGTATTACTGTACTTTTAACACCTGGTGTTTCAACGATTAACGGTAAAACTTCTGCCGTTATTTTCATAAAAATATTTTTGTCGTTTTCTCAATCCGACAATAATTACGTTGTGGGGTCCATCAATGATTGTACCGTCGTACGGATATTCCTCGACAAAAAGAATATTCCCTAACTAATTGAATATTCCCCGACACAACGAATATTTTATATCAACTTGCTTACTTTGCAAAAAAAAAATTCACATATTACCCTTAACTTTAAACTTTTATCAATTTAACCATTTACCAAATTAGAAAAATTGAATACTTTATTTCATAAAATTCGGGGTCTCACAGATTCCCACCAGTAATATGTCTCACCACGGAACATAAAGGTGGCGAATGGAACCTTCTGTTCCTCTGTGCATCCCAAGACATCAAATATCTTAGTAATTTGCTTAACCCACATTTCTGCCTTGATCGGATCAAAGTTTCCCAAATATTCTGGTGGTCCCAACTCTTTGAACTGCTTGGTTTTGACAAGTCGCGCGTTGCCATTGTTTCCACCTGTATTTTGTACACGAGTCTCCCTTGTTTGATTTTGCATGAACTACAAAAAGCTTCTAAATATCCCATTATTCATCCTCTGATAAGTGGTGTTGTTTACAGGAAGAACATTGTCGTCATGTTGCACGTTCTCCTGGTTAGTGATTAAAGGTGTCTTCACGGTCTCATTCACTACATTGTTAACATTTTCAGTTGCCATTCTCAAATACTGTCATAAAACAAGGGTTAATTAAAGAAATTATATTATGACCGACTAACAAATAAGCTTAGGTAGAACACACTAGTGAAGGATTTACTCGTCTCTCCCCTCCTAGTTCTATTGCTTGATATCCGCTAGAGACCATATCCCTAAGCTCTGATACCAACTGTGACGCCCCCAAAATAGGTATACATCACCAATTCTGAGTCGCCAAATACATTGTACGGAAAACAACTACAACTTCATTATTACAATTGTCGTGCAAAATACGACAACACATATACTGTGAGTTTAAATACAAATATTGTCCAATAGACAGTATTCAAACTCAAAAGGAGTCTTCATTACAATTACTATCACACTATTTTACAAAATAGTGAGGATTGCTATAACAACTGTCTGGACCCATCACTCCACACCCGACTAGTTCCCGCTATAATCTCGACTCCTGAGAAGAAAAATGGAACAAAAAGGAAAAGGGTGAGCTCAATTAGCCTAGTAAAGAATACTATGACTAAGATAATGAACAACAAATTATCGTTATCCTTCAACAAATAAGATAAAATATAATGGACAACAAGTTTAAGATCAATATTCGCAGCGAAAATAACAATTCATTAGAAGAGTTAAGTAGAGAATGAAATATACTATCTTCTATGATTTAAAATAATTTATCCCTGTACATCTTGAACCAAATATTCATCTTTGCACTACGGGCCAAAGATATTCATTTGTATCCAGTGGCGGAACCAGAACAAAATTTGAGGGGGGTCAAAATTTGAGGGCGGTTATCGGAGGTGCGAAGCAGCGACGTGTAGGTTGCAGCGGTGAGGGAGCAGAGTTAAGGTCTTTGGGTTTGATTTTGATCCAGATTGAAAAAAATGGAAAGTATATTAGCGACCCAATGCATAATTTCATCAATTTAAACATTTCATAATAATTTCATCATTCATTAATTCTCTTAGGATTTAAGAAAACAAGAATTAAACAAATTCTAGCTAATCTGCTTGGGTTTTCCTCAAGAGTCCCATACTATTTTTGACTCAATTTTTTTTAAATCAAATCAGACACCCATCAACCAAGTCTTATTTTATGTGAATACAAATAAACAACACTTCAGATTTTGTCTTTTTAGTTATAAGTAATAAGGACTTAAACCTATTAAACAAATAGCAGACATGAATTTAAAACAAGGACGACAAATCAATAAAAAAAATTGGGTCAAAATCCCATCAATTTTTAACAATTAATAAAAAATTAGAACATAATTTAGTACTAATCCCTATTGACTACAAATAAAAAATAATAATTAAATGAATTTCTTTCATTCAGAAAGTGGGCACACGAAAATTAAGTGAACTTCTTTCATCAAAATTGACTACTGGTATTTTATAATATAAGTAGATAGATAGTAAGATAGATACACATTTATTTGCAAACCCGATGAGGTGAAGTCGTGAAGAGGAGGACTAGAGGAGCGGCAGTGCGGGGAGCGAGATCAGATCTTGCAGACGATCGATCGGAAGAAGCGAGAGGTGAGACTTTGAGAGGTGAAAGGCTGAAAGAAGAAAAAAGTTAAAATCCCTAATTATTTCTATCTGATAGCATTATAGTAATTTTTTTTAATGAAACGACGTCGTTTCATGTGTTTAAAAAAAACAAACCAACCTGCAGAAGAAGACCGAAGAAGAAGAATCAAGAATGAAAGAAGACAGATCACGGCGCTTAGCCGGTCAGCGGGCTCAGCCCCCACCCCCACCCCACCCCCCCACCCCTCGATTTATCGTAATTCAAATGCCCTCCGCCCCTAGTTCCGCCACTATTTGTATCACCAGTTGGTCATGTTCATCTCAACACCTGTCCATCTTTTACACTACGGCCAAAGATATTCATCGTAATCATTCATTTTCTTATTCTGAGCCAAAGATATTCATCAAGTATAACCATTTAAGACTGAGGATGATAAAAAATATCTTAAAGAAATGAATCCAGTGAGATAAAAAGACAAAGATTAGGGATTCGTACTTTAGTTCATCCAAGTTCAAAAATACTCCATAATAATCAATTGTGGAGCAAAATTCAAAAATGAAGATCAAAATATGGATACAATCAAAGATAGTAACCATAATAGACAACTTGGACAAAGAAAAGAAAATTTCATTTTTCTGTGAATAGTGTCGTATACGTGAATAGTAACCCCGACACGAAAAAGTAGAAATTCCACAAGAAAAATTATACTTCGTAAATAGTACCGTATTCGTAAATAGTGCCGTATACGTGAATAGTGTCGTATACTTGAATAGTAATCTCGACATAAAAAGGTAAAAATTTCATAATAAAATTTATTACAATATTTCGGCATAATGATATTGAAAGAAAAATATTATTTACGAAGAAAATAACATCCTTTACCTCAAAAGAATAATACTTTTGGCTGAAATATCGGATATAACGTTGAAGGAAACTTCCACTGAATAACAACTCTCAAAGTATCTAAATACTCACAAAATACGATCGATATTACAGAGAGAGAAAACTTCTAATTCTGGTGTGATTTTTAATTTAAAATAAGCACCCTATTTATAGGAAAATGCTAGAACGCCAAAGCAGACTAAATTTAATAAAATATTAATATATTTTTTTCTACGCACACCCCTTGATAAATTCAGCAATCCATTTTTGAAAAAAAAATCTCAGCACATTTTTCCACCAAAAAACAAAAGTGGGTCTCACCCATGTTTTTAATAAAAAACATTTATTTCTGAAACTTCATTAATTCATAATAAATAGCCGTTTTATCAGAAAAATATGAATTCTATGTCCATTCCATAGGAAATTTAATTCTCTACAACTTCGTAAAAGAAAGTTTTTCTAAATTCAAAACAGAAAATGACTGAAATCCACATACAGATGATTTTTAATACCTCCATTCTGACAAAGTACTGATAAAATACCTCATCATTAATTCATTCATTTATATCCACATAAAAATAAATATTTTCTTATCATATAAATCAATAATTAATTATTCATAAATAATATTACGTAATCACAATATCGATAACCGTGTCGTTCCCGGAAAGAGGGGCTTTAGATAAGGATTTCTCCTTCTTGACACGTAATTAGGTGACCAAACCTTTCCTGAACATAACTTCCTTAGACATTGCCAACGATGCTATCTAATAATATTATTCAAATAATATGAATTATTGATCTGATAATGGGAAATACTGTGCATTGACAACTATTAAAACAACAATAATATAAAATATCAACGTAGCATTTATTGAATCAATAAAATAAAATATTGAACAGTAATTACTGTAACAATTATTAAGTAGTGCATTCTTACATAAGAATACATAATTCAAAAATACTGTGCAAAATCGGTAATATTATTTTAGAACGACCACAGCAGATATTACTATATTTTAACCATCGGGTATTCCAATGATGTTAATCTGTAATAATTACTGACGTTATTTATAAAAACTCAAATTTGTCTTTTTCTTCATCCGATCGTTTTTCGTTATGGGGCCCACAAATAGCTGCGCCATCATACGAATATTCTCCGACAACAAAAATATTCCACGACCAAACGAATATTCCCCGACAACAATGAATATTTTATAACCACTTGCTTATTTTGCAAAATTTGCACATTTTACCCATAACTAACCACATTAATCAAATCTGTAAGACCACAACTTTTATGAATAAAGATGATTTTTTTATAAATATCATTTTTAAATATTAAGATGTGAATTTGAAATAATGTTATAGTTGTGGGTAATATTTATAAATTTTGCAAAGTACGCAAGTTGTTATATTATATTCGATTAGTCGGGAAATATTCGTTTTAACAGGGAATATTCTTACGACGGCACAATCATTGGTAGACCCCACAGTGAAATTATTGTCGGATTGAGAAAATGACAAAAATATCTTTTTATGAAAATAACTATGAAGTTTTACCGTTAAACCGTTGAAATACCCGATGTTAAAAGTACGATACGCTGCGGCGTGATAATAATAACTGATTGATTATTGATGCTTACGAGAGAAGTCACCGCTTTTTGTTCAATTATTGTCTTTGCGATTAATTACGTGCATAGTATCTCACATTATTTGATTCAATTATTGTCGATATTTTTTATATTATTAAATCAATAATTGAGATGACAAGTTATTCATATTATTATTTGTATAATTAACAATGTCTAGAAATTTCTGTCAAGGAGAGGTTTTGTGACGCCCCCAAAATAGGTCCAATTCACCCAACCTATTCTGAGTCGCCAAATACATGGTACAGAAAATAACTATAACTTCATTATCACAATTGTCGTGCAAAATACAACAACACAAATGTTGTGAGTTTTGATTCAAATGTATACCAACTGTGACTCATGTCCCAACATTGGATAGCCCGTCACAATGGCACCTTACATAAAAGTACAGTCAATAAATGTTTTAGAAATTAAAATCTTTGGGAAGTGCTCAAGGAAACCTTCGTACATGGGAGGCCATGCGACTAGGTTATAATAGATATCATAAGACTGGAGAATTATCCTTGGTTGACCCAATAGATGTAAGACCCCGAAATTTTTTAAATAAAAAGGAATTTCCTTTATTTATTATTTTGAAATAGTAAGGGTGGATTTGATTAATGTGGTTAGTTATGGGTAAAATGCGCAAATATTTTAATAAGCAAGTGGTGATAAAATATTCATTATTATTTGGAATATTCGTTTGGTCGTGGAATATTCAGATCGCTTGGGAATATTCGCAATGCGACCAAGCAGTCTTTTGTGGGCCCCATAACGAAAAGCGATTGGATGAAGAAAACGACAAATATAAGTTGTTTATAAATAATCTGCGTAGTTATTACTGAGTATCTTTGTTGGAATACCCAAAGGTTAAAACACACTAATACGCGTTGTTGAACAAGATAGATACTTGCGGTATTGCACCAATTATTGATTCTTACGTGAAGGCAGGCACTACTCAATAATTGTTACGAAGAATTACCGCTCAAAGATTTTATTTTATTGATTCAATAATTCTTTGCATTAATATTTTATATTACGTTGTTTTAATAAATTGTCATTACACAAGATTTTCCATTATCTGAGCAATAATTCATATTATCTGAATAATATTATTAGAAAACATTATTGGCAATGTCTAGAAAGTTCATGTCTAAGGAGAGGTTTGGTCACCTAATTGCGCTACCATGAAGAGAGAACCTTATTGAAAGCCCCTCTTTCCTGAACCTGCCTGGTTGTCAATATTGTGATTCTCATAATATTATTTGTGAATAATTAATTATTGATTCATATGATGAGGAAAATATTGATTTTATGTGGATATAGATGGAGAAAATTTTAAAATGACAATTGTTGAAAATTAATATTTTATCTTTTTCTCGATAAAATAATTCATTTAAATATATTATTTTAATAATATATTAATGGTGATATTTTTACAATGAATGTGGAATATATGAGTATATGAGGAGGAAGAGTATTTTGTGGCATTAAATGTTTAACACATGTTTTGTGTGTTGGTGGACACAATTATTGACCAAAATTTGATTATACTTTGTAAAATCGCCTGCTTGTGGATTTCGATTAATTTACTTTTGGAATTTGGAAAAACTTTCTTCTTCGCAAAGTTGTAGAGAATTGAATTTCCTATAAAAAGTCGCAAGATTCGAATTTTTTGATAAAAGAGCTATTTATTGTGAATTATTAAAGTTTCGTATATCTAAAAGTGAATTGATTTTTGAGTTTAAAATTATTTTTGTTAGAAAAACGTTTTTGTATTTTTTGGACATCATTAACATGTGTGGCTGGTGTTTTTTGACCAAAATGTGGGCTAAGGAAAATTTGTATAATTATATTAATATTATATTCAATTTTTGCTTTGGTGTTCTAAGCAATTTCCTATAAATAGGTGCTTAGGTTAGAATTGAAAATCACACCGTAAACCCAAGTTTTCTCTATTTCTCTCTCGATATATTAAGCGTATTCTTGTGAGTATTTTGAGTATACTTTGAGTATTGCTATACTTGATGCAAGATCAAGTCATAGCCTATATCCCAGGTGTTTCAACTAAAATACCGCTCTTCGAGGTAAGGGATGTTATTTTCTTCTCAAATGATATTATTTCTTCAATATCATTATCTTTGAAATATTGGTTGGAACTTTTATCAAATTTGGAACTTTTTCATGTATCTGGGTTACTATTCATGAGTTACTATTCATGAGTTACTTATTCACGAGTTACTATTCATGAGTACTATTCATGAAGCGTGAAGATGTTTTTTTGTGAAATTTCTATCTTTTGGTGTTTGAGTTACTATTCACGATATCAAGACTATTCACGTATCTCTGACACTATTCACGAATACTGGCACTATTCAATTTAAAAATGAAATTTCTTCTTTTCATTCTAAAATATCTATTCGGATACTAGCTTTGATTGTATCCATGTTTTGATCATTCTTGAATTTTACTCCACTCGATTACTTATGAAGTATTTTGAACTTAGATTGTTTAAAATACGAATCCTTAATAATTGTTCTTTTGTTTCAATTTGGATTCGCTTTTCTTTGAAATATTTTTCATCATCCTCGACCCTAAATGATGATATTACTAAATATCTTTGGCCCATAGTGCAAAGATGAATGATTTCTTGATGAATATCTTTGGCCGTAGTGCAAAGATGAACAGTGTTGAGATGAACACGACTAATCGATTAATATCTTTGGCCCGTAGTGCAAAGATGAACAGTGTTTAGATGAACATGACCAATCGATGAATATCTTTGGCTGTAGTGCAAAGATGAATATTTGATTCCGTATATATATTGATTGATGTTACAGGATAAAATATCGACGATGAACTTTTAAATTCATACATAGAAGATAGTAGTTTGCATTCTCTACTTAACTCTTCTAATGAATTATTATTTCATTGCGAATATTGATTTAAAATTTGTTGTCTATTGCATTCTATTAGATTTTTCCCTGTTGAAGACTAACGATAATTTGTTGTATATTATCTTAGTCATAATATTCTTTACTGGGCTAGTTGAGCTCACCCTTTTCCTTGTTGTTCAATTTTTCTTCTCAGGAGGCGAGAATGTAGCGAGTACTAGTCGGGGTATGGAATGAAGGTTCTAGAGAGAGTTGTTTAGTAGTCCTCACTATTTTTGTAAAATAATGTATCAATAATTATGATGGGGATTTATTTGCGTGTGGATATTGTCTAGATGACAATATCTGTATTTAAACTCACAGCTTATATATGTTGTAATAATAAAGTTGTAGTTATTTACGTACCATGTATTTGGCGACTCGAGAATGGGTTGGATGGAATGGACCTATTTTGGGGCGCCACAGCTTGGTATCAAAGCTTAGGATATGATCTCTGGCGAGATCGGGAATAGAACTAGGAGGGGAGAGACGAGTAAATCCTTCGCTAGTGAGTCCTACCTAAGCTTATTTGTTAGTTGGTCAGTATATAGGGATATTATGTGATATAGTGATTTCCTTAATTAACCCTTGTTTTATGACAGTATTTGAGAATGTTGACTGAGAATATTAACAGTAGAGTAAATGAGACCGTGGAGATGCCTGTACTTACCAACGAGGAGAACGTGCAACAGGCTGGCAATGTACCTCCTGTGAACAACACCACTGAGCAGATGATGAACGAGGGGATGTTTAGAAGCTTTTTGCAGTTCATGCAAAATCGGACGAGGAGACTCGTGTTCAAAATACGAGGAAATGATAGCAATTCACGGGTTGTCACAATGCAAGCAGCTTCAAAGAGTTGGGACCACCGAATTTAAGGGAAAGCGGATCCGATCATGGGCGGAAACATGGGTCAAGCAAATTACCAAGATATTCGATGTCTTGGGATGCACGGAGAAACGAAGGTTCCATTCGATACTTTTATGTTCCGTGGTGAGGCGGACTCTTCGGTGGGAGTCTCAAGTTGCGTACCCATCCAAATTGCTTTCGGCGTATGTCATGGGAGACATTTGAAAATAGTTCAATGACAAGTACTTCCCCGAAAGTATTCGTCATATGAAGGAAGTGGAGTTTATTAGACCGGAGCGAGAATAACATGGCGGTGTCTCAAGATGCGAGGCGAAGTTCATGGAGTTATCGAGTTTTGCACCTCATTTGGTGGAGAATGAGGAACGTGATGACGCGGATGTTTCGAGAGGTTTGAAACCCGGCATACGTCGAAGATCTCATTTCTCATAAATTTTCTCTCTATTTAGTTGTTGTCAATGTGGCTCAGATTGTTAGAGCGAGATAACGAGTACGTTCAACCGAGAGACCATAACCGTGGATTATCCCAAGATAGCGATCATCGTAATAACGATAACCAATGAGAAAGAAGAATACGGACAAAGGCGGTAACCACTCTCGGTGTAATCGTGGCCATGAAAATAGAAGAAGCGAGTCGGAGGAGATTTTAAAAGAGGAGATTCAACAACGACCATGTGAAGGCAGCGATTACCGCCAAGAGCAACGGGTTCCAAGGGAGGAGAAAGACCATCGGTCACGATATGTTACAAATGCGGAAAGAGGGATATATCATTAAACCGTCCACAACAGCTTTAAGGTATGCTATAATTGTTGAAAAGAAAGACATATCGCTCGAGATTGTACGATATCGAAACCCAGTCCAGCGGGAATGGTGACTCAAAAGGATGTCCCGGAAAAGTCAAAGTCAACGATTCCTGGAAGAGCGTTTGTCGTGACCGGTTAAAATGCAAGGAACCCGAACGAAGTTAGCACGGGTTAGTTAATTATAAATTCTTGCGAAGTTTATACCTTACTAGATATCGATTCTACCCATTCTTTTATCTCTCTTGCTTGCGCTCAACGTTTGAACTTGACTACGGAGAAATTAGACTTTGACCTATTTATGGAGACTCCGTTAGGAGAAACTTTCATTACATCCGTTGTTTAAAAATCTTGCTTGATTCAGTCAGGCACTATCACATTACACCGTTAACCTTATTTCTATAGAGATATTTGCTTTTGATGTGATTTTAAGGTTAACTACTCATCATGCCAAAATTGATTATTTTCGTAAGGTTGTTAGTTTTCATATTCCTAAGCAACTCGTTATTCAATTCAAGCAATCAAACCATTGTAGTCAAACATTTTCATATCAAGCCATGAAGTCATTCGTTTATTACGGATATCAAATTTTCTTAGTCCATATTATGGATTTGAATAAAGACACGTCGATTTGAATAATATTCACCTTGTTATTGATTTTTTCCCGACGTATTTCTGAAGAATTTCTTGGTTTACTCCCAAAGACTGATATTAAATTTTGTATCGACTTTGAACCCGGTACAAAACTCATTTCTAAAATCTCATATCAAATGGCTCCTATTGAACTTCAGGAGTTAAAAATTCAACTATAGAATTTGGTACCGAGCCTTTATCCGGTGACTTCCTTTGGGAATGCATATCAAAGCCGCACTCTCCGTAGGGGACACCATATTCGTGCGAGATAGTAAATCGATAGGTGTCATTGTAACGTATTATCCAAGGTTGGGATATGAGTCACGCGAGTTGAGAACAACCTAAGTCGGTGAATCGAAATACGTAGCTTTCTAGGCTTAGTTGGTTATTATCGAAGATTCGTTGAAGGATATTCTCGAATCGCTATTCCATTAACGCAAATTGACTCGTAGAGATACAAAATTCGAATGGAGCAAGGAATGTGGGAAGAGCTTGAAGAACTCAAGAGGAGACTCATTTCAAAGACATGTTCGACCATGCCATCCTGGAAAAGCGAGCGTGGTAGGTGACGTGTTGAGTAGAAGATCGTATACAAGTACGAAAATACGATATTGTCAAAGACTCATTTCAGATAATTTACAAATAATAGAGATGGAGATGAAAACTCTAGGTACCCACGTGATGATATCGAGTATAATCGACTTTAATCGATAAAGTTAAAGTCGCTTCAAGCTACACAACCGAAATGATGAATTTGAAGAAGGAGGTGCAAGAAGTTGTTATTTCAAAAGCCGAATCGGTGAGGTGAGGAAAGCTCAAACCTTCGATTTATTAATCCATTTGAAATTCTCGATCGAATAGGAACTATGGCCTATAGACTCGCTTTTACCACCAAGTATGACGTGTTCATAACGCTTTTTTCACGTATCGATGTTACGTAAATATGTGGACGACCAAACCACGCTCATTGAAGTTAGAACCGGACGAGATAGTCAAGACTTAACGATTTGGAGGTACTGTCAAGATCTTGTAGAGGAAAGAACATGTCCTATGTACCGAGGTTATACCACAAGTTAAAGTTTTGTGGAGAAACCATGCTATTGAGGAAATGACCTGGGAGTTGGAAACGGAAATGAAAGCGAGGTATTCTCATCTTTTCGAAACACCAGGTACGTACGTCAATTTCGAGGACGAAATTTCATAAGGAGGGGAGGTTGTAAGACCCCGAAATTTTTTAAATAAAAAGGAATTTCCTTTATTTATTATTTTGAAATAGTAAGGGTGGATTTGATTAATGTGGTTAGTTATGGGTAAAATGCGCAAATATTTCGAATAAGCAAGTGGTGATAAAATATTCATTATTGTCGGGGAATATTCGTTTGGTCGTGGAATATTCAAATGATCGTTCTGGGAATATTCGTGCGACTGCAGTAGCCTCTTTTGTGGGCCCCATAACGGAAAAAAGCGATTGGATGAAGAAAACGACAAATATAAGTTGTTTATAAATAACGGCGTAGTTATTACATCATTATCTTGTTGGAATACCCGTGGTTAAAACACACTAATACGCGTTGTTGAACAAGAAGACACGGTATTGCACCAATTATTGATTCTTACGTAAGAAGGCACTACTCAATAATTGTTACGATAATTTATTCAATTATTTTATTTTATTGATTCAATAATTGTCGCATTAATATTTTATATTACTTGTTGTTTCAATAAATTGTCATTACACAAGATTTTCCATTATCGAACAATAATTCATATTATCTGAATAATATTATTAGAAAACATTATTGGCGATGTCTAAAAAGTTTTGTCTAAGGAGAGGTTTGGTCACCTAATTGCGCTATTAAGTAGGAGAGATCCTTATTGAAAGCCCCTCTTTCCTCGAACCGACCGTCATTCAATATTGTGATTCTCGTAATATTATTTGTGAATAATTAATTATTGATTCATATGATGAGGAAAATATTGATTTTATGTGGATATAGATGGAGAAAAATTTTAAAATGACAATTGTTGAAAATTAATATTTTATCTTTTTCTGATAAAATAATTCATTTAAATATATTATTTTAATAATATATTAATGGTGATATTTTTACAATGAATGTGGAATATATGAGTATATGAGGAGGAAGAGTATTTTTGTGGCATTAAATGTTTAACACATGTTTTGTGTGTTGGTGGACACAATTATTGACCGAAATTTGATTATAGCCTGTAAAATTCCCCGTTTGTGGATTTCGGTTAATTTATGTTTGAAATTTGGAAAAACTTTCTTCTGCAAAGTTGTAGAGAATTGAATTTCCTATAAAAAGTCGCGAGATTCAAATTTTCTGATAAAAGAGCTATTTATTGTGAATTATTAAAGTTTCGGTATATCGGGTGTGAATTGATTTTTGGAGTTTAAAATTATTTTTGTTAGAAAAATGTTTTTTATATTTTTTTGGACATCATTAACATGTGTGGCTGGTGTTTTTGACCAAAATGTGGGCTAAGGAAAATTTGTATAATTATATTAATATTATATTCAATTTTCTGCTTTGGTGTTCTAAGCAATTTCCTATAAATAGGGTGCTTAGGTTAGAATTGAAAATCACTCCAGAAACTGAAGTTTTCTCTCTATTTCCCTCTCGATATATTGAGCGTATTCTTGTGAGTATTTTGAGTATACTTTGAGTATTGCTATACTGATGCAAGATCAAGTCATAGCCTATATCCTGTGTTTACTAAGAAATCTTGTCTTTTCGAGGTAAGGGATGTTATTTTCTTCTCAAATGATATTATTTCTTCAATATCATTATCTTTGAAATATTGGTTGGAACTTTTTATCAAATTTGGAACTTTTTCATGTCGGGGTTACTTATTCATGAGTTACTATTCACGAGTTACTATTCATGAGTTACTATTCACGAAGTTACTATTCACGAGTACTATTCATGAAGCGTGAAGATGTTTTTTGTGAAATTTCTATCTTTTGGTGTCTGAGTTACTATTCACGTGTACTGGACTATTCACGATATCTGGCACTATTCACGAATCTGGCACTATTCAATCGAAAATAAAATTTCTTCTTTTCGTCCAAAATATCTATTCTGGATACTAGCTTTGATTGTATCCATGTTTTGATCATTCTTGAATTTTACTCCTCTGATTACTTATGAAGTATTTTTGAACTTAGATTGTTTAAAATATGAATCCTTAATAATTGTTCTTTTGTTTCACTGGATTCGTTTTCTTTGAAATATTTTTCATCATCCTCAGTCCTAAATGATGATATTACTAAATATCTTTGGCCTGTAGTGCAAAGATGAATGATTTCTTGATGAATATCTTTGGCCCGTAGTGCAAAGATGAACAGGTGTTGAGATGAACATGACCAATTGAATAATATCTTTGGCCCGTAGTGCAAAGATGAACAGGTGTTTAGATGAACATGACCAACTGATGAATATCTTTGGCCTGTAGTGCAAAGATGAATATTTGATTCCAGATATATATTGATTGATGTTACAGGGATAAAATATCGACGATGAACTTTTAAATTCATACATAGAAGATAGTAGTTTGCATTCTCTACTTAACTCTTCTAATGAATTATTATTTCTGCTGCGAATATTGATTTAAAATTTGTTGTCTATTGTATTCTATTAGATTTTTCCCTGTTGAAGACTAACGATAATTTGTTGTATATTATCTTAGTCATAATATTCTTTACTGGGCTAGTTGAGCTCACCCTTTTTTCTTGTTGTTCAATTTTTCTTCTCGGGAGGCGAGAATGTAAATGAGTACTAGTCGGGTATGGAATGAAGGTTCTAGAGAGAGTTGTTTAGTAGTCCTCACCATTTTTGTAAAATAATGTATCAATAATTATGATGGGGATTTATTTGCGTGTGGATATTGTCTAGATGACAATATCTGTATTTAAACTCACTGTTTATATGTTGTAATAATAAAGTTGTAGTTATTTCTTTACCATGTATTTGGCGACTCAGAATGGGTTGGATGGAATGGACCTATTTTGGGGGCGTCACAATAGACCCCAAAGAAAAATGAGAAGATTACTATCATATTCTTTCCAATGGTGAGTGTTCTCTTGACATATAATTATCTCCACTGTCTCTAATTGAGAACTATACTTCAACCAAACTCCAAGATTATATAGGTAGTGCTCGTAAATATACTCAGCAAGTGGATGTGCACAACCCTGTCTTATGATAACACAAGGTTGTATGTCATTAGACATCTTGTATGATAGTGTCAAAACACCCTTCCAACGTTGATATAACTACTAAATGATGTATAAAATATAACACACTTTTCTATACTGTTTAGGGAGAATCTCCACAGCTAGAGACCACCGTTCTATTCCCCTGTTATCCCCGCTCGACCCAGCTACACTTTTATTACCTGAAAGGAAGTGTGAAGCAAAAAGGTAAGCACAACTAGCCCAGTAAAAAATATCATGACTAAAGATAAATAAATTATCAATAGTATTCGTCAGTAATAAATTAGAGATTTAGAACATATGGTAGATGATAAAACTTTTCAACCATAGTTGCAGCGGAACGAGCAATCCATTAAAAGAGTCAAATAGACCATAAAGTCTATTATCTTTTCCATGTTAAAAGTCCACCAACAATGTTTTATCCCTGTAACATCAATCAATAGTTCCTAACCAAAATCATGTGAATAACTCATAATAATAATTATGGTTCTAAATTCCTCTTCGCACCCATGACGAAGATAATTTTCATCACCTGTCTTTACCTGAAACATCAAAGATCATGGTTATACCAAATCACAATTCATGTTCATACTTATACTAATAAATTTATCTTTGCCCTACGGGCACTACGGGCCCAAAGATATTCATTAATAGATCTTCTTTGCACTATAGGCCAAAGACATGCAACTGTATTTTAGAAGAGTCAAATAGAGCATGATATCTACTATCTTCTACGAATTAAAAGTTTATTATCAATATTTTATCACTGAGACTCAACATAATAAATAATCCATATCACTGAATTTTCAATGCACTACAGGCCAAGGATATTCGTTAGTATCACATCCATGAATTATCCATGCACTACGGCCAAGGATATTCATTATTATCACATCCATGAATTAATATTTCATCGCTGAGACTCAGCTCAATAATTAATCCACATCATCGAATCATCCCTGCACTACGGGCCAATGATATTCGTTAGTATCACATCCATGAATTATCCATGCACTACGGCCAAAGATATTCATTATTATCACATCCATGAATTAATATTTTATCATTGAGACTCAGCTCAATAATTAATCCACATCATCGAATCATCCCTACACTACGGGCCAAGGATATTCTTTAGTATCACAACCACGAATTATCCATGCACTATGGGATAAAGATAATCGTGTTTTCATCAACGGTCATGATCATGCCA
Source organism: Panax quinquefolius (assembly GCA_020205615.1). Taxonomy (NCBI): domain Eukaryota; kingdom Viridiplantae; phylum Streptophyta; class Magnoliopsida; order Apiales; family Araliaceae; genus Panax; species Panax quinquefolius. The sequence continues at coordinate 129,867,429 of CM035160.1, read as the reverse complement.
TAAAACAATTCATCTTTGCACCCTTGGCCGAAGAGAATCCATGGTCATAATCATACCAAAAACTGTCCATCAATGCACTACGGGCCAATAAAGACTTTTACCACATCATTTGTAACATTACAGTCATTATTATACCGAATAATCCCTGATCATAATCATACCAAGTCCATCTATGCACTCTGAAAACCACATATGACTTTCAATGTAATATAAAACATGAGGATGATGACAATGATATAAGAATTCAATAAAAACAAGTTCAAGGATAAATTTTTAAAGATTTATAATTTAATTTATCTAGAAATCAATAACATCCAAATTGTCAACATGATACTGCTTTGTGGAGTAAAATTCAAGAATAATATTATATCAAAAATGATTTGAACAGAAAATAATATTTCAACGAATATTTAACGAAGATAATAACATTAATCATTATATTTTAAAACCCATTTAATATTATTCATTATATAATAACATTAAATTCATTTACTAATATTATTAATCATTAAATAATATTTTAAATCAATGATTTCATAACAACTTTAATCCAAATGTTATAAATCACTTAATAATTTCATAATCTAATATTATTAATATTACCACAATATTTTAATCATTTCTTAAATTTATAAACAATTTAGTTTAATTGTTTACACTTTACTAATTAATGCATTTAATCATCTTAAAATGCCAAACTCATAAGATTTCATCACCAATAACCAAAATTCTCATCAAAAATCTGCATATACCTTATATAGGATTCTCAAGTCATAAAATCCTATTTTCTAATTTTCTTAATTCACATAACATATTTAATTCATTTATTCATAACTAGTCTATTTTCATGAAAAATACCAAATCAAATTTCAAAAATTTTTCTTTTTCGATATTTAGCGTAATATAGTCCCAGTATTGAACATATATTTTCTCGAATTTTTTAAAATTCATTCACTAATTTTCATATGGCCAAAACTGCCGAATATTTAGACATTTATCATAAACTGTACTTTTGTCCAAAAATTCTGAAATTTATAGAGTATACTTCTGTTATATACATGTACCCCCAATAAAACTTTCACCAATTTTGGATTTAGCCACAAGGAGTTATAAGGGTTTACTTTTAAAATAGTCTTTTCCTATAAAATTCATAACTCCTAATCTATACACCCAAAAATTGCCATTTTTGGACACAATCTAGAAAACTCATCAAATTATCACTTCAAAATTTTCCAGAATTTTTGAGGGTCGAAAAAACTACGAACTGAAAAACATAATAACCCTTATAATCTCTTACCTCAAAAGAGCAGTATTTCTGACTAGAATATCGGATGTAAAGCTGAAGAAAAGTTGCACTGAATAGCAACTCTCAAAGTATCTAAATACTCACAAAAATACGCTCGATAATATAGAGAGAGAAAACTTATGTTTCTGGTATGATTTTCAAGTCTAACCTAAGCACCCTATTTATAGGAAAATACTTAGAACACCAAAGCAGAAAATTTAATAAAATATTAATATAATTATTTTAAATTCCTACGCCCACTTTAAATAACTGAACTCAGCACATTTGCGATACTAGTGGGGCCCACCAACATAATAAAAATGTTTTTCTTAAAAAATAATTAAAACTTCAAAAATCAATTATTCCAGAACTTCGGAGCTTCAATAATTCATAATAAATATCTCTTTTATCAGAAAAATTCGAATCTTATGTCCATTTAATAAGAAATTCAATTTTCTACAACTTTGTAAGTTTAAGTTTTTCCAAATTCCAAGTAGAAATTGACTGAAATCCACATACGGACGATTTTACAAGCTATAATCAAATTTCAGTCAAGAAATGGGGTCCACCAACACACAAAATATGTGTTAAATATTTTTTGTAACAAAAATACTCTTCCTCCTCATTTATTCATATACCACACATTCATTGTAAAAATATCACCATTATTATATTATTAAAATATAATAATATATTTAAATGAATTATTTTATCAGAAAAGATAAAATATCAATTTTCAACAATTGTCACATTAAAAAAATTCTCCATCTATATCCACATAAAATGAATATTTTCCTTAACATATAAATCAATAATTAATTATTCACAAATAATATAACAGAATCACAATATTGACAACCTGACTGTTCCCAGGAAAGAGGGGGCTTTCCAATAAGGATTTCTCCTTACTGGCGCACAATTAGGTGACCAAATCTCTCCTTAGACAAAAATTTTCTAGATATTGCCAATAATATTATCTAATAATATTATTAAAATAATATGAATTATTAATCTGATAATGGAAAATACTGTGCAGTGACAATTATTGAAATAACAATAATATAAAATATCAACGTAGCAATTTTTGAATCAATAAAATAAAATATTGAACAGTAATTACTGTAACAATTATTGAGTAGTGACTTCTTACGTAAGAATCAATAATTCAAAATACTTGTAATATCTGCAGCTAATCGCGGCAACAACGCCAGACATTTAACTTTATCCACCGGGTATTCCAACAGTGTTAATGGTAACGATTACGCCGTTATTTATAAAAACTTAAATTTGTCATTTTCTTCATCCGACAGTTATTCTTGTTACGGGGGCCACAAATGGCTGCGTCGTCGTACGAATATTTCCCGATAAGAAGAATATTCCACGACCAAACGAATATTCCCCGACAATAATGAATATTTTATAACCACTTGCTTATTTTGAAAAAAATAATTTCACCCATAACTTTAAACTTTTATCAATTTAACTATTTACTAAATAGAAAAATTGAATACTTTCATTTAGTAAAATGCGGGGTCTTACAGGTTTGGTCACCTAATTGCGCGCCAATAGAGAGAAATTCTTATCGGAAAGCCCTCTCTTTCCCGAGAACGATCTGGTTGTTAATATTGCGAGTTATAATAATATGAATAAAGGTTGTTAAAAATATTGAGGGGATTTTTTAAGAATTATTTATGGACCCCCCATTTACCCATTTTTTAAAATAATCGGTAGAAAGTTATTTTATATAATAAAGGTGGGGACCAAATGTGGGGCCCACGAAAGTTGAAAATGAATTCTCAGGAGGATTCACGGGTGATTTATTTGGGATAACGATGTTTTGTTTTTTTATGAAAAATAGAATATATTATATTTTATTATGCATAGTGTTTGCATAGTGTCTGCATAGTGTTTGCATAGTAAAATCAAAAATAAAAATTTATCGTCCGTGAAATGAATTCGTCTGAATTCGTTTTCTCTGTACAGTTCGTGAGAAAAAAATATTCAAATAGTATCATTTCTATTCTCCTATAAATAGGATGCTTAGTTAGAATTGAAAATCACACCAGAATCAGAGAATTCTTCTTCTATAATATTGAGCGTATTTCTTTCGAGTTTTTAAAGCTTTGAGTTTAGAAAATAGTGAAAGTTTTCTTCAAGAATATCCCCGCTATACCAGTTAGAATACTCTTCTTTTCAAGGTAAGGGATATTATTTTTGTTCAGTATTCGTATAAAATAATATTTTCTTCCATACTCTTTTATACTCATTTGGTTAAAGTTTTGGCTTATATACTCCATAAAATTAGTAGAATATCATTGATATTTGCGCTTCATCCAGTATCTTTTTATGAAAATATTATTCTGAGAATTCTTGATAAGTTTTAACTTTTTCATGTCGGGGTACTATTCATGGGGTTACTATTCCCGAAGTTACTATTCACGGGGTACTATTCACTCGATTAGTATTCACCCGGGGTACTATTCATGACAAAAATTAATTTCTTTTCGGTCCAAATTATTTTTGATACAATATTATTCTTGAAATTTACTCCACAAAGCAGTATCATGTTGATAATTTGGACATTATTGAATTCTGGATAAATTAAATTATAAATCTTTAAAAATTTATCCTTTGCTTTCTTTTAATTGAATTCTTATATCATTGTCATCATCCTCATGCTTATATTATGTTGAAAGTCATTTGTGGTCGTAGTGCATAGATAGACTTGGTATGCTTATGACTAGGGATTATTCGGTATAATCATGACTGTAATGTTACATATGATGTGGTAAAAGTCCTCATTGGCCCGTAGTGCATTGATGGACAGTTGTTGGCATGATCATGACCATTGGTGAATACACGAATATCCTTGGCCGTAGTGCAGGGGTGATTTGATGATGTAGATTATTTAGTAAAACTGAGTCTCAACGATAAAATTGATGATAAACTCTTAAATCATAGAAGATAGTAGATATCATGCTCTACTTGACTCTTCTAATGGATTGCTTGTTCCGCTGCAGTTAAACTTGATGTCTATTGTGTTTTATCAGTTTAACATCGTTGAAGGCTAACGATAATTTATTCTGCATTATCGTAGTCATAATATTTCTTACTGGGCTAGTTGAGCTCACCCTTTCCTTTCATTGTTCTCTTTAGGAAATGAGAATATAGCTGAGACTAGTCGGGGAACGGAGTGACGGTCCAGATGTTTGCATTAGTAGTCCTCACTATTCTGTGAAATAGTGTGATAATAAATGTATTGAGGACTTATTTTGAGTTTGAATAATGTCTAGAAGACAATATTTAATTTGTATTAAAACTCATAGCTCATGTTGTATATTTAAGTTTGTATTTGTATTCTGTACCATGTATTTGGTGACTCAGAATGGGTGATGTATACCTATTTTGGGGGCGTCACAGTTGGTATCAAAGCTTAGGGATATGATTCCTGGCTAAGATGTGAGACTAGAACTAGGGGGAGAGACGAGTAATTTCTTCGCTAGTATGACCTACCTAAGTTTATTTGTTATTTAATTGGTTCGTCAGAATATAGGGATAATATGTGGTGTGTTAATTAACCCTTGTTTTGTGGCAGTATTTAAAAATGACATCCGAGAATGTTGAGAATAGCAATGGAGCACAGGAGACCATTGAATCACCAACGATCAATAACCAAGAAATTGTGCATCAAGAAGGCAACAATCCTCATACAAACAATAAAACCGACCAAATGATGAACGACAAAATATTTAGGGCCTTTTTGCAATTCATGCAACATCATGCGAGAGAGACTCATGTCCAAAATGCAGGTGGAAACACTGGAAACTGTCGGATGGTCACCGCTAAGCAGTTTAAGGAGCTGGGACCACCGGAGTTTATTGGAGAGCCAAAACCACTTAAGGCGGAGATATGAATAAAGTAGATCACCAAGATATATGATGTCTTGGGATGCTCTGAGGAGCAAAAGGTTCCATTTGCCACCTGTCGTCGCGGGAATTTTAGTTGTCCCTTTCCGTTACTTGTTCTTTGGTGTTCCCATTTTAGGTGAGATTTGTTTGAAAAATAAGTGAAAAAGGTCCGACATGTATAATGTCGACGATGGACTGTTAAGAGTCGCCAGTTGGTTTTTTAAATGGTTGTACCAACACAATTGAGAAAAGGTTTGCACATTGATGATGTGACATCATAAGCGGGTTGGTGAAACCAAGAGATTCATTAGGGTCCGGGGACTTGATTATGCGGAGGGAAGGTGTTAGGCACCCCCCGACATCCATGTTACCACGGTGACCGCCTCTTTTCAAGAAACTATTATCTGAATGTGTGTGTGTGTGGGTCAATGTGCTGTTATTTGGAAGTAATGCGAGGCCTCGTTCGCACCTATATACACAGGGTTTGAATTTATGTAAAAATTCAGTTTTTAGAAAGATATAGCAATGATGTTTTATAAAAGAGGTTTTTTCAAACCCTGATGCTCAATAGTAATTGAGACCTTTTACACCTCCATTTTATTAAGTGTTCGGCTGGATTAATTTTATTTTCGAGATGCGAAGCATCTGTAAAAAAATAATGTACAAAAATAATGTCGATTTCCTCGTGGGTATGAAAACCATCTGAGGAAATTCAGACACCATAGAATAACTTACAAGCTGCTTATAGCTGAAAATGTCCATCACGGGAACCAAATCTAGATCCAATAGGCTGAATCTGTGATCACATGATTCCTAGGCGCACATGATATCTTGCAAATTTGTATGAAAGCGATGGCAGATATATATATATATAAAAGTCAGAAATATATATATATATATATATATATATCTGCAGACATGGTCACCAACCACGAAGCACCTCCATTGGGGATCAAAAATGTAAATAAAGCATTAAAAGCTATCAACCACCACGAAGGAAACTCCAGGTGGGACAAAATATAAATAAAGCTGTAAAGCTATCAACCACCACGAAAGGAAACTCCAAAGCGGGACAAAATATAAATAAAGTCATATAGTAATCAACTGCCACGGGCTGAACTCCAGGCGGACGAAACATAAAGAAAGTCAGAAAAGTGATCAACACCACGAAGTAAAATCTAGGTGGGACGAATATATATATATATATATATATATATATATATATATATATATATAATGATAAATGCATGGATGTAAAATCGAAGCTCATCGAGCGAGTTCGACAAGTTTATATATATATATATATATATATATATATACTTATATATATATAACGTATGTATCGGACTGCTCGATGAGCCTAGATTCAACCACCACGAAGGAAACTCCAGGTGGGACAAAATATAAATAAAGCTGTAAAGCTATCAACCACCACGAAGGAAACTCCAGGCGGGACAAAATATAAATAAAGCTGTACAAAGTAATCAACTACCACGAAGTGAACTCCAGGCAGGACGAAACATAAAGAAAGCTGTAAAAGTGATCAACACCACGAAGTAAAATCTAGGTGGGATTTAATATATATATATATATATATATATATATATATATATATATATATATATATATATATATATATATATAATATAAATGCTCATGTAAAATCGAGCTCATCGAATGTAGTTCGACAACAGCTTATATATATATATATATATATATATATATATATATATATATATATATATACGAGTAAATGCTCGGATGTAAAATCTAGGCTCATCGAATGTAGTCCGATACACAGTTATATATATATATATATATATATATATATATATAGTATATATATATATATATATATATATATATAAGCAAGTAAATGCTCCGGATGTAAAATCCGTGCTCATCGAATGTAGTCCCACACACGCTAATATATATATATATATATATATATTAAAGCAAGAAATGCTCGGGCATCAAGTCAGGCTCATCGAACAAAGTTTGACATACAAATATATATATATATATATATATATATAAGGAAATAAACTCTCGCATCAAAGTCAGGCTCAATCGAGGCATAACTCGATAATGTTAGTCCATATATATATATAATATGTATATACAAACTGAAATAAAACCACGGATCGAAGTCCGGGCAAACGCACGCAACACGACTCTCAACGTGAAGAAGGGTGTGTGCAAAGATGAAGAGAAAGGCTTTAAAGAGTGTGAGAAGGCTTACCGTGGGCTGCCAAAGAAGACTTCTATATATTTAAAGTAGATAAAACTCTACCGCCACGCATAAAAAGTAAATATATGTGAGCTCACAAGTGTTTAAAATGGGAAAGCACTCAGTATATTGCAAGTACGAAGCAAATTTGACAGGGCTTCCTCGCTCTTTCTCTCCATAAAATGGCCACCCCAAGCCCTCTATTTATAGGGGGGAGCCGCAGAGTGTACTGAGGTTTACCCAGAGTTGCCTCGGGTTTCTGCCTTAAGTCGTCTCTCAAGATGCGTGCGTGTAAATCGCAATATCCGCTAGAACTTTTAGAATCGCAATCCGGGAATCCGGCTGAGGTATATAGGACCTATTTCGGACTGCCGTTGTTGAGAGTTATACAATGGCATGGGATTAGAGGTTTTACGAAGTCATGAAGATGGGACGGTGCCCTCCGGTCTTCAAGCTTCAAATTCTATTCGTTACCTTGCACAATAGTCACTCGGGATTGGTTTTCCTTAATTCTTGTGGGACATTGTTGTGTAGAAATATATGTATGAAATGTTGAGACGACGTGATGTGGCCTTGAGTTGGCAAGATGACAACTTTGCCCCTCATCGATGTTATCACCGGTTTAGGCTGGTAAAGCAGACGTTGCTCAGGGTTATTGCTGAGATTGGACTACTGAAAGTGTTGAAGGTCCTCAGTATCATCTCTGAGGTGTGCCTGGCCTCCCGGTATTATCTTTGGGCTTGGTTCTGAGTGCCTCAGTGTGAGTACCGAGGTTGAAGCTGATAGCATGCATTTAAAACAAGCATTTCTGGGGTTATCACCGGAACTGCACTCCTTGGGGTTATCTCCAAGGTTGATAGATGTTATTCCCAGTGTTGGGACTGAGACTGGATACCTCGGGGTAATCTCTGAGATTAATCGGTCTTCTCCGGTGGAATTTCTGATATTGGAACTGCATGCCTCGGGGTTATCTCCGAGGTTGGAACTGTTACTCCCGGTGTGTTTTCCAGGGTTAAGACTGAACTTCCAGTAGTATCTGGAATGGATGTGAGCTGTCTTCTAGGGTTATCTATGAAAGATGAATCTGCATTCCTGCAATGTCAGTGACAGGTGTGAAGAAAATTTCGAGTGTCTATAGATGCCCTTCTTTATCATATTCATGCAATGCAATGCATGGGTAGGATAAAGAATCCTAGACACTTGAAAATGCAGCATGATGCAAATATATGATGCATGTGTGCGGGGTTGTTGCCCAATATGTTGGGGATGATCGCCAAATCCTTGTTATATTTATCGAGGATTGACAACTATGACTCGATTGGATGTGTGATCTGAATCTGTTAGGATGTTGACGTTGGGGATATCACCAAAGTCCTTAATCCTTGATACAGACTTGATTCTGAAGAGGTGCCTCTTATGTGTAAGAGATCTGTGGGGATAAAGCTTCGCCTGTTTTGAGGATGTGTATAACATATTCCATCATCGATCCTCTTTGGTGATACTGACTTTTCCTAGTTTGTATCGCCGGGATATGTCAATGTTCTGCTGGATTTACTGCTAACAACATATGTTGTCAGGGTTGTCTTACCTTCGTTGACGTGTACTTCACCGACGTGTGAATCAACGGATGAAAAACCATGTGGGGTAGAATGTCAAGGCTGCTTGACCTTCGTTGATGCTTGAATCAACGGCTGCTATATGTTGTGTCCCCCACCGGGGATCTTCTTTTGATATTGCGTTGTGACCCCCGCCGGGGATTTGATTCTCGAGTTTTTCATTGTAACCCCCGCCGGGGATTGTTAGAGAATTAGGGCGTCAACCCTGAATTGGTGGCATTGGACCTGCGTACGGTATTGTCGAGCGTGGATGATAACATTTGAGATCATCGGTATAGTGTACCCTGTGTTTGGGCTAATACCAATGAATGATGGGCATACCCAAGGTTTAATCTGAAAAGACCAGGATTTGTAAGCTATTCTGCTTAGTCGTGTAGCGTTTTTATCCCTGATTTGACATTTTTAGTCTGTAAGAACTCCTTTGCAACGCAAATTGGACCAAGTCGGAAGGTGGGCCCCACAGGATTCGTGGATGGCATGCTAGAGCACTGGGTATCGGAGAGGCAGGTTTTTCGATTTGGGACCCAGGAGTTGACTCCTACTCTGGAGGAGTATGCACGGTTGACGATGATGCCACTGGACAGACCCTGCGTGCATATGGCTTTGGGGGACATGAGTCGATGGTTCATGACCCTCATTGGATTGAGGCATAGGGTGGTGCAGGATGAGCTTACATCTGGCCACGTTATATCCCAGCATTTTCTGTTTGACAAATTTGGCTCTGAGGATAGTTATACACGATATTCCGGGGATTTCACCACACCAAAGGATCATTGGCGTCTAGCCAGGGTGGATGTACTACTATTGTGTGTACTGCCACGGTACATGGATGAGATAGACATTGGAGTCATCATGGCAGTGAGAGCTCTTAGGGAGGGTCGTACCATCATTCCTATGATTATAGCAGAGACTCTAAGGTAAGCTACAAACTGCTGCACTTATCCGACAGGAGTGTTCACAGGCAGTTCGGTCATGCTATACGTGTGATTTATGTCACACTTGAGACCGATCGGCACCTTTAGACGGCATGGATATTGTTTCACCCATGATATAGCCATGTCATACTCCTTTCAGCCATCGGAGGGTACTGACGCCATGTCTTGGTCGATGTTCTTGGCGGATATCAGAGATCCGTTTGTCATACTGCAGTATTTGGGGCTTAGCTCACCCTACAGCTTTATTACTCATGCTCCGGGCATAGATTATCTACCTCTGGCTGGTTTGAGGGGTATGACTACCTATCACCCGATGGTCGTGATGTCGCAGTTTGACCAGTTTTAAGATTTTCATCCTTTTGAGGGGGCGTTAGGTCAGCGATTAGCTTCTCGCTATCTCTTAGCAGAGGACAGATCCCATGTGTACGCTTGTTGGGATCAGTGTGAGGCAGAGGTTTTCTCTATTAGCCATCCGGGATGTTCGCCAGAGTATTCTGTGTGGATGGAGATAGAGATTTCATCGGTTGCGGCAATATCCACAGTACCGGATAGTGATTCAGACGATGGAGAGCCCATGGAGGACACTGATTCTCACATCGAGGAGGAGCTACTTACTGGATTGCCAGAATTTCCTTTAGATTCTCCCAAAGATCAAAGACTTTGTGGTGATCTGACATTCTAAGACAATACTTGAAAGCGAGTCTTCATCTGATGACCTTCGAGAGAGACCAGGCTAGAGCCTTGATGTTGACTGCGCTTGATGGGAGAGACGCAGCTCTGTTAAAGAGAGATGAGGCATTAGCTCATAGAGATGCCGCTATTATTGAGCGGGATGAGGCTAGATCAACCAGAGATACAGTGATAGTTGAGCGGGATAGTGCCATATCTACCCGGGATGTAGCCGTTACAGATAGTACTGCAGTGAGGTCCCTTACCACTGGCATGATCGCAGAGATGGGCGTTTACATTGATGAGTATATGGTCACCATGCAGATGGCTGCAGATTTGTTGGGTCGTGTGGATACTCTCGTACAGGAGACCACAACTTCGCCTCCTTCTTCTTAGAGGGACGCCATATTAGGCTTGTTTGCTCGCATATATCCTGACTTGTAGATGAGTTTGTATTCTCCTACATAGACTAGCTTAGCCATTTTTTTCATGTACAGTTTACATTGTGTATATCAAACATCATTATATATATGGCAAGGAAATATATTTTTGATCACTTCCCTTTTAGATATGCTTTGCTACTTGCTTGATATTTTGCTTGCTGCTTCAGGGCTTGCGATCTTGATGTATTCTGAATTCTTCCTTGAGGGATGGACATTGAGACGTCTCTGGATAGTTCAGAAGGGATCATTGATATGTATGTATCCCTACCATCTTTGGTGTCTTGGGACTGGTTTCTGCATGGAAATGTGGAGAGGAGTTTGACTTTCCTCTCTAAGATTGATCGCACCACAAATGGTCGCCAGTACTTCTATTTAGGAGAAGCCTAGTTAATTCCATCTCTTATGGATTGGTGTTGCTCTTCAAGGTATGACCGTAGCTTAGATGGTCGCTGAATCTCTTATTTGGGAGGAGTTCAGGTAATTCCATCCCTTTGGTCTGAAGCCAATGAAATGTAGTGGATTGAAGGATGATCCCAATACCAGTTGACAAGGGTTTGTATTTTGGTAGGGGGTGAGACCGCACCATGAATGACTGCCTACGTACTCCTATTGAAGAGGAGATCAGGTCTGCGTAATTCGAACCTGGTGTAAGAGGTTCAACGTTGTATGTGGCAGAAATGGTGTAGGAATTTTTTTTTTGGTAAGGAGAAAAGGGTAGACATGTTTTTGTTGTTTTGTTTTATCATTGCGGTAAGACCATATGAAATGGTTGCCTCGTATCTCTATCAAGAGGAGATCGGTTGGCGTAGTTCGCCCTCGTATGCGAGGTGAAAAGCGTGATCCCATGTGCAGGTCAGATTGAGGGGAGGAGAAAGTTTAATCCTAGGTTGAGGATAAACTACAAGTATGAGAAGTTTGATCCCATGTATGGGTAGCCAAACTACAAACAGGAGAGGTTCAATCCGTAGTGGGATGACCTAAGTTGTAGGAACGCAGACAAGCCAGGCTGCTGGCTTGAAAAGTATGTTTCCCTGAGGGGAAAAGTGTGGAAAAGTTGTATGTGGTAAAGGGTTAAAGAACCGGAATGACTGTTGATCTAATGATCCAACACGAGGATGTTTGATTGATGGAAACTTCAGACATAGTACCATTTTACGGAGTCCGAGTTGATGAGTTGTGGAAATTCATCGTCGTCCATTTCTTGCAATCTGAGAGCGCCTCCTATCAATACTTCCTTGACAACAAATGGGCCTTCCCAGTTAGGAGCGAATTTTTCCTTAAATTGATCTTGGTTGTCAAGGATCTTCTTCAAAACCAAGTCATGCTGTTTAAACTGCCGTAGCCGGACTTTTTCGTTGTAGGATCTGGCGATCCTTTGTTGATATAACTGATCATGGAAGATAGCCGCGGTTTGCCTTTCGTCTATTAGAGACAATTGGTGATACCTGTCTTGTACCCATTGGTCTTCATCCCGCTGAGCGTCTATCAACACTCTGAGGGATTCCATTTCAACTTCTATGGGGAGCACTGCTTCCATCCCATAGGTTAATGCGTAGGGGGTTGCCCCAGTGGAAGTGTGCATTGATGTTCTGTAGGCTAACAGAGTAAGAGGCAATAGGTCAGGCCAATCTTTGTGGTTGGCGGACATCTTTTACATGATCTTCTTGATGTTTTTGTTAGCCGCCTCAACAACACCATTCATCTTCAGATGATAGATGACAGAGTTAAGATGTTTGATGTGGAATTTACTGCATAATTCCTCCATCATTTTGTTGTTGAGGTTCTTAGCATTGTCTGACACAATCACCTCTGATTGTCCATATCGACAAATGACATTGTTTCTGATGAAAGCAATGATGACTTCTTTAGTAACCCTGGGGAATGAGGCTGCTTCTACCCACTTGGTGAAGTAGTCAATTATGGTGAAGATAAATCGATGTCTATTACTAGCTTTAGGCTCAATGGGCCCGATAACGTCCATTCCCCACATTGAGAAGGGCCAAGGTGAACTCATAGTGTGGAGTTCTCGTGGAGGGGCGTGGATAGCATTCCCATGAATCTGGCACTGATAGCATCTCCTGACATGGTCATTGCAGTCAGCTTTGAGAGATAGCCAATAATGTCTCATCCCGAGGACTTTCTTGACAAGGAGGGGGCCACTCATGTGGGGTCCACAGACTCCACCATGGATTTCATCCATAAGCCTTTGAGCTTGATCTTTGTCTAAACATCTGAGGAGACCTAGTCATGCATCTCTTTTGTAGAGTGTATCTCCACTCAAGTAGAATTTCATAGCAAGTCGATGGATCCGCCTTTTCTGAGTCGGGCTCACCTCAGGGGGTGTAGATCCATCTCGTAGGTATTCCTTGATATGTTGATACCAAGGATGCTGGATGGGAGGTAGCTCATCTGATACTTCTCCAACGTAATTCCCATAGGCTGGGACCTTGTGTAGGGAAATTGTGACGTTTGGCAAGTGTCCTTTGTCAGATATACGAATTAAGGAGCCCAAAGTTGCTAACGCATCTGAAAAGTCATTATTATTACGAGGAATGTGTAGAAAGGAGATTTCTTCGAACTCCAAAACCATCTGTAAAACTTGCCGATGGTAAGGCAGCAAATGTAGTTCCTTGGTTTGATAGATTCTGGTTGATTGTCTGATTACCAACTCTGAATCCCCAAAGATAGTTAACCGCCTGATGCCCATTGAACGGGCATGTTTTAGCCCCATGAGACAGCCTTCATACTCAGCTGTGTTGTTAGTGCTGATAAACTACAATTTGACGGCGACGGGATACTGCTCCCCCGTATTGGATACTAGAACTGCTCCAGCTCTAGAACCTTCCATATTGACAGCTCCATCAAAATACATCTTCCATGATTGGCGTGTATCGTACTGATGGTGTTGCTGAACTGTCATTATTCCTTCATCGGGGAAGTATGTCTCCAAGGGTTTGAAATCCCCTGAAGGTACAGCGGCCAATTGATCCGTAATTCCTTGCCCTTTGATGGACTTTTGAGTCACGTAGACGATGTCAAATTGTTTTAGGATCAACTTCCATCTGGACAGCTAGCAATTTAACATGGGTTTATTGAACACATACTTAAGAGGATCCACGCTGGATATGAGATGGGTTGTGTGACCATGGAGGTAATGTTGTAACCTCATGGATGCCCATGCTAAAGCACAACACGTCTTTTCAATTAGAGTGTACTTGTGTTCACTGCTGCTGAATCTTTTGCTGAGGTAATAGATAGCTCGTTCTTGGTCTCTATCGTCCTTCTGTCCCAGCATGTAGCCCATGGTGTTGTCACTTATGGACAGGTACATGAACAGGGGAACATCATCCCTGGGTGGTACCAAAATAGGAGCTTTAACTAGCTGTTCTTTAATTGTGAGGAAGGCATTTTGGCACTCATCATTCCATTTCATGGAGGAGTTCTTCCTTAATAGCTTGAAGATTGGCTCACGTGTTCTTTGTGAGTTGAGAGATAAACTTCTTAATGAAGTTGATTCTTCCCAAAAATCCGAGTATTTCCTTCTCCGTCTCGAGGAATGGGCATTTTGTGATGGCTCGGATTTTGGTAGGATCCACTTTCAATCCTTTTGGTATGACTAGAAATCCTAGCAACTTGCCTGATTTAACGCCAAAGGTGCACTTGGCTGGATTCAACTTCAAGTTGTACTTACGCAACCTGTTAAATAGCTTTCTGAGATGGTCTAAGTTGTCCTCCTTCTTTCGGGACTTGGCAATAATGTCATCCACGTAGATCTCGATCTCTTTATGCCTTAAGTCGTGGAAGAGAGCCATCATAGCTTGCTGATAGGTGGCTCCGGCATTGATGAGGCCGAATGACAACCGTCTATAGCAAAAGGTTCCCCAAGGCGTGATGAAAGAAGTTTTCTCATGATCTTCCTCAGCGACCATGATCTGATGGTACCACGCAAAGCAATCAGCAAAGGAGTACATGCAGTATTGAGCAGTATTGTCAATGAGAATGTGGATAAATGGTACGAAAAAGCTATCTTTTAAGCAAGCTTTGTTCAAGTATCGGTAATCCACGCAGACTCGCACCTTCCCTCTGGGTTTAGGTACGGGAACAATGTTGGATATCCACTCAAGATATGTGGACACCATGATGATACCAGCTTGAAACTGTTTTACAATTTCTTCTTTCACCTTTAAACTCCACTCAGGTTTCAATCGCCTGAGCTTCTGCTTGACTGGCTTAAATCCCTTTTTAATGGGAAGGCAATGAAGGACAATGTCAGTGGACAAACCCACCATGTATCGTAATGAGGAGACCATGCAAACACATCCTCGAATTGGGTTAGTAGCATAACCATGTCATTCCTACCGTTTGGGTTAAGTTCGAACCAATCGGATTAACTTAGGGCTTTCTAAGGTTAGAGATTGAAGGAAGTGGTTTAGTCAAGGTTGGGTTTAGGTTTGTCTTTGACCCGTTCTTGAATTTCTAGAGGCACCTCAATGTCCTCATGTACTTCCATCAAGGCTGAATTCATCTCTACATCAAAGGTACAATCCTGGTGGAGAAGAGGCACCGTATCAGCAAGTACATGCACATCTAAATTCGGGTCCTGAAATAAAATATGCTTTCACTTAGTATATATAAAAAGGTTTGATCATACAAAGTGTTAGCATGTCTTCGCAAAATGATTTGCTAATCTTGTCTGAAAAAGTAAGGGTTATAATATCTACAGAGCAGAAAGAGTTTCTGCCCGTTTTACCCTTGTCGACCAATACAAGGAGTGATGTTCCAATTGGCAAGGGCAAAGTCAGGGTGGACTACAGTGATGGAGGGATTTTCATCATCCTCCCTATCCCGAATGATGGCCATTATGTCTGAGCAATCATCGTCTGGGGTGTATCTGTTTGTATGTTCATTATGAACGATGATGCGCATGCCCGACATCATTCTGATGACGTCTTGTTTAATTCTTTGTTTCTCTTCCTCCACTCGGGGATCTGGAACAAAGACTTCTTTCTCCTTCACCGGTACCAGCTTGGGAAATAACATAGCCATCACGTTGGCTGGCACCTTTACATGAGGTTGTGCGGACTCAACAGTTGTAATTATAGATGAACATCATGTAACTGAAGCTGGAGGAATCTTAGGATGTTTATGGGGATTCCTGTTACTAGAACTGGCAGAGTAGCCTAGCCCAGCTGTACCAGTTTGACGTTTAGCTTGGATGGGGTATTTGATACCCTGATGATCTTTACCCAGCCCTTGTTCTGGCTGATGACCCAAGGATATCATTTCTTGAGTAGCTGCCATCACTTCGTTAGAAATCTTGGGTGTGAGAGGTGGCGTTCCAATAGCATGGTATTGGGTATTGCTTACTTCCAAGGCGTGAAAACTGACCGGTTCAACATCTGCATTGGCAATGATATATGGTATGTCACTTTGGGTAGGACACTCCGGCTCAGCGTAAACGGTGACTAGGCTGTCATTGATAATGTATTTTAACTGTTGATGAAGGGTGGAGGGGACTGCCCCTGCCATATGAATCCATGGTCGTCCCAAGAGCAGGTTATATCCCGAATTTATCTTGAGTACGTGGAAAGATACGCAGAATGTATGGGGACCAATTTTGATTGGCAGTTCAATTACTCCGACTGAATTCCGGCGGCTCCATCAAAAGATTTGATGACAGTATGGCTACTCTGGATTCGGTTGAGATTGATATTCATCTTCACCAAGGTAGCGTATGGACATATATTTAAAGATGATCCTCCATCTATCAAGACTCCAGCTATCATGTATCCGGAGGACAAGACCGCAATGTGCAAAGGCTTGCAATGACCGGTCCCTTCGGGCGGGATGTCATCATCAATGAAGGAAATCACATTGTTGTTGAAAATGTGATCAACCAAATGTTGAAATTTTTTCGCATCCACTGATTTTGGTAGATAGCCTTCTTCTAAAACCTTCAGCAAGATTTTCCGGTGATCCTCAGAAGTTAGGACCAAGTCCAGAATTGAGATTTGGTGTGGAGCTTCTTTTAAGCTTAAAACCACCTTGGCTTCGTTATGACCCATAGTGCGGAGGAATTTTTCAATCTTCTCTATGGGTATTTTCCCCTTTGATTTGATGGTAGACTTCATCACCCGTTGGGGAAGATATAGTGGATTTTCCTTCGACACTGCAGCAGTTGTATGTGAGGTGGATCCGTCACCTTCTCCATAATTCCATGGCACTTTGTGTAAGCTAACAATACGATATTGTGCTCTATATGGCAAGTTGATTGGCTCTGGAGCTGCCACTTTCAAAGGATTGTTGCTTCCCCTGAGTTGAATTGTTGGTATTATGAGTGATTTATTAATCCCATCAGTCTCAGTGGATATGACTGCTACCAAACCCTTCCATTTAGTAGGACAGGTATTCTCACTCTTACGTGTAAGACAAGATCATCGCTCTACTAGTTGCGGGACACTCATCACAATTAGATTACGGATAAGGTGGCGGAGTGCACGGCATTCTTCCGTATATGATGGCGAGAATGGGAGTGATATCTTGACATACTCCATCGTAATTGAACCGTCCAGCGGATTAATCGGAGGAAGAAGGGAAGTGATTCTTCCTTCATTGATTAGCATCTGCAAGATTTCCTCCATAAGTTGGCCCAGGTATGTAAATTCCTTTTTATTGGCGAAATCTCTATGGGCTTTGGCATTTTCTCTATTTATCACATTGTCCTCCAGCATTTCATTTTCTGAAGGTGACGAGAGTATATTCGTGACAAGAGGGAAGAGACTCGCATGCTCCTGGCTGACTAACTGGCGTGTCACTTAATGCTGATAGGTCACCAGTTCTGCCAATTGCTCAATCTGCTTGCACAAAGCTTTCATCTTACGTTCTATTGCAAACTGGAATTTGGCATAATCCCATTTGTCAACCCCGTCTTTGGTGGTTTGAGATGATTCGCCATTATAATTGGAACTTTGTCCATTGCTCCAATTAATCATGTTGACCTCTTCTTCTTTGTGTTGAGGAAAAGGATTGTCTTGTACGTGAGGTTGATCTGGTTTGGTGACCACGATCTCATAGTTGTCTATCAGGTCTTGGATCTTGTGTTTCAAGGCCCAACAATCCTGTGTATCGTGTCCAGGTGCCCCGACATGATAAGCACATTTTCGAGCAGCATTAAAACCCTGTCCATTAGGGCTGGCTGGTGGAAGAAGATGCATGATTTTCTTCTATGTTGTCAGAAGAGTGAGAATATTCTCGAGTGAGTCCCCTAAGGGTGTGAACACTCGAGGGTGTTTAACTTCTCCACCTTTTGGCGTTGGAGGGTTCGAAGACTGTGCTTGAAAGGGAGTGTAACTTCTCCTTTGGATAGGCATGTTCTGATTACCTTTTTGACCCTGTAATATCAGGGAAACATCTTCCTCTTTCTTTTTATGGACCCTCTGGGGGTTGTTTCCATAATTTCCGAATTGGATGTGATCAGCAATAGCTTTTGTAAGACTCCAAATTATTATTAAATGAAATTTAATTTCCTCTATTTATTATTTTGAAATAGTAAGGGTTGATTTGATTAATGTGGTTAGTTATGGGTAAAATGCGCAAATATTTTAAATAAGCAAGTGGTTATAAAATATTCATTTTTATCGGAGAATATTCGTTTGGTCGTGGAATATTCTTCTTTGTCGGAATATTAAATGCGACGGTAGCGACCTTGTGTGGGCCCCATAACGAAAAAGCGATTGGATGAAGAAAGCGACAAATATAAGTTGTTTATTAATAACGGCGTAGTTATTATCAAGTATTATCTTGTTGGAATACTCTTGATTAAAACACGATGAATACGCGTTTCTTGCATGATGCACGGTATTACCAGATTGCACCAATTATTGATTCTTACGTGAAGGCACTACTCAATAATTGTTACGATAATTACCATTCGATATTTTATTTTATTGATTCAATAATTATTGCGTTGATATTTTATATTACTGTGTTTCAATAATTATCACTACACGGTATTTTCCATTATCGAAGAAATAATTCATATTATCTGAATAATATTATTAGATAACATTATTGGCAATGTCTAGAAAGTTACATCTAAATGAGAGGTTTGGTCACCTAATTGCGCCAAAGATGGGAAAAATTCTTATTGGAAAGCACCCTCTTTCCTGGGAACTGCCTGGTTGTCAGTATTGTGATTACGTAATATTATTTGTGAATAATTAATTATTGATTTATATGATGAGGAAAATATTCATTTTATGTGGATATAGATGGAGAAAATTTTAAAGTGATAATTGTTGAAAATCGATATTTTATCTTTTACGATAAAATATATTTTTATTATATTATTATAATATAATAATGATGATATTTTTATAATGAATGTGGGATATATGAGTATATGAGGAGGAAGAGTATTTTTGTTGCATTAAATGATTAAAACATGTTTTTCATGTTTGTGGATCCCATTTCTTGACTGAAATTTGATTATAGCCTGTAAAATCGTCCGTTTGTGGATTTTGATCAATTTCTGTTTGGAATTTGGAAAACTTTTCTTCTGCAAAGTTGTAGAGAATGGAATTTCCTACGGAAAGGACATGAGGTTCAAATTTTTCTGATAAAAGGGCTATTTATTATGAATTTTTGAAGTTCCGAAGTTCCGAAATAATTGATTTTTGGAAGTTTAATTATTTTTTTTAAAGAAAAACATTTTTGGTGAGTGTCCCACATGTGATAAATGGGCTATGTTGCTAGAATTCAGATTTCAAAGTGGGCATAGGAAATTATTTTATAAATAATATTATTATATTCAATTTTTTGCTTTGGTGTTCTAAGCATTTTTCTATAAATAGAGTGCTTAGGTTAGAATTGAAAATCACACCATAAACTAAAATTTTCTCTCTCTTTCTCTCTCTATATTATCGAGCGTATTCTTGTGAGTATTTTGATACCTTGAGTGTTGCTATACGGTGCGAGTTCCCTTCAGAACTATATTCAGTATTCCAGTCAGAAGTACTGTCTTTTCGAGGTAAGGGATATTATTTTTTTTAAAATGATATTAATTCTTTCAATATCATTATGCCAGAATATTGTGAGTATTTTTCTTGTGAAATTCTTATCTTTTAGTGTCGGGGTTACTATTCACGTATACGGCACTATTCACGATATCTGACACTATTCACGAATACTTGACTATTCACGTAAAAAATTAAATTTTCGTTTTTCGTCCAAAATATCTGTTATGAATACTAGCTTTGATTGTATCCATGTTTTGATCATTCTTGAATTTTACTCCACTATGATTATTTATGAGGTATTTTTGGACATAGAATAGCTAAAATACGAATCCTTAATATTTATTTTTTTGTTTCACTATATTCGTTTTCTTTAAAATATTTTTCATCATCCTCAGTCCTAAATGATGATATAATTGAATATCTTTGGCCTGTAGTGCAAAGATTAATAATTTCTGATGAATATCTTTGGCCCGTAGTGCAAAGATGAACATGTGTTTAGATTAACATGACCAACTGGTGAATATCTTTGGCCCGTAGTGCAAAGATGAATAGGTGTTTAGATGAACATGACCAACTGGTGAATATCTTTGGCCTGTAGTGAAAAGATGAATATTTGATTCCAGATATATGTTGATTGATGTTACAGGGATAAAATGTTGACGATGGAGTTTTAAATTCATATATAGAAGATAGTAGACTTTATTCTCTATTTAACTCTTCTAATGAATTATTATTTCATTATGAATATTGATTTAAAACTTGTTGTCTATTGTATTCTATTAGATTTTTCCCTGTTGAAGACTAACGATAATTTGTTCTATATTATCTTGGTCATAATATTCTTTATTGGGCTAGTTGAGCTCACCCTTTTCCTTTTTGTTCCATTTTTCTTCTCAGGAGGCGAGAATGTAGCGAGTACTAGTCGGGGTATGGAATGAAGGTTCTAGAAAGTCGTTTTAGTAGTCCTCACCATTTTTTATAAAATAATGTATCAATAATTGTAATAAGGACTTATTTGAGCGTGGATATTGTCTAGATGACAATATTTGTATTTAAACTCGCAATTTTTATGTTGTACTAATAATGTTATAGTTCTTTCTGTACTATGTATTTTGACGACTCAGAATGGGTGTTGTATACCTATTTTGGGGGCGTCACAGTTGGTATCAGAGCTTAGGGATATGATCTCTGGCGGAGATTGGGGAATAGAACTAGGAGGGGAGAGACGAGTAAATCCTTTGCTAGTGTGTCCTACCTAAGCTTATTTGTTGGTCGGTCATAATATAGGGATATTATATGATATGTTAATTTGTTAAATTAACCCTTGTTTTATGGCAGTATTTGAGAATGTCGACTGAGAATGTTAACAGTGGAATAAATGAGACCGTGGAGACACCTTTGCTCACCAATGAGGAGAATGTGCAACAGGCTGGCAATGTTCCTCCTATAAACAACACCACTGAGCAGACGATGAACGATGAGATGTTTAGAAGCTTTTTGTGATTCATGCAAAACCAGACGAAGGAGATTCCTGTTCAAAATATAGGAAGAAACAATGGCAACGCATAGCTGGTCACAGCCAAGCAATTCAAAGAGTTGGGACCACCAGAATTCTGGGGAAAGCCGGATCCGAATAAGGCGGAGACGTGGGTCAAGCAAATTACCAAGATATTCGATGTCTTGGGATGCACGGAGGAACAGAAAGTTCCATTCGCCACCTTTATGTTCCGTAATGAGGCAGATTACTGGTGGAAATCTGTGAAGCGTACCCATCCAGCCGCACTTAGCATGTCTTGGGAAACATTTCAGAAACTATTCAATGACAAGTACTTTCCTGAAAGTATTCGTCATGTGAAGGAAGTAGAGTTTATTAGACTGGAGCAGAATAACATGACGGTGTCCCAGTACGAGGCGAAGTTTACAGAGTTGTCCAAGTTTGCACCTCATTTGGTGGAGAATGAGGAACGTATGATGCGGATGTTTCTAAGAGGTTTGAAACCCGGCATACGTCAATATCTCATTTCACATATATTTTCTCTCTATTCAGATGTTGTCAATAGGGCTCAATTATTAGAGTGAGATAACGAGTACGTTCAACCGATGGACCACAACCAAGATCATACCGGTGACAGCAGTCACCAGAACAAAGATAACCAGCGGAGAAAGAAAAATACGGACAAGAGCGACAACCACTCTGGTGGTAATCATGGCCATAAGAATAGAAGAAGCGAGTCGGGAGGAGATTTTAAAAAGAGGAGATTCAACAATGACAATACGAAGACGTCAGCACCAGCAGCAACTGGTTCCAAGGGAGGAGAACGACCACTGGCCATATGCTATAAGTGCGGAAAAGAAGGACATATCAGCCCAAACTGTCCACAACAGTTTAAGGTATGTTATAATTGTGGAAAGGAAGGACATATGGCTCGAGATTGCACTGTAGCGAAACCAAGTCCAGCGGGGATGGTGACTCAAAAGGCTGTCCTAGAAAAGTCAAAGTCAACGGTTCCTGGAAGAGCGTTTGTCGTGACTGGTCAACATGCGAGGAACCCAAACGAGGATATCACGGGTAAGCTAATCATAAATTCATGCGAAGTTTATACCTTACTAGATACCGGTGCTACCCATTCATTTATTTCTCCTGCTTGTGCTCAACGTTTAAACTTAACTCCGGAGAAATTAGACTTTGATTTATCTGTGGAGACTCCGTTAGGAGAAACTTTCATCACATCCACTGTTTATAAATCTTGTTTGATCCAAGTTGGCACCATTACCTTACCTGTTGACCTTATCTCTTTAAAGATACTTGCATTTGACGTGATTTTAGAGATTGATTGGTTAACTACTCATCATGCCAAAATTGATTGATTTCGTAAGGTTGTTAGTTTTCATATTCCTAACCAACCTGTTGTGCAAATTCAAGCAACTAAGTTAATAAAATCAATCACTGTTATATCAAGTCATAAAGCTATTCGTTTATTAAAAACGGATGTCAAGCTTTCTTAGCCCATGTTATGGATTTGAATAAAGACACGTCATATTTGAATAATATTCCTATTGTTATTGACTTTCCTGACGTATTTCCTGAAGAACTTCCTAGTCTACCCCGAGCGTGAAGTTGAATTCTTTATTGATCTTGAACTGATACAAAGCCCATTTCTAAAACCCCATATCAAATGGCTCTATTGAACTTCAGGAGTTAAAGGTCCAACTACGAGAGTTGTTGGACATCGGTTTCATTCGTCCCCAGTACATCTCCTTGGGGTGCTCTATTTTATTAAGTAAAGAAGAAAGAGCGGGGAGTATGCGACTTTGTATCGACTACAGGAATTAAACCATGTCACTATCAAGAATAGGTATCCATTACCTCGTATTGATGACTTGTTTGACCGATTACAAGGAGCACAATTCTTTTCAAAAATCGATCTTAGATTACGGATATCATCAATGAAGGTTAAAAGCGAGGATATTCCAAGACGCCTTTAGAACTTGATGCGGGCATTATGAATTCTAGTCATGTCTTTTGGATTAACTAATGCTCCTGCAGCTTTCATGGATATGATGAACCGAGTATTCAAGGATTATTTGGATCAGTTCGTTGTTGTCTTTATTGATGACATCCTCATATATTCCAAAAGCCGTGAAGATCATGAGCACCATTTGAAGCTGGTACTGCAAAGGCTTCGTGATAACAAGTTATATGCCAAGTTGAAGAAATGCGAGTTCTGGCTTGAGGAAGTAGCATTCCTTGGGCACGTGGTGTCAAAACATTGAGTATCTGTTAACCCAGCGAAGATTGAAGCAATACAAAGTTGGGAACAACCGAAGTCGGTGACCAAAGTACGTAGCTTTCTGGGCTTAGCTGGTTATTATCGGAGATTCATGGAAGGATTTTCTCGAATTGCTACTCCATTAACTCAGCTGACTCGGAAGGATACAAAATTCGTATGGAGCGAGGAATGCGAGAAGAGTTTCCAAGAGCTCAAGATGAGACTCATTTCGGCACCTGTTCTAACAATACCATCTGGTTTGGATGGATTTGTTATCTACAGCGATGCTTCAGGCAAAGGGCTAGGATGTGTTCTCATGCAACATGGGAAAGTTATAGCCTATGCCTCACGACAACTTAAAGAATATGAGAGGAATTATCCTACTCATGATCTAGAGTTGGCAGCAGTCGTTTTCGCGCTAAAGATCTGGAGGCACTATCTATATGGGGAGAAAGTGGAGATATATTCAGACCATAAAATCCTCAAATATTTCTTCACCCAAAAAGAACTCAACATGCAGCAATGACGTTGGCTTGAGCTGTTGAAAGATTACGACCATACCATTCAATACCATCCTGGAAAAGCGAACGTGGTAGCTGACGCGTTGAGTAGAAGATCATATGCGGGAACGAGTGCGATGTTGTTAACACAAAGGCCTATTTTGTGTGATTTACAAAAGATGAAGATAGAATTCAAGACTCCGGGGACCCATGCGATGATGTCAAGTATACGTATAGAACCAACTTTAATCGATAAAGTTAAAGTTACTCAAGCCACAGATCCGGAGCTGATGCGTATGAAGAAGAAAGTACAAGAAGGTGCTATTCCAGAAGCAAGAATCGATGAAGAAGGAATACTTCGAGTCCACTCCAGACTTTGTGTTCCTAATGATTCTGATTTGAAGTACAAGATCATGATGGAGGCACATAATACACCATTTGCAATCTATCCTGGAAGTACCAAAATGTATCGTGATCTTCGACATACATTTTTGTGGAACAATATGAAGAGAGAGATTGCAAAGTTTATCTCGATGTGTTTAACTTGTCAACGTGTAAAGGCGGAGCATCAAGTGCCTAAGGGCCCATTGCAACCACTTGAGATTCCGAAATGGAAGTGGGAACACATTACCATGGATTTTGTTATGGGTCTTCCCACGATTTCTCAAGGCATAAATGCTATTTGGGTTATTGTTGATAGATTAACCAAGTCTTCACATTTCTTGCCGATACGGGAGACTTATTCCCTTGAACGTCTTGCTCGTATGTACATAGATAAGATTATGAGATTGCATGGCATGCCAATATCCATAGTTTCAGATCGTGACCCAAGATTCACTTCAAGATTTTGGGTTAGCTTGCAAAAAGCTATGGGCACGGATTTACGATTCAGTTTAGCATACCATCCTCAAACGGACGGATAATCAGAGAGGACTATTCAAACTCTTGAAGATCTATTAAGACTCTGTGTCCTAGACTTCAAAGGCAGTTGGGATAAGTATTTACCATTGGTGGAATTCTCCTGCAATAATAGTTATCAGGCAAGTATAGGTGGGCTCCATTCGAAGCATTGTATGGACGAAAGTGTTGCTCTCCAATATGTTGGGATGAGGTGGGTGAAGCAACATTGTTGGGACCCGAGTTGGTACGTATGACTACAGAAAAGATCCAAATGATTCGACAACGTATACAAATGGCACAGGATCGACAAAAGATGTATGCGGATCTTCATCGAAAGGACATAGAATTTAGTATTGGGGATCATGTATTGTTGCGTGTGACTCCATGGAAGGGAGTTACAAGATTTGGGAAGAGAGGAAAGCTCAATCCACGATTTATTAGTCCATTTCAGATTCTTGACTGAGTAGAAAATGTGACCTATAGACTCGCGTTACCTCCAAGTATGTCTCGTGTTCATAATGTTTTTCATATATCTGTGCTACATAAATATATGAAAGACCCAAACCATGTTATTGAGTTAGAACTGGACGAGATAGCCGAAGACTTAACGTACGAAGAGGTACCTGTCAAGATCTTGGATAGGAAGGAGCATGTCCTACGCACGAAGGTCATACCACAAGTTAAAGTTTTTTGGAGGAACCATGCTATTGAGAAAATGACGTGGGAGTTGGAAACGAAAATGAAAGCGAGGTATCCTCATCTTTTCGAAACACCAGGTACGTACGTCAATTTCGAGGACGAAATTTCATAAGGAGGGGAGGTTGTAAGACCCCAAATTATTAATAAATAAAATTTAATTTTCTCTATTTATTATTTTGAAATAGTAAGGGTTGATTTGATTAATGTGGTTAGTTATGGGTAAAATGCTAAATATTTTAAATAAGCAAGTGGTTATAAAATATTCATTTTATCGGAGAATATTCGTTTTGGTCGTGGAATATTCTTCTTTGTAGGGAATATTAAATGCGGCACGGCCATACCTTGTGTGGGACTCCATAACGAAAAAGCGATTGGGTGAAAAAAATAACAAGTATAAGTTGTTTATTAATAACGGCGTGGTTATTTACAGATTATCTTCGTTGGAATACCCGATGGTTAAAACACGATGTCTGGCGTTCTTGCTTGCGATTGCACAGGTATTGCACCAATTATTGATTCTTACGTGAAGGCACTACTCAATAATTGTTACGATAATAATTGTTGTTAATATTTTATTTTATTGATTCAATAATTGTTGCGTTGATATTTTATATTCTTTGTGTTTCAATAATTGTCACTACACGGTATTTTCCATTATCGAAAGCAATAATTCATATTATTTGAATAATATTATTAGATAACATTATTGGCAATGTCTAGAAAGTTACATCTAAGGAGAGGTTTGGTCACCTAATTGCCTTGCCAAAGATGAGAGAAATCCTTATTGGAAAGCCCACTCTTTCTGGGAACTACACGGTTGTCGATGATTGTGATTCTGTAATATTATTTATGAATAATTAATTATTGATTTATATGATGAGGAAAATATTCATTTTATGTGGATATAGATGGAGAAAATTTTTAAAGTGACAATTGTTGAAAATCGATATTTTATCTTTTCTGATAAAATAATATTTTATTATATTATTATAATATAATAATGATGATATTTTTATAATAAATGTGGGATATATGAGTATATGAGGAGGAAGAGTATTTTTGTTGTATTAAATGATTAAAACATGTTTTTCATGTTTGTGGACCCCATTTCTTGACTGAAATTTGATTATAGCCTGTAGAATCGCCCGTTTGTGGATTTTGGTCAATTTCTGTTTGGAATTTGGAAAACTTTTCTTTTGCAAAGTTGTAGAGAATGGAATTTCCTATGGAAAGAACATGATGTTTGAATTTTTCTGATAAAAGGGCTATTTATTATGAATTATTGAAGTTCTGAAATAATTGATTTTTGGAAGTTTAATTATTTTTTTAAAGAAAAACGTTTTTGGTGAGTGTCCCACATGTGATAAATGGGCTATGTTGCTAGAATTCAGATTTCAAAGTGGGCGTAGAAAATTGTTTTATAAATAATATTATTATATTCAATTTTTTGCTTTGGTGTTCTAAGTATTTTCCTATAAATAGAGTGCTTAGGTTAGAATTGAAAATCACACCAGAAACTAAAGTTTTCTCTCTCTTTTTCTCTCTATATTATCGAGCATATTCTTGTGAGTATTTTGATACCTTGAGTGATGCTATACGGTGCGAGTTCCCTTCAAAACTATATTCAGTATTCCAGTCAGAAGTATTGTCTTTTCGAGGTAAGGGATATTATTTTTTTTAAAATGATATTAATTCTTTCAATATAATTATATATGCCAGAATATTGTGAGTATTTTTCTTATGAAATTCTTGTCTTTTAGTGTCGGGGTTACTATTCACGTATACGGCACTATTCACGTATACGACATTATTCACAGAAAAATTAAATTTTCATTTTTTGTCCAAAATATCTGTTATGAATACTAGTTTTGATTGTATCCATGTTTTGATCATTCTTGAATTTTACTCCACTATGATTATTTATGAGGTATTTTTGGACATGGAATAGCTGAAATACGAATCCTTGATATTTATTCTTTTGTTTCACTAGATTCGTTTACTTTAAAATATTTTTCATCATCCTCAGTCCTAAATGATGATATAATTGAATATATTTGGCCTGTAGTGCAAAGATTAATGATTTCTGATGAATATCTTTGGCCCGTAGTGCAAAGATGAACAGGTGTTTAGATGAATATGACCAACTGGTGAATATCCAGGTGTTTAGATGAACATGACCAACTGGTGAATATCTTTGGCACAGTAGTCTGAAGATGAATATTTGATTCCAGATATATGTTGATTGATGTTACAGGGATAAAATGTTGACGATGGACTTTTAAATTCATATATAGAAGATAGTAGACTTTATTCTCTATTTAACTCTTCTAATGAATTATTATTTCCGCTGCGAATATTGATTTAAAACTTGTTGTCTATTGTATTCTATTAGATTTTTCCCTGTTGAAGACTAACGATAATTTGTTCTATATTATCTTGGTCACAATATTCTTTACTAGGCTAGTTGAGCTCACCCTTTTTCTTTTTGTTCCATTTTTCTTCTCAGGAGGTGAGAATGTAGCGAGTACTAGTCAGGATATGAAATGAAGGTTCTAGAAAGTCGTTTTAGTAGTCCTCACCATTTTTTATAAAATAATGTACCAATAATTGTAATGAGGACTTATTTGAGTGTGAATATTGTC
Organism: Panax quinquefolius; assembly: GCA_020205615.1. Lineage (NCBI taxonomy): Eukaryota > Viridiplantae > Streptophyta > Magnoliopsida > Apiales > Araliaceae > Panax > Panax quinquefolius. The sequence goes on along the minus strand of CM035160.1, from coordinate 129,838,815 downwards.
TAGATGACAATATTTGTATTTAAACTCACAGTTTTTATGTTGTACTAATAAAGTTGTAGTTCTTTCTGTACCATGTATTTTGACGACTCAGAATGGGTGTTGTATACCTATTTTGGGGGCGTCACAGCTTTAAGGGCAGCTATGTCTTGATTTTTTTCGGATTTCAATCCCATTTCAGCTATCTCCCCATGTTTGATAATTTCAGAAAATGGTTTACCGATGCCAGCTAACACTCTTTCATAGAAAGGAGCTTCTTGTATGTCTATGAAAGTCATGACCATCTTTGATTCTGTCATGGAAGGAATAACTTGGGCAGCCAGGCGTCTCCACCTTTGAGCATACTCTTTGAAAGACTCGTTAGACTATTTCTTGATCTTGGTAATTTGTTACCGATCAGGAGCCATTTGAGACTGAAAGCTGTATTGAGTAAGCACTACAAGAAATCACACATTTTATGACGAATTTTTTGCCACGCACAAAATTTTGTCACTATTTGTTAATTAATAATTAAAAAATTCATAATTGTCACTAAAACTTTTGTTTTTGTGACGACCTTTAATTTTGTTACTATTAATCATTTATATCGTCACTAATTTACACATTTGATGACGATTAAGAAAATTTCGTCACAAGTTATTTTGGAGGTAGAATTTACGCACCAAAATTTTGGAGGAAACTTTTAGTGACATTTTGTAATAATTGATGATGTGTTTATTGTCACCAAATATTTCTTTCGATGACAACATAATAGTTTATCATTAATTATTTGTAAAATTTAGTGACAATGTGCTTTCGTCACTAATGTTCACATTTAGTGACGCCAAATACAAATTCATCACAATTTTATTTGGAGGCAAAATTATTTTTAGAGGAAAATTTTTTAAAGACGGAAAACTAATAATTTATGACAATTTGTATTGTCATAAATACCAATTTTATATGACGAGAAAATAGTTTGTCACTAATTAGATGAGTGGATAAGTGATAAAAATGATTCGTCATAAATTGTTATATTTAGTGACAAAGTACGTAATATCGTCACAATTTGATTTGGAGGCAAAAAAAATTTAAGAACTTTTGGAGGTAAATTTTGTAAAGACGAAAAATTAATAAATTATGATAATTTTTATTGTCACAAATACCAATTTTAAATGACGAGATAATAGTGCGTCACTAATTAGATGAGTGGATAAGTGACAAAACTGATTCGTCATAAATCTTTATATTTAGTGACAAAATATGCAATGACGTCGCTTTTTTATATGGAGGCAAAACTCTTCCCAAACAAACTTATATCCAAGCAACGTCACCGGTCTTCCTTTTATCATTGGCAGCCTCCATTTAGTCAAGAACCTCCATTATCAATTTTCAATAATCCCAATTTGAAGCCAGAAATTATTTGACATTTTAGGTATGTTTCTAGATTTTAATTTGAATTGATTAGTAGTTGTTCTAATTGAACAACTACGATTTTGAAATGATTTCATATCATTGTTGTTGTTGTTGATGATCATGTATAATTTTGATAATCTAAATCACTATTTGGTTTAAATTTTTGACGAAGCAACTTCATAGATTTGATTAGTAAGTGTAGTGAATCGACATCATAGAATGGTTCTGTTTTCTTGAAAAATAAATGAGAGCAGTGATTTTGCGTATCATGAGACTTAAATTCATAAGGCTGATCTATAAGTTATGTATGCATTTATAGTGTTGACAAAAGATAATGTAATAGTCCAAATGTTCAATATATATTAAAATAAGAATTTACTAAAATATTTTTTTATTTTAATATATACTGTATTGAATATGTGATACATAATAAGTGAGTATGTGCGGTACAATGCGTATGTGTGATAAATATACATATGAATATATTTTTATTGTATGATTTGTTCTGAACTAAATCTTTCGCAAAAAGAGACGATCAATTAAGAATAATTTTCAATATTAAATTATAATATTAATTTTAGAAATTTTATTTAAGAAAAGGGTATTAAAATAATTTTAATATAGAATTATTTTAATACAAAAGCATTACTATGAAAAATATAATTTTCATTCAAAGGTGTGAGTTGAAATCACTAATTTAAAAGATTTTATTTTGAGTTGAAATCAATTTACACAAATTTATTTATTTTTTTAAAAATAAAATATTATTTAGTCAATAAATTTCTCATTAATTAAAGATAATATACTCTCTTTGATATATAAGGTTTACAAATTACAACAATCAATTACTTTGGGATATACTCAAATAGGTGAACAACATTAAAAAAATTATCTCCAACAGTCTTTCCAACCTTAGTCATCAAATCTATAACTTAATTCTCTCTCTTCAGAACTGATAAGTTGACATTGCCTCTTCAAAATATTTATTTTGTTTTGAGAGAATCAAAATCATATGAAAAAAGCTAAAAATATTTATTTTGTCAGATGAGTTTAACGTACAACTCATTTTAAAAAATGAATGTTATTAATTATTTTAAATATTATTAATTATTATTATTTTAAGTTAAATATTATATTAATTAAATTAAAGAGATTGATGAGATATAAAATATTAAAGTAGTAAATAATGTTCTTCAAACTGTTAGGCCCTTTCTGATTTATCTTTTTCTTTTTGCCATCAGACTCAGCACCACCATCCTGTAGTGCTAGCAGTGACAACTCTAACCCCATCTACCAAATTCCAATAGCACCCATCTCTTCCCTTTCGAATTTTTCCCCAAAATCATTCAATTCCCCTCTCTAAACCCCGAGATATACATACATATTTCTATATATAGAAATACTATATATATATATATATATACATTCAAATCCGATTGTTTCGGTTTGCCATGGGTTGCTCCTCCTCTCTACCAGGTATTTGCATTTTAGGGTTTTACTGTTTGAGTAGTTTGTATCCGACTATGATCTTCCAAACCGTTTTAATTTTGTTGAAATTCTTCGGTTTGTGAGTTCCAAAGAGGTTGAATTGATGCCTAACTTTATGAATTTTGATTCATTGGTGTTTTATGGTTTAGCTTTTATGGATTTAGCTGTAAATTGGGCATCTTTTTGAGAGTTGCTAGTAATTTGATGCTTGTGGGGTTAAATTATTGCAGATAGGATTCAGGGACGACTAGGTGGGCTTAATTCAGAGAATAGTGGTGTCCCTGACCCAAAAAATTTGAAAGTTAAGTTAAAATGTGAGTTTATTTGATATATTTGTTTTCATGGTATTCATAGTCCCATGTAATTGGGAACAATGCTCTTAGTAGACAGACTTATCTAATTACAGTGGTGGAAGAATTGGTCAAAGAAAATTGTTGGTTAGTTAACTTTTTCTGCTTCCAATTTTTGAAATTTGTAGCAGAAATGTTATTTGTACTGTTTTTGCTTTAAAAAAGTGGAAGCGAAACCTATTTTGGCAGCAAAAAGGTAAAAACGAAAATGTGCTGCTTCAAATTTGCAAAGAGATTCTAACTTTAATGAGATCCAACATCAAATCTTATTAGCAACAAAATTTAATACTTTATTATTTTTATAAAATACATTAAAATTAATGTTTAAACATGATTACCAAATAGTTTTACTTGATTTATATTTTCACTAGTGAAAAAAGTGAAATCAAAAACATATGAAAACAAAAATAAGTAGAAACATGAAAGTAGAAGCACTTACCAAACAAACACTTGGTATTGCTTAGTTTGTGTACAGTTGTTTGGTGGTAGTGGGGGTTTCACGGTTGAAAATGATGTTGGTTAGGTTAGTGAGGACAAATGAATAATAGATTCCAGATGTGAGTTTGTGTAATTGTCTTGAATTTTTAAATGATTTAGAACTTGGTTGAGTGAAGCGAAAATACAAGTTTTGGTTAGTAGGTAGTATCTTTGCTGTTGGATATGTGTGATACTTAATCCTACATTTGGGAGATGACTGACTCGTTAAGCATTCCAATTGTTTTTTATCTATGTAGTATATATTGAAGGCATAGATCACATAAGTAATTTTGTATTTTCTTTTTTTGTTAAGTAATCAAAGAGTATGTTTCTGAAACCTCTATATATCTTTTCATGGAGAATGGAAATGATTAATGTGATCATCTGCAAGAAAATTGAAATGGGAAGATTTTGCACTGACGTCACTACATGGTGAAATTGTTGACGAGCAAGAGAAAGTAAGTCAATAAACAACCTGTTATTCCGTCTCTTTATTAAGACTAGTGTTCTTGGCACACACACTGTGTGCAGTTAAAAAACGTTAAAGAAAATTAGGGATTGATAAGGAGTGGAGAAGAGAAAGGAGTTTTTTCAAGGGAAGCAGCTATTTTCTCCCCCTTAATAATATAGATAAAGTCTGGATAAGTATTCCTTCTAAGCCACCGATTGATGGGATTAGCTACTTCCGTCGAATTTCCCTTGGGTTGCTAATTGCTTGTTTCTCTTTCAGTTATCCTAGCTACTTCTTCATATGTTTAAGTTTAACAATTTTCTTTTTAAGTATTATTTTTTGTTTAAGTTTTTGTTTTAATTCCTTATGTATATCAGTGTCTAAACACTAGAACCCCATTGAAAGATTCATGACATCTCACTGCAATTTGTTTTTTTGGAGCAAAATCTACACCAAAATGGAGATAGGTTTGGAATTCGTACTTGATTCCTTGAGCAAAAGATAAATATGACATTAACTTTGGGGAACACTTATTAATTATACCTGATGTGTCGTTATCTATAGTTTGAAGTATGGACATGGATAAGATAGCAAAATAAGACTTGTAGATGAAGAGAACATATAGAAATGGAAAAAATATTAAATCTAATACTACCTGCCGCCCATTCATCTTTCCTATTGGCACTTTCAAAATAATGTAACTGACATGAATTATACATGTGTTATGTACAAGTCAAATTAGTTTACTCTTTTCTCATATATTTTTAAAAGTTGCACTTCAGTGTTAAATATAACTTCCAAAAATATAGTGCCTAATTCTTCTGTATATATTAAATTCTATGCTAAAAGTTTTCAAGTGGACAAATAAAATAGAAAGGCGTTAGAATGAAATATTTATGAGGAGAGACTTGTAGTTCAGCAGTCATAATTAATAAAAATTACCATATTATCAATATATAGGCATGACAAAGACAATTTTGTGCATGTACTAGTTGGTATATGATTCAGTATTCTAAAAATCCCTACCTAGGTTTCTTTAATTCCCGCCTAGCTGCTAGGCGGTACCTACCTAGGTTAGCTTATCGATTTTTAGAACACTTGTATGATCAATAATTATGGTGGTAAATGTTTATGGTTCTTACATCAACTTTGATGTGAACTTTTCTTCCCTTCCTTTGCCACCTGTGTGGTATATGATAATTTCTTTACTTCAATTTGAAATAGAATTGAAAATTTATTTCTTTTTTAATTGGCTTCTCTTGAATGCTCAAAAAGTTGTATTTCAACATAAGGTCTGTCAATTTACATTTCGTTGTTAACAAGTATCCAAAAAGTCTATCATCCATATGGTTGATTTGAGGAATTTATTTTCTAATTTAGAAACATTGAAGAAGTACTGAACCAGTCTCTAAGGGGCCATGCTTGTTTGCAAGGATACCATTTGAGATTTGATTATTAATCCTATGTCCTTTGTTTGTTTAAAAAATTAGACTATTAGTCTAAGGGTAACAAAATGGCTTGGAATGGATGACTAGTTAATACCATGTCAAACTAAGTAATATAATCACAATCATTTGGGATTAAAAATTTGTGGATAAAATTAACCTTTACCTTTTAAAAAAAAAATCGGTATCTTATTCCATCCATCTATACTCACATTACTAAGAGTACGATCTTACTTATTTTTGGTAAGGGTATAATAGTCCAAATGATAAGTTTTACCCAATCTTTTAAATAATCCTGAACAAAATAAACATAACTTGAGATTATTTCAAGTTATCTCCCATGAGTAATCCCATTCATGGGATAACTTGAAATAACATGGGACAAAACAAACATACATGAGATTATCTCGTCCAGATTTGTTGATTCGTTACTTTATAGTTTGGAGTCAATTGGTGTTGTTTGTCTTCTGTGATTGCGGAAGATTCAGCGTCCCAATTTAGGTGAGTATGTTCTGATTTGATTCCACGGTTTTGGTGGGGAGCAAGGGGTAAGGAGATTCTTTGGACTTTGGAGTTTAAGATGGTTTGCTACTCTGTGGAAGATATGAGCTGGGAGAAATTATGTTATCTTTGTACATCCTTTTATTCCTTGCAATTGTTTTAAGGATATAATGTGCTTTCAAGTCTCTCTGGACCTTTGTTGGGCGCTGTTAGAGGAGCGACTGTTTTTGATACTCATAGGGGTAGTCCTTTGTGGAGGATTTTTTATTGGCTTCCTCTTTTGCTTCGATTTGTTATGAGGACACTTGTCAGCTTCTATAGTACCTTCTTTCTTCCTTGTTAGATTTCTTCTTTTATCTACAAAAAATGTTTTCTTAATTCAGAATTTTAATTTTTTTGAATTATACAGGTACATGTGTTTTGAAGTTGTGTGCCACTTATATTTAATAGTTTTCTCTGCTAGCAATTTTTCTTTCTTCCTCCTTTTTTTGAGGGGAGGGGGTGGGCGTGAGGGTGAGGGGGGTTGAAATTAGGTTTGAAAAGCCGAAAAGGAGTTATCTGATTCTACGGAATGCTATCAAAACAACAATCATCAATTAGAACAGTCAAATGCTTTGCACTCTTGAATACAACATACAATTTTATACTCCAATCTGCTAACCATTTTAAGAAGACTCGAGAGAAAATGAGGGTATAAGCTTTGGTAAATGTTAGTCTATATGATTTCTTTTCTTCTATTAAATAATATATACAAATCTTTTTTAAGTGAACGTTTGTTATTCTGCTCTTATAGTAGGTCTGAGGTTGTATTTTGTAACAGTATCATGATTATGTATACTCTCCACTGTATAAAATCTTTCAATTTTTTGAATCACTTCTTTTTTATGAGTAAGCTTTTCTTTATCCTGTAGTTCCTCTCATAGAAGCCTGGATAAATAATAAATTTTGTGTCATGAAGAGATATTCTCCCATCTCTTCTTTTCTGGTTGTTCTTTATTGACTTGCATTTCTTATTTTGAACACACCAACTATATGCACTATTAAACACACACACACACACCAACTATATGCATTTTGAACACACCAACTATATTGCATGTGGCTATATTACCCAATTGGTTGGGTTCATAGGGATTTTGGTTGCTATAATGCTAGTATAGCTATAGTTCTGGAAAATTCACAATTTATTATTTAAACATTTCTTTCTTTATATACATTTCTTTTTTAATTTCATAACTATTTGACTGATTTATGTCTATATATTTTTTGATTTGCAGATAAAGTTTTTCCTGGAAGGTCAATAACTACAAGGTTGAAGGTTTTAATTATGCATTTTCTTAGGATATGGATTTCAGTATTTCAGCTTTTTGGATTATATAATTTGGTTTTGTGGTACTTCAATTATTTAAGCAACTGTTTATTGCCTAGTTAGTTGGGTATTTTGTTGAATCGGTGAATCTACTATTTTTTATAAGGTAATTACTTTTTATTTTAAATGTTTATTGCCTTTTGTCTCTTATATTATATATAGGTGTAAAGTTGATTTAAAAAGTTCACTAAATGTATTATATTTTTTTTTATTGAAAATTGTTGATGTGACAATACATTTTTATTGAAAATTGTTAATGTGACAATACAATTGATCTTGTCACTAATATTAATTATTTGGTGACAAGTTATGCCGTCACTATTATATATCATTTAGTGATGACTTTTAATTTTGTAACTATTAATAGCTCTTTATCTGACGAGTTCTATCGTCACCATAAGTATTCAATTAGCGACACAGAAAAATGTGTCATAGAAATTAACTCTTTGGTGACAAGCTATATCGTCACTATTATATATTCATTTAGTCACAACAATTAATTTTGTCACTATTAGTAACTCTTTTTGTGACGAGATGTATCGTCACCATAAGTATTCAATTAGTGACATTGAAAAATGTGTCTCAAAAAATAACTCTTTGGTGACAAATTATTTTGTAATATTATTTAAAAAATGAAATGACAACGACATAATTGTCATGTTAAATATATTATTAGGTGACGAATTGTTCTGTCGTCATTTATTTTCTTATTTTTGGTGACAATAAACACAATAACATGACAAAAGAATAATCATAAATATGACAATATTGTCGTCATTAAAATTAGATGATTTAAATAGAGTAACATTTTCGTCACAAACAATATCAATTAATGACGAAAAACGATTTTTGTCATTTAATGCACCAAGTTTTGATGACGAAACATAATATAGAGTGACAAAAGTTTTATTCAAATAGTGACGCTATTAACGTCACTAAAAGTAATTAATTATAGTGACAATGATGTAAATCCTCACCATAAGTTAAAACATTTAGTGACGACATCAAATATTGTCAAATAAAGCTAATACCACGCTCATACGGCGACGGTCTCTGTGACGATTAACAATCGTCAATAAATGTTTTAGTGACGAAAAATGAATTTTATGTGACAAATTTTAGCGTCATTTTTTGTGTGATTTCTTGTAGTGAAGGAAGGCGTCGGCTAGCTCTTCCCAGCTATAGATCTTTGAGTTGTCTAATCTTGTGTACCACGAACGGGCTTCTCCAGTCAGACTCTTCTGCAACAGCTGCATTCTGAGCTTCTCATCCTCTGCATAAGATCCAAGTTCTCCGATAAACACTTTTAAATGTGTGTAAGGATCTCCTAACCCGTCATATTTTTCAAAATCAGGAGTCTTAAACTTTTCTGGATAATGAACACCAGGAAAAATGTAAAGATCAAAGATATGAAACACTCCTCAGTGTTCCAATTCCTTTGATAAAGACGAAGGGTCTCTTCCATTTGAGGACTTTCTTTTTGATGTCACTGGTGTCCGGATCTCCTATGAGATGGGTGTTATCATTAGTTTTGTTGGTCGATCCAACCGCAGCTTCGTATTAGAATGACCGGGATCCCCCTTATGTAGAGGATTCAAAGCATATACGGGTATCTTTGGACCCCGAAGTAGGCGGTGTAGTTCTTTGAGCGAACAACCAAATCAGAATTTGTTTGCTTAATCCATCGAATTCTTTCGAGAAACTAGATTAAGGTCGATGCAGTCGGATTGATTTACATGATTGACTATATAAAGCTTCATGACCTTTTTGGATTTTAATGACCGTAGCAGTCCGATTGGTTCCCTGCGAAAGACTTGCTATGTGATGTTTCCATTTTAGGAATTTTATCCTGCAAAATGGATGTCAGTTGTTTGTAGCATGTCAATTTGTATGTGTACACATTTCTTCATATTTCTTATTACATGGAGATAGATATGGAATGAAATTACAAATAATTGTGTTTACAAGTAATTAAAATGAGAAATCATGAAGAGACTTTCCTCCGTTTTGGGTTTATCAGAGGCTGACCTATCTTAGGTTACTCTCGCGTCTTTTTGGCATGAAGGTTCCCAAATCATCGCAAATTTACTCAATCTGAAATTAATCCTATCTTTTCAACTAGAGGGAATTTGGGTGGTGCCTTTCCTGAGCCTCGCGGGAATTAGTCTTCCTACGAGTCCAGTAATCAAACACCGACGGGATAGCCTTCTGGTGGAGGGATCACACAATATACATTCACATACATCGCGTCTCACCGTATGGAAATGATGACATGTGCGAAGCACTAATATCACAAACAGATATGGTGCGAGGCACTAAGTGCAATAAATAAATGCATTCGTACACATTCATCATAAGTGTAAATGCAACATCTGCACACAAGCAGATAATAGTTTTGAAAAGATTGCAATAGCGACTTAAGTCCTCTTACTGGAGTCCCCAGCAGAGTCGCCACTTGTCGACGTCGGGATTTTCAGTTGTCCCTTTCCGTTACTTGTTCTTTGGTGTTCCCATTTTAGGTGAGATTTGTTTGAAAAATAAGTGAAAAAGGTCCGACATGTATAATGTCGACGATGGACTGTTAAGAGTCGCCAGTTGGTTTTTTAAATGGTTGTACCAACACAACCGAGAAAAGGTTTGTATATTGACCCAGCTATGTGACACTGCTAAACGGGTCGGTGAAACCGAGATTCATTAGGGTCCGGGGACTTGATTATGCGGAGGGAAGGTGTTAGGCACCCCCCGACATCCGTGTTACCACGGTGACCGCCTCTTTTCAAGAAACTATTATCCTGAATGTGTGTGTGTGTGGGGTGATGTCTTTGTTATTTGGAAGTAATGCGAGGCCTCGTTAGCACCTATATACACAGGGTTTGAATTTATGTAAAAATTCAGTTTTTAGCAAGATATAGCAATGATGTTTTATAAAAGAAGTTTTTTCAAATCCTGATGCTCAATAGTAATTGAGACCTTTTACACCTCCATTTTATTAAGTGTTCGGCTGGATTAATTTTATTTTTGAGATGCGAAGCATCTGTAAGAAAATAATGTACAAAAATAATTCTGATTTCCTCATGGGTATGAAAACCATCTGAGTAAATTTAGACACCACAGAATAATTTACAAGTTGCTTACAGCTGAAAATGTCTATCACGGGAACCGAATCTAGATCCAATAGGCTGAATCTGTGATCACATGATTCCTAGACGCACATGATACCGTAATATGTATGAAAGCGATGAAATGTATATATATATATATATATATAGAAGCTGTAAATATATATATATATATATATATATATATAGATATATATAGACATTGTCACCAACCACGAAGCACCTCCATGGGGGATCAGAAATGTAAATAAAGTCAGAAAGCTATCAACCACCACGGAGGAAACTCCGTGTGGGACAAAACGTAAATAAAGTCAGTAAAGTTATCAACCACCACGGAGGAAACTCCAAGTGGGATAAAATGTAAATAAAGCTGTACAAAGCAATCAACTGCCACGAAGTGAACTCCAGGCGAGATTTAAACGTAAAGAAAGTCAGAAAAGCGATCAACCACCACGAAGTAAAATCCATGTGGGACGAATATATATATATATATATATATATATAAGTGATAAACGTACCAGATGTAAAATCCAAGCTCATCAAATAGAGTCCGACACATAGTTAATATATATATATAAGCAAGTAAACGCTCCGGATGTAAAATTCAGGCTCATCAAATAGAGTCCGACACATAGTTAATATATATATATATATATATATATATATATATATATATATATAAATAAAAGCAAATAAACGCTTCACACCGAAGTCTAGGCTCAATTGAGGCATAACTCGATAATGTTAGTCCATATATATATATAATATATATGTATATACAAACTGAAATAAAACCACGCACTGAAGTTCGGGCAAACGCACGCAACACGACTCTCAACGTGAAGAAGGGTGTGTGCAAAGATGAAGAGAAAGACTTTAAAGTGTGTGAGAAGGCTTACAGTGGGCTGGCAAAGAAGACATCTATATCTTTAAAGTAGATAAAACTCAGCTTCCGCCAGTACAAAAGTAGCTATATGTGAGCTCACAAATGTTTAAAATGGGAAATCACTAAGTATATTGCAAGTACGGAGAAAATTTGACAGGGCTTCCTCGCTCTTTCTCTCAGTAAAATGGCCACCCAAGCCCTCTATTTATAGAGGGGGAGCCGCAATGTAATACTGAGGTCGCCTGCCCCGGTTTCTCGAATTCGGTCGTCTCGCAAAGATGCGTGCGTAGTAATCGCAATGTCCGCTCGAACTTTCGTAATCGCAATCCGCATCCGGTTGAGGTATATAGGACCTATTTCGGATCATGGTTAGTCGAGAGTTGTACTGATGGCATGGGATTAGAGGTTGTACGAAGTCACGAAGATGGGACGGTGCCCTCCGGTCTTCAAGCTTCAAATTATATCCGTTACCTTGCACAATAGTCACTCGGGATTGGTTTTCCTTGATTCTTGTGGGACATTGTTGTGTAGAAATGTATGTATGAGATGTTGAGATGACGTGATGTGGCCTTGAGTTGGAGAGATGACGACTTTGCCCCTCACCAGAGTTATCGCCGATTTGGGTTGGTAAAGCAGACGTTGATCAGGGTTATTGCTGAGATTTGACTACTGTAAGTGTTGAAGGTCCTCAGTATCATCTCTGAGGTGTGCCTGTCCTCCCGGTGTTATCTTTGGGCTTGGTCCTGAGTGCCTCAGTGTGAGTGCCGAGGTTGAAGCTGACATCATGCATTTGAAACAAGCATTTTCGGGGTTATCGCCGGAACTGCACTCCTTGGGGTTATCTCCAAGGTTGATAGCTGTTATTCCCAGTGTTGGGACTGAGACTAGATACCTTGGGGTTATCTCCGAGATTAATCGGTCTTCTTCAGTGGAATTTCCGGTATTGGAACTGCATGCCTCGGGGTTATCTCCGAGGTTGGAATTGTTACTCCCGGTGTGTGTTCCGGGGTTAAGACTGAACTTCCGGTAGTATCCGGACTGGATGTGAGCTGTCTTCCAGGGTTATCTCTGAAAGATGAATCTGCATTCCTGCAATGTCAGTGACAGGTGTGTAGAAAAGTTCGAGTGTCTACACCACCTTCATGTTGCGAGGAGAGGCAGATTACTGGTGGGAATCTGTAAAGCGTACCCAGCCTGCCGCACTCAAAATGTCTTGGGAGAAGTTCCAAGAATTGTTCAACGACAAGTACTTTCCTGAAAGTATTCGTCACATGAAAGAGGTAGAGTTCATCAAGCTGGAGCAAAACAATATGACCGTGTCGCAGTACGAAGCCAAGTTTGCCAAGTTTGCCGAGTTGTCCCGGTTTGCATCCCACTTAGTTGATAATGAGGAGAGAATGACACGGATGTTTCTAAGAGTTTTGAAACCCGAGATATGTCAATACCTTATCTCTCACAAACTGTGTTTGTATTCAGATGTTGTAAATAGGGCTCAGTTATTGGAGCACGATAATGAGACATCCCAACCAAGGGAGAGCAGCCGACAAAATGATAATACTAGTGGTAGCAGTCATCGAAGCGACGACAACAAACATGAAGGGAATCAACATGCCAGAAATGGTAACCACTTCGGTGGTAATCATGGCCAAGACAATAAAAGTGGACATTTCAAGAAGAGGAGATTCAACAATGATGGAAAGACGTCAGCACCAACACCCATTGTTAAGAAAGGAGAACGACCACCTATCATATGCTTCAAATACGGAGGGGAGGGACACATCAGTCCAAACTGTGTGCAGCAGTCCAAAACGTGTTACAATTGTGGAAGAGAAGGTCACCTAGCTAGATTTTATCGTACAGAGAAACCAAGTCCAGTTGGAATGGTGACACCAAATGTCGTCCCAGACAAGTCAAAACCAGTAGTTCAAGGGAGAACATTTTTTGTGACCTCCCAGAAAGAAAGGAACCCGAATGAGGTCATCCCAGGTAAGCTTATCATAAAACTCTAGTGAAGTATATATCTTATTTGATACCGGTTCTAACCATTCTTTTATTTCTCCTACTTGCGCTCAACGTTTAAATTTGACTCCGGAGAAATTAGACTTTGACTTATCTGTTGAAACTCCATTGGGAGAAACCTTCATTACATCCACTATTTATAAGTCTTGTTTGGTTCAAATCGGTACCCTCACATTACATGTCGATCTTATTTCCTTAAAAATACTTGTGTTTGACGTAATTATAGGGATTGATTGGTTAACTATTCATCATGCAAAAATTAATTGTTTTCGTAAGGTTGTTAGCTTTCATATTCCTAACCAACCTATTATGCGAATTCAAGCAATCGAACCATTAAAATCAATCACTGTCATCTCAAGCCATAAAGCTATTCGTTTATTAAAAAATGGATGTCAAGCTTTCTTAGCTCATGTCACGGATTTAAACAAAAATACGTCAGTTTTGAATGATATTTCTATTGTTAATAAATTTCTTGACGTATTCCCTGAAGAACTTCTTGGCCTACCCCCAGAGCGTGAAATTGAATTTTGTATCAACCTTGAACCCGGTACAAAATCCATTTCCAAAGCCCCATATCGAATGACTCCTATTGAACTTCAGGAGTTAAAGACCCAACTGCAGGAATTGTTAGACATCGGTTTCATTCATCCTAAAATCGTCTCCTTGGGGGCTCTGTTCTATTCGTGAAGAAGAAAGATGGGAGTATGCGACTTTGTATTGATTATCGAGAATTGAACCATGTCACTCGTCAAAATAGATACCCGCCGTTGCCTCACATTGATGACTGTTTTTGACCCGATTTGCAAGGCGCTAATTCTTTTCAAAGATTGATCTTCGCTACGGATATCACCATTGAAGATTAAAACCGATGACATTCCAAAGAAGACTTTCAGAACTCGGTACGGGCATTATGAATTCCTAGTCATATCCTTTGGATTGACTAACGCGCCTGCTGCCTTCATGGATATGATGAACCGAGTATTCAAGAAATATTTGGATCATTTTGTGGTTGTCTTTATTGATGACTTCTCATATATTCCAAAAGCCATGAAGATCATGAGCAACACTTGAGGCTGATACTCCAAAAGCTTCTTGAAAACAAGCTTTATACCAAGTTAAAGAAGTGCGAGTTCTGGCTTGAGGAAGTAGCATTCCTTGGGCACATGATATTAAATCATGGAATATCTGTTGACCTGGCAAAGATTGAAGCAATTCAAAGCTGGGAGCAACTTAAATCAATGACCGAAGTACGTAACTTTCTCGGCTTAGCTGGTTATTATCGGAGATTCGTAGAAGGGTTTTCTCGAATCACTACTCCATTAACTCAGCTAACTTGGAAAGATACAAAATTTGGTTGGAGCGAGGAATGTGAGAAGAGTTTTCAAGAACTCAAGAGGAGACTCATTTCAGAACCTGTTCTGACAATACTATCTGGCTCAGAGGGATTTGTCATCTACAGTGATGCTTCAGGCAAAGGGTTAGGATGTGCTCTCATGCAACATGTGAAAGTCATAGCCTATGCCTCTCAAAAACTCAAAGAATATGAGAGGAATTATCCTACTCATGATCTAGAGTTGGCAGTTGTTGTCTTTACACTTTAAATTTGGAGGCATTACCTGTATGGGGGAGAAAGTGGAGATCTATACGGATCATAAAAGCCTCAAATATTTCTTCACTCAAAAGGAACTCAACATGCGGCAAAGACGTTGGCTCGAACTGTTGAAAGATTATGATCATACTATTTAATACCATCCTGGAAAAGCGAACGTAGTAGCTGACGCATTGAGTAGAAGATCATATGCAGGTACGAGTGCGTTATTATCAACGCAAAGGCTTATATTGTATGACTTGCAAAGGATGGAGAAAGAGTTAAAGACTCCAAGGACCCATGTGATGCTGGAGAATATACGAGTAGAACCGACTTTAATCGATAAAGTTAAAGTTGCTCAAGCTACAGACCTGCAGTTGATGCGTATGAAGAAGAAAGTGCAAGAAGGTGCTATCCCAGAAGCAAGAATCGATGAAGAAGGAATACTTAGAGTCAACTCCAGACTTTGTGTTCTTAACGACCTTAATTTAAAGTATAAAATCATGATGGAGGCGCACAACACACTGTTTGCAATCCATCATGGGAGTACCAAAATGTATCGTGATCTTCGATATACATTTTGGTAGAGTAATATGAAGGGAGAGATAGCGGAGTTTATCTCAAGGTGTCTAACTTGTCAACGAGTCAAGGCGGAACATCAAGTGCCAAAAGGTTCATTGCAACCACTTGAAATTCCAGAATGGAAGTGGGAGCACATTACCATGGATTTCGTTACTGGTCTTTCCAAGGTTTCTCAAGGCATAAATGCAATTTGGGTCATTGTTGATAGATTGACCAAGTCTGCTCATTTCTTACCTATACGAGAATTTATACACTTGAACGTCTTGCTCGTATATTCATAAATGAGATTGTAAGACTGCATGGTATGCCAGTATCCATAGTTTCTGATCGAGACCCAAGATTCACTTCATGATTTTGGGTTAGTCTGCAAAAAGCTATGGGCACGAATTTATAATTTAGTTCGGCATATCATCCTCAAACGGACGGACAGTCAGAGAGGACTATTCAAACTCTTGAAGATCTATTAAGACTCTGTGTCCTTGACTTCAAAGGAAGTTGTGACAAATTCTTACCATTGGTGGAATTTTCTTACAACAATAGTCATAAAGCAAGTATTGACATGGCTCCATTTGAGGCGTTGTATGGAAGAAAGTGTCGTTCTCCAGTATGCTAGGATGAGGTGGGTGAAGTAACGTTGTTGGGACCAGAATTGGTACGCATGACTACAAAAAAGATTCAAATGATCCCAAGAACGATATAAAATCTCACAAGATCGTCAAAAGAGTTATCTTTGATCTTCATCCCAAGGACGTGGAATTCAATGTTGGAGAACATGTGTTTATACGTGTTGCTCCATGGAAGGGAGTTACTGAGATTTGGAAAGAGAGGAAAGCTCAATCCTCGATTCATCGGGTCCATTTGAAATCCTTGACCGAGAGTAGGAGCCGTGGCTATAGACTAGCTTTTACCGCCAAGTATGTCTCGTGTTCATAACGCTTTCACTACAAGAAAATCGAAATTTATATGATGACGGTCGTGCGATCGTCGCTATAGATAAAAAACCGTCGCTATAGGATATAGCGACGGTCGTCGCATCCGTCATATAGAAGCCGTCATCAAAACCTATAGCGACGGTCTTTTTTCTATATGACGGTCGAATCGTCACTAGAAAACTCCACAAAAAGCGTCGAAGGTTTTACCGACCGGTCGAAAGTGGATATCTGACGGCGATGACCATCGCTATAGAAGATTTGGTCAGTGAGCTATTGCGGCGATTACCGTGGTAAAAGTATAGGTGAGATTTGGCTATGATCTATTATGCGACGGTCGGAGAGACCGTCGCTATAAATGAGATTTGGCTATGAGCTTTATTACGACGGTCGTAGGCGAAATCGTCGCTATAGTGAGATTTGGTCGTGAGCTATTCGACGATCGTAAGCCAATCGCATATATAGTGAGATGGTCAGAGATCTCTTGACGATCGTGAGACCATCGCTATAGTGAAATTTTGGTCAGGAGCTCATGCGGACGACGGTTAAGTGGCCGCTATATATCTTCCCAAATTTTTAAAGAAAATGTTTGTTTATATACAATAATTTTATTTATTTTTACCGTTAAGAAACATAACCACATTCAACCATCCAATCAATATAACATTTACAACTAAAAGAATAAAACAAATAAAGTCTATTAATGTATAATATCATCTAAATATACATAACCATCCAAAATATCACATTACTATGTATCAAAACGAAGACATAACCAACAAAGACATTTAACATATTTTAGTATCACATCTAACAAATTTTCATCAAAATAAGTGTTACATATAACAAATTTCCAAAGACGACGTGACATGTCACGGGTCCTCTATAGGATTATTTGATCCGCTAATATCACCATTATCTCCTTCGTGTATCGATCCTACAAATTAATTATCAAGTGAACTTGTTAATCCATAAAAACATAATGATAGCCCCAAAAAATTTAAGTATAAGTGAAGTGAGAGAGCAACACACGATTGTTGGATCGAGCATTTGAATCGATGAATTCTTCATAAATTCATCGGCTATAATTGATAATAGTTCATCCACTTTCCTTGCAGATATCATCTCCTTTTTCCCGCACCTTTTTCAACTCAACTTTTCAATTCTTGATTCTCACGTTGTACCTCATTATTTGTGTCACGAGGCCCCCAAGTGTTTGTAGCTGTGGCACCAACTCCACCTTGTCGAAGTCTACCATGTCGCTCTGGTCCAAGAACTTGTGCAAGTATATCATTCCGTCCTGTACTACTGCTTTCACCAGTCGATTCCTGAGTCTTCTTTAACTCAATAATTTTTTCCTGTGAAAATATATAAGGCAAATTATACACAACTTAAATATACAAGGCAACTTAAATATACAAGGCAATTCAACATAACTTAAAGAAGAGTAGCAAATAATGGCAGTTGCAGCAAAAAATGGCATCAGATCCGAAGATTCACACATTTGAGGAGGTAGCTAGCCACAACAAAACCAAAGATCTTTGGCTTGTTGTTTCGGAAAGGTCGATCTCTAATTAGTTTTGATTGATTCTCGATTCTAGATTTTTTTTAATCGGGTTTGTGCTTTTCTCTTCTTCTAAGTTTGAATTGGTGACTTTAGATTAATTCTTCTAGTAGCAATATTTGACTTGGGTTGTTTAAGAAATGGAATTAAGTTTGCTAGTGTAAACAATTGCTTAGCTACTTAATTGTGTAATAAAGTTTATTTACAACAACTGCTTTTGCTAATTGTTGATAATAATGTTGACTTTCAATGAGATTCAAACACTAATTAGTAAAACTTGCTTATTGCTTGATAATTTCCTAGTTCCTAAGTAAGTATGGTGATTGGAGCCAACAACCTTGAGGTTAATCCTCAAGGCCTCCGCCATTTTACTTAGTCGATGTACATTTTCAATTATTATTTAGATTTTATTTTTATTTTTATTTTACTTAGTCAGTTTACAACAACTTTGTTTTGCTAATTGTTGATAATAATGTTTTATTTTTATTTTTTATCAACTATTATTTAGATTTTATAGTAACCATCTTTAAAGCTATTGCCATACGTTGACTTAGAATAACATGTCTTTCTTCTTTTTTGCTACTGAAACCAACTTGGTGGTAAATTGTTGATTTTCCGTAATACACTACCATCACTTGGTGTTGGCCGCTTAAGGTTAAGTGGAGATGATCTCCGTATTTATGGAATGTATAAAGAGTACGCATTAAGAATACGAAATATTAACCCAAATTGTGATATCTTCAATTTCTAAAATGTGTGCTAAATATGCTTCTTAGCGTTGTACTAAAACTTTTATGCAAAGAAACTACCCTCAAGGCGAGATGTTTTATACGACCATCGTGAATGTAAGATGTTGTAAGAGTATATGCAGAGCAAGCACGCAAGAAGCGAAAGAACAACCTAGCCATTGGGTGGCAAAACTTACTCACCAATTTCTTGGATTACGGTGACTCTTAATGAGTTTCTTTCCGTGGTCTGCTTTTAGAAGGTTTGAAAACATGAATCGGCCTTTCACATATAAATAAAACCTACTTTTTATAGTTCTAAGATGTCTTCAGTCGAGAAAGGAGAAATTTAGCCAAGCTCATATTTTTCAAAGATTTCTTGGAATTCTTAGTATAAGCTATTATGACCATTGTGTAACTAGATGGAATCACAAGTAGTGAATTTTGTTCATATTTAAATTTTACAAATGTATAATGGAATCACAATTTAATCTTGATTCCTATGGTTTTCCGAGACTACATAATTGGATATATTCAGATATTTACGGGCTAGAAAGTAATGGGCACCGCTCCAAACTTGTGAAATTTGGCATGTGAACAAAAGTATATCATCAATTCTTTCAGACAAATCGATTTCGCAAATAAGCTATCCTGGGTCAATTTGGGATCAATTTTGAGGAGAGAGAACACTAATTGCGTGAGGTTGGATTGTTTTTCTATACACAAAGACCACCTACCATGGTGACAAACTCATAGCTAGGTTAAAGATATACTAAAATATATACCTCCTGTATTTCTATATTCATCACATCGCCTATTCTATTCTATTGAATAATAATATTCTAAAATTTAAGTGCAAGTGCTAATAAACAAACTCCTCTCCCCTCGGTTTCAAAATAGCATCGTTTGTCAAAATTAAAAATTATTCCACCACTACTAACTAACAACTTATATAATCTTTCTAGTGTAAATTTAGAACAGAAATGGGACTCTTTTTGTGAGATGGACCTGATTTAGTCCAATTCTAAGTTTTATTCTACTCAACTAAATCAACAAAATACAAGATAAGCCATCTCATCTACTACAAGTATGTGTTATCTCGCTTTCCACTCCAATCCCTATTTAAAATCATGATATAACTAAACACTACATCATGATATCAGTATAAACTAATACACCAACCGAAAGAGATTAAACGGTTTACGCAAGTTGTCGACAACAAATAATAGATTAATTACAACAACACGACTTTTAAATTCCGTGCTAATCGGTTTTACGAGCCACAATAATTTTCTCGTGACATCTAAGATTAGTTTCTAATCATCCACCGCCTTGATACTGCAAAACATGTATGACATACAAAAACAAGAAAACATGCATGTAAATATGCACACAACAATATTGAATATGTAGCAACTAAGCTTAGAAATATGAGTATAAATTGTCATCATAAGGCGAAAGAGATCCTCGGCTTTGATGTCTTGAGCACGCCAAAAGGGCACATTTAACCCTATTTGACCTTTAAATGATGCCCTTCTACTTCTACAAATGATGAGACTTTCGTTGGCATTTAAGAAAGTAGTTACATCAATTATCAAGTCATTTCCTTAAGTTATGTTCCATTTGAATATAATCTCTTGATATTATTTAATCACACTATCCAAGACTCGATTAATCTAGAGACTAGTAGTATCACAATTTCGTGAATAAAGAGTTAAAAAACCCATTGTTTGAGGATTGATAAATACGTACCACATTCGAGGATGCTCCCCAGTAAAATTGAGTTATCACTTGAGTGTGGGATCTTGTATATACATATCTCTTTCGATCAATCTCTTTTTATTTATTTGGTACTACAAATAAAACAAAAAAATAGTTCATAATTAATAATAATACTCTATTTATAAAAGTCTAATACATGATTAACGATAAAAAATATTGAAATAACATCAAATATTACCAATTCACGCTTCTTTTTTGGAATTGATTTAGTGCCCAATGTATGACCTACCAACAATTTTTTCGATTTTCACAATTTTTGTTGCTATATCCTGCATTGTATGTATTTATAAATTAATAATAATATATAACAATAAGTAAGAATTGATAATACATAAATTAGAATAAACACAACTCACATGCATTATCGGGTTAGCCAATAATCAACCAACGCAACCCATTGATTAGGATTTACTCGATCATTGTTGATAGTATTCGCCATCGATTTGGCACTGGTCACCGGGCACAAAATTATTACTCTTTAAGTTAGACTTCCAATCTCTCCACCTATTGTTCATGATAGTCATCGGTTTTCTCTTAGCATTGGGGTGATCTGTGGTAATCGTTTCTACAACAAACAAATTTACACATATATTAGTTTGTTTCAATGTGCTTAATGTCAAATTCTATAAAATGGTATAATTAATAACTTTGAATTTCATCCCAAGCCCTTGTCGTGTTAGCCTCATCATATTGGACCATGTTGGAGTACTTATTGGAAAAAATTCTCCATTCATGAGCAAAGACACGAGAAAAAGTGGTTAACTTATCGGCCTCTCCCCAACAGTGACCATTTGCATCATAAATTACTTTTTTGGGTGCATCGCTATTTGACCATAATTTTGCTCCCATCGTTGGTCCACGCTTCCTCTTAGGTCGAGAACCTAAAAGAGAGAAAGAATCAAGAACTATGTATTGAACAAAAGATGAATTGAACATATAGAACCTTGATGATACAACTCGTGTCTAATTTCTATGTCTCATTTTGTTCGATCAACTACTCATATAATTACTTGTATCATACATATTTATGTAAATGATTCATACTATATATTTATTATGAATTAAAAACAAATATATAATATCTTTATTATTCAATATAAAATCAATAATATGATTTAGTCCCCCCCTTCCTACACATTTCGAGGATTACCAGGTTAAAGTCCAGGGAGTCCCACATACATTTATTCCCTTGGGGTTCAAAGACTTCCACTTACAAAATTTTTTAATCTACAAGTTATATAAGCACATTATTAGCTCACTAGATGAAGGATGAAGTATGAACTAAGTCGGATAGCAAGATTTTAAATCATGAAGTAAAATATACATAATACAACTTTATATAGATGCTCAAACTATAAAAACTTACGAGTCGTTAAGGACATTTAATCAAATTAAGGTTCCGAAAGAAAGCACAACACCAAGTTAATTCTCATGACAATGCAAGTATAAGTGTAGATATATGCATGGTACCTTCAACATTCTCATGAATACTTTCCTCCTCTACATGTGGTTCATCGGCATGGATCTCATTATCATTAATTTCCGCCATTGGAGCAGCTTAGCACGAGATCTAGACGCGTTCTATTAGAAGCCATTAAAGCAACACGAGAAACAAAAATATGAATGTGACACTCGTAAGAAAAGTTATTAGTTAAATCTAATGAGCAGTGAGAGCTTTCCACGTTATTAGTTAAATCAAACTAAGTCCCCAAAATTAACAAATACATCCAAATGAAATACATCCTAAAATAAGTTGGCTAGCTAATACAGAAATTTGTAGACACCAAGGTGGGGCGGGAGGCGGCGTGGGTAGTCCATTTAATTTCCATTTAGTCTAATTTGATCTTCAAATCTACTTACATTGAAATGTTGACAAAGAAGTGTGTTTAAAACACTAATAAGATGATGTAGAAAACAAAGTAAAAGCTAATAGTCAAGGAGCACCAAGATATAATATCAAAAAGCGGATCTATCAAAGTGTAACGGTTTCTCTTTTGGAGAAAATGGACAAAGTGTAAAAAAAAGCAGATCTATCAATTGTGATGTTTATCCTCTTCATTCTTCGTCATCTTCATTTTCTCACTATCACCATCCTCTTCATCTTGGGACCCTCATCTTCTCCTTCATCTTCGTCTTCGTCTTCGTCTTCGTCTCCATTCTCATCTTCATTTTCATCAACAATATGTTCAATCATTCGTCTTTTGAAACGAGATGTATCAATTTGAGATCCTAGTTTTCGCTTTTTCCGGGTCTTTTTCGTCCATTTTCAACTAATTCAAATCAACGTCATTCCTAACCCAATTTATGTTTTCAATATCAACTTCAAGAATCGAGTGATGAATTCTTCATTGGTATTGGGTAAATCGTCACTATCGAATCTACTTGACATCTTCACATAAATCTCTACGGCTTTGTTAGATAACCACACGCCAATTGTTATCCCTTTGATCATCAACATAAAATATTTGTTGAACTGACGGCGTATTACAAAGGGCTCATCGGTTGAACCAAACTTTTGATGATTTACAAGCGTGAAGCCATAGTCATCGATTTTGACCCCTCATCACGTCTTTAAGCTGTCATACCACTTACATTTGAATAGAAACAACTTTGCGGATCCATAATAATCTAATTCAACAACATCTTCCAAAATACCAAAGTATTCAACTACATCTTCCTTAGGATTTCGATCTCAGCGAGATGAATATCCACGAGTAGTTCTTAACCACATATACCCCACTATTCTGCGTTCTCCTCTTACTCTCACAACTTGTCGAATGGAATCGATACCCATTTACCAAATAACCATCTCCTCTCCTTCCTATCAAATTTGGGCCAAATGCAAGAGCTTGAACTTCCTTTGAAGCATCGTTATTCATAGTTGCCATCTACAAAATGGTAGCGATATAAGCAAATTCCATCCATTTATTATTAATAACCATTACAAAATTTTGCATAAAATTACGTTCAAATAATGTAGTACTTACATAATTCTTAAACCATTCAGGAAATTCCTTTTTCTTAGCATTGTCAATTTCCCTTGGCGTCGATTTTTGCTTACGCTTTCCACGTCATAACATATATGAATCTTGCCAAATACTACAAATAAATAAACAAATTAAACAAATTTTTTTGTCATAGCTAGCTGGCTAACATAAGTTATTAATATTTCAACAATAAATGTCATTCTTTATTTACTCACCTTAGATATGACTCAACCTCTCATACAATTAAATAGCACATCTGGTGTGTGCACTCTTGACATCATCGCTACATAGAGTACAAAACTTTTGGGACATTAAGAAATCGACCTATGTTTCTAAATACGAGAGAATCTCTTTTCCTTGTTCATATCCAACTTCATTTCTTCCAACTCGTTTCCATGCAGCATTGTTTTGACTCAAATATCTTGAGCAAAATGTAACACATTCTTCAAGCAATATACCCTTCTACAATTGACCCTTACGGGCGACTTCTATTGCGAATATACCCTTTTAACTTGCCCATGTATCTTTCAAAAGCCCACATTTGTCGATATTTAACATTTCCATTATCTTCGCCTTCT
This sequence comes from Panax quinquefolius, assembly GCA_020205615.1. Classification (NCBI taxonomy): domain Eukaryota; kingdom Viridiplantae; phylum Streptophyta; class Magnoliopsida; order Apiales; family Araliaceae; genus Panax; species Panax quinquefolius. Next base: position 129,814,583 of record CM035160.1, on the reverse strand, counting down.
TGATGAGTGGACACACAAATGTACCATTATATCAAAGAAAGCGGGAGGAAACACCATCTCGAAGCTTGCAAAGTATTAACGAATTTTTTTGTTCAACCGTTCATAATCTTCCGATGTGTTATAGTTGGAACATAATTCTCTGAAGTAGTTACAAAGTTCAATTATTGTTGAGTAGACATGTACAGGCAAGTCGGTTTGTCGTATTGCTATTGGAAGTAATTGTTGCATTAAAATATAGCGATCGTGACTTTTAAGACACGAGATCTTGCCCCCTTCAAATTGATGCAATGTGAAATATTTGAAGCATATCCATCGTAATACCTTAACATTTTCAACACTTGCAAGAAATCATGTCTTTCTTTCTTAGACATTGAGTAGCTTACTTGGTAAATTTAAAAAAAGGTACTTTGAATTGCTTGCTTGCGGGTATTGGATGGAGCTCTCTTCTTATACCCATTGTCATCAAGTCCAATCGTGCTTTTAAATTATCTTTTGACTTTTCGTGCACACTCAACAATGTCCCAATCAAAGCTATCACAAATGTTTTTGGCAATGTGCATTCCATTTAGATTGTGGTATGACAAAAGGTTCCGCTTGATATGGCGATTCAAAGAAAATAGATTTCTTCCTCCATTATGTTTTGAGTCATGGGGAATGGTCTTCGTCTTTAGTGGGTGTCTTTCCAAAAGTGACATTAATAGCATTAACTTGTTCAAGAATATCAAATCTCGATGGCACCACCGAGCTTCACTATGGTCACATTCTCCGTTAAATCTTCGTGTATCAAACCTATAACTATGACCCGACTCCGTAAAACAACGATGCCCGATATAACATTCCTTACTTTGCAATCTACAAGAACGAGTGTTCATTTGACATGATGGACAAGCTAACTTACCTTTAGTACTCGACGACTGACAACATAGCAAGAGCCGGAAAATCACTAATTGTCCACAATGGTCAAGCGCATTTGGAACTTTATGCCGTTAGATGCATCATACGTTTCAACCCCATTACTCCATAGTATCTTCAACTCCTCAATTAAAGGTTGCATATACGTCGATATCATTACATGGAGAGTTTGGACCAGTATTAACAAAGGCATGATAAAATACTCCCCGCTTCACACACATCCGTGGTGGTAAGTTATATACAACAATTGTCATACCGGCCATATACTATCTTGGTGACCCATGGGTAAAGGGACTCATGCCATCGATTAGACGGTCAGGTCTTACATTTCGATGTTCTTGAGAGAATGTAGGGTACATTGTATCCAAATGCTTCCAAGTGCAGAGTCGACTAGATGACGATTCACTCCATCTTTCCGTCGCTTTACATGATGCCACATCATGTATTTTGCGCTTCTACTGAGACATAAATAGCCTCTGCAATCTAATTAACGCTTAAATAACGTAATTGCTTCACGGCTACTTTGCTCCTCTTCGTTTTTGTATCTATTTGTGTCTTCTCGTCTGAACCATCTCTTGCCCGCTTCCATCTCGATGATTTGCAAACCGTCTAAGACTCTAATTTTCATTCTCCCTCCAAAAGAGCATACAATCATTCTCGCGTGCATCAATCTTCTCATAACCAAACCCTAAATTTCCAACCATTTTCTTCATTTCATAAAATTATCGTGCAAGTTTGCAAATGATGGAAATGATGACTTGAACTTACTGAAGCAATCCATCAAAGGACACATCACCATTTGCTAACATTTTATGATTGAAAAGCCATACAACGAATGAAAGGATCGTCTCATTTTCACATCCGGGATATAAAGGTTGATTGGCCTCGACATGTACTTTTGGTATTTTGAAGCTTCAATAAGCGAATCTACACCGTGATCCCTAAATATATCATTTACCATCTCGGCATACGATGCTCATCTTCGGATTGTGATGGTTCTTCGTGAACATCTTCATTACTCACATCCCGACAATCACATCTTCCCTTGATGCACCCAATTCGTGTAGCCAAACATAAATCCATCACAAATCAAATGTTCACGAATAGTAGCTCGAATCTGGTATCGACCATTTACAAAATTCTTACACGGGCAAGGAATTCTTCCTGTTACCATGCCCACTTTTTCAAAACCAAAGTCCGTAAATATCTCTATGCCTCGCAAGATATTCTCTAGAATATCTTGGTAATTCCATCCACATCTTATCCATAATATTATGTCCCTAAATCAAATTGAACAACCATCGAATGATATTGCGTGTATAGAAATCTATCATAATTAATTATGATAATTAATTATCATAATTAAGTACCTTGAATGCCAACCAAACTCCCGTTCACTCAAATAAAACAAAAAGGTCGTAGATAATTTAAATATTAATTATCATAATTAACGAATTTCAAATAAGCGTGAGGTAATAATTAAGGGTGACTACACCAAAACATTACATTCAAGGTCTCGATGTTGGACATGGAAGTTCTTTTTAATTATAAGCCTCAAATATTCCTACAAATTAATTGCGAATGCGTTTGTCTGCTGGTTTAACATCCTGTTGGATTCCTTCTAGTTCAATAGAGAGAAATATACTAAAACAAGTACTAAATCACTAGCAAGCTATAGATTTCAAACTAACATTTGGTGTTAGATTTACTTTTATGTAGACCCCATAAAATTGTACCACCACGGGAAAAGACACCTGTTCTAAACGCTTAAAATGCCACCAAATATTGTTTCCATCAACACTTTACAATTACTAGGTTCTAAACGCTTAAAATGCCACCAAATATTGTTTCCATCAACACTTTACAATTACTTCCTGCTAATTTTTGGACATGCAACAGGTAGCCTTAAAACAACAAAGGTCGTTGAGATTTTTTATTTTTATTTTACTATTTTGTATCTTGTGACCATAATGTTGCGTTTCTTAAAGAAACAAATAACTTAAATAGTCGGGAAAAGCTCGAAGCATCATCGACTTTAAAAACAGCTTTTAGTGGATTTTACAATGATCTTTGATCTTACGCTTGATGAAGTAATCCTGGTAGGTCACACTTTCGACATCACTTTACCCATACGCATATACTTAGCGAGTAATACATAAATATCCTACCTAAATTAATCCATCAAAACAAAAACCAATGTTTGTATGAAATCCCGGTAGTATTGGATTTTCACAACCCAACATATATACTTCCGGTTGTATTGGACTTATCAAGACAAGAGAGGCAAAGTTGCCAAGATGCGATGTCAAGATTGCTAGATGAATAAATCGGTGAGTGTTCATCCTAGCTTTACCCTCAACCTCTCTAGTATTAAATCTAGCTATCTTTTTTTTGGCATAAACTAATTTAGCTATCTAGCTATCTAATTTTTAAAAGACTTAATTCAAACCGAATATTCAAAACATGATCAATAGCTAAGACTAATTAGAACTTTGCATTAATTTGAGCGTAAAACAAGCGCTTAAGTCATTCCATATCAATCATAACGAAAAATTTATACCCCACGGAAGGGTGTCCCAAAATTAGAAAATTTAGGGCTTGTTAGAAGGAGGAGAGAAATAGAAAATCATAACAACTAAGGGGTAAATAAAATTGAAAACCTAAAGAATGAAATTATACCTCCTCAAACAGTAATCGATATGATCCTTTCAAGCTTCTGATTTGAGAGATGGAGTGAGACGAAGTCCGCCGCGAAGTCCTACGAAGTCCGGCATACGAGATGATGCGTAGGGGTAGTGAGAACGGCAAGATCTTGATCGAGTTACTAAGATGTTAATCGAATGATTAAGATGTCGATTTGGGGAAAGAATATGAGAGATCCGTGGTGATAAAACTCCCTTTAACCCTCGTATATGATCCTTTCTACGCCTCCCTTATAATCCTTAAAAAATTCCTATCTGAAGCGGTCTTTTGTGACCCTCGCATAATAGACTACCTTGAGGGTCTATCTGAAGCGGTCGAGAAGTGACCGTCATATATATATACCTATAGCGACGGTTCCGGTTTCGATAAATCGCTATATCTCGTCGCTATATGTTGAATTTCTAGTAGTGTTTTTCACATATCCATGTTACGTAAATATGTGAAAGACCCGAACCACATTATTGAGTTGGAACCGGACGAAATAGCGGAAGATTTAACGTATGAAGAGGTTCTTGTTAAAATCTTGGATAAGAATGAACATATTATACGCTCCAAGGTTATACCTCAAGTCAAAGTTTAGTGGAGAAACCAAGATGTTAAGGAAATGACCTGGGAGTTAGTCTCTGAAATGAAATCAAGGTATCCTCACCTATTCGTCATACCAGGTATGTACCCTAATTTTGAGGGCGAAATTTCATAAAAAGGGGAGGTTGTAACAACTTTTATGAATAAAGATGATTTTTTTTATAAATATCATTTTTGAATATTAAGATGTGAATTTGAAATAATGTTATAGTTGTGGGTAATATTTATAAATTTTGCAAAGTACGCAAGTTGTTATATTATATTCGATTGGTCGGGGAATATTCGTTTTAACAGGGAATATTCGTACGACGACACAATCATTGGTAGACCCCAAAATAGAATTATTGTCGGATTAAGAAAATGATAAAAATATCTTTTTATGAAAATAACGGCGGAAGTTTTACTGTTAAACTGTTGAAATACCCGGTGTTAAAAGTAAAATAATACGCGTGGTTGCATAGTAGCACACGGTATTAATTATTGATGCTTACGAGAGAAGTCACTCAGTTTTGTTCAATTATTGCTACAGTAATTACTGCATAGTATCTCACGTTATTTGATTCAATTATTGTCAATTTTTTTATATTATTAAATCAATAATTGAGATGACAAGTTATTCATATTATTATTTGCATAATTAACAATGTCTAGAAATTTCTGTCGAGGAGAGGTTTAGTCACCTAATTGCACGCCAATAAGGAGAAATCCTTATCGGAAAGCTCCCCTTTCCTTGGAACGATCTGGTTGTTAATATTGCGAGTTATAATAATATGAATAAAGGCTGTTAAAAATATTGAGGGGATTTTTTAAGAAGTATTTATGGACCCCCATTTACCTATTTTTCAAAATAATCGGTAGAAAGTTATTTTATATAATAAAGGTGGGGACCACATGTGGGGCCCACGAAAGTTGAAAATGAATTCTCAGGAGGATTCAGGGGTGATTTATTTGTGATAACGATGTTTTTTTTATTAGTTTTGTTTTTTATGAAAAATAGAATATATTATATTTTATTATGCATAGTGTCTGCATAGTGTTTGTATAGTAAAATCAAAAGTAAAAATTTTTAAATTCGTGAAACGAATTAAATCTCAATTCGTTTTCTTTAAATCAAGTGAGAAAAAAAAAAAATTAAAATAGTATCCTTTCCATTCTCCTATAAATAGGATGCTTAGTTAGAATTGAAAATCACACCAGAATCAGAGAATTCTTCTTCTATAATATTGAGCGTAATTCTTTCGAGTTTTAGAAAGCTTTGAGTTTAGAAAATAGTGAAAGTTTTCTTCAAGAATATCCCCGCTATACCAGTTGGAATACTCTTCTTATCAAGGTAAGGGATATAATTTTTGTTCAGTATTCGTATAAAATAATATTTTCTTCCATACTCTGTAGTATGTAAGTAATATTTCGTTTCAGATTTCGAATTCTATACTCATTTGGTTAAAGTTTTGGCTTATATACTCCATGAAATTAGTAGAATATCCTTGATATTTGTGCTTCATCCAGTATCTTGTCATGAAAATATTATTCTTAGCATTCTTGATAAATTTTAACTTTTTTCATGTCGTAGTACTATTCATTTGGGTTACTATTCCGAAGTTACTATTCACTTTGGGTACTATTCACTCGCCATTATTCAAATAGGGATCTTATTCATGATAAAAATTGATTTCTTTTCGATCCAAATCATTTTTGATACAATATTAATCTTGAAATTTACTCCACAAAGTAGTATCATGTTGACAATTTGGACATTATTGAATTCTGGATAAATTAAATTATAAATATTTAAAAATTTATCCTTTGCTTTCTTTTAATTGAATTCTTATATCATTGTCATTATCCTCATGCTTATATTATGTTGAAAGTCATCTCTGGCCGTAGAGCATAGATGGACTTGGTATGATTATGACCAGGGATTATTCGATATAATCATGACCGTAATGTTACAAATGATGTGGTAAAAGTCTTCATTGGCCCGTAGTGCATTAATGGACAGTTGTAGGCATGATCATGACCATTGGTGAATACACGAATATCCTTGGCCCATAGTGCATGGATAATTTGTGGTCGTGATACTAAAGAATATCCTTGGCCGTAGTGCAGGGGTGATTCGATGATGTAGATTATTTAGTAAAGCTGAGTCTCAACGATAAAATTGATGATAAACTCTTAAATCATAGAAGATAGTAGATATCATTGTAAGACCCCGAATTTTATGAAATGAAAGTATTCAATTTTCTTATAATTATTATTTTATTTCGTAAATGGTTAAATTAATAAAAGTTTAAAGTTAAGGGTGATATGTGAAAATTTTTGCAAAGTAAACAAGTTGTTATATAATATTCGATTGGTCGGGGAATATTTGTTTTAACAGGGAATATTCGTACAACGGCACAATTATTATCGGAGTTAGAAAACGACAAAATTATCTTTTTATAAAAATAACGGCAGAAGTTTTACCGTTAACTGTTCAAACACTCGGTGTTAAAAGTACAATAATACGCGTGGGTGCATAGTAACACACGGTATTGATTATTGATGCTTACGTAAGAAGTCACTCAGTTTTGTTCAATTATTGCTACAGTAATTGTTGCATAGTATAATCTTTTTATATAAAACAGAATACTTTTATAAAGTTATTTGTTTTATTAGATTTTAAATAGAATATATTATATTTTATTATGCATAGTGTTTGCATAGTGCCTGCATAGTGTTTGCATAGTAATTTTTTTTTATATAAAACAGAATACTTTTTATAAAGTTTTGTTTTATTTGATTATAAATAGAATATATTATATTTTATTGCATAGTACAACATAGTATCCTTTCTATTCTCCTATAAATAGGATGCTTAGTTAGAATTAAAAATCACACTAGAAGTTCAGAGAATTCTTCTTCTATAATCTTGAGCGTATTTCTTTAGAGTTTTAAGAAGCTTTGAGCGTAGAAAACAGTATAAGTTTTCTTCAAGAATATCCTCGCCCTACCATCGGAATACTTTTCTTTTTAAGGTAAGAGATATTATTATTATAGTAAGGGGTATTATTTCTTTCGTATTCATGAAGAGAATTATTTTCTTTCAATACTCGTAAGGGATATTATTCTTTCGTATTCATGAAGAGAGTTATTTTCTTTCAATACTCGTAAGGGTTGTTATTCCATTCTTTATTATTATGTTGGAATAATGCATACATCTAAGTACCGCATACATGGTGAAATTCTTCATTATTCCATTCTTTATTATTCATTGGAATAACTTTTATCGTGCATGCGATCTATCGATGCCCGTGAATTCTGTTGTTATTCCATTCTTTATTATTCTGTTGAACATTATATGCATGCGGATTACGCGTGACACGGTTCCATTCTTTGTTATTCTATTGAAATAACCGTCATGCATGCGGATTACGCATGACCTGGTTCCATTTTTTATTATTCTGTTGGGAATAACCTGTCTGTGCGGTCTATCGCATGCATGGTGAATTCTTATGTTATTCCATTCTTTATTATTTTGTTGAAATAATCTGTCAACGTGGATTACCGCATAGCGGGCGAAAATCCATTTGCAGTTTCGTAATTTTTCTGACCCTCAAAAATTCTGAAAAAATTTGAAATGATAATTTGATGAGTTTTCTATATTGTGTCCAAAAATGGCGATTTTTGGATGTATAGATTAAGAGTTATGAATTTTACGGGGAAATACTATTTTAAAAGTAAACCCTTATAACTCCTTGTGGTTAACTCCAAAATTGGTGAAATTTTTATTGGGAGTACATGTATATAACAGAAGTATACCGTGTAAATTTTGGAATTTTTGGACAAAAGTACAGTTTATAAAAAAATGTCTAAATATTCGGCAGTTTTGGCCATATGAAAAATAGTAAATGAATTTTTAAAATTTCGAGAAAAATATATGTTTAATATGAGATTATATTCTGCTAAATTCCAGAAAAGAAATATTTTTGGGACTGATTTGGTATTTTTCATGAAAATGAACTAATTATGAGTAAATGAATTAAATATGTTATGTGAAGTAACAAAATTGGAAAATAGAATTTTATGGCTTGGAAATCTTATATAAGGTATATGCGGATTTGTGATGAGAGTTTTGGTTATTGATGATGAAGTCTTATGAGTTTGACATTTTAGGATGATTAAATGCATTAATTAGTAAAGTGTAAACAATTAAAATAAATTATTTATAAGTTTAAGAAATGATTAAAATATTGTTATAATATTAATGATATTAGATTATGAGATTATTAAGTGATTGATAACAATTGGTTATTATTGAACGCTGGATAAATCGTATTATAAGTGTTTAATATTTATCTTTTATCTCATTTTATTGATTCTTTATATCATTGTCATTATCCTCATGCTTATATTATGATGAAAATCATCTGTGGCCTGTAGTGCATAGATGGACATGGTATGATTATGACCAGAGATTATTCGGTATAATCATGACCGTAATGTTACAAATGATGTGGTAAAAGTCCTTATTGGCCCGTAGTGCATTGATGGATAGTTTTTGGTATGATTATGGCCATGGATTCTCTTCGGCCAAGGGTGCAAAGATGAATTATTTTCTGGCATGATCAGTACCGTTGATGAAAACACGATTATCTTTGACCCGTAGTGCATAGATAATTCGTGGTCGTGACACTAAAGAATATCCTTGGCCTGAAGTGCAGGGATGATTCGATGATGTGGATTAATTATTGAGCTGAGTCTCAACGATGAAATATTAATTCATGGATGTGATAATAAGAATATCCTTGGCCTGTAGTGCAGGGATGATTCGATGATGTGGATTAATTATTGAGCTGAGTCTCAGCGATGAAATATTAATTCATGGATGTGATAATAATGAATATCCTTGGCCGTAGTGCATGGATAATTCATGGATGTGATACTAACGAATATCAATGGCTGTAGTGCATGGATAATTCGGTGATGTGGATTATTTATTGAGCTAAGTCTCAGCGATAAAATATTGATAATAAATTTTTAATTCGTAAAAGATAGTAGATATCATACTCTACTTGACTCTTCTAAAATACAGTTGTATGTCTTTGGCCTGTAGTGCAAAGATGAATTATTAATGAATATCTTTGGCCGTAGTGCAAAGATGAATTTATTAGTATGATTATGTGCAGGAATTGTGATTTGGTATAACCATGATTTTTGATGTTTCAGGTGAAGATAGGTGATGAAAATTATCTTCTTCATAGGTGCGAAGAGGAATTTAGAATCACATTTATGATTATGAGTTATTTATATGATTGTGGACAGGAATTGTTGATTGATATTACAGGGATAAAATATTATTGGTGGACTTTTAACATGGAGAAGATAATAGATCTGATGGTCTATTTGACTCTTCTAATGGATTGCTCGTTCCGCTGCAACTATGGTTGAAAAGTTTTATCATCTACCATATGTTCTGAATCTCTGATTTATTACTGACAAAGGCTATTAATAATTTCATTATCTTTAGTCATGATATTCTTTACTAGGCTAGTTGTGCTCACCCTCCTGCTTCACAATTCCTTTCAGGTAATAAGAGTGTAGCTGGGTTGAGCGGGGATAACAGGGGAATAGAACGGAGGTCTATAGCTATTGAGGTTCTCCCTAAATAGTATGAAAATAATTTTGTTGAGAACGTTAGATAAGTTTGTCGTATTATATACGTCATTTGATATTTAATTTTGATGAACCGAATAGGGTGAGGTGAACCCAACTTTGGAAGGGTGTTTTGCCACTATCCTACAAGATGTCTAATGACATACAACCTCGTGTTATCATAAGACATGATTGTGCATATCCACTTGCCGAGTATATCTACGAGCACTACCTATATGATCTTGGAGTATATTTGAAATATAATTTTTACTTGGAGACAACAGAGATAATTATATGTCAAGAGAAGACTCACCATTAGAAAGAAGATGATAGTAATCTTCTTATTTTTCTTTGGGGACTTTTGGGTCAACCAAGGATATTTTTGTGGACATATGATATCTATCATAACCTAGACGTATGGCCTCCCATGTACGAAGGTTTCCTTGAGCACTTCCCAAAAGATTTTAATTCCTAAAACAATTTTTGACTGTACTTTTATGTAAAGTATCATTGTAAGGTTGTGGTCGAGGCACCAGGAGAGTTACATACATTTGTATTAAAACTCACAGCTTATCTGTTGTCGTACTCTGCACGAAAGTTCAACAGTTGTATAAATGAAGTTTGTATTTGATTTTTATAGTGCGATATCTGGCGACTCAAGATGGGTGATGTATACCTATTTTGGGGGAGTCACAATCATGCTCTACTTGACTCTTCTAATGGATTGCTTGTTCCGCTGCAGTCAAACTTGATGTCTACTATATTTTATCAGTTTAACACTATTGAAGGCTAACGATAATTTATTCTGCATTATCTTAGTCATAATATTTTTTACTGGGCTAGTTGAGCTCACCCTTTGCTTTCATTGTTCTCTTCAGGAAATGAGAATATAAATTTGGGACTAGTCGGGAACCAGAGTGACACTCTAGATGTTTGCATTAGTAGTCCTCACTATTCGCTGTGAAATAGTGTGATAATAAATGTATTGAGAACTTATTTTGAGTTTGAATCTTTATCAGAAGATAATATTTGTATTAAAACTCATATTTCATGTTGTATATTTAAGTTTGTATTTGTATTCTGTACCATATATTTGGCGACTCAGAATGGGTGATGTATACCTATTTTGGGGGTGTCACAAAATCCATCCCTTACTATTTCAAAATAATGAATATATGAAATTCAATTTTATTTATAAAAAGTTGGGGTCTTACAGTCATATTAATAGGAACGCCCTATAACAGTAGTAGAAAATAAAATGGATGGAAATATGATTGAATAAAACAAAAAATATTAAAAAGATATGTAGTAAGGTATTGAGTGACTTTAGAGTAAAATACTTTTGTAGCTCAGTTGGTTTAAATATTTGTTTAAGGAGTGAGGGAGATTTAGAATTCGATTCAAATTTGAGTCGGGCCAAAATGGTCCAAATTTTGATGGGTTAAAAGAGTTAAACCTAAAGTCTACTTTTTATGGGTCAACTCGACTCAATCCGCGGACTTGGGCTAATTTTTTCAGCTCTACTAATGGAGTACTTAAACTAATGTATACATATTTAGTTTAAGTATGCTAAATTTTTAATAACAAATAAATATCGAACTTTATTATGATGTGATTTCCATACCCATGACTCCCTACTTTTCTTTATTACTTCCCCTCCCCCGTGAACCATTCTCCTACTACTCTTGTCGTGAACCTCTCTTCTCTTTGCCTATATAAAGGAAGTTGATACTGAAGAAAATTAAGAATTCTCTGAAGAATTTCTCTCTCTCTTTTCTCTTGCTTATTCTCTCTAAATTTAAATTCTTGCAATTTATTATTATATTACCGGTTTGGCTATGCCACCAATAGTATAATGTTATTCTTATAATTGGCCTGGCTTTGCCGCCTATTATATTCTTTAACTGTTAAGTTATATTTATGTTTTATTGTCCATTTGAAATTATGTTATTTATAGAGGTACCATATATCTTTGTTGATCTTACAAGACTTGGTGGGAACCTTTTTACCGCTTATTAAATTATGGGAATAACCTGTATATACGAAGTACTGCATACATGGTGAAATTCTTCTGTTATTCCATTCTGTATTATTACATTGGAATATCACATGCATGCGGATTACGCATGACACAGTTCCATTCTTTATTATTCATTTGGAATATCGTATGTATGTAAGTATTACACGCGTGACCGAGTTCCATTATTTATTATTCTGTTGGAATAACCTGTCTACGCGGACTACCGCATGCATGGTGAATGACCTTTCGTATTCATTCTTTATTAAATTATGGAAATGATCTGTCTACGTGGATTACCGCATGGCGGATGAAGATCCATTTGCAGTTTTGTATATATATATATATTGTAATTGTATATATACATTAACAATTTCATATTCTTTTTACTAAGATAATGCTAATAACATAAATATAAGAATATTTATATTATTTATATTTGCACTTTATCACCACTTGAAGTCGTGATTTAGTTTATTTTTTATATATATCATACATGCAATTATTTATTGTTTTAATAAATAATAATTGTGTTTTAACCCATAATAGATGGCAAACTTAGTAAAAATAGATTTTTCTATTTTGAAAATCTCTGGAGATAACTATTTGGCTTGGGCACTTGATGCAGAATTGCACCTTAGTGCAAATGAGTTAGAAAAGACCATTGAATCAGGAAATACAACAACTTCGGCACAAAATGCAAAAGCCATAATTTTTCTTCATCACCATATTGATGAAGGATTAAAGATTGAGTATTTAACAGTCAAAGATCCTTTATCATTATGGACACAACTGAAGGAAATAATTGATCACCAAAAATTGGTTGTTCTCCCTAATGCCAAATTTGAGTGGCTTAATTTAAGGCTACAAGATTACAAATCAATTACGGAATATAGTTCTAATGTTTATAGAATAACCTCTACTTTGGCTTTGTGCGGAGATCTAGTTTATGAAATCCAAATGTTAGAGAAAACAGTCTCAACTTTTCATCCCACCAACATGATTCTGTCACAACAATATAGACAGAGTAAGTTCACAAAATTCAGTGACTTGTTGTCTGTCCTCCTTGTTGCAGAAAAGAATAATGAATTGTTGTTGAAAAACCATCAAGTACGGCCAACGGGTGCTACCCCATATTAACAGCACGTCATTCCAGCAGAATAAACGTGACAAGAGATGGTCATATAATAAGAAGTCTTGGGGACGAAAGAATAAACGATGCCATCATAACAATAAATTCCGAGCAAATGACAATTCAACCCACCGGAAGTGGCGAATGTGTATCGTGTCGGGTAAAAATAAAGAAAATGCAACACGGATAAAAAAACAAACCGGATGTTTGTTTTAGGTGTGGGATGAATGGGCATTGATCGCGTCGCACGTGCACACCGAGGGCATCCGGTTAATTTATTCCGTGAGTCTCAAAAGAACAAAAAGTAATGGAGGCGAAAACAAACTTTGTTAATCATCAATTGAATATTGTTGATGTTCCACCAATGACCAACATTGAGGAAAAGGTTGTTGATATTACTGAACCTTCTGAAAGTATCTTTTGGGATATCGTTTAATTTCTTGTTTTAATTAAACACCTTTGCGCATATATAATATTATTAGTTTTCATTCTATATGTGGTATATGTTTCTCATGAATAAAATTATATTTAAAATATAACTTTTCTTATTTATGTTTTTATATGTGTCAAACCATTTTTAATGGATATGGAGGATATATGTTTAGCAGACAGTGCAACAACTCATACAATCCTTTGAAATGAGAAATATTTTTCACAACTGATCAAAGCTAAGGGAAATGTAGGAACTATCTCTGGCACATCAAATTTAATCGAGGGATTTGGAAAAGCTAGTTTCTTGCTACCAAATGAGACATAAGTTTTTTTTTTATCAAAGATGCTCTATATTCTAGTAAATTAAGAAGAAGTTTGCTTAGTTTTAAAGATATTCGACTGAATGGTTTTCACATTGAAACAACTAATGAAAATGATAATGAATATCTTATCATCACTTCTACTTTCTTTGGAAAAAAGAATATCCTAGAAAAACTTCATTCAAATTCTTCTGGATTATATACTATGAAAATTAGAGCAATTGAGTCTCATAATGTTATGATTCCAAAAATCATAGATCCCGAATCCTTTATGCTTTGGCATGAAAGACTTCGATCATCCAGTACTTCTATGATGCTTCAGATTATTGAAAATTCTCTTTGGTCATCCTCACCAAAGATAAGAAGGTTTTCCTAGTAGTGAATTTCCTTGTCTTTGCGTGTTCTCGAGGAAAATTAATTGTTCGACCATCACCAGTAAATGTTTATAAAGAAGCCCCAAAATTCCTAGAGAGAATTCAAGGAGACATTTGTGGACCTATTCACCCATTGTCTGGCCCATTTCGATATTTCATGGTCTTAATAGATGCTTCAACTAAATGGTCTCATGTTTGTCTTCTCTCTTCTCGAAATTTTTCCTTCTCAAAACTTCTTGCTCAAATAATCATGTTATGGGCTCAGTTCTCAGATCATCCAATAAAGTCAATTCGACTTGATAACGCAGCTGAATTTTTATCAATGACTTTTAATGATTTTTGTATGACTATTGGAATCTCTATTAAGCATTTTGTTCCTCATATTCATACACAAAATGGTATAGCTGAATCTTTAATAAAAAGACTTCAACTAATTGTACGACCATTAATGTTAAGGGCTAACTTACCTACCTCAGTTTGGGGTCATGCAATTCTTCATGCAGCAGCCATCATTCGAGTAAGACCAACGGGTCTTCATAAATTTTCTCCTCTACAGTTAGTTCTTGGACAGATACCCAACATATCACACTTTCGAGTTTTTGGAAGTGCAGTATATGTTTCAATTGCACCTCCACAAAGAACTAAGATGGGAGCCCAACGAAGAATAGGTATTTATGTTGGTTTTGTTTCTCCTTCTATTATCAGATATCTTGAACCTTTAACTGGAGATGTTTTTATTGCACGTTATATAGATTGTCATTTTGATGAATCAGTATTTCCACCATTAAGAGGAGGGAAAGTTTTAAATAAAAATCCCTATGAAATATCATGGAATGCATCAGATTTAAATCCACTTGATCCTCGTACAGGACAATGTGAAATTGAAGTTCAAAGAATTATTCATTTACAAAATATTGCAAATCAAATGCCAGATTCATTTAATGATGCTAGAAAAGTGATAAAGTCACATACACCTGCAGTGAATACTCTAGCAAAGATAGAAATACCTATTGAAAAATCAATTCCTGGAGAATTAACGAATAAGGTAATAAAAGAATCTAAACCACGCCAGAAGCGTGGAAGACCGGTTGGTGCAAAAGACACTGTACCGCGAAAATCAAAAGTAAATAAGGGAATCCTAGAAGGAATACCCGCACCAGAAATAGCACTTTGTGACGTCCCCAAAATAGGTATACATCACCCATCTTGAGTCGCCAAATACATGGTACAGAATACAAATACAAACTAATTATACAACAGTCGTGTAAAATACGACAAAACATAATCTAAGAGTTTTTAATAAGAATATTGTTATCTAGACAATATACAAACTCAATGGAGTCTTCATTACATTTATTATAACACTATTTTACAGAATAGTGAGGACTACTAATGCTATCACTTGGATCGTCACTCCGTTCCCCGACTAGTCCCAGCTATATTCTCATTTCCTGAAGAGAACAATGAAAGAAAGGGTGAGCTCAACTAGCCCAGTAAGAAATATTATGACTAAGATAATGCAGAATAAATTATCATTAGTCTTCAACAAGGTTAAACTTATAAAATACAATAGACATGAAGTTTAACTGCAGCGAAATAAACAATCAATTAGAAGAGTCAAGTAGAGCATGATATCTACTAACTTCTATGATTTAAAATGTTTTCATCAATTTTTATCGCTGAGACTCAGCTTAATAAATAAACCACATCATCGAATCATCCTTGCACTACGGGCCAAGGATATTCAGTAAATCATCAATGGTCAGGACTATACCGAATAATTCCTGGTCACAATATTACCAAAAACTGTCCATCAATGCACTACATGCTACTGAGGACTTTTACCACATCGTTTATAATATTACAGGTCATGATTATACCGAATGATCCCTAGTCATAATCATACCAAGTCCATCTCTGCACGTAAGCCAAAGATATACAACTATAAAACCAATAATCAATATCCATCTTTTTGCACGTAAGCCAAAGATATACAATTCAATAATCAACAGTCCATCTTTGCACGTAAGCCAAATATAACTTTCATCACCATATAAGCATGAGGATGATGACAATGATATAAGCATTAATCAAACAAAAACAAGGATAAATATTAAAGACTTTAAATTTATCCAAATATTATCAACCACTTAATAAACTCATAATCTAATATTCTTAATATTATAACAATATTTTAATCACTTCTTAAACTTATAAACAATTTATTTCAATTGTTTACACTTTATCAAATAATGCATTTAATCATTCAAAAATGCCATACTCATAAGATTTCATCACCAATGATCAATTCCCTTATCAAAAATCTGCATATACCCTATATAAGATTCCCAAGCCATAAAATCTTATTTTCCAATTTTGTTACTTCACATAACATATTTAACTCATTTACTCATAACTAGATTATTTTCATGAAAAATACCAAATCAGTTTCAAAAAATATTTCTTTTCTGGGATTTAGCAGAATATAGTCCCATATTGAACATATATTTTTCTCAGAATTTTTAAAATTCATTTACTATTTTTCAAAAATCAATTTCAAATTAATTCCCTAAGAAATTAGCTACCTCAAGTTTAACTCCAGAAATTCCCAAATCTTGGTAGGATCTTACACATGTTAACGTAAACTTTCAGTTTAAATTTCATGGTCATCGGAGTTATAGAACTCCAGTTATAGCATTTTTTGTCAAAAAAACCAAAATATTGAAATAGTCATAACTTGCTCATTTTAAGTCGGAATGAGCTCATTTTTGGACAGGAGGTACTTTATACCATATATTTCCATGTCCCAAAAGGCCGGAAATTATTTCACAAGCTAAGTGGCTGAAAATGCCCTTTTAAACTTCTGGGCAGTAGCCTTTTTGGTAACTTGCAGTTTTTGACTCTTTTGCTAAAATCAGTCCACACGAAAATCTACAACACATTTTCGAGTGATTCCACTTGGATAAGTTAGAAAACTCATAGATCTAACTCTAGAACTTGACCACACTCAAAAATTCGAAATATAATAGGAGATATGGTCAATTGAATTTCATACTCCATTTTTACCAAAATCTGATTTTCAACCCTTTGTGATTTCTAAGAAACTTTCATGTTTTCACATAATAACGAACATAACTCATCATGACAATGACATAATAATTCAATAAAACAAGTTCAAGAATAAGTTTTAAAGATTCATAACTTAATTTATCCTAAACTCAATAATGTCCAAATTGTCAACATGATACTGCTTTGTGGAGAAAAATTCAAGAATGCTCAGAAGAATATTTCCACAAAAAGATACTGGATGAAGCGAAAATATCCAGGATATTCAACTAATTTCAAGGAATATAGAAGCCAAAACTTTAACCAACTGAATATAATAGAATGTATGAAAGTGAAAATGGATTTTCACCCGCCATGCGGTAATCCACGTGTACAAATCATTTTCACAATTTAATAAGGAATGAATACAAAGGATCATTCACCATGCATGTGGTAATCCACATAGACAGGTTATTCCAGCAGAATAATAAAGAATGGAATAACAGAAGGATTCACCATGCGTGCGATAGACTGCACAGACATGTTATGCCCAACAAAATAATAAATAATGGAACCAGAATCATGCATGCTTACGCATGCATGATATTCTACGATGAGAATAATAAATAATGGAACCAAGTCCGGCGTAAACGCACAGAATACAAGATATTCCGACAGAATAATAAATAATAGAATCAGATCCGGCGTAAACGCACGGATAGGATATTCCGACAGAATAATAAACGGAATATTAGAAGAATTTCACCATGTATGCGGTACTTCGCATAAACAGGTTATTCCAACAGAATAATAAGAATGGAATAACAGAAGAATTTCACCATGTATGCGGTACTTCGCATATACAGGTTATTCCAACAGAATAATAAGAAATGGAATAATAATAGCTCTCTTTATGAATACGAAAGAAATAATACCCCTTACAAGTACAACAAATAATATCCCTTACCTTAGAATAAAGCTGGACACTGGAATAGAGAGGTAGCAGACTTCTCTTCTTCTTTCTCTCTATAATTTCTCTCTATAATAATTGCTCTATAGTTTTAGTGAATTGGTGAGAAATGAAGGAAGAATGAGCTTCTATTTATAGAAAAATATAGTTTCGATAATTGCACGTTTTGGGGCTCGAAATATTATAATACAATACCTCCAACTTTTCATGCTACCGGCTGCTTTCTCTTGGTTGCGTTGACTCGTTATCGCGCTCCAATAACTGAGCCCTATTTACAACATCTGAGTACAAACATAGTTTATGAGAAATAAGATATTGACGTATCTCCGGTTTCAAACCTCTTATAAACATTCGCGTCATTCGTTCCTCATTATCGATCAAATGGGATGCAAACCGGGATAACTCCGTAAATTTAGTCTCGTATTGCGACACGGTCATATTGTTTTGTTCCAATTTGATAAACTCCACTTCTTTTATGTGACGAATACTCTCGGGAAAGTATTTGTCGTTGAATAGCTCTTGGAACTTCTCCCAAGACATCTTGAGTGCTTCAGTCAAGTGCGTTTCTGATTCCCACCAATGTCGCCTCTTCACGCAACATGAAGGTGGCGAAGGGAACCTTTTGCTCCTCGGAGCATCCCAAGACATCAAATATCTTGGTGATCTGTTTTATCCATGCTTCCGCCTTAAGTGGTTTAGGCTCTCCAATAAACTCAGGTGGTCCCAGCTCCTTGAACTGTTTAGCGGTGACCGTCCGAGAGTTTCCAGTGTTTCCACGTACATTTTGGACAGGAGCCGTTCTCGCCTGATGTTGCATGAATTGCATAAAGCCTCTGAACAGTCCATCATTCATCATTTGGTCAGTGTTGTTGTTTGCATGAGGATTGTCGCCTTCCTGATGCACATTGTCCTGGTTATTGATCTATAGAGACTCAACGGTCTCCTGTGCTCCATTAATGTTGTCAACATTCTCGGATGCCATTTTTAAATACTGCCACAAAATAAGGGTTAATTGACATAAAACATATTATCCCTACACTCTGACTGACCAATTAAATACCAAATAAACTTAGGTAGGTCATAGTAGCGAAGGAATTCCCTGTCTCTCCCCTTCTAGTTCTAGTCTCACATCTTAGCCAGAGATCATATCCCTAAGCTTTGATACCAACTGTGACTCCCCCAAAACAGGTATACATCACCTATTCTTGAGTCGCCAAATACATGGTACAGAATTCAAATACAACTGTCATGTACAATACGACAAAACATAAACTGTGAGTTTGAATACAAATATTGTCTACTAGAGAGTATACAAACTCAAAAAGAGTCCTCATTATAATTATTATCACACTATTTCACGAATAGTGAGGACTACTAATGCACCATCTAGGACCATCACTCCGTTCCTCGACTCGTCCCAGCTATATTCTCATTTCCTGAAGAGAACAATGAAAGAAAGGTTGAGCTCAACTAGCCCAGTAAGAAATATTATGACTAAGATAATGCAGAATAAATTATCATTAGCCTTAAAAAGTGTTAAACTGATACAATATAACAAACATCAAGTTTAACTGTAGCGGAACAAGCAATCCATTAGAAGAGTCAAGTAGGGAATAAAATCTACTATCTTTTATGATTTAAAAGGTTTTCACTAACACAAATAATTCCAACACAATGAAACCATTTTTTATCAAAAATATAAATTTTGAAATTTCGAAGTTTGACTTTTCTCAAAAAAGTCAACTGTTGACTTTTTGACCAAATAGTGAATTCCGAAAAATTTTGTGTTTATAGACTATTTTTTCTAATTTCATCGTTCCGGACTCAAATATCATGTCCGCGTCTCCAAATTCAACTCCGAACACAACTTCAATTTTAATAACATTCATCATTAATATTATAACTCACAATATTTATCAACCAGGTCGTTCCCAGGAAAGAGGGGGCTTTCCAATAAGGATTTCTCCCTATTGGCACCCAATTTGGTGACCAAACCTCTCCTTGACAGAACTTCTAGACATTGTAAATATTGTAATTTAATAATATGAATAACTTTGTCGTCTTAATTATTAATTTAATAAAATAATATATTATGCGGATGATACTTATGACAATAATCGAATCAATAATATGAGATGTATGATACAACAATTCTTCGTAGCAATAATTGAGTATAACTGGGTGACTTGTCACGTAAGCATCAATAATCAATCTTGTTTGCTACTATGCTGACCATAGCGCCAGACATCTTGTATTTTTTAGTACCGGGTAGTTCAACGAGTTAACGGTAAAAACTTCTTAGTATTTTCATAAAAAAAAGTATTTTTGTCGTTTTCTCGATTAGACAATAATTCCGTTAATGGGGGTCCACCAATGATTGTCTTAGTTGTCACGAATATTCCTGTTAAAACGAATATTCCCCGACCAATTGAATATTATATAACAACTTGAGTACTTTGCAAATTTATAAATATTACCCACAACTATAACATTATATCAAATCCACACCATAATATTCAAAAATATATTTCGAGAAAATTTAATCTTTATTCAAAAAGTTGGGGTCTTACAACCTCCACTTCTTATGAAATTTCGTCCTCGAAATTAAGGTGCGTACTTGATATGTCGAAGAGGTGAGGATACTTTGATTTCATTTCAGATTCTAATTCCCAGGTCATTTCCTCAACATCGTGATTTCTCCACAAAACTTTAACTTGAGGTATAACCTTGGAGCGTAGAATATGTTCATTCTTATCCAAGATTTGAACAGGAACCTCTTCATACGTCAAATCTACCGCTATTTCGTCCGGTTCTAACTCAATAATGTGGTTCGGGTCTTTCACATATTTACGTAACATGGATATGTGAAAAACGTTATGAACACGAGACATACTTGGAGGTAAAGCGAGTCTATAGGCCACAGTTCCTACTCGATCGAGGATTAAAAATGGGCCGATGAATCGAGGATTGAGCTTTCCTCTCTTTCCAAATCTTGTAACTCCTTTCCATGGAGCAACACGTAACAACACATGATCTCCAATATCGAATTCTACATCCTTTCGATGAAGATCATCATAACTCTTTTGTCGATCTTGTGAGGTTTTTATCGTTGTCGGATCATTTGAATCTTTTAAAAGTAGTCATACGTACTCAACTCTGGTCCCAACAACGTTGCTTCACCCACCTCATCCCAAAGATATCTTTGGAGAACGACACTTTCTTCCATACAACGCCTCGAATGGAGCCATGCCAATACTTGCTTGATAACTGTTGTTGTAGAAAAACTCCACCAATGGTAAGAACTTGTCCCAACTTCCCTTGAAGTCAAGGACATAGAGTCTTAATAGATCTTCAAGAGTTTGAATCTTCTTCTCCGACTGCCCATCCGTCTGAGGATGATATGCCGAGCTAAATCGTAAATTCGTGCCCATAGCTTTTTATAAACTAACCCAAAATCTTGAAGTGAATCTTGGGTCTCGATCAGAAACTATGGATACTGGCATACCATGCATTCTTACAACCTCGTTTATGTACGTACAAGCAAGACGTTCAAGTGTATAAGTTTCTCGTATCGGTAAGAAATGAGCAGACTTGGTCAATCTATCAACAATGACCCAAATCACATCTATTCCTTGAGAAACTTTGGGAAGACCGGTAACGAAATCCATGGTAATGTGCTCCCACTTCCATTCTGGAATTTCAAGTGGTTGTAATGGACCTTTTGGTACTTGATGCTCCGCTTTAACTCGTTGACAAATTAGACACCTTGAGATAAATAGTGTTATCCCTCTCTTCATATTGCTCCACCAAAATGTATGACTAAGATCACAATACATTTTGGTACTCCCAGGATGGATTGCAAACGGTGTGTTGTGCGCCTCCATCATGATTTTATACTTTAAATTAGGGTCGTTAGGAACACAAAGTCTGGAGTTGACTCGAAGTATTCCTTCTTCATCGATTCTTGCTTCTGGCATAGCACCTTCTTGCACTTTCTTCCTCATACGCATCACTCCCGGATCAGTAACTTGAGCGACTTTAACTTTATCAATTAAAGTCGGTTCTACTCGTATATTCGCCATCATCACATGGGTCCCTGGAGTTTTTAACTCTATCTCCATCCTTTGCAAGTCACACAAAATGGGCTTTTGTGTTGTGAATTTTGCACCCGTACCCGCATATGATCTTCTACTCAATGCGTCAGCTACCATGTTCGCTTTTCCATGATGGTATTGGATGGTATGATCATAATCTTTCAATAGTTCCAACCAACGTCATTGTCGCATATTGAGTTCCTTTTGAGTGAAGAAATATTTGAGGCTTTTATGATCCGTAAAGATCTCCACTTTCTCTCCATACAAGTAATGCCTCCAAATTTTAAGTGCGAAAACAACAGCTGCCAACTCTAGATCATGAGTAGGATAATTCCTCTCATATTCTTTGAGTTGTCTTGAGGCATAGGCTATGACTTTCCCATGTTACATGAGAACACATCCTAACCCTTTGCCCGAAGTATCACTGTAGATGACAAATCTCTCCGAACCAGATGGTATTGTCAGAACAGGTGCTGAAATGAGTCTCCTTTTGAGTTCTTGAAAACTCTTCTCACAATCCTCGTTCCAACCGAACTTTGTATCTTTCCGAGTCAGCTGCGTTAATGGAGTAGCGATTCGAGAAAATCCTTCCACGAATCTCCGATAATAACCAGCTAAACCGAGAAAGCTACGTACTTCGGTCATTGATTTGGGTTGCTACCAGCTTTGAATAACTTCAATCTTTGCCGGGTCAACGGATATTCCATAACTTGATACTACATGCCCAAGGAATGCTACTTCCTCAAGCCAGAACTCGCATTTCTTTAACTTGTCATAAAGCTTATATTCACGAAGCTTTTGGAGTATCAGCCTCAAGTGTTTCTCATGATCTTCACGGCTTTTGGAATAAATAAGGATGCCATCAATAAAGACGACCACAAAGTGATCCAAATATTCCTTGAATACTCGGTTCATCATATCCATGAAGGCAGCAGGAGCATTAGTCAATCCAAAAGACATGACTAAGAATTCATAATGCCGTCATCGAGTTTCAAGGCGATCTTTGGAATATCCTCGATTTTAACCTTGACCGATGATATCCGAATGAAGATCGATCTCTGAAAAAAATTGTGCTCCTTATAAGCGATCAAACATGTCATCAATACGTGGCAATGGGTACCTATTTTTGATGGTGACATGATTCAACTCCGATAATCAATCTGAAGTCACATACTCCCATCTTTCTTCTTCACGAATAGAAACAGAGCACCCCAAGGAGACGTCTTTAGGGCGAATGAAACCAATGTCTAATAATTCCCGATAATCAATGTAAATTCGCATACTCCCATCTTTCTTCTTCACGAATAGAAACAGGGAGCACCCCAAGGAGACGTCTTAGGGCGAATGAAACCAATGTCTAATAATTCCTCGCAATTGGGTCTTTAACTCCACGAAGTTCAATAGAGCCATTCGATATGGGGTTTTGGAAATGGGTTTTGTACTGGGGTTCAAGGTCGATACAAAATTCAACTTCACGCTCTGGGGTAGGCAGGAAGTTCTTCAAGAATCGTCGGAAATTTATTAACAATAGAAATATCCTTCAAATCTGACGTATTTTTGTTTAAATCCGTGACATGAGCTAAGAAAGCTTGACATCCGTTTTTTAATAAACAAATAGCTTTATAGCTTGAGATGAGCGTGATTGATTTTAATGGTTTGGTCGCTTGAATTCGCATAATAGGTTTATTAGGAATATGAAAGCTAACAACTTTACGAAAACAATCAATTTTAGCATGATGAGTAGTTAACCAATCAATCCCTAGAATTACGTCAAATGCAAGTATTTTTAAGGAGATAAGATCGGCGGAGTAACGTATTCTTACCGATTTGAATCAAACAAGACTTATAAGCGATGGTTGTAATAAAGGTTTCTCCTAATGGAGTTTCAACAGATAAGTCAAAGTCTAATTTCTCCAGAGACAAATTTAAACGTTGAGCGCAAGTAGGAGAAATAAAATAATGGGTAGAACCGGTATCAAATAAAGTATAGACTTCACTAGAGTTTATGATAAGCTTTCCCGTGATAACCTCGTTCGGGTTCCTTTCTTTCTGGGAGGTCACAACAAACGCTCTCCCTTGTACTACCAACTTTGACTTTTTTGGGACGGCCTTTGGTGCCTCCATCCTAGCTGAATTTGTCTTCGATGAATGACAAAATCGAGCTAAGTGACCTTCTCTTCCACAATTATAACATGCTTTGGACGACATCGTGCAGTTTGGACTGATGTGTCCCCCCCCTCCGCATTTGAAGCATATGATAGATGGTCGTTCTCCTTCCTTAACAACGGGTGCTGGTGCTGACGTCTTTCCATCATTGTTGAATCTCCTTTTCTTGAAATGTCCATTTTTATTGTCTTGGCTATGATTACCACCGAAGTGGTTACCATTTCTGGCATGTTGATTCCCTCCACGTTTGTTGTCACCATTTCTATAACTGATACCACTGGTATTTTCATGTCGCCGGCTGCTTTCTCTTGGTTGCGTTGACTCGTTGTCGCGCTCCAATAACTGAGCCCTATTTACAACATCTGAGTACAAACATAGTTTATGAGAAATAAGATATTGACATATCTCTGGTTTCAAACCTCTTAAAAACATTCGCGTCATTCGCTCCTCATTATCGACCAAATGGGATGCAAACCGGATAACTCATAAATTTAGCCTCGTGTTGCGACACGGTCATATTGTTTTGTTCGAATTTGATAAACTCCACTTCTTTCATGTGAAGAATACTCTCGGGAAAGTATTTGTCGTTGAATAGCTCTTGGAACTTCTCCCAAGATATCTTGAGTCGTCGTCGTTTGAGTGCGTTTCTGATTCCCACCCGATGTCGCCTCTCTTCACGCAACGTGAAGGTGCTTAGAAGAGGAACCTTTTGCTCCTCGGAGCATCCCAAGACATCAAATATCTTGGTGATCTGTTTTTTATCCATGCTTCCGCCTTAAGTGGTTTAGGCTCTCCAATAAACTCGGTGGTCCCGGCTCCTTGAAGCATGTTTAGCGGGGACCGTCAAGAGTTTCGATGTTTCCACGTACATTTTGGACAGGAGCCGTTCTCGCCTGATGTTGCATGAATTACATAAAGCCTCTAAACAGTCCATCATTCATCATTTGGTCAATGTTGTTGTTTGCATGAGGATTGTCGCCTTCCTGATGCACATTGTCCTGGTTATTAATCTGTGGAGACTCAACGGTCTCCTGTGCTCCATTGATGTTCTCAACATTCTCGGATGCCATTTTTAAATACTACCACAAAATAAGGGTTAATTGACATGAAACATATTATCCCTACACTCTAACTGACCAATTAAATACCAAATAAACTTAGGTAGGTCATAGTAGCGAAGGAATTCCCCGTCTCTCCCCTCCTAGTTCTAGTCTCACATCTTAGCCAGGGATCATATCCCTAAGATTTGATACTGTAATGGCGACGCCCCCAAAGCGGTATACATCACCTATTCTTGAGTCGCCAGATACATGATGCGAAATTCAAATACAACTGTCGTGTACAATACGACAAAACATAAACTGTGAGTTTGAATACAAATATTGTCTACTAGAGAGTATACAAACTCAAAAAGAGTCCTCATTACTATTATTATCACACTATTTCACAGAATAGTGAGGACTACTAATGCACCATCTAGGACCATCACTCCATTCCCAGACTAAGTCCCTAGCTATATTCTCATTTCACGAAGAAACGAGTGAAAGAAAGGATGAGCTCAACTAGCCCGATGAAATATTATGACTAAGATAATGCGAGAATAAATTATCATTAGCCTTAAAACAAGATGTTAAACCGATACAATATAACAAACATCAAGTTTAATCTGCGGTGAACAAGCAATCCATTAGAAGAGTCAGTAGGGAATAAAATCTACTATCTTTTATGATTTAAAAGGTTTTCATCACATTTATCATTTGGGACTCGGCAATAAATAATCCACATCATCGAATCACCCTCGCACACTTTCTGACGAGGATATTCTTTAGTATCATGACCACGAATTATCCATGCCTTTATGACTTAAGATAATCATGTTTTTTCATCAACGGTCCCGATAATGCCATAAAACAATTCATCTTTGCACTACTGACGAAAGAGAATCCATAGCCATAATCATACCAAAAAGCGTCCATCAATGCACTACACGGGCCAATGGAGACTTTTTCCACATCATTTGTAACATTACGGTCATGATTACAATCAATAATCCTGGTCATAATCATACCAAGTCCATCTATGCACTATAGGCCATAGATGACTTTCAACAAAATATAAACATGAGGATGATGACAATGATATAAGAATTCAATAAAACAAGTTCAAGAATTAATTTATCCGAGAACTAATAACGTCCCAAATTGTCAACATGATCTTTGCTTTGTAGAGTAAAATTCAAGAATGCTCGGAAAATATTTCCACGAAAAGATCTTTGGATGAAGCCTTGAAATATCGAGGATATTCCACTAATTTCATGGAGTATAAAAGTCAAAACTTTAACTTACCGAGTATAATAAGGAATGGAATAACAAAAGAAATCATCGAGCATGCGATAGACCCATTACAGGCGAGTTATTCCAATAGAATAATAAATAACGGAATCGGGTTCCGGTAAAAAAGCATACGAGATAGGATATTCAATGAAATAATAAAGACGGAACCGTGTCCCACAAAAGCGCGTAAACGGGATGTTCCAACAGAATGATATAGAATGGAACAACAGAAGAAATTCACCAAGTATATGGTAGCCCGCGTATACAGGTTATTCCAACAGAATAATAAAGGATGGAATAACATAAGTTCTCTTTATGGATAAGAAAGAAATAATACTCCCTACCTTTAGAAAAAATGGATACTAGAATAGTGAGGTAGCAGACTTCTCTTCTTCTTTCTATAATTTCTCTCTATAATAATCGCTCTAAAGCTTTTGTGAATTGGTGAGAAATGAAGGAAGAATGAGCTTCTATTTATAGAAAAATATAGTTTCGATAATTGCACGTTTTGGGGCTCGAAAAATTTCAGTACAATACCTCCAACTTTTCCTTTATTTTTAATTTAGTCATGGAAGTATTATCAAACTTGCACCACCTCCTCTAATAGTAAATAATGTGATTCAATAGTAAATTATGTGAATCAATAGTTCTAGACATGAAAATACGAATTACAGTATAGTACCTCCATCTATACCTCCATTTTTAACTTAGTCATGCAAGTATTATCAATCTTGCACCAACTCCCCTAATAGTAACAAGAATGTGAAACAATAGTATACACATGTGAACAAATAGTTATAATCATGTGAAATAATAGCAATCAATTGCTCATTTATCCGGTTAAATACCCGATTGGTCAATATAACCTCCAGACATTAATTATTATCGAAATAATTGTCGATTTTCACTAACACAAATAATTCCAACACAATGAAACCATTTTTATCAAAAATATAAATTTTGAAATTTTGAAGTTTGACTTTTCCCGAAAAAGTCAACTGTTGACTTTTTGACCAAATAGTGAATTTCGAAAATTTTTGTGTTTATAGACTATTTTTACTAATTTCATCATTCCGGATTCAAATATCACATCCGCGTCTCCAAATTCAAATCCGAACACAACTTCAATTTTAATAACATTCATCATTAATATTATAACTCACAATATTTATCAACCAGGCCGTTCCCAGGAAAGAGGGGCTTTCCAATAAGGATTTCTCCCTATTGGCGCGTAATTAGGTGACCAAACCTCTCCTTGACAGAACGTCTAGATATTGTAAATATTGCAATTTAATAATATGAATAACTTTGTCGTCTCAATTATTGATTTAATAAAATAACATATTATGCAGATAATACTATGACAATAATAGAATCAATAATATGAGAGATATGATGCAACAATTACTGTAGCAATAATTGAGTATAACTGAGTGACTTCTCACGTAAGCATCAATAATCAATACCGTGTGCTACTATGCAACCACGCGTATTACTGTATTTTTACTACCGGGTAGTTCAACAGTTAACGGTAAAACTTCCGTCGTTATTTTCATAAAGTATTTTTGTCATTTTCTCAATCCGACAATAATTCCGTTATGGGGGGTCCACCAATGATTGTGTCATTGTACGAATATTCCCTGTTAAAAAGAATATTCCCCGACCAATCGAATATTATATAACAACTTGCGTACTTTTCAAATTTGTAAATATTACCCATAACTATAACATTATATCAAATCCACACCATAATATTCAAAAATACATTTCGAGAAAATTTAATCTTTATTCAAAAAGTTGAAGTCTTACAAACTTATTCATCATTAATATTATAACTCACAATATTTAACAACCAGGTCGTTCCTAGGAAAGAGGGGGCTTTTTGATAAGGATTTCTCCTTATTGGCGTGCAATTAGGTGACCAAACCTCTCCTTGACAGAACTTCTAGACATTGTAAATATTACAATTTAATAATATGAATAACTTTGTCATCTCAATTATTGATTTAATAATATAACATATTATGCAGATGATACTGTGACAATAATCGAATCAATAATATGAGAGATATGATCAAGATATTATCTTGTAGCAATAATTGAGTATTAACGAGTGACTTCTCACGTAAGCATCAATAACCAATCTGGTATTGCTACTATGCAACCACGCCAGACATCGCTTTTACTTTTACTACCGGGTAGTTCAACAGTTTTAACGATAACACTTCCGCCGTTATTTTATAAAAAGATAATTCTGTAAGATAATGTAGAACAAATTATCATTAGCCTTCAATAAATCAGATAAAATATAATGGAAAACAAGTTTTAGATCAATATTCGCAGCAGAAATAATAATTCATTAGAAGAGTTAAGTAGAGAATGAAGTTTACTATCTTCTATGATTTAAAAGTCCATCATCAATATTTTATCCCTGTAACATCAATCAATATACATCCTGAATCAAATATTCATCTTTGCACAACGGGCCAAAGATATTCATCAGGTAATCATTCATCTTTGCACTACAGGCCAAAGATATTCATCAAGTATCACCATTTAGAACTGAGGATGATAATTTTTTTTTAATGAAAATGAATCCAGTGAGATAAAAGGACAAAGATTAAGGATTCGTACTTCAGTTTATCCAAGTTCAAAAATACTTCATAATAATCAATTGTGGAGCAAAATTCAAGTATGAAGATCAAAACATAGATACAATCAAAGATAGTAACCATAATAGACAACTTGGACAAAGAATTTTTTTTTAATTTTTCTGTGAATAGTGTCGTATACGTGAATAATAACCCCGACACAAAAGGTAACAATTTCATAAGAAAAATCATACTTCATGAATAGTACTCATGAATAGTATCGTATACGAGAATAGTAGCCTCGACATGAAAAGGTAAAAATTTCACAATATAATTCATACCAATATTTCAGCATAATGATATTGAACGAAATAACATCATTTACGAAGAACATAACATCCCTTACCTCAAAAAAATAGTACTTCTGACTGAAATATCTGATATAATATTGAAGGAAACTTGCACTAAATAACAACTCTCAAAGTAAATACTCACAAAAATACGTTCGATATTATAGAGGGAGAAAACTTATGATTCTTGTGTGATTTTCAATTCTAACTAAGCACATATTTATAGGAAAATCCCAGAACGCCAAAGCAGACTAAAATTTAATAAAAAAAAAATTTATAAAAAAATTCTACGCACACCACACTTGAAATTTCTCAGCACACCACAAGTGGGGCCCACCAATTTCAACAAAATCCACAACAACCAAAAGTGGGGCCCACCTATGTTTTTAATAAAAATATTTATTTCTAAAACTTCAATAATTCATAATAAATAGCCTTTTTTTTGAAAAATATGAATTTTATGTCCATTCCATAGAAAATTTTATTCTCTGCAACTTTGTAGAAGAAAGTTTTTCCAAATTCCAAATAGAAAATGATCGAAATCTACATACGGATGATTTTTAATACCTCTATTCTAACAAAATACTGATAAAACTCCTCAGCTTTATTTCCTTCATTTATATCCACGTAAAATACATATTTTCTTATCATATAAATCAATAATTAATTATTTACAAATAATATTACATAATCACAATAATGACAACCAGGTCGTTCCTAGGAAAGAGGGGGCTTTTTGATAAATATTTCTCCTTACTAACTCGCAATTAGGTGACCAAACCCCTTTCCTAGATAGAACATCCTTAGAAATTGCCAATAATGCTATCTAATAATATTATTCAAATAATATGAATTATTGATCTGATAATGGGAAATACTGTGCAATGATAATTATTGAATCAACAATAATATAAAATATCAACGTAGTAATTATTGAATCAATAAAATAAAATATTGAGCGATAATTCTTTAACAACATTATTAGTAGTGCCTTCTTATGTAAGAATCAACAATCCAAAAATACTGTGCAATACCGTGTGCTGTTGTGCAACCACGTGTATTATTGTACTTTAACCATCGGGTATTCCAACTATGTTAACGGTAAAAACTACGTCGTTATTTATAAAAAAAAACTCATAATTGTCATTTTCTTCATCCGATAGTTTTTCTGTTATGGGGCCCACAAATGGCTGCGTCATCGTTCGAATATTCCCCGACAGTAAGAATATTCCACGACCAAACGAATATTTCCCGACAAGAATGAATATTTTATAACCACTTATTTAGTTAAAAAAATTTACGCATTTTACCCATAACTAACCACATTAATCAAATCCACCCCTTACTATTTCAAAATAATGAATAGAAGAAAATCAATTTTATTTATAAAAAGTTGGGGTCTTACAACCGCCCTTCCTTATGAAATTTCGTCCTCAAAATTGGCGTACGTACCTAGTGTTTCAAAAAGGTGAGGATACCTCGTTTTTATTTCTAATTCCAACTCCCAGATCATTTCCTCAATAACATGGTCCCTCCACAAAACTTTGACTTGTGGTATAACATTTGTGCATAGGATATGCTCTTTCCTATCCAAGATCTTGATAGGTACCTCCTCGTACGTTAAATCATCGGTTATCTCTTCTGGATCTAACTCAATAATGTGGTTTGGGTCTTTCACAGATTTACGAAGCATAGATATGTGAAAAACATTATGAACACGAAACATGCTTGGAGGTAATGCGAGTCTATAGGCCACATTTCCTACTCGGTCAAGAATCTCAAATGGACCAATAAATCGTGGATTGAGCTTTTCTCTCTTCCCGAATCTTGTAACTCCCTTCCATAGAGCAACATGTAACAATACATGATCCCCAATATTAAATTCCACGTCCTTTCAATGAAGATCCGCATAACTCTTTTATCGATCAAGTGCCATTTGTATACGTTGTCGGATTATTTGGATCTTTTCTGTAGTCATAAGTACCAACTCTGGTCCCAACAACGTTACTTCACCCACCTCATCCCAACATACTAAAGAGCGATACTTTCGTCCATACAATGCTTAAAATGGAGTCACACCTATACTTGCCTGATAACTGTTGTTGTAGGAGAATTCCACCAATAGTAGTTACTTATCCCAACTCCCTTTGAAGTCTAGAACACAAAGTCTTAATAGATCTTCAATAATTTGAATAGTCCTTTCTAATTGCCCGTCCGTTTGAGGATGGTATGCCGAACTGAATCGCAAATCTGTGCCCATAGCTTTCTGCAAACTAACCCAAAATCGTGAAGTGAATCTTGGGTCACGATCCGAAACTATGGATACTGGCATGCCATGCAATCTCACAATCTCATTCACGTACATACGAGCAAGACGTTCAAGGGAATAAGTCTCACGTATCAACAAGAAATGAGCAGACTTGGTTAATCTATCAACAAAAACCCAAATCGCATATATGCCTTAAGAAACCTTGGGAAGTTCCTTAACGAAATCCATGGTAATGTGTTCCCACTTCCATTTTGGAATCTCAAGTGGTTGCAATGGACCCTTTGGCACTTGATGCTCCGCCTTTACACATTGACAAGCTAAACACCTCAAGATAAACTCTGAGATCTCTCTCTTCATATTGATCCACTAAAATGTATGTCGAAGATCATGATACATTTTGGTACTCCTAGGATGGATTGAAAATGGTCTGTTGTGTGCCTTGATCGTGATTCTATGCTTTAAGTAAGAATCGTTAGGAACAAAAAGTCTGGAGTTGACTCGAAGTATTCCTTCTTCATCGATTCTTACTTCTGGAATAGCACCTTCTTGCATTTTCTTCTTCATACGCATCAACTCCAGGTCCGTAGCTTGAGCAGCTTTAACTTTATCGATTAAAGTCGGTTTTACTCGTATGTTTGATATCATCACGTGGGTACTTAGAGCTTTTAACTCTATCTCCATAATTTTTAAGTCGTACAAAATGGGTCTTTGTGTTAACAACATCGCACTCGTACCCGCATATAATCTTCTACTCAACGCGTCAGCTACTACGTTCGCTTTTCCAAGTTGGTATTGGATGGTATGATCATAATCTTTCAATAGCTTAAGCCAACGTCGTTGCTGCATGTTGAGTTCCTTTTGGGTGAAGAAATATTTGAGGCTTTTATGATCTGTATAGATCTCCACTTTCTCCCCATACCGGTAGTGTCTCAAAATCTTCAACGCAAAAATGACTGCTGCCAACTCCAGATCATGAGTAGGATAATTCCTCTCATATTCTTTAAGTTATCTCGAGGCATAGGCTATGACTTTCCCATGTTGCATGAGAATACATCCTAACCCTTTGCCTGAAGCATCGCTGTAGATAACAAATCCATCCGAACCAGATGGTATTGTCAGAACAGGTGCCGAAATGAGTCTCTATTTAAACACTTGGAAACACGTGAGCCATTTGATATGGGGTTTTAGAAATGGGTTTTGTACCAAGTTCAAGGTCAATAAAGAATTCAAATTAACGTTCTTGGGGTAGACCGAGAAGTTCTTCAGGAAATACGTCAGGAAATTTACTAACAACAGAAATATTATTCAAATCTAACGTATTTTCGTTCAAGTCCATGACATGGGCTAAGAAACTTAGACATCCATTTTTTAATAAACGAATGGCTTTATGGCTTGATATGACACTGATTAACTTTAGTTGTTTGGTTACTTGAATTCGCATATCAGGTTGGTTAGGAATCTGAAAACTAACAACCTTACAAAAATAATCAATTTTTGCATGATGAGTGGTTAACCAATCAATCCCTAAAATAACATCAAATGCAAGTATTTTCAAAGAAATAAGATCGACATGTAATGTGATGGTCCTAACTTGAATCAAGAAAGATTTATAAACAGTAGATGTAATGAAAGTTTCTCCTAACAGAGTCTCAACAGATAAGTCAAAGTTTAATTTCTCTAGAGTCAAGTTCAAACGTTGAGCACAAACAGAAGAGATAAAAGAATGGGTAGAACCGGTATCTAGTAAGGTATAAACTTCGCAAGAGTTTATGATTAGCTTACCCATGATCACCTCGCTCGGGTTCCTTACGTTTTGGGCAGTCATGACAAACGCTCTTCTAGGAACCACTGACTTTGACTTGTCCGGGACATGGTGCGGTCCATAATGATTATATCAATATTTCAGTATCCTTCTAGGGTCATGCCCTAGAAATGGCTACATATCTACGAAAAGGTAACCTCAAAATCCGGCCACGAGACTCCATAAAAGTTATGGACAGGAAGGATTCCTAATTTTAAGTAAGTTAAGATAAGGGGTTGTCCAACTTATGTTAAAAGGTTTCAAAGGATAAGCTTGGGACAAGATTTGACAAGTACAGATTTGTGGGACATTCTAAATTAAGTTTAGGGTATATGTTCTATAATCCTACTTAGCGAAAGGTGTTTGTTGTGAAACATGCTGCCTTCTAAGATAAAGATGTTTATCATTAAAAGGGCTAGTGGGAGGATAATATATCTTGAAGAGTTCAAGAACCACATAACATTATAAGTCAAATAAGAGGAACCTGTAGATAGACCTATTGTACCACAACCAATCGTAAATCGGAATAATCTGAAGATACACGGGAGGTATGGATTCATCATAGATGATGATGATGAGGTACGCATCATAGAAGATGATGATCCAGTTGCATACGATGAGGTAAGAGTTGTAGACACTCACAGAAATGGATTGAAACAAACTTCTCAAAAATGGAACATTCATTTTGATGAGACAATCAAAAGAGTTTGATTTTATCACAAATAAGAATGAACCTAGTGTGTGCAAAAGGGTCAGTGGGAGCGCCGTGACATTCCTAATATTATATGTTGATATACTATGGATAAGGAATGACATACTAATGCTACAATCAGTAAAGATAAAGTTGTCTAAACATTACTCCATGAATGATTTAGGAAGAGTATCTTAATTGGGGATACAAATCTATATAGATAGATTCAAGAGGATGCTCGACTTAACCTAAGAAACGTATATTCATTTGATGCTAAAGTCGTTTAGCATGGAAAACTCCAAGAGATGTCTCATGTTGATGAGCCATGGAGTGTATCTCTCTTAATAGTCCCCATAGACTCATAAAAGAGAGATCGCATGAGTGACAATCATGTATACAATGAAATATATGAGACCTGATGATGATCGGTCATATTCTGGAGAAGATCACTGTAAGATAGTGAAAAACATCTTAAAGTACTTAACCGTCACTATGGATGTGATTAAAATTTATGGTGGGTCTAAATTAAAACTAGAGGGCTTAACAGACTCAAGTTTTTCAGCCAGACCAAGACGATAGAAAATCCACTTTAAGGTAAAGTGTTACCTTGAACAGTGGTGCAGTGAATTGGAAAGGTTCCAAGCAAAGAAAGAGTTCTTTGGTTTAGTGATAAAGACAAAGTATATAACTATAAATGAAGCTACAAGTTGATTGTTTGGATGAAAAGTTTATTATAGAACTAGGAATAGTTCCTAAGTCTCATCTTGGATCTAAACATGTGTTGCAGCACTTTCATTTGATTAAAGAATCATTGAAAGATGGGAAATCACTATAGAGATAGTGGACTCTCAAGAACAACATTACATATCCATTAACTAAATCTTATCCAACAGCAGTATAATCGTCACTTAGAGAAGAAGAGTATGAGATACCATGGCGACTGGCTTTAGTGCAAGTGGGAGATTGAAAGTAGTATGCACACAAGACAATCATGTTTGATGATAAACCATATACTTTGTAACAATCTTATTCATTTATTAATAAAAAGTATTAATTTATTAAAGGCTTTTAATTATCTACATGATGTTGTTTAATAATATGTGATAAACCCATAGTTTTAAGCAATGCTTTTAGAATAATGATGATGATCATTCTAATGAGATCTAAATTCTTAGAAAGCTTAAAACTAAAATAGTTCCCAATCGTTGGATTACTATATTGGGGATTAGTGAATCCGGATAGATTGGTACATACGTTGCTTGCTCATTGGATGAGGATGATTGATCTCATGATCATTTGTGTGGAGACACTAAAGCAAGTATGTAGGTGCTTATTAGAGAATAAGTTCGATTGAGGTGGCTCGGTTAAGGAATACCTAATGGAGTTTTACTTGCCTGTCAATAGGAATTCTTGTAGTGATAGTAGTACAAGTAATCCTTGGACTTGAGATCATCATAGTATCTTGTGTATGATGAGTTATACTTTGACTTATTCCTTAAAACCCTTAGGGTATATCAAAGGGTATGCTTGGGTATAATAAGTTATACATGGAGATAATGTATGATCAATAAAGAATCTACTGCTTCTGGTAAAAGAAGAGAAATGTTCTACGTGATTCGATAAATGACAACTCAGTAGTCATTGGCCAAGGCAGAATGAAATTAGAAAGGAGTTTCTAATTTGCATTATTTGGAGTTGTGAATTTAAGAGTCGAAATACATATAATTAAATAAAATAAGACTTGACAGTAATTTCATGTCTTATATTTAATTGGGACATTGTATGGTGGAAGGATTGAATTGTACGGTAACTAATTACGCAAAGGTTCTTTTATGATTAATGTTGAAATCTATATTATCTGGAAAGTTATTAATCGCTAGGGAGGCTTATCCCTATTGTAGAATAAATATTATTTATGTAGAATAAATTAATAGTTTAATTTATTTATTTAAATAAGATTAGAATTGTTCTAATTGATTTATTCACAACCGGTTTAATATGGAGAACCTAAAGGGTCACACCATAAAAGGAAGAATAATTATTTAAGAAGTTAATGGCATAATCGTAATAATAAGTTAAGTACATTTAATTTAATCTATGGTGATAAAATAAATTAAATAGCTTAATATTTATTATTTAATATTTTAGAAATATTAAATATAAATTAATAAGAGGAGTCTTATTATTATTATTACTATTATTATCATTATTTAATTCCTAAAGGAGTTTGTGAATTAATTAATAAAAGTACTCTCATATATTCCTAATAAGATTAGGAGGTTAAATTAATTAAAAAAGTTTAATTAATTATCTCTAATAAGATTAGGGAGCTTAATTAATTAAAGGAATTTAATTA
This sequence comes from Panax quinquefolius, assembly GCA_020205615.1. Classification (NCBI taxonomy): domain Eukaryota; kingdom Viridiplantae; phylum Streptophyta; class Magnoliopsida; order Apiales; family Araliaceae; genus Panax; species Panax quinquefolius. Next base: position 129,777,811 of record CM035160.1, on the reverse strand, counting down.
ATTAAAATAAAATTCAATTTCTTAATTGTTAAGGAGGGTTGCCCTTATCTATAAATAAGAGGTGTCTTATTATGGGTGATAGTGGGTTGTTGACTTTTTCACAATAGACGTAATTCCAATAGTTGGGAGAGTACACCCTTTTTCTATGAGAGATAGAAAAACTAGGGTTTTGCCAAATACTCATCTTCTTGAATCTTTCTTCTTTCTTGGTGGATCACCTCTAAAGGCCAAACACTTGGGTGGCTAACGTTGATCAAAGGAAGGAACCAAACCCGGTGGATTCAAGTTGAACGCGAAAAGGATTTGGAGGTGAACTTGTACTTGAGGAAGCTCGAATCTTCAAGGGTATGATTCTTGTTCTTTATCTTTTCATTTAATTAATAATTGTGCATAAAGGATGATCCGGGTATATGGTTTGTAAAATTTTAAAACTCTTTTTACCACGTTTCTGCTTACTTTGTGCAATTTGATTGCGTTCATAAATATTACAAACCTAACAGTTATCATTTCTCTGATGATTGCTGCCACCGGTATGACCCTGGTTTTGGTCACCCGGTTGAACATACTCATTATTTCCCTCTAATAATTGAGCCTTGTTCACAATATCTGAATATAGAGAAAATTTGTGAGAAATAAAAGATTGCCGAATTTTGAGTTTTAGACCTCTCAAAAACATCCGCGTCATACGTTCCTCATTCTCTACCAAATGAGGTGCAAACCTGTAACGCCCGAGAAAAATCGAATTTTTAGAAGAATTAAAATTTTATTTAACTATAAGGATTAAATGAATTTAATTGATTATTTATGGAGCAAGCTAATTGAAGGTCGTTATATGACCTAGAACATGTCGGAACATCGTAGGATTTTGGCTACGTGATAGAATTAAAGTGTTTGAATTTCCAGACGAAAATAAAAGCTTTCCGAGAAATTTTCTGAAAAATACTATTCACGCATTTCTGCTCGGGAATTATTTTTGAATTTCCGAGAAATACGTAATGATAGAATATCAAGGTGAGATAGAATATCCAATAATATTTCAGTTATGGAAAATGTAATATTTCGCCTGTGGACTTAAAACCTAACGTTTAAGGAAAATGATTTACGAGAAGGAAATGTAATATGATTAATGAATTAAGTAATGATCGTATAATACGTAGGTATTATACGAAGTAATGAATACGAGTATGATACGAGGTATTATACGAGTACGTATGAATTATGGTATGTTGTATATATTGAATAAGTATACGAGTTAGATTACGATAATTATACGTAAAGTATACATTAAAAAGGCTTTAAGCCAAATGTAATGAATATGTAGGATTGTGTAGGAAATATTAAAAGTCCAATGAGAATTGACAAGGCCCAAATGTAGAAAAGTCCAATAGAATTAATGAAAGTCTAAATAATTAAGCTAAAGCCCAAAGTAAATATCCAATGGGTTAGGGGATGGTTTAAACCCATGGGGAAACCCATGAATGATCCAAGGTGATGAACAAGCAAACTTAAGGCTAAGTAAGTGTGGTGAGCACACAAAGTGCTTAAGTGGTGAGTAAGTAGACTTAATGACCAAGTAGACTTAAGGGCTAAGCAATGGATAACTTAAGTGGTGGCCAAGAAAATAATGTGGAGGCCAAGTTAACTTAATGCCTAAGTTAGGAATAGTAAGGAGGTGGATGGCCTAATGAACAAACTACCCTAACCTAGCAAGTCCTATAAATAGCAAGCTTCCATTTCATTTATTGGTTGTTAGTTTTTTATCCAACTTAAGTTGAGAGCTTATTTGGTAAAGAGAAAAAGCAAGGAAAGATAGAAGTTAACCTTTGTTATTTCAAGAAGCAAGAAGAAGATTAAGGATTAGCAAGTGTTAATCAAGAGTAAGTATTCTTGAACCTTGATTCTCTTTCTCTTCCATTGTTAGAGAATGGGGTATTGGTGGAACAAGCATGCTAAGAAGGGGTTGGAATAATGAATCAAAGGGCTTAAGTCTTAATAAGCCGGATAAATCATGAATAAGAAATTCATTCGTAAATAAGTTATGAACTTATAATGAAAGTATAAGAACTTGTTAGAACTTGTAACATGTTTATATTAATAAAATTAGTATGATTAATAAGATATAAGAATAATGATTAAAGGACTTAACTCATTACTAAGTCATATGAAAAGAAGACATAAGTCATAAGTAATGAAAATATAAATAATTTATATTTTCATAAGTTATAAATTTATCAAGAATAAGTAATAACTTATCATGTTATGAGTTAATGAATTATGTATGTCAAGATATTATTATAATGAATTGAATCCAATTGAAACGGTTTAAAAATCTCAAGTAATGAAGTTTTGCTGGAATTAACACGATTGGACGATAATCGTCGAATTCGTGAAATTCTCGGAATGGAAGTCAAATTTTAATATTGAGATTGGAAATGTTGGTTTTCAATGGAGACAATTCTTATTTGGAATTATAGAGTTGTGGACTCAAAAATGGCCGGATTCCGACTTAGAACGAAGAAACGAGCATTGAACGAACGTTTATCGTTTTCGTTAAAAATGGACTAATAGGTGAATTTTTAGCGAACGAAGTTGAATAGATAAAATTCTTACATAAACGCATAGAGTACGTAATTTGTGAACCGTAGGCTCTTGAACGAGCCAATTCGGACTTATAACGAAGAAGTTACGAGTCCGGGAATCTCACTTAAAAGAAAAATCATTAAAATTTTCGGTCTTTGAGTACGAACCTTGCATGGCGCAACATCAAGGCAAAGTAAGTCACGTACATTGTCCTTAAAGTGGCCATCAGCCCCTGGAGAGTCACGCCATGATCAGATATGTAACACGAGACTCATGTGCATGGCACCGAGTCCGGATTTTTTTGAGTACTAAGTGGTGACGCCGTAGCGCGGCACCAAGTGCAATAGTCGACGCTGCAGCGCCAGCTTCATAACCTAGATGATAAAGAATGGTTACAAGTGGAGCATGAATGGAAATTGTTTAGTAACGAACTAAGGGACTTAATAAAACATTGTTAAGTCATAACTAAACCTCAAGTGTGATCACTTAGAGTTAAAGAAAGTTAATTGAATGTAAACAAGAACGATGTACAATAAACTTACATAACCATTGACGATCGAGTTTCGATTAATAACGTAAGGACGTTAGTAAGCCGTGATGAAAGTTGTTTAACTCGAAACGAGTTGTATTAAGTAAATAATTTCACTTAAGTTATAGAAGAGAACGAAGTTAGTAAGAATGATGTAAAGATTGACAGAAAGCCGGAACCAATAATAACAAATCTAATATGGGATTAGATTGAGAAGAAGGGTAAGATGATTTAGGAACTATATATGTTCATTCATAACCTAATGTGGTATGTTATGTGATTATGTGTTGTAGAGACTATAAAGACTCAAAGGAAAAGTAATTATACTGTAGCAGACACTGAAGGCAAGTTTTTCTTAAACGCTAGTCTAACCTTCGTGTTAGCCAGGTTTTCAAATGATTCAAATTATGAGATGTACTCATGGTTTTGAAGAAAGAGTCGATGCCAGTTTTAGCTCGACTAGACTAATCTTGATAGATTGATTGAACTGTTTACAAGTCTTTCAATATAGAATTACTAATGCTATCCTACGCCAACTAATTGGTACGGATTCAAGGTAAGCCTGAATATGAATAAACAAATGTATTTTCATCGAGTATTCGATGGGCACGTGAGGTTGCCACAACTTAAACGTACACACGTTTAATGGATGTAGTGTTGATCAACATAGAGTACTATAGGCTGATCACCTAGAAGTGCTCGTAAGATATGCTGAACTTACGAACTTTGTGCCGGGTTGTCCTTTTCAAAAAAACTATAAGACGTTCACGTCTTGAACCAGAATTGATGTATTATTGAATATTATTATTGTAAAATGTTTTGAAGGAAAAGAAACGCTATTTTAAGTTATTGATAGTACTTCGTAACTATCATCCAGTTATTAAAGATATATGATTCCTATGTTTCAAGCATGCTTTTAAAATAAAATTGTTGTACTTGCTGAGCTTGTTATGCTCACTCTTGCTTGAACAATATGAATACAGCTTAGACCGAATGGACCGAAGGATTCGTCAAGGTTAAAGTGAAGGCTAAAGCGAACGTGTAGATTACCTATGTAATAGTATAGGTTTGTAATGATAATATTTGATATAATGATAAGAACAAATGTAACAGTTATAAAAAACCTAGGGAATGGTAGTATTGTTTTGGAATATATATAAGACATATTCGTTCTTTTGAGGCATTTCAATTGAATGGTTGTGTGAACTGTAGCACCGTGGAGCACCATCTGTCGGGTTGGAAGAGACCCGAATTTGGGGGCGTCACAAAACATGTATAACTCTGCGAACTTAACCTCGTACTAGGACACAGTCATGTTGTTTTGTTCCAGTCTAATAAACTTTACCTCCTTCATATGATGAATACTTTTAGCAAAGCACTTGTCATTGAATAGTTTTTGAAACATTTTCCAAGACATATCGAGTGCGGCTGACTGGGTACGCTTCACAGATTTCCACCAGTAATCTGCCTCACCACGGAACATAAAGGTAGCAAATGGAACCTTCTGTTCCTCTGTGCATCCCAAGACATCAAATATCTTGGTAATTTGTTTAACCCACGTTTTCGCCTTAATCAGATCCGGCTTTCCCAAAAATTCTGGTGGTCCCAATTCTTTGAACTGCTTGGTTGTGACAAGTCGCGCGTTGCTATTATTTTTAACCGTATTTTGTACATGATTCTCTCTCGTCTGATTTTGCATGAACTGCAAAAAGCTTCTAAACATCACATCATTCATCGTTTGATCGGTGGTGTTGTTTACAGGAGGAACATTGTCGTCCTATTGCACGTTCTCCTGGTTGGTTATTAAAGGTGTCTCCACGGTATCATTCACTCCATTGTTAACATTTTCAGCTTCCATTCTCAAATTCTGCCATAAAACAAGGGTTAATTAAAGAAATTAACATACCACATATTATCCCTATATTCTGACCGACCAATTAAATACCAAATAAGCTTAGGTAGGACACACTAGCGAAGGATTTACTCGTCTCTCCCCTCCTAGTTCTATTCCCCGATCGCCCCCAGAGACCATATCCCTAAGCTCTGATACTAACTGTGACGCCCCAAAAATAGGTCCACACAACGCATTTCGAGTCGCCAAATACATGGTACAGAAAACAACTACAACTTCATTATTACAATTGTCGTGCAAAATACGATAACACATATGCTGTGAGTTTAAATATAAATATTGTCTTCTAGATAGTATTCAAACTCAAATAAGTCCTCATTATAATCATTGATACTCTATTTTACAAAATAGTGAGGATCGTTAAAACAACTGACTTAGAACATCACTCCACACCCCGACTAGTTCCCGCTATATTCTCGCCTCTTGAGAAGAAAAATGGAACAAAAAGAAAAAGGGTGAGCTTAACTAGCCCAGTAAAGAATATTATGACTAAGATAATGTAGGCAAATTATTGTTAGCCTTCAATAAATCATATAAAATATAATGGACAACAAGTTAGACAAATTGCCTTTCTGATGCACATTATCCTGGGTGTTGATATGTGGTGACTCAACGGTCTCCTGTGCTCCATTGCTATTCTCAACATTATTGGATGTCATTTCAAACACTGCCACAAAACAAGGGTTAATTGACATGCCGCATATTATCCCTATATTCTGACCGACCATTTAAATAACAAATAAACTTAGGTAGGTCATACTAGCAAAGGAATTACCCGTCTCACCCCTCCTTGTTCTAGTCTCACATCTCAGCCAGGGATCATATCCCTAAGCTTTGATACCAACTGTGACACCCCCAAAATAGGCATACATCACCCATTCTAAGTCGCCAAATACATGGTACAAAATTCAAATACAACTTAATAATACAACTGTCGTGTGAAATACGACGAAACATAAACTGAGAGTTTTAATATGAATATTGTCTTCTAGACAGTATTCAAACTCAAATGGAGTCCTCAATATATTTATTATCACACTATTTCATAGAATAGTGAGGACTACTATTGCAAACATCTGGACCGTCACTCCGTTCCCCGACTCATCCCGGCTATGTTCTCATTTGCTCAAGAGAACAATGAAAGCAAAAGGGTGAGCTCAACTAGCCCAGTAAGAAATATTATGACTAAGATAATGCAGAATAATTTATCATTAGCCTTCAACAGTGTTAAATTGATAAAAGGTTTTTCATCACTTTTATCGCTGAGACTCAGCTTAATAAATAATCCACATCATCGAATCACCCCTGCACTACGGTTAAGGATATTCATTAGTATCACGACCACAAATTATCCATGCACTACGGGCCAAGGATATTCGTGTTTTCACCGATGGTCATGATCATGCCAACAACTGTCCATCAATGCACTACGGGCCAATGAGGACATTTACCACATCATTTGTAACATTACGATCATGATTATACCGAATAATCCCTGGGCATAATCATACCAAGTCCATCAATGCACTACGGGCCAAAGACGACTTGCATAACTATATAAGCATGTGGATGATGACAATGATATAAGAATTTAATTAAAAGAAAACAAAGGATAAATTATTAAAGATTTATAATTTAATTTATCCAGAATTCAATAATGTCCAAATTGTCAACATGATACTGCTTTGTGGAGTAAAATTCAAGAATAATATTGTGTCAAAAATGATTTAGGCCGAAAAGAAATTAATTTTTATCATGAATAATACCCCGGGTGAATAGTAACTAAGTGAATAGTACCCCGTGAATAGTAACTTCGGGAATAGTAACCCCGTGAATAGTTAAAACTTATCAAGAATGCTCAGAATAATATTTTCATGAAAAGATACTGGATGAAGCGCAAATAACAAGGATATTATACTAATTTCATGGAGTATAGAAGCCAAAACTTTAACCAAATGAGTATAGGATTCGAAATCTGAAACGAAATAATATTACTTACATACTACAGAGTATGGAAGAAAATATTATTTCAAGCGAATATTGAACAAAAATAACATCCCTTACCTTAAAAAGAAGAGTATACCAACTGGTATAGCGGAGATATTCTTGAAGAAAACTTTCACAGTTTTCTATGTTCAAAGCTTTCTAAAACTCGAAAGAAATACGTTCAATATTATAGAAGAAGAATTCTCTGATTCTGGTGTGATTTTCAATGCTAAATAATCATCCTATTTATAGGAGAATAGAAATGATACTATTTGAAAATAAATTCATGGACAAACAGTAACGAATTCGACAAAAATTCACGGGCGTCGGCGGATATCACAAGATTCACTATGCAGACACTATGCAAATACTATGCATAATAAAATATAATATATTCTATTTTTCATAAAAATCAAAACTTATTATAATATATATATACACACACACACACACACGCTTTTTTACTCTCCCTCCCGACCATTCCATTTCCCCCTCCCCCCACCAAGACTTTTCCTCCAAAGGTGGGTCCCACTCGCGGCCCCCCACCTTTTATTATAACATCTAACGATTATTTTGAAAAATGGATAACTGAGGGTCCATAAAATAAGCAAAATTTACATAAATACTTCATAAAAAATCCTCTCAATATTTTTAACAACCTTTATTCATATTATTATAACTCGCAATATTAACAACCAGATCGTTCTCAAGAAAGAGGGGGCTTTTCGATAAGGATTTCTCCATATTGGCGCGCAATTAGGTGACCAAACCTCTGCTCGACAAAACTTTCTTGACATTGTTAATTATGCAAATAATAATATGAATAACTTGCCATCTCAATTATTTATTTAATAATATATAAAATATCGACAATAATTGAATCAAATAACGTGAGATACTATGCAGCAATTACTGTAGCAATAAATGAACAAAACTGAGTGACTTCTCACGTAAGCATCAATAATCAATATCCTGTGCTACTATATAACCACGCGTATTACTATATTTTTAACACTGGGTATTTCAAAAATTAACGGTAAAACTTCCGCCGTTACTTTTATAAAAAGATATTTATGTCGTTTTCTAACTCCGACAATAATTCCACCGTGGGGTCCACCAATGACTGTGTCGTTGTACGAATATTCCCTATTAAAACGAATATTCCCCAACCAATCGAATATAATATAACAACTTGCGTACTTTACAAAATTTATAAATATTACCCACAACTATAACATTATATCGCATTCACTCCTTAATATTCAAAAATGATATTTATAGAAAATTTATCTTTATTCATAAAAGTTGGGGTCTTACAACCTCCCCTTCTTATGAAATTTTGCCCTCGAAATTAGGGTACATTCCTGGTATGACGAAGAGGTGAGGATACCTTGATTTCATTTCAGATTCTAACTCCCAAGTCATTTTCTCAACATCCACAAAACTTTTACTTGGGGTATAACCTTGGAGTGTAGAATATGTTCCTTCTTATCCAAGATTTTAACAGGAACCTCTTTATACATTAAATCTTCTGCTATTTCGTCCGGTTCTAACTCAATAATGTAGTTCGGGTCTTCCACATATTTACGTAGCATGGATATGTGAAAAACATTATGAACACGAGACATACTTGGCTGTAACGCGAGTCTATAAGCCATAGTTCCTACTCGGTCAAGTATTTCAAATGGGACAATGAATCGAGGATTGGGCTTTCCTCTCTTTCCAAATCTCGTAACTCCTTTCCATAGTGCCACACGTAACAACACATGCTCTCCAACGTTGAATTCCATGTCTTTTCGATGAAGATCAGCATAACTCTTTTGTCGATCTTGTGAGGTCTTTATACGTTGCCGGATCATTTGAATCTTTTTCATAGTCATACGTACCAATTCCGGTCCCAACAATGTTGCTTCACCCACCTCGTCCTAGCATATTGGAGAACGACACTTGCGCCCATACAACGCCTCGAATGGAGCCATGCCAATACTTGCTTGATAACTGTTGTTGTAGGAAAATTCCACCAATGGCAAAAACTTGTCCCAACTTCCTTTGAAGTCAAGGACATAGAGTCTTAATAAATCTTCAAGAGTTTGAATACTCCTCTCCGACTGCCCATCCGTTTGAGGATGATATGCCGAACTGAATCGCATATCCATACTCATAGCTTTTTGCAAACTAACCCAAAACCGTGAAGTGAATCTTGGGTCTCGATCAGAAATTATGGATATTAGCATACCATGCAGTCTTACAATCTCATTTATGTACATGCGAGCAAGATGTTCAAGTGTATAAGTTTCTCGTATAGGTCAGAAATGAGCAGACTTGGTCAATCTATCAACAATGACCCAAATTGCATCTATGCCTTGAGAAACCTTGGGAAGACCAGTAACGAAATCTATGGTAATGTGCTCCCACTTCCATTCTGGAATTTTAAGTGGTTGGAATGGACCTTTTGGCACTTGATGCTCCGCCTTGACATGTTGACAAGTTAAACACCTTGAGATAAACTCCACGATCTCTCTCTTCATATTGCTCCACCAAAATGTATGTCGAAGATCACGATACATTTTGGTACTCCCAGGATGGATTGCAAACGGTGTGTTGTGTGCCTCCACCATGATTTTATACTTCAAGTCAGAATCGTTAGGAACATACAGTCTGGAGTTGACTCGAAGTATTCCTTCTTCATTGATTCTTGCTTCCGGGATAGCATCTTCTTGCATTTTCTTTCTCATACGCATCAGCTCTAGGTCTGTAGCTTGAGCAACTTTAACTTTATTGATTAAAGTCGGTTCTACTCATATGTTTGCCATCATCACGTGGGTCCCTCGGGTCTTTAACTCTATCTCCATCCTTTGCAAGTCATACAAAATGGGCCTTTGCGTTAACAATAACGCACTCGTACCTCCATATGATCTTCTACTCAATGCGTCAGCTACTACGTTCACTTTTCTAGGATGGTATTGAATAGTATGATTATAATCTTTCAACAGTTTGAGCCAATATCGTTGCCGCATGTTGATTTCCTTTTGAGTGAAGAAATATTTGGGGCTTTTATGATCCATATATATCTCCACTTTCTCCCCATACAGGTAATGCCTCCAAATTTTAAGTGCGAAGACAACAGCTGCCAACTCTAGATCATGAGTAAGATAATTCTTCTCATATTCTTTGAGTTATCGAGAGGTATAGGCTATGACTTTCCTATGTTGCATGAGAACACATCCTAACCCTTTGCTCAAGCATCATCAGAGATGACAAATCCTCCGAACCGTATGGTATTGTCGTAACAGTCTTTGAAATGAGTCTCCTCTTGAGTTCATGAAAACTCTTCTCACATTCTTCACTCCAACTGAATTTTGTATCTTTTCGAGTCTGCTGAGTTAATGGAGTAGAGATTCAAGAAAACCCTTCTACGAATCTCCGATAATAACCAGCTAAGCCGAGAAAGCTACGTACTTCGGTCTCTAATTTAGGTTGCTCCCAGCTTTGTATTTCTTTAATCTTTGTCGGGTCAACAGATATTCCATGACTTGATACTACGTGCCCAAGGAATGTTACTTCCTCAAGCCAGAACTCGCATTTCTTCAACTTGGAATAAAGCTTGTTTTCTCAAAGCTTTTGGAGTATCAGCCTCAAGTGTTGCTCATGATCTTCACGGCTTTTGGAGTATATGAGGATGTCATCAATAAAGACAACCACGAAATGATCCAAATATTCCTTGAATACTCGGTTCATCATATCCATAAAGGCCGCAGGAGCATTAGTCAATCCAAAAGACATGACAAGGAAATCGTAATGCCTGTACCGAGTTCTAAAAGCCGTCTTTGGAATGTCATCGGTTTTAATCTTCAATTGGTGATATCCAGAATGAAGATCAATCTTTGAAAAATATTTGGCGCCTTGCAACTGGTCAAACAGGTCATCAATACGTGGCAATGGGTACCTATTTTTCATGGTGACATGATTCAACTCCTGATAATAAATACAAAGTCGCATACTCCCATCTTTCTTCTTTACTAATAGAACAGGAGCACCCCAAGGAGACGTACTAGGACGAATAAAGCCAATGTTTAACAATTCTTGTAGTTTGGTTTTTAACTCCTGAAGTTCAATACGAGCCATTCGATATGGGGCTTTGGAAATGGGTTTTGTATCGAGTTCAAGGTCAATACAAAATTCAATTTCACGCTCTGGGGGTAAGCCAAGAAGTTCATCTGGGAATACGTCAGGAAATTTATTAACAATAGAAATATCATTCATAACTGACGTATTTTTGTTTAAATCTGTGACATGAGCTAAGAAAGCTTGACATTCATTTTTCAATAAATGAATAGCTATATGGCTTGAGATGACAGTAATTGATTTTAATGGTTTGGTTGGTTGAATTTGTATAATAGGTTGGTTAGGAATATGAAAGCTAACAACCTTATGAAAATAATCAATTTTTGCATGATGAGTAGTTAACCAATCAATCCCTAGAATTACGTCAAACGCAAGTATTTTTAAGGAAATAAGATCGACAGGTAATGTGAGGGTACCGATTTAAACCAAACAAGACTTATAAACAGTGGATGTAATGAAGGTTTCTCCCAACGGAGTTTCAACAGATATGTCAAAGTCTAATTTCTCCAGAGTCAAATTTAAACGTTGAGCACAAGTAGGAGAAATAAAAGAATTGGTAGAACCGGTATCAAATAAGGTATATACTTCGCTAGAGTTTATGATAAGCTTACCCGTGATGACCTCGTTCGGCTTCCTTGATTTCTGGGAGGTCACAACAAACGCTCTCCCTTGAACTACATGTTTTGACTTGTCTGGAACGGCATTTGGTGTAACCGTTCCAACTGGACTTGGCTTCCCTGTGCGAAAAAATATAGCTAGGTGACCTTCTCTTCCACAATTGTAACACGTTTTAGACTGAAGTGCACAGTTTGGACTGATGTGTCCCTCCCCTCCGCATTTGAAGCATAGGATAGGTGTTCGTTCTCCTTCCTTAACAATGGGTGTTAGTGCTGACGTCTTTCCATCATTGTTGAATCTCCTCTTCTTAAAATGTCAACTTTTACTGTCTTGGCCATAATTACCACCGAAGAGGTTACCATTTCTGGCATGTTGATTCCCTCCACGTTTGTTGTCACCGCTTCGATGACTGCTACCACTGGTATTATCATTTTGCCGGCTGCTTTCTCTTGGTTGGGTTGACTCGTTATCGTGCTCCAATAACTGAGCCCTATTTACAACATCTGAATAAAAACACAGTTTGTGAGAAATTAGATATTGACGTATCTCGGCTTTTAAACCTCTTAGAAACATCCGCGTCATTCTCTCCTCATTATCAACTAAGTGGGATGCAAACCGACACAACTCTCGCAAACTTAGCTTTCAGATCGCGACACGGTCCATATTGTTCTCGCTCGACTTGATGAACTCTACTACCTCCTTCATGTGACGAATACTTTCGAAAGTACCTATCGTTGAATAGTTCTTGGAACTTCTCCCAAGACATCTTCAGTGCGGCAGGTTGAGTACGCTTTACCGATTCCCATCAGTAATATGCTTCTCCTCGCAACATAAAGGTGGCAAAAGGAACCTTTTGCTCCTTGGAGCATCCCAAGACATCAAATATCTTGGTGATTTGCTTTATCCACGTCTCTGCCTTAAGTGGTTTTGGATCTCCAATAAACTCCGGTGGTCCCAGCTCCTTGAACTGTTTAGCGGTGACCGTAAGAGAGTTTCTAATTTTTCCACCTGCATTTTAGATAGGAGTCTCTCTTGCTTGATGTTGTACGAATTACAGAAAGCTCCTAAACATTCCATCGTTCGTCATGTGTTCTATTGCTATTCTCAACATTATCGGATGTCATTTCAAACACTGCCACAAAACAAGGGTTAATTGACATGCCACATATTATCCCTATATTCTGACTGACAATTTAAATAACAAATAAACTTAGGTAGGTCATACTAGCGAAGGAATTACCTGTCTCTCCCCTCCTAGTTCTAGTCTTACATCTCAACTAGGGATCATATCCCTAAGCTTTAATACCAACTGTGACGCCCCCAAAATAGGTATACATCACCCATTCTGAGTCGCCAAATACATGGTACAAAATTCAAATACAACTTAATAATACAACTGTAGTGTGAAATACGACGAAACATAAAATGAGAGTTTTAATACGAATATTGTCTTCTAGACAGTATTCAAACTCAAATGGAGTCCTCAATACATTTATTATCACACTATTTTATAGAATAATGAGGACTACTATTGCAAACATCTGGACCGTCACTCCGTTCCCCGACCCGTCCCAGCTATGTTCTCATTTCCTGAAGAGAACAATGAAAGTAAAAGGGTGAGCTCAACTAGCCCAAGAAGAAATATTATGACTAAGATAATGCAGAATAATTTATCGTTAGCCTTCAATAGTGTTAAACTGATAAAATATAACAAACATCAAGTTTAACTGCAGCGGAACAAAAAAATCCATTAGAAGAGTCAAGTAGAACATGATATCTACTATCTTCTATGATTTAAAAGGTTTTTCATCATTTTTATCGCTGAGACTCAGCTTAATAAATAATCAACATCATCGAATCACCCCTGCACTATGGCTAAGGATATTCATTAGTATCAAGACCACAAATTATCCATGCACTACGGGCCAAGGATATTCGTGTTTTCACCGATGGTCATGATCATGCCAACAACGGTTCATCAATGCACTACGGGCCAATGAGGACTTTTACCACATCATTTGTAACATTACGGTCATGATTATACCGAATAATTCCTGGTCATAATCATACCAAGTCCATCTATGCACTACGGGCCAAAGATGACTTTCATAACAATATAAGCATGAGAATGATGACAATGATATAAGAATTTAATTAAAAGAAAACAAAGGAAATTTTTTTGAAGATTTATAATTTAATTTATCCAGAATTCAATAATGTCCAATTTGTAAACATGATACTGCTTTGTGGAGTAAAATTCAAGAATAATATTGTGTCAAAAATGATTTGGACCGAAAAGAAATTAATTTTTATCATGAATAGTACCCCGGGTGAATAGTAACCAAGTGAATAGTACCCCATGAATAGTAACTTCGGGAATAGTAACCTCGTGAATAGTACCCTGGCATGAAAATTTTAAAACTTAACAAGAATGCTCAGAATAATATTTTCATGAAAAGATACTGGATGAAGTGCAAATATAAATGATATTCTACTAATTTCATGGAGTATAGAAGACAAAACTTTAACCAAATGAGTATTGAATTTGAAATCTGAAACGAAATAATATTACTTACATATTACAGAGTATGAAAGAAAATATTATTTCAACAGAATATTGAACAAAAATAACATCCCTTACCTTAAAAAGAAGAGTATTCCAACTTGTATAGCGGAAATATTCTTGAAGAAAACTTTCACTGTTTTCTATGTTCAAAGCTTTCTAAAACTCAAAAGAAATACGCTCAATATTATAGAAGAAGAATTCTTTGATTCTGGTGTGATTTTCAATTCTAACTATGCATCCTATTTATAGGAGAATGGAAAGGATACTATTTAAAAATAAATTCACGGGCAAACAATAAACGAATTCAACGAAAATTCATGGGCGCCGGCTGATATCACAAGATTCACTATGCAGACACTATGCAAATACTATGCATAATAAAATATAATATATTCTATTTTTCATAAAAAAACAAAACTTATTATATATATATACGTTTTCTACTCCCTCCCAACCATTCCATTTCCTCCTCCCCCACCAAGATTTTTCCTCCAAAGGTGGGTCCCATTCGTGGCCCCCCACCATTTATTTTAACATTTACTGATTATTTTAAAAAATGGGTAACTGAGGGTCCATAAAATAATCAAAATTTACATAAATACTTCATAAAAAATCCTCTTAATATTTTTAACAACCTTTATTCATATTATTATAACTCGCAATATTAACAACCAGATCGTTCCCAGGAAAAAGAGGGCTTTCCGATAAGAATTTCTCCCTATTGGCGCGCAATTAGGTGACCAAACCTCTCCTCGACAGAACTTTCTAGACATTGTTAATTATGCAAATAATAATATGAATAATTTGTCATCTCAGTTATTGATTTAATAATATATAAAATATCGACAATAATTGAATCAAATAACCTGAGATACTATGCAGCAATTATTGTAGCAATAATTGAACAAAAATGAGTGACTTCTCACGTAAGCATCAATAATCAATACCGTGTGCTACTATTCAACCACGCGTATTACTGTACTTTTAACACTGGGTATTTCAATTGTTAATGGTAAAACTTCCGTCGTTACTTTTATAAAAAGATATTTCTGTCGTTTTCTAACTCCAACAATAATTCTACTGTGGGGTCCACCAATGATTGTGTCGTCGTACGAATATTCCCTGTTAAAACGAATATTCCCCGACCAATCGAATATAATATAACAACTTGCGTACATTATAAAATTTATAAATATTATTCACAACTATAACATTATATCACATTCACTCCTTAATATTCAAAAATGATATTTATAGAAAATTCATCTTTATTCATAAAAGTTGGGGTCTTACAATATTCATCAAGAATCACCATTTAAGACTGAGGATGATCGAAAATATCTTAAAGAAACGAATCTAGTGAGATTAAAGGTCAAAGATTAGGGATTCATACTTTAGTTTATCCAAGTTTAAAAATACTCCATAATAATCAATTATGGAGCAAAATTCAAGAATAAAGATCAAAACATGGATACAATCAAAGATAGTAACCATAATAAATAACTTGGACAAAGAAAATAAAAATTTAATTTTTCTATGAATAGTGTCGTATACGTGAATAGTAACCCCGACACAAAAGGTAACAATTTCATAAGAAAAATTGTACTTCATGAATAGTACCGTATTCGTGAATAGTGTCGTATACATGAATAGTGTTGTGATGCCCCCAAATTTAGGTACTTGAAACCCGAACTCGATGCTTCACGATACCATTTCTATGAGCGGAATAATACTAATAATAATAACAATAATATAAACATCAAACTTAATTTATATTTATCAGAGTCTAATCCCAAGTACGCAACCTTTACTATAATTCCTTACATGATAGATAGTACATATAATTGTCTTAATACAGTTTAACTATTACAAAAGATACCATTAAACATATTCTGTTTGCTTTCCTTTTTCCCTTGTTCTTGGCCGAACCTTCTAGTTGTTCACACTTAGCTGAAAACATTTAAATTAAGCAAGGATGAGCATTTGAGTGCCCAGCAAGTAATAACAATTATAAATATAATTAGCTGAAAGAATTAAATGTTTTCTTTATACATCACTTCTACAAAGATTCAATAGTTGTGAAGTAAACTAAACCGATAATAATAACATAACAACTCTATATCACATTTTTGAAACTACGTATTGACTATAAAGGGGTTTAAGTGACATACTATGAACATTGTTTTAAATTTTCGATAAGGTTTAGCAGAATTTCATCTGCAAACCGTCATAACTTACGGACACGAGGGTGTACATCCCATGGACCCTGTATTGATCAATACTACATTGCAAGAACGATATTATTATTCACTTTGTCCGCCTTGGGCGCATAAAAGTTTTTCCTTGATCGAGATGTTCATACTTAGTCTGGAATCCGAACCAAAATAATTTGATTGGATACAAAAAGGTTTTAACTTATTCAACGATATTTTTCAATCAGGTCTAAATGGGGTCAAATAGCTTAGATGCGGTTATATATATATATATATATATATATATACACACACATATATATATATATATATATATCAACATGTGATTAAATACAATGATTATCCAAGTGAGGACACTTGTATAACCATATTTCGAAATTAATGAATAGAATATATATATGAGTTATATAATATAATATCATGTTGATAAACAGTGATCAGATATAATATATACGACAATAAAGTTAATAATCTAGTACAATAATAATATAATTCTGAAACTTCTTACTCATGTCCATTGCATAAAGGAAATGCAAAGGTAAGATACTTGCCTGATGCGCTGCTTACAATTTGCAACATAGTTTTATCTTTTATATCACGACCTATCATTAATCATGTAAGACCCCAAATTATTAATAAATGAAATTTAATTCCTCTATTTATTATTTTGAAATAGTAAGGATTGATTTGATTAATGTGGTTAGTTGTGGGTAAAATGCGCAAATATTTTAAATAAGCAAGTGGTTATAAAATACTCATTGTTGTCGGAGAATATTCGTTTGGTCGTGGAATATTCTTACTTGTTAGAATATTCGCATGCATACAGTGTAGCCTTGTGTGGGCCCATATGAATGAAAGCGATCGATGAAGAAAATGACAAGTATAAGTTGTTTATAAATAACTTGCAAGCGATTATTCACAGATTATCTTGTTGGAATACCCGTGTGGTTAAAGCACGATGTCTACGCGTTATATCGCACAAAGAAGCTACGGTATTGCACCAATTATTGATTCTTACGTAAGAAGACACTACTCAATAATTGTTACGAAGAATTATCGTCAAAGGTTTTATTTTATTGATTCAATAATTGATGCGTTGATATTTTACATTACTGTTGTTTCAATAATTGTCACTACACAGTATTTTCCATTATCGAAGCAATAATTCATATTATCTTAATAATATTATTAGAAAACATTATTGGCAATGTCTAGAAAGTTTTGTCTAAGGAGAGGTTTGGTCACCTAATCATGCGCTACTGTAAGGAGAAATTCTTATTAGAAAGCCCCTTTTCTTGGGAACTACACAGTTGCACAAAGATCGTGATTCTGTAATATTATTTGTGAATAATTAATTATTGATTTATATGATGAGGAAAATATTGATTTTATATGGATATAGATGGAGAAAATTTTAAAGTGACAATTGTTAAAATTGATATTTTATCTTTTTTTGATAAAATAATATTTTATAATATTATTATAATATAACAATGATGATATTTTTACAATGAATGTGGGATATATGAGTATATGAGGAGGAAGAGTATTTTTGTTGCATTAAATGATTAACACATGTTTTGTGTGTTTCATGACCCCATTTCTTGATCGAAATTTGATTATATCCTGTAAAATTGCCCGTTTGTGGATTTCGGTCAATTTTTGTTTGAAATTTGGAAAAACGTTCTTCTGTAAAGTTGTAGAGAATTGAATTTCCTATAAAAAGTCGTGAGATTCAAATTTTCTGACAAAAGGGCTATTTATTATGAATTATTGAAGTTCTGATGTTCCGAAATAATTGATTTTGGAAGTTTTAATTATTTTAATTAACAAAAACGTTTTTGACATTTTGTGGGCACCATTTGCACATGTTGATGGCTAAAATCAGATGACTTAGGTGTGCATAGGAAATTTGTTTATATATAATATTATTATATTAAATTTTCTGCTTTGGTGTTCTAAGCAATTTCCTATAAATAGGGTGCTTAGGTTAGAATTGAAAATTACACCAGAAACTAAAGTTTTTTTCTCTCTTTCTCTCTCTATAATATCGAACGTATTTTGTGAGTATTTTAGTACTTTGAGTATTACTATACGGTGCAAGTTCTTTCAAAGACTATATCCAAAGATTCCAAATGGAAGTCTTTTGCTTTGCTAGGTAAAGGATGTTATTTTCTTCGTAAATGATATTATTTCTTTAATATCATTATGCCAAAATATTGGTCTGAATTTTTATCAAATTTGGAACTTTTCATGTCGGGGTTACTATTCATGAGTTACTATTCACGAGTTACTATTCACGAGTACTATTCACGAAGCATGATGATATTTTTTGTGAAATTTCTATCTTTTAGTGTCGAGTTACTATTCACGATACTAAGACTATTCACGATACTGAGACTATTCACGAATCGACACTATTCACAAAAAATTAAATTTTTTTTTCTCGTGTCCAAGATTGTCTGTTATGATTCCTATCTTTGACTGGAATCTTTGTTTTGTTCTTCATTCTTGAATTTTACTCCACTCGATTATTTATGAAGTATTTTTGAACTTGGATTGTGTAAAGTACGAATCCTTAATATTTGTTCTTTTGTTTCACTAGATTCATTTTCTTTAAAATATTTTTCATCATTCTCAGTCCTAAATGATGATATTACTGAATATCTTTGGCCTATAGTGCAAAGATGAATGATTTTCTGATGAATATCTCTGGCCCGTAGTGCAAAGATAAAAAGGTGTTTAGAGAACATGACCAACTGATGAATATCTTTGGCCTGTAGTGCAAAGATGAACATGACCAACAGATGAATATCTTTGGCCTGTAGTGCAAAGATGACTATTTGATTTATGATGTATATTGATTGATGTTACAGGGATAAAATATCGATGATGGACTTTTAAATTCATAGATGATAGTAGATTTCATTCTCTACTTAACTCTTCTAATGAATTGTTGTTTCCATTGCAGCTTGTTGATCTAAAACTTGTTGTCTATTGTATTCTATCGATTTTTCCTATTGAAGACTAAGGATAATTTGTTGTACATTATCTTAGTCATAATATTCTTTATCGGGCTAGTTGAGCTCACCCTTTTCCTTTTGTTCCATTTTTCTTCTCGTGAAACGAGAATATAAGCGGAAACTAGTCGGGGTGTGGAGTAATGGTTCAAGATGTTGTTTTAGTAGTCCTCACTATTTTGTAAAATAGTGTATCAATAATTGTAATGAGGACTTATTTGAGTGTGCATATTGTCTAGAAGACAATATTTGTATTTAAACTCATGCTTTAAGTGTTGTAAGTATTTTTGCGACAATTGTATTAATAAAAGTTGTAGTTGTTTTGTACCATGTATTTGGCGACTTTCGAGAATGGGTGTTGTATACCTATTTTGGGGCGCCACAGCTTGGTATTAGAGCTTAGGATATGATCTTTGGCGAGAGATCGTGGAATAGAACTAGGAGGGGAGTGATTTAATAAATCATTTGCTAGTGTGTCCTACCTAAGCTTATTTGTTGGCTCATTATAATATAGGGGTATTATATGATTTATTAATTTGTTTAATTAACCTTTTTTTTATGGCGGTATTTAAGAATGTCGATTGACAATGTTAACAGTGGAATAAATGAGACCGTGGAGACACCTTTGCTCACCAACGAGGAGAACGTGCAACAGGTTGGCAATGTTCCTCCTGTGAACAACACCACCGAAAGCGTATGACTTAACGATGGTATGTTTAGGAACTTTCTAGAATTCATGCAAAACCAAACGGGAAAGACTACTGTTCAAAATGCATGTGGAAACACTGGCAACTCACGAATGGTCACCGCTAAGCAGTTCAAGGAGTTAGGACCACCGGAGTTTTTGGGAAAGCCAGAACCACTTACGGCAGAGACGTGGATAAAGCAGATCACTAAGATATTTGATGTCTTGGGATGCTCAGGGGAGAAAAAGGTTCCTTTCGCCACTTTCATGCTACGAGGAGAGGGATTATTGGTGGTAATCCATAAAGCGATCACTTTCACCTCTGCGTCTTGAAGATGTCTTGGGAGAAGTTCCAAGAATTGTTCAACGATAAGTACTTTCCCGAAAGTATTCGTCACATGAAGGAGGTAGAGTTCATCAAGCTGGAGCAAAACAATATGAACATGTCGCAGTACGAAGCTAAGTTTGCCGAGTTGTCCCGATTTGCATCGCATTTGGTTGATAATGAGGAGAGAATGACGCGTATGTTTCTGCGAGGTTTGAAACCCAAAATACGTCAATACCTCATTTCTCACAAACTTTGTTTATATTCAGATGTTTTGAATAGGTCTCAGTTATTGGAGCGCGATAATGAGTCGACTCAACTGAAGAATAACGACCAATAACTCGATGATAATCGTACCGGTGGTAACGGTCATCGGAACAATCATGGCCAAGATAATAGAAGAAATAACTCAAGTGGAAATTTCAAGAAGAGAAGATTTAACGATGACGGGAAGATGTCGGCAGCAGCACCAGCACCAGCAACGAATTTTAGAGGAGGAGAAAGACCGCCAGTTAGATACTACAGATGCGGAGAAGAGGGATACATAAGTCCAAACTGTTCACAACCTTCCAAGGTATGTTATAATTGTGGAAAAGAAGGTCATATTGGTCGAGATTGTACGGTAGCGAAATCCAGTCCAGCGGGGATGGTGACTCAAAAGGCTGTCCCAGAAAAGTTAAAGTCAACAGTTCCTAGAAGAGCGTTTGTCGTGATTGGTAAGAATGCGAGGAACCCGAACGAAGTTAGCATGGGTTAGTTAATTATAAATTTTTACGAAGTTTATACCTTATTAGATACTGGTTCTACCCATTCATTTATCTCTCCTGCTTATAATCAATGTTTAAACTTGACTCCGGAGAAAATTAGACTTTGACTTATCTGTTGAAACTCCGTTATGAGAAACTTTCGTTACATCCACTGTTTATAAATCTTGTTTGATCCAAGTTGGCACCATCACATTACCTGTTGACCTTATTTCTTTAAAGATACTTGCTTTTGATGTGATTAAAGGGATTGATTGATTGATTAACTACTCATCAAGCCAAAATTGATTGCTTTCGTAAGGTTGTTAGTTTTCATATTCCTAAGCAACCTGTTATTCGAATTCAAGCAACCAAACCATTGAAGTCAAACACTTTCATATCAAGCCATAAAGTCATTCGTTTATTGAAAAACGGATGTTAAGTTTTCTTAGCCCATGTTATGGACTCAACAAAAATACGCCGATTTGAATGATATTTCTATTGTTAGTAAATTTTCCGATGTATTTCTGAAGAATTTCTTGCTTACTCCCAAAGTGTGATATTGAATTTTGTATCGACTTTGAACCCGGTACAAAACCCAATTCTAAAATCTCATATCGAATGGCTCCTATTGAACTTCAGGAGTTAAAAATTCAACTGTAGAAGTTTGTACCCGAGCCTTTATATGGTGACTTCCTTTGTGGAATGCACCGCCCGCATCTCCGTAGGGGACGCCATATTTGTGTGATAGTAAACTGATAGGTACCATTGTGACGTGCTATCCAAGATTGGGATATGAGTCACAGTTGAGAGCAACCTAAGTCAGTAATCGAAATACGTAGCTTTCTATGCTTAGTTGGATAGTAAACTGATAGGTACCATAACAAAATGCGTGGCTAAATGTTTGACATGTCAAAGAGTAAAAGCCGAACATCAAAGACCCAGCGGATTACTTCAACCGTTGGAAATACCGGAATGGAAGTGGGAACACATCACGATGGATTTTGTGGTGGGTCTTCCAACTACTTAGAGAGGATGCGATGCAATTTGGGTGATAGTGGATAGACTGACGAAATCAACGCACTTTTTACCAATAAAGATTAGGTTCAATCTTGATCAGTTGGCAAGATTGTACATCAAAGTGATCGTTTCGAGACATGGAATGCCAGTGTCAATTGTGTCCGATAGAGACCCGCGATTCACTTCAAATTTTTGGAAGAGACTACAAGAATGCATGGGAACTCAATTGCGAATGAGTACGGCTTATCATCCACAAACAGATGGCCAAACCAAATGAACGATCCAGACATTGGAAGATATACTGAGAGCATGCGTCATGGATTTCAAAGGAAGCTGGGAAGAACAATTATCGTTGGTGGAATTCGCCTATAATAATAGTTATCACGTGAGCATCGGCATGCCGCCTTATGAAGCGTTATACGGCAGAAAGTGCAGAACTCCACTATGCTAGGATGAAGTTGGTGAACGTCAACTACTAGGACCAGAATTAGTGCAACAAACTGCTGAGCTTATCAAACTCATCAGGACAAAATTGGTAGTAGCTCAAGACCGACAGAAGAAGTATGTTGATCAACACAGGCAAGATCGTGCATTTGACGTAGAAAGCTATGTATTCCTAAAAGTTTCTCCTTGGAAGGGGAAAATTCATTTTGGTAAGAAGGGAAAACTAAGCCCGAGGTTTATTGGACCCTTTGAAGTGCTGCAAAAAGTTGGAGAGGTAGCTTACGAGGTAGCTCTACCTCCAGACTTGGAAAACATTCATAATGTTTTTCATATTTCATATTACGACCATATAAAACCGATTCTGATCACGTGATCGATATCACGAACCGTTGCAGTTTGAGAAAGATTTGTCTTATGAAGAGGTTCCTATCCAAATAGTCTACAGGGAAAGAACAAGTGCTCAGGAATAAAGTGATACCTTTTGTGAAGGTGATACGGAGAAACCACAATGCTGAAGAAGCAACGTGGGAACTCGAAGAGAAAATGATGAAAGAGTACCCTGAGTTATTTGTTTAATCTGTGTCTTCGATTCTGGGGATAGAATCTTTATAAGTAGGGAAGAATGTAATGAATGTGTTGTTTGAGTTGTGATTCTGGGGACAGAATCCTTATAAGAGGGGAATGATGTAACATTCCAGATTTTTTAAATGTAAGTTATAAATATTTATTGATTTATATAAATATTTATTGGATGTGTTTATTATTAAATAAGTAATTGTTTAAATTGATTGAGTTGATTTAGTTAATTATTTATTTGCTAAATAATTAATGTGATTAGTTAATTATTTATTTGTTAAATAGTTAATGTGTTATATGGATTGAAGTTATGTGATTAAGTAATTTATTTAATAAATTGTTATTTCATAAAGAGTGACAAATAACTATGTTATAAAGAGTTATTAAAATAAATTAAAGTAATTTTAATTTAGTTTTACCCAAAACAAAGCTTAAGGATATAAACTATTTTATTTTAATGGTTTGCCAAACAAAGCCTTATGGCTTTTGGATTTCTTTTTAAATTAAATTATTAGTTAAATAAATAAAATATAAATTATATATATATATATATATATATATATTTGGTAACCGATAAACTTATTGGTATATTTAATAATATAAATGCCGGTTCAAAACGTTTGAAAAATAGAAGTCGTTGGTTTTATTTTTAGTATAATTATCTTCATTATGTGGCTTAGCTATCAGTCTGCTAAAAGAAAGAAAAGAATACAGAGATAGTTGAGTGAGAAAGGGCTGGGATTCTAGGAAAATATAGAGTTCTTCAAGCTTTTCTAAGGGTTTAACAAGTGTTTCTTAACAACAAAAGGTAGGTGTTTATAACCTAAATTTATGTTTATGAAGACATATATGTTTTACGTCATTAGGTTTAAAGTATCTGTGTTCTTGAAAGTCATTCACTCTGTTAAGGTTTTACCAAAAATTATCCGTAAAATATGTTCTAGAATTGGTTATGATGTAATGTGTTTTTGTTGTTATAATTGTTATAGTTAGCATATTTATATATAAGTGTGTTGTATGCTAATTATAGGCTAAAAGAAGAAATTGAATTGTTCAGTGAAGTATATATTTACAAATATATATTTTGAAGAAATATCAAAAGTTATGTATGCTAACTGAGGAATTGAACTATACATGTTAATTTGTTATATGTTGGTATACTTGTATTTCAAAGGAATCAAATTTGGTTGATAACGAAAAATTTAGATTCACCGTAGTTTAGATATCAACAATGGAGTTTTGAGTTTTAACCAAATATTATTTTAGTGATTTAAGTCTTTTAAATTTGTTGTTCAATTGTTGGAAATTGGTA
This sequence comes from Panax quinquefolius, assembly GCA_020205615.1. Taxonomy (NCBI): domain Eukaryota; kingdom Viridiplantae; phylum Streptophyta; class Magnoliopsida; order Apiales; family Araliaceae; genus Panax; species Panax quinquefolius. The sequence continues at coordinate 129,753,157 of CM035160.1, read as the reverse complement.
TATGGATAATTGTTAGCAATTATGTGTAGTTTATATTAGTTATACATATTGTTTGGGGCGAATTGTTGTTACAAATTTAAGACAGTAGCTTTGGCTCTGTTCGTCGTTTTGGTTCTGTGAGTTTCGGCGCCCTAGCGTCAAAATTCACGCTCAATATAAAATTTCGCGCCCAAATATTGGAATTAAATGCCCGGGCCACTTGTCTCGCCCTTGACAAATACCGAAAAGTGGTTCAGGACTGGACAGTTTTGACCTCCTGTAGTAAAACGGCCATAACTTTCTTATACGAACTCCGATTGAGTTGATTCAAGATGATCCAGAACGAGGACGAATAGACCTACAACTTTCGTGCTTTAAGTTGTTTAATTTGAAGTCTGTAATAGTAGTCAAAATGGCCATCTTTAGGACTGTTGTGTATTTGGAGCCAATCAGAGGGCGTCGGGATGCACGAATGCAAGTGCAACCCTTTGGGTATTAGTATAACTTAATGATAACATGTTGGACATGTAATAGGATGTTGTATCAAGTTGTTAATGTGCATGTGGTGCAATGACATGATCACTTAAGTAGTTGTAATAAAGCTAAAAAGTAATGTTCATGAAAAGATGTGATGTTGTTTAAACTTAAACTTAGTTAGTAACTATACTAAGAGTAATAAAGTAACTCATAAAGGTAATGTTAGTGTAACTAATGTGTATTGTCAATACATATGGTATGTGTAGGACTTGGGGTGAACGTGAATAGGAATTGTTTAACCTACGCACGAGGCAAGTTCTCTAACTCTACTTTTATAATTGTGCAAGTTTCTAAACCTATCTTTTTACATTAATCAAGTTCTCTAACTCCATACTCTCGTTGAGTTAGTTTGTTGTGTTTAAGAAAGTTTTCTAATTCTAAAGCTTCGTTATTCAAATTTCATATCCTATACTTTATTGAGTAAAGTATTTCCATTAAGCAACTTCATTGTATCCAGTTATTCATGATGATACAAGTTTCCCATCTCCACCCTTTCGTTGAGATAGTTATTATGATTATGCAAGTTTTCTTAACTCTAAACTTGTTATATTAGCATGCAAGTACCTTTAGTTTATCGTTCAAGTTATTATTTGTTGTGCATGCTTGATATTAAATTCTAAGATGTAACCTTAGCTTAATGTTATTCAAAGCAAGGTATGATGTGTTATTCAATAGTTATGCTATTAGATTATCCCTAAAGCATGAACTTAGAATCGAAATATTTATTCGATTATGATTATTCAATAACATAGTGTTATTATCTTTCATTCAACTAATCCTTAGTCGATGTCCGCTGAATTCCAACTTACCTTGAAGTGTATCCAAACCAAACTATCTTTGGGCGGACTTGTACTCAAAATCTTGAGATGAACAACCCTATTTATAGGGGTTACGCTTAGTTTTGTACTTTCTTATTTGAAATGTTTGTATACAATACATGTATGAAGGGTTGATCCCCTAAGTACCTTAAAGTCATTATGGTCGTATATGTAAAAAAGTTTAAGTTGAAAGATTGCTTATAATTGTGGACAAGGTTAAGTGGTCATTAGACCCTCAGTGAATGTTAAGATGTTAATAGGACTTATTATTTAGTTCTATTGAGCCCCTGAATGGGCAAGGAATGTTTAAGATGTTAATAGAACCTATTGTTCAGTTCTATTAAGCCCCTGAATAGGTAGAGAATGTAAAAGTTATTCATTGTTATTTCAAGTGAGCCTTGTTTGCTCACTCTTGCCTGTAAAATCCTTTCAGCTAAAGATGGAAAGGGTGACGTACCTAGCACCAGTAAAGGAAAGGGAAAGATGAACAAGTACTGAAGACTTGTAGTAGTTTTGATAGTTTTATTATCAGACTTTGGTTTAAAGAATGTAATGAAGTTTATTTAAATTTTCCGCATGACTAATTGTTTGTAAAGGTTAGATAACCTGGGAGATTTTATTTTATGTAATTCCTGTATGGGCAGTTTTATTATTCAATTTTATATATGATTGGGTAGTTATAAATGAATGTTTTGATTACGTGAACACCAAATCTTAAGGTAATGATGTCTGCGAGATTTGGGGGTGTCATGTTTAGTATCAAAGCTTTAGGTTATGAACCTTAGGTGGGGGAAAAAGCCTTAGGAAGTAACCTTTGAAAAGATAGTGGAGATAACTCTTATCGAGTTTTAAGGAAGAAGTAATAAAAGACTTATGTGCTTATGTATTTATAACTTATGTGTTCGCGAGTGTCGAGTAGAATGATTAATAACTAAAACTTTAAAATTTTGTTGTCGGGATGACTAATGTCTGAGAATCCAACGTTAGGGAGGAGGGACCTCAAATGCCAATAGAGGAGGAGCCTCGCGACATTCGAAGTTGTTTGGGAATAACTATCGCCACGGAGTCGGCCAGTTGGTCACAAAGATGGTTGAAGATGAGGATGATGATGTGGAGACGGATGAGGAGGATCCCGTGGAGTTGCCACGGAGGAGGATGAGGATAACGAGGATGAGGAGGAAGAGACTCCACTAACCTCGATGGTCGCTTTCGTATGTATGATGATGAAGTCCACGACCGTAACGTGGAACTTCGGACCACAGATTGAGGAGTTGCGAGAGATAGTAGCTAAACAATGATATCGCAATGACACGTAAGACGACGACATCCAGGATCGAGACGAATGTTTAACTAATGCTGAAGAGAAGCTGATGCAGACTGAAGGAGAGAATGAACAACTGATCGAGATGGTCGTGGAACTGAAGAAAAAGCTGAATGAAGAAGCTACCAAGACGGCGAGAGCTAAAGACGCATACGAGGAAGCTTATCAACGAACGGGAAGAGCGGTAAGGGACGCACAAGCAAAGAGGATGAAGATGGAAGAGATGGATAAAGTATTCAATACCGTGATCAATCGAGCTCAAGATCGGGTCATGGGTTATCCAATTCAGTTCGAGACTCTGCCATCATACGTGTTAGATCGCCGAACAATGTTCCGTGTTATAAAAGAAGAGCGTCAAAAGGCTACTGAGTATCTTAATAGATCATTGTAGGAAATGTGTCTATTTTGCAAGTAATAAGTGTTAAATAATGTGTAAATCCTTAGTGTTAAGTAACCATGGGATATGAGAATGATGATATTGTCCTGTAACTTTTATAGTTCAGGAAAGGAATGTAAATAGCAGTGATGTTATTATTGTTATGTTTTTCAAAGTTATGATGAATAAATAAAAAGCTATTATTTTATTCAAAAGTGTTATGTGGTTAATTCTTTTATGGAGGCAAGATAATTAGAAAATACTTAAAGAAGTTGGGTAATAGTCTAATAGATGTTTTTTTTTAACAGAAAATGCCTCCCAGACGTGAACCACCCCGTCAGAAAACCAATGCGAGAACTAACAATAACGATGTTGAGGATAATTCCGTCCAACAACTAGTGACATTACTAACAGGAGCATTGCAGAATCAACCTCAAAACTAAGGCACAACGTTTAAGGAGTTTAAGGCGGTCGGACCACCTGAATTCCGTGGGTCAACGAATCCGGTTGAGGCACAGACCTGGATTATTGAGATTGAGAAGATATTTGAAGTCGCTAGGGTAGTGGATGAACAGAAGACTGCTTTTGTAACATTTATGTTGAAAGCAGAAGCTAGTTATTGGTGGCAAGCCAATAAAACCCGGGAAGGACCAGGATTGATGACTTGGGATAGATTTAAGGAGTTATTCTTTGAGACCTACTTCCCGTGAGAGTTGAAGAGTCGATTAGAGGTTCGGTTTTGGGCCCGAAGAAGGGAGTGATGACGATGGTGCAGTATGCCGTGAAATTCAACGAATTGGCGAGGTTTCTTGCTTATATCAAGTCGGCCTGATTTGAAGCGTAAAGCAAAAGAGGTTTGAACAGGACCGAAGCCTTGGTCAGACAATGAGAGAGTTTCCTGCTCCATTAAAGACGTTTGTAGTAGTGATGGAGAAGGATGTACTCATTTGAAGGTGGAGGCGGCGGTGACAAAATTCAATCAAGAAGCGAAGAAGAAGAAGAAATGAGGTGGAAGTGAAGAATGGTAAGCGGAGGCAATGGAAAGTGGAATGTAAATGGGTCTAAGAAATGGAAACCAACAGGTAACCAACAGCTTTAGGAAGTTTGAAGCATGTGCTACATGCGGGAGGTTTCATAAGGGTGTGTGCTTGATGGGGAAACGTTCATGTTTCAATTGTGGCGGGGAGGTCACATCGCCTCAAATTGCACCCAACCCCGAAGAATGTCTGTTTCACATGTGGATCCAAGGATCATTTTGCTTGTGAATGCCCTCGAGATGAAGGTCTGAGAAACTTGAAGAAAGTAAGGGAGGCGTGATGGAGGTACTTGGGCCATTCTTTGGACCTACAACGTCAAACAAACCCATAGCCGAACTTTCAACATGATCATGCAAGATCTTTGTGCAATCAAAAGATGTGGTGTCGGTATTATCCCAATCAACGATATTAATGCTTATGTATTATTTGATTCGGGTGCTACTTGTTCGTTTATATCGATGAATTTGCTAAGAGGTTAGAATTGCTTAGAAAATGAATTTCCTTTGAACATAGAAATTGCGAATAGGGAGGTGATTCTGTTAGGTTTGTATACAAGAAGCGTAGAGTGAACATTAAAGGAATATCCACGGTAGATTTAATTAATTCCGATTAGACTCCTGGGAATTTGATGTAATTTTGGGAATGGATTGGCAGTTCAAATATGGAGCAGTAATTGATTATCACAAGAAGTGTGTAAACCTTATGACTCCGTTAAAGGTAGTTTTCTATGGTAGCAAATCACCTAGACAAATGAAATGTCTGACGATTATGCAAACCAAGAAGTTGTTGAGTCAAGGTTGTGTGGGTTATTTAGCTTACATAGTCGATACTCAGAAGAAGGGTGTAAAACTGGAGGAGATACCAGTGGTTAGAGAATTCGTAGATGTATTTCCGGAAGATTTGCCAGGACTTCCATCTGATAGAGAGATTTAGTTCATAATCGATTTAGCGCCAGGAACTGCACCGATATCGAAGGCCCCGTACAGAATGGCTCCAGTAGAAAAGAAGGAACTGATGGTGCAACTGCAAGAACTGCTGGACAAGAAGTATATTCAACCAAGCGTATCACCGTGGGGAGCGCCGGTATTATTTGTGAAGAAGAAGGACGGATCAATGCGTCTTTGCATTGATTATAGGGAGTTAAACAAGGTCGCTATTAAGAATAGGTATCCGTTACCTAGAATAGATGACTTGTTTGATCAGTTGAAGGGTGCTAAATACTTCTCGAAAATAGATTTGAGAAGTGGGTATCACCAACTGAAGGTAAGAAAGGAGGATATACCTAGAACGGCATTCGGAACTCGGTACGGACATTACGAGTTTCTGGTGATGTCTTTTGGTTTAACAAATGCCCCTACCGCGTTCATGGATTTGATGAACAGGGTATTTAAACCATTCTTAGACAAGTTCGTAGTAGTGTTTATCGATGACATTCTGGTGTATTCCAAAACTCAAGAAGAACACGTGGAACATTTACGTCTGACATTGGAGACACTAAGAAAGGAAAAGTTGTACGCGAAATTCTCTAAGTGTGAATTTTGGCTCGATCGTGTATAACTTTTGGGTCATGTGATTGACGAAGATGGGATTTCGATAGATCCATCAAAAGTGGAAGTCAGTAATCAATTAGACAACCAAGGACACCTTCTTGAGGTGAGGAGTTTCTTGGGGATTTGGCGGTTATTATAGAATATTTATACAAGATTTTTCCAAGATAGCCACTCCGTTAACAAATTTGACACGGAAAGCTGTGAAATTCATTTGGACGGAGAAATGTGAAGAGAGCTTCCAAGATTTGAAGAAGAACCTAAGTATGGCACCTGTGTTAACCTGTAGGATAATCTGAAAATTTGTGGTGTATAGTGATGCCTCACACAAAGGATTGGGTTGTGTTCTTATGCAAAATGACAAAATTATTACTTATGCATCAAGACAACTGAAGGATTATGAGAAAGGTTATCTGACTCATGATTTAGAATTGGCTGCAGTGGTATTTGCTCTCAAGATATGGAGACACTATCTGTGTGGAGAGAAATGTGAGATGTACACAGACCACAAAAGTCTGAAGTATATTTTCACTCAGAAAGATCTGAACATGCGTCAAAGAAGGTGGATGGAATTGATAAAAGATTATGATTGTGAGATCTTTTATCATCCAGGCAAAGTGAATGTGGTTGCGAGATGCTTTAAGCGAGAAAAGGTCGGGAGAAATTGATCTTGATAACAACTCGGGAGGAGCTCATTTCAAAGAATGACAAAGTTAGAACTGAAATCAAATTTCCACGTGAAATCAGATGAGAACGACTATTTCGGTTAGAAGCAGGTCCAACTTTACTGGACAAGGTGAAGAACGCTCAGTTACAAGATGAAGATTATGGAAAGATAAAAGAGAATATGGGTGATGGTAGTGATACGAAATACAAGGTCGATACCGAAGGATTACTACGATGCGAGGAAGAATCGGGTTCCAAAACACGAATCGAAAAGACGAAATCTTGATCGAAGCTCATAGCTCAAGATATTCGATTAATCCAGGAAGCACGATGATGTATCAAGATTTATGCCGACATTTTTGGTGGCCGAATATGAAAAGGGATGTTGCAAAATGCGTGGCTAAATGTTTGACATGTCAAAGAGTAAAAGCCGAACATCAAAGACCCAGCGGATTACTTCAACCGTTGGAAATACCGGAATAGAAGTGGGAACACATCACGATGGATTTTGTGGTGGGTCTTCCAACTACTTAGAGAGGATGCGATGCAATTTGGGTGATAGTGGACAGACTGACGAAATCAGCGCACTTTTTACTAATAAAGATTAGGTTCAATCTTGATCAGTTGGCAAGATTGTACATCAAAGAGATCATTTCGAGACATGGAGTGCCAGTGTCAATTGTGTCCGATAGAGACCCGCGATTCACTTCAAATTTTTGGAAGAGACTACAAGAATGCATGGGAACTCAATTGCGAATGAGTACGGCTTATCTTCCACAAACAGATGGCCAAAGCGAACGAACGATCTAGACATTGGAGGATATGCTGAGAGAATGCGTCATGGATTTCAAAAGAAGCTGGGAAGAACAATTATCATTCGTGGAATTCGCCTACAATAATAGTTATCACGCGAGCATCAGTATGCCGCCTTATGAAGCGTTATACGGCAGAAAGTGCAGAACTCCACTGTGCTGGGATGAAGTTTGTGAACGTCAACTACTAGGACCAGAATTAGTGCAACAAACTGTTGAGGTTATCAAACTCATCAGGACAAGATTGGTAGCAGCTCAAGACCGACAGAAGAAGTATGCTGATCAACACAGGCAAGATCGTGCATTTGACGTAGGAAGCTATGTATTCTTAAAAGTTTCTCCTTGGAAGGGGAAAATTCATTTTGGTAAGAAGAGAAAACTAAGCCCGAGGTTTATTGGACCCTTTGAAGTGCTGCAAAAAGTTAGAGAGGTAGCTTACGAGGTAGCTCTACCTCTAAAGTTGGAAAACATTTATAATGTTTTTCATATTTCGGTGTTACGACCATATAAACCCGATCACAATCACGTGATCTAGTACGAACCGTTGTAGTTTGAGAAAGATTTGTCTTATGAAGAGGTTCCTATCCAGATAGTCTACAGGAAAGAACAAGTGCTCAGGAATAAAGTGATACCTTTTGTGAAGGTGATATGGAGAAACCACAATGCTGAAGAAGAAACGTGGAAACTCGAAGAGAAACTGATGAAAGAGTACCCTGAGTTATTTGTTTAATCTGTGTCTTCGATTCTGGGGATAGAATCTTTATAAGTAGGGAAGAATGTAATAAATGTGTTGTTTGAGTTGTGATTCTGGGGACAGAATCCTTATAAGAGGGGAATGATGTAACATTCCAGATTTTTTAAATATAAGTTATAAATATTTATTGATTTATATAAATATTTATTGGATGTGTTTATTATTGAATGAGTAATTGTTTAAATTGATTGAGTTGATTTAGTTAATTATTTATTTGCTAAATAATTAATGTGATTAGTTAATTATTTATTTGTTAAATAGTTAATGTGTTATGTGGATTGAGTTATGTGATTAAGTAATTTATTTAATAAATTTTTATTTCATAAAGAGTGACAAATAACTGTGTTATAAAGAGTTATTAAAATAAATTAAAGTAATTTTAATTTAGTTTTACCCAAACAAAACTTAAGGATATAAACTATTTTATTTTAATGGTTTGCCAAACAAAGCCATATGGCTTTTGGATTTCTTTTGAAATTAAATTATTAGTTAAATAAATAAAATATAAATTATATATGTATATATATATATATTTGGTAACTGATAAACTTATTGGTATATTTAATACAATCGTCAGTTTCCAAACATTTGAAAAATAGAGCGTGCATTGGTTTTATTTTTAGTATACGTATACTGTTATGTGGCTTAGTTATCAGTCTGCTAAAAGAAAGAAAAGAATACAGAGATAGTTGGTAGAGAAAGGACTGGGATTCTAGGAAAATACAGAGTTCTTCAAGCTTTTCTAAGGGTTTAACAAGTGTTTTTTAACAACAAAAGGTAGGTGTTTATAACCTAAATTTATGTTTATGAAGACATATATGTTTTATGTCATTAGGTTTAAAGTATCTGTGTTCTTGAAAGTCATTCACTCTGTTAAGGTTTTTACCAAAAATTATCTGTAAAACATGTTCTAGAATTGGTTATGATGTTATATGTTTTTGTTGTTATAATTGTTATAGTTAGCATATTTATAACTAAGTGTGCTGTATGCTAATTATAGGCTAAAAGAAGAAATTGAATTGTTCAGTGAAGTATATATTTACGAATATATGTTTTGTAGAAATATCAAAAGTTATGTATGCTAACTGAGGAATTGAACTATACATGTTAATTTGTTATATGTTGGTATACTTGTATTTCAAAGGAATCAAATTTGGTTGATAACAAAGAAAATTTCGTTCATTTGTGCTTTTAGATATCAACAATGGAGTTTTGAGTTTTAACCAAATATTATTTTAGTGATTTAAGTCTTTTAAATTTGTTGTTCAATTGTTGGAAATTGGTATATGGATAATTGTTAGCAATTATGTGTAGTTTATATTAGTTATACATATTGTTTGGGGCGAATTGTTGTTACAAATTTAAGACAGTAGCTTTGGCTCTGTTCGTCGTTTTGGTTCTGTGAGTTTCGGTGCCCCAACGTCAAAATTCACGCTCCAGCGCCAAATTTCGCGCCCCATGGCCAAAAATAGGCCAGAAGTACACGCCCCAGCGCTGGAATTCACGCCCCGACACTGAAATTCGCGCCTGACGCCTAATCGCCTCGTGCCTTCTAGCCACCGAAAAAAGTGGTGCAGGACGGACGATTTTGACCTCATGTAGTAAAACGACCATAACGTTCTCATACGAACTCCGATTGAGTTGATTAAAGATGATTCAGAACGAGGACGAATAGACCTACAACTTTCATGATTTAAGGTTTTTAATTTGAGGTCTGTAACAGTAGTCAAAATGGCCATCTTTAGGACTGTTGTGTATTTGGAGCCAATCGGAGGGCGTCGGGATGCACGAATGCAAGTGCAACCCTTTGGGTATTAGTATAACTTAATGATAACATGTTGGACATGTAATAGGATGTTGTATCAAGTTGTTAATGTGCATGTGGTGCAATGACATGATCACTTAAGTAGTTGTAATAAAGCTAAAAAGTAATGTTCATGAAAAGATGTGATGTTGTTTAAACTTAAACTTAGTTAGTAGCTATACTAAGAGTAATAAAGTAACTCATAAAGGTAATGTTAGTGTAACTAATGTGTATTGTCAATACATATGGTATGTGTAGGACTTGGGGTGAACGTAAATAGTAATTGTTTAACCTACGCACAATGCAAGTTCTCTAACTCTACTTTTATAATTGTGCAAGTTTCTAAACCTGTCTTTTTACATTAAGCAAGTTCTCTAACTCCATACTCTCGTTGAGTTAGTTTGTTGTGTTTAAGCAAGTTTTCTAATTCTAAAGCTTCGTTATGCAAATTTCATATGCTATACTTTATTGAGTAAAGTATTTCCATTAAGCAACTTCATTGTATCCAATTATTCATGATGATACAAGTTTCCCATCTCCACACTTTCGTTGAGATAGTTATTATGATTATGCAAGTTTTCTTAACTCTAAACTTGTTATATTAGCATGCAAGTACCTTTAGTTTATCGTTCAAGTTATTATTTGTTGTGCATGCTTGATATTAAATTCTAAGATGTAACCTTAGCTTAATGTTATTCAAAGCAAGGTATGATGTGTTATTCAATAGTTATGCTATTAGATTATCCCTAAAGCATGAACTTAGAACGAAATATTTATTCAGTTATGATTATTCAATAACGTAGTGTTATTATCTTTCATTTAACTAATCCTTAGTTGATGTCCGTTGAATTCCAAATTACCTTGAAGTGTATCCAAACCAAACTATCTTTAGAATGGACTTGTACTCAAAATCTTGAGATGAACAACCCTATTTATAGGGTTACGCTTAGTTTTGTACTTTCTTTTGAAAATGTTTGTATACAATACATGTCTGAAAGGGTTGATCCCCTTAAGTACCTCAAAGTCATTATGGTCGTATGACTGTAAAAGTTTAAGTTGAAAGATTACTTATAACTGTGGACAAGGTTCGTGGTCATTAGACCCTTAGTGAATGTTAAGATGTTAATACGACTTATTATTTAGTTCTATTGAGCCCCTGAATGGGCAAGGAATGTTTAAGATGTTAATAGAACCTATTGTTCAGTTCTATTGAGCCCCTAAATGGGCAAAAAATGTAAAAGTTATTCATTGTTATTTCAAGTGAGCCTTGTTTGCTTACTCTTGCCTGTAAAATCCTTACAGCTAAAGATGGAAAGGGTGACGTACCTAGCACCAGTAAAGGAAAGGGAAAGATGAACAAGTACTGAAGACTTGTAGTAGTTTTGATAGTTTTATTATCAGACTTTGGTTTAAAGAATGTAATGAAGTTTATTTAAATTTTCCGCATAACCGATTGTTTGTAAAGGTTAGATAACTTTGGGGAGATTTTATTTTATGTAATTCTGTGATAAGCGGGTTTATTATTCAATTTTATTTATGATTGGGTAGTTATAAATGAATGTTTTGATTACGTGAACACCAAATCTTGAGATAATGAAGTACCGAGATTTGGGGGTGTCACAAGTTGGTATCAAAGTTTTAGGTTATGAACCTTAGGTGGGGGAAAAAGCCTTAGGAAGTAACCTTTGAAAAGATAGTGGAGATAACTCTTATCGAGTTTTAAGGAAGAAGTAATAAAACACTTATGTGCTTATGTTTTTATAACTTATGTGCTCGCGAATGTCGAGTAGAATGATTAATAACTAAAACTTTAAAATTTTGTTGTCAAGATGACTAATGTCGAAGAATCCAGTCAAGCTAGGGAGGAGGGACATCAAATGCCTATAGAGGAGGAGCCTCGCGACATTCAGTTTGTTTGGGAACAACTACTGCCACGGGAGTCAGCTCCGTTGGTCACAGTGGTTGAAGATGAGGATGATGATGTGGAGACGGATGAGGAGGATCCCGTGGAGTTGCCACAGGAGGATGAGGATAACGAGGACGAGGAGGAAGAGACTCCACTAACCTCGATGGCTGCTCGTATGTATGATGAAGTCAACAACCGTAAGGTGGAACTTCATAACACAGTTGAGGAGTTGCAGGAGATAGTAGATGAACAACAGACTGCAATGACACAGAAGGACGACGACATCCAGGATCGAGATGAACATTTAACTAATGTTGAAGAGAAGCTGATGCAGACTGAAGGAGAGAAGGAACAACTGATCTTGATGGTCGTGGAACTGAAGAAAAAGCTGAATGAAGAAGCTACTAAGAGGGCGAGAGCTAAAGACGCATACGAGGAAGCTTATCAATGAACTGGAAGAGCAATAAGGGACGCACAAGCAAAGAGGATGAAGATGGAAGAGATGGATAAATTATTCAATACCGTGATCAATCGAGCTCAAGATCGGGTCATGGGTTATGCAATTCTGTTCGAGACTCTGCCATCATACGTGTTAGATTGCTGAACCATGTTCCGTGTTATGGAAGAAGAGCGTCAAAAGGCTACTGAGTATCTTAATAGATCATAGTAGGAAATGTGTCTATTTTGCAAGTAATAAGTGTTAAATAATGTGTAAATCCTTAGTGTTAAGTAACCATGGGATATGAGAATGATGATGTTGTCCTGTAACTTTTGTAGTTCAGGAAAGGAATGTAAATAGCAGTGATGCTATTATTGTTATGTTTTTCAAAGTTATGATGAATAAATAAAAAGCTATTATTTTATTCAAAAGTGTTATGTGGTTAATTCTTTTATGGAGGCAAGATAATTAGAAAATACTTAAAGAAGTTGGGTAATAGTCTAATAGATGTTTTTTTTAACAGAAAATGCCTCCCAGACGTGAACCACCCCGTCAGAGAACCAATGCGAGAACTAACAATAACGATGTTGAGGATAATTTCGTCAAAACCTAAGCAACCTCAAAACCTAAGCACTACGTTTAAGGAGTTTAAGGCGGTCGGACCACCTGAATTCCGTGGCTCAACGAATTCGGTCGAGGCACAGACCTAGATTATAAATAAGCAAGTGGTTATAAAATACTCATTGTTGTCGGAGAATATTCGTTTGGTCGTGGAATATTCTTCTTGTGGGGAATAATCGCATTTACAGTGCGACCTTGTGTGGGCCCACAACGTAAAAGCGATTGGATGAAGAAAATGACAAGTATAAGTTATTTATAAATAACTGCCAGCGAGTTATTCTGAGATTATCTTGTTGGAATACCGTTGGTTAAAACACGATGTCTGGCGTTGTTGCCTGACAAGAGCACACCGGTATTGCACCAATTATTGATTCTTACGTAAGAAAGCACTACTCAATAATTGTTATAGTAATTACTGTTTAGTATTTTATTTTATTGATTCAATAATTGATGCGTTGATATTTTATATTCTTTGTTGTTTCAATAATTGTCACTACACAAGATTTTCCATTATCGAAGCAATAATTCATATTATCTGAATAAAATTATTAGAAAACATTATTGGCGATGTCTAGAAAGTTCTGTCTAAGGAGAGGTTTGGTCACCTAATTGCGCGCCAAGAAGGAGAAATTCTTATTGAAAGCCCCTCTTTCTAGGAAAGGCACGGTTGGCGATCTTGTGATTCTATAATATTATTTGTGAATAATTAATTATTGATTTATATGATGAGGAAAATATTGATTTTATGTGGATATAGATGGAGAAAATTTTTAAAGTGACAATTGTTAAAAATTGATATTTTATCTTTTCTGATAAAATAATATTTTATAATATTATTATAATATAATAATGATGATATTTTTACAATGAATGTGGGATATATGAGTATATGAGGAGGAAGAGTATTTTTGTTGCATTAAATGATTAACACATGTTTTGTGTGTCGGTGGACCACATTTTTTGACTGAAAATAGATTATAGCCTGTAAAATCGTCCGTTTATGGATTTCGGTCAATTTTTGTTTGGAATTTGAAAAAACTTTCTTCTGCAAAGTTGTAGAGAATTAAATTTCCAATAAAAATTTGCGGGATTCGAATTTTCTGACAAAAGGGCTATTTATTATGAATTATTGAAGTTCTGAAGTTCTGAAATAATTGATTTTGGAAGTTTTAATTGTTTTAATTAACAAAAACGTTTTTGACATTTTGTGGGCACCATTTGCACATGTTGATGGCTGAAATCAGATGACTTAGGTGTGCATAGGAAATTTGTTTATATATAATATTATTATATTAAATTTTCTGCTTTGGTGTTCTAAGCAATTTCCTATAAATAGGGTGCTTAGGTTAGAATTGAAAATCACACCAGAAACTAAAGTTTTTTTCTCTCTTTCTCTCTGTATAATATCGAACGTATTTTGTGAGTATTTTAGTACTTTTAGTATTGCTATACGGTGCAAGTTCTTTCAGCACTATATCCAGTATTTCAGTCAGAAGTACAGTTTTTGCTAGGTAAAGGATGTTATTTTCTTCGTAAATGATATTATTTCTTCAATATCATTATGCCGAAATATTGGTCTGAATTTTTATCAAATTTGGAACTTTTCGTGTCGGGTTACTATTCATGAGTTACTATTAATGAGTTACTATTCACGAGTTACTATTCACGAGTACTATTTACGAAGCATGATGATATTTTTTGTGAAATTTCTATCTTTTAGTGTCGGAGTTACTATTCACGTATACGGAACTATTTACGTATACGGCACTATTCACGAATACAACACTATTCACAGAAAAATTAAATTTTCTTTTCTGTGTCCAAGATTGTCTGTTATGATTCCTATCTTTGATTGGATCTATGTTTTGGTCTTCATTCTTGAATTTTACTCCACTCTGATTATTTATGAAGTATTTTTGAACTTGGATTGTGTAAAGTACGAATCCTTAATATTTGTTCTTTTGTTTCACTGGATTCGTTTTCTTTAAAATATTTTTCATCATCCTCAGTCCTAAATGATGATATTACTGAATATCTTTGGCCTATAGTGCAAAGATGAATGATTTTCTGATGAATATCTTTGGCCCGTAGTGCGAAAATAAATAGGTGTTTATATGAACATGACTAACTGATGAATATCTTTGGTCCGTAGTGCAAAGATGAACCGGTGTTGAGATGAACATAACCAACAGATGAATATCTTTGGCCTGTAGTGCAAAGATGACTATTTGATTTATGATGTATATTGATTGATGTTACAGGGATAAAATATCGATGTTGGACTTTTAAATTCATAGATGATAGTAGATTTCATTCTCTACTTAACTCTTCTAATGAATTGTTGTTTCACGCAGTGATTGTTGATCTAAAACTTGTTGTCTATTGTATTCTATCGATTTTTCCTCTTTGAAGACTAAGGATAATTTGTTGTACATTATCTTAGTCATAATATTCTTTACTGGGCTAGTTGAGCTCACCCTTTTCCTTTTTGTTCCATTTTTCTTCTCAGGAGACAAGAATATAGTGGGAACTAGTCGGTGTGTGGAGTAATGGTTCAAGACAGTTGTTTTAGTAGTCCTCACTATTTTGTAAAATAGTGTATCAATATTTGTAATGAGGACTTATTTGAGTGTGGATATTGTCTAGAAGATAATATTTGTATTTAAACTCACAGTTTATATGTTGTCGTATTTTGCACGATAATTGTATTAATAAAGTTGTAGTTTTTTCTGTACCATGTATTTGGCGACTCAGAATGGGTGTTGTATACCTATTTTGGGGGCGTCACAAATCAGATCATTCGTTCAATTAGAACAATATACTATAACACATAGTACTTCGCAGTCAGCACTTAACCTAATCACATTGTCACATATGTTTAACAACCATTGAATCACAAATAAACACATATCTAATCAAATTATCTAAGTCTAGATCAATTTCTGAAACATGTCGGTGTACCGACGGCTTTATCAGGTAATTATCGAGTCTAAGACTTTATCATGTAACCTAGTATCAGTCATATTATTTTTAAATGACTTAATATAATTTTAACACATTTATTATAATTTATCATGAATTTTCAAATATCGGAGTCATTATTAAATGATTTAAATATTGAATAATTCTATTATCATTAATATTTAATTAATATTAACTATTAATGAAACCATTGCCAAAATGTTAAAGTTATTTATAATAACTTAAAATACTTTTAAAGTATTAATATTACCCTTAAATGATTTTTAAAAGAATTAAAATCGTTTTAAATAATTATCATTAATATTTAATTATTAATGTACTATTTATCAAAATATTAAAAGTCGTTAAGTATAACTTAATAATATTTTAATTCATTTATATCCTTTTAAAATGATTTTTAAATTAATAAAACTATTTTAAACTATTTATTTAATATAATTATTAAATATCATTAATATTAAATTAATATCAATAATATTAAGTTATTAATGAAATTATCCTTTAAATATTAAAAGTTATATTTTATAACTTAAAATATCTTTAAACACTTTATTTTCATTTAAAATGATTATTATAATATTAAAATCATTTTTAAACTACTTTATTTAATATAATTATTAAATAAATTAATATCATTAATAATAATTAATTAATGAAATTTACCTTTAAATATTGAAAGTTATATTTTATAATTTAAAATTTTTAAAACTATTTATTTTCATTTAAAATGATTTTTCTAATATTAAAATCATTTTTAAACTAATTTATTTAATATAATTATTAAATAAATCTAATATCAATAATATTAAAATATTAATATTTTTCATGACAAAATATCAAAAGTTATATTTTATAACTTAAAATACTTTTATAACCTTTAAATCATTTTTCTATACTTTTTACATCAATAATTCTATTTTCCATAATTTGTTTAATATATTCAATAAATAACTTAATTATCATTAATATTAATTACTTAATGAAATTCATCTCAAAATATTAAAAGTCATTAAAAATAACTTAAAATATTTTCTTATACCATAATATAATTTTAAATGATTTTTCAAATATTAAAATCATTTTTAAATAATTTATTTAATAATATAATTAAATAAATTAAATACATTTAATATTCCAAAAATATTAAATATTCATGAAATATATTTAAAATAATTAAAAACTAATTTTTGGGCTTTAAAATAAATTTTAATAATTTATTTTGTATTTTTAATAATTAAAAACTAATTTTTCTATTTATTTAATAAAAATAATGAATTTTAGAAATAAATTGTCGCTAAAGGACCCTATAGCGACGAAACTATCGCTATAGGTGTTCTTGAGCTGTTCTTGAGTTGCCCAGAAATTCATAGACATTAATCAAGGAGACAAGTTTGACCACCAACAATTGTTATTCTGTGATGGTTCTGGGCATGTTCTTCATCCGATCTTGTAGTACTCATGTAATACTACACGATTCAATAACATACAGGGCCAAACATCATAACATAAGTGTGATTCAAGCCTCGAAAACTCATGATGATCGAACAATTGCTCTTCATTTCGGGTTTCGAAATTGAAGACCAGTTCATGATAACACTTTTGGGCTTCCACAACTTTCTATCCGTATGATGTTTTTGTGATTTAAAAGTTCTACATTGTAGCCAACATGTACGACAACAGATTCATTACACAAAATCACTCTAAAAACATTACAATCATTAGATCCGGTCCGGTCAAACCATGTCAAAAAACATGGTCATCAGTTTTCTGGGTTGCCCAGAAAACCGATTCCATGATCTTCGGCTTGGTTTGACCAATCCATTATTTCTTTTCTGGTTATCATATAGGTGATTTACATGCATAAATGTGTAGTACACATAACATATTACGATTCGTTTACAACAACAGCAACAAAACAACAAACAGAAGCAAGATCAAGGCTCAGGAAACTCTTGTCAGACACGACTAAAGGATTTCTGGGTTACCTAGAAATCACTTGGTCATGGTCGGTCAACCGACTTTGACCAAGAATAACGTTTAATCCATGCATGATCTGACCCTGCTATGAGTTTCAGAACATAGATCTCATGACATACTACATGTATCAACCTTTAAACAACAAATCACATAAGCAGGATATGATTTACAGGGTCTGACATTCGTTGTTAGACCACAAAAAAAAAATCCAATTTTTTCAAAAACTTAATTTTGAGCAGATTAATGTTATGGATCTAGTATGTGTCAACCCAGATCAACTATATGGACTACAAATAACATATTCTAACATTCAAACCTAACATCTAACACCAGATCGATGGTCAGATTTCATGGCTAGGGTTTATACCTTTTCTTTGATCTATCTTGTATTTGAGCTTCTGATTTGTTAGTGGATTTCATGGGGCTGGATTTATGACTGATATATGAAGGAAATTTCAGAGGTTTGGGGTTGAGAGAGAATGGTTGAGTGTTGTGCAAAATTTAGGCTACCAAATGACATTTTTCTCTCTCCAATCTATATATATAAGTGCAAGATACAAATTATTGGCTGCTATCTAGAGGCTGATCTGCTAGAAATTAGTCACAATGTCAACATAGTTGGTCACCCACTCCATTATTGCTAGATACACAAGTTATCTCAAATAATGCTAGAGGGGCATATTAGTCTTTTCGCTTGCATTTTTAATGGCCATTATGTAATCTTGACAAACCCTTAGGGTTTGACCCTAAGATTTAGCATATAGCATTTGTAGGATTTCAAATTTAGGGTTTAAATATAATAAATATTAGTTTCTAAAAATAGAAAATTAGGGTTTGTTAAATAGATTAGGTTTCTAATTAATTATACATGAACATTATGGTTTAATATCACTAATTATAATTAACTTTGCTATTCTAGCAATTAGGGTTTATAATTAATAATTATTTTTATAACTACTAATTAGGGTTACCTAATATAGAAATTAGGGTTTCTTAATATTAATATTACAAAATGTTAATTAGGGTTTTTATATTACTAATTATGTTTTCCCTTATTAGCAATAACATCTACCCTACATGATATTAATCACATTAACACAATTTCTGACGGATCATAAACTCCGGTTTAAGTTCCACATTAGGGTTTCTGACAATTAGAATTTTCAAATATAAATTAGGGTTTTAATTTACAAATAGGGTTTCCTAATTAGCAACAAATCTTTATAATACATATCATTCACCACATAGCACGGTGTCTTAACAGATTTTTACAATCTCATTTGACCTCGGAATTAGGGTTCAACAGTAATATTAGGGTTTATATAAATATTGCTAGGGTTTGGTCATAACACACCATAATTGACCAACCATTGTCAATCCATACATAGAATACCTATTTATAGCACTGAAAAATTAAAATATACTTAATATTATATTATTATTCTCATCCATTGATCAAAATCCAAAAATTAGGGTTTGGATTCCATATCTGATTTATTCTTCCATATTTAACCTTAATAATTAAGGTTAAATGATTAACTTAATAATCTGTACAAAAATTCATATAATAAAATAATTATTATAATTATTCTAAAAATCATTTCATATATTATTTAAATAATATATAATTATATTTTATGAAAATAATTAATAAAAACATTTATACTATAAAATTAATTATTATTAGAATATAATTTATAATAGTCAATAATTATAAAATAAAATTATTTGTAAATATTCATGTAATAAATATATTTTTATTTATCACATAAATACATATACACCTTATCTTGTACAAATCCTCATCTTAAAAAAAAAAAATTATACGCAAAATTTCTAATTTGTTTATATAGAAAATATCGGGTTGTTACAAGTGCCGTATACGTGAATAGTAACCTCGACATGAAAATGTAGAAATTTCACAATAGAATTCATACCAATATTTCGGCATAATGATATTGAACGAAATAATATCATTTACGAAAAAATAACATCCATTACCTCAAAAGAACAGTACTTCTAACTGAAATATCGGATATAATGTTGAAGGAAACCTACACTGAATAGTAACTCTCAAAGTATCTAAATACTCACAAAAATACGCTCGATATTATAGAGAGAGGAAACTTATGATTCTGGTGTGATTTTCAATTCTAACTAAGCACCTTATTTATAGAAAAATTTCTCAACACACCATAAGTGGGGCCTACCAATTTCAGCAAATTTCACAACAACCAAGAGTGGGGCCCACCCATACTTTTAATAAAAACATTTATTTCCAAAACTTCAATAATTCATAATAAATAGCCCTTTTTTAGAAAAATATGAATTTTATGTCCATTCCATAGGAAATTAAATTCTCTACAACTTTTTAGAAGAAAGTTTTTCCAAATTCCAAACAAAAAATGACAGAAATCCACATACGGATGATTTTTAATACCTCCATTCCGACAAAATACTGATAAAACTTGTAAGACCCCGAAATTTTTTTTAAATAAAAAGGAATTTCCTTTATTTATTATTTTGAAATAGTAAGGGTTGATTTGATTAATGTGGATAGTTAAGGGTTAAATACGCAAATATTTCAAAATAAGCAAGTGGTTATAAAATATTCATTTTTGTCGGGAATATTCGTTTGGTGGTGGAATATTAAATCGTTGTGGGAATATTAAATGCGACGGTAGCGACCATGTGTGGGCCCCATAACTGCGATTGGATGAGGAAAACGACAAATATAAGTTGGTTAAAAATAACTTGGCGTAGTTATTCTGAATTAATATTGTTGGAATACCCGGTGGTTAAAACACACTAATACGCGTTGTTGAACAAGAAGACACCAGTATTGCATCAATTATTGATCCTTACGTAAGATGGCACTACTCAATAATTTTCACATGAGTTCTTTATTGATCAATATTTTATTTTATTGATTCAATAATTGCTGCTGCTTTGATATTTTATATTATTGTTGTTCAATAATTGTCACCGCACAATATTTCCCATTATCGGATCAATAATTCATATTATTTGAATAATATTATTAGATAACATTATTGGCAATGTCTAGAAAGTTACTGTCTACAAGGAGAGGTTTGGTCACCTAATTGCGGCGCCAAGATGGAGAGATCCTTATTGAAAGCCCCTCTTTCTGGAACGGCTGGTTGTCGTAATTGTGATTCTGTAATATTATTTGTGAATAATTAATTATTGATTCATATGATAAGGAAATATTTATTTTATATGAATATAAATGATGGATTTATTTATGTGGTTATTAATGAAGGAATTAATGCTGAGATGTTTTATTTGTATTTTGTCGGACTGGAGGTATTAAAAGATCAAATCGGTGTTATTATAGCTTTATTGTGTGAGTAATAATTTTTAATCCGACCGTTGGATTGTGGTAATTTTTGGGTATGTTATACATACATAAGTTGAGTATATGTCCACAAATTTTGAACCGTTAAAAATGCACGAATGATTTGTTATGAATTTTAAGAGGTGTCTGATTCGGAAATTAGGGTTATAATTAATTTTGGTGGAAAATTCTAGAATTGAGTGGGCCCCACTTGTGGTTGGTGAAGAAATGTGCTGAATTTTATTTCAAATGTGGTGGTGGCAATAGTAGCGTGTAAAGCCATCGTGTATTGGCAGTCAAGTCTGCTTGGTACGGGCTAACATTTTCCTATAAATAGAGGGCTAAGTTAGAATTGAAAATCACACCGTAAACAAAGTTTTCTCTCTTTCTCTCTATATTATTGAGCGTATTTTGTGAGTATTTAGATACTTTGAGAGTTGCTATTCAATACAAGTTTCATTCAAAGATCACTTGAGCCTTTCCTTCCGAATCTCGATTCTTTGAGGTAAGGGATATTATTTTTTTTCATAATGATATTATTTCTTCAATATCATTATCTTTGAAATGTTGATCTGAAGTTTTATCAAATTTGGAACTTTTCATGTCGGGTTACTATTCATGAGTTACTATTCACGAGTTCTTATTCACGAGTTACTATTCACGAGTACTATTCATGAAGCGTGAAGATGTTTTTTGTGGAATTTCTATCTTTTGGTGTCGGAGTTACTATTCACGTATACTGCCTTATTCACGATATCTGACCTTTATTCACGATATCTGGCACTATTCAATAGAAAAATAAAATTTCTTCTTTTCGTCCAAAATATCTATTCGGATACTAGCTCGATTGTATCCATGTTTTGATCATTCTTGAATTTTACACCACTATGATTATTTTTGAGGTATTGTTGGACATGGATAAAACAAAGTACTGAATCCTTAATCCTTAATCCTTGTCATTTTGTTTCACCGGATTCGTTCTTTAAAAATATTTTTCATCATCCTCGGTCTTAAATGATGATATTATTAAATATCTTTGGCCTCATGGTGCAAAGATGAATGATTTCTGAAGAATATCTTTGGCTGTGAAGCAAAGATGAGCAGTGTTTAAATGAACATGATCGATCGATGAATATCTTTGGCCTTTAGTGCAAAGATGAGCAGTGTTGAGATGAACATGACCGATTGATGAATATCTTTGGCTGTAGTGCAAAAGATGAATATTTGATTTGAGATGAATATTGATTGATGTTACGAGGATAAAATATTGATGATGGATCATTAAATTCATAGATTATAGTAGATTTCATTCTCTACGTAACTCTTCTATGAATTATTATTTCATTGTGAATATTGATCTGAAACTTGTTGTCTATTGTATTCTATTAAATTTTTTCTGTTGAAGACTAACGATAATTTGTTGTATATTATCTTAGTCATAATATTCTTTTATTGAGCTAGTTAAGCTCACCCTTTTCCTTTTTGTTCCATTCTTCTCAGGAGGCGAGAATATAGCAAATGCACGAGCCTGGGTATGGAATGAAGGTTTTAGAAAGGATTGTTTAGTAGTCTTCACCATTTTTGTAAAATAATGTATCAATAAATGTGATGAGGATTTATTTGAGAATAGATATTGTCTAGAAGATAATATTTGTATTTAAACTCACAGTTTATATGTTGTAATAATAAAGTTGTAGTTGTTTCGCATCCATGTATTTGGCGACTCGAGAATGGGTTGGATGGAATGGACCTATTTTGGGGGCGTCCACGGTTGGTATCGAGCTTAGGGATATGATCTCCGGCGGAGATCGGGAAATAGAACTAGGAGGGAGAGCGAGTAAATCCTTCGCTAGTGTGTCCTACCTAAGCTTATTTGTTAGTTGGTCAAGATATAGGGATATTATGTGATATATTGATTTCCTTAATTAACCCTTGTTTTATGATGTTTGAGAATGTCGTTGAGAATATTAACATGGAGTAAATGAGACCGTGGAGATGCTCAGACTTTACCAACGAGGAGAACGTGCAACAGTGGCAATGTTCCTCCTCATGAACAACACCACCGGCGGCGATGATGAACGAGGGATGTTTAGAAGCTTTTTGCGATTCATGCAAAATCGAGACGAGGAGACTCGTGTTCAAAATACGGAGGAGGAAATGATAGCAATTCACGGGTTGTCACACCAAGCAGTTCAAAGAGTTGGGACCACCGAATTTAAGGGAAAGCGGATCCGATCATGGCGGAAACATGGGTCAAACAAATTACCAAGATATTCGATGTCTTGGGATGCACGGAGAAACGAAGGTTCCATTCGCCACCTTTATGTTCCGTGGCGAAGCGACTCATCGGTGGAGTCTCGAAGCGTACCCATCCAAACCGCCGCACGGCATGTCTTGGGAGACGTTTGAGAGACTATTTAATGACAAATACTTTCACGAAAGTGTTAGGCTATATGAAGGAAGTGGAGTTCATCGATTAGAGCAAAACAACGTGGCGGTGTCTCGATGACGAGGCAAAGTTTGCGAGTTATCGGTTTTGCACCTCATTTGGTGGAGAATGAGGAACGTATGACGCGGATGTTTCTTAGAGGTTTGAAACCCGGCATACGTCGAGATCTCATTTCTCATAAACTTTCTCTTTATTCGGATGTTGTAAAATGGGGCTCAATTATTAGAGCGAGATAACGAGTACGGTCAACTGAGGACCATAACCGGGATCGTATTACGAGATAGCGATCAGCGTAATAATGATAACTGCGGAGAAAAGAAAGACGACGAAATGGTAACCACTCGGTGGTAATCATGGTCATGAAAAGCGAAGAAGCGAAGTCGGGGAGAGATTTTAAAAGAGGAGATTTAATAACGACTATGTGAAGACGACATCTTGGCGTGAAGAATCGGTTCTAAGGGAGGAGAACGACCACCCATTATATACTACAAATGCGGAAAAGAGGGACATATCGGTCAAACCGCCCACAACAGATTCAAGGTATGCTATAGTTGTGGAAAGGAAGGACATATCGCTCGAGATTATGCAGTAGCGAAACCTAGTTCAATGGGGACGGTGACTCAAAAGATCGTCCCGAAAAAAAGTCAAAGTCAACGATTCCGGAAGAAGGCGTTTGTTGTGGATCGTCATAATGCGAGGAACCCAAACGAGGTGATCACGGGTAAGCTATTTATAAATTCTTGCGAAGTTTATACCTTACTTGATCTGGGGTGCTACCCATTCATTTATCTCTCCTGCATGTGCTCAACGTTTAAACTTGACTCGGAGAAATTAGACTTTGACCTATCTGTGGAAACTCCGTTAGGAGAAACTTTCATCACATCCACTTGCTTATAAATCTTGTTTGATTCAAGTTGGCACCATCACCTTACCCGCTGACCTTATCTCTTTAAAGATACTTGCTTTTGATGTGATTTTAGGGATTGATTGGTTAACTACTCATCATGCCAAAATTGATTGTTTTAAAGGGTTGTTAGTTTTCATATTCCTAACCAACCTGTTGTATGCAATTCAAGCAACTAAACCATTAAAATCAATCACTATCATATCTAATCATAAAGCTATTCGTTTATTGAAAAACGGATGTCAAGCTTTCTTAGCCCATGTTATGGATTTGAATAAAGACACGTCAAATTTGAATAATATTCCTGTTGTTATTGACTTTCTGGCGTATTTCAAGAAGAACTTCCGGTCTACCCCGAACGTGAAGTTGAATTCTTTATTGATCTTGAACTGGTACAAAGCCCATTTCTAAACCCCATATCGAATGGCTCTATTGAACTTGAGGAGTTAAAGGTCCAACTACGAGGAATTGTTGGACATTGGTTTCATTCGTCCTAGTACATCTCCTTGGGGTGCTCTGTTTTATTTGTAAAGAAGAAAGAGAGGCGGAGTATGCGACTTTGTATTGACTATCGGAATTGAACCATGTCACCATCAAGAATAGGTATCCTCTACCTCGTATTGATGACTTGTTTGACCAGATTGCAAGGGGCACAATTCTTTTCAAAATCGATCTTCGCTTACGGATATCATCAATTTGAAGATTAGAATCGAGGATATTCCAAAGACGCGCCTTGAACTTCGGTATGGGCATTATGAATTCTTAGTCATGTCTTTCGGACTAACTAATGCTCCTGCGGCTTTCATGGATATGATGAATCGGTATTCAAGGAATATTTGGATCGGTTTGTTGTTGTCTTTATTGATGACATCCTTATATATTCCAAAAGTCGTGAAGATCATGAGCACCATTTGAAGTTTGGTACTCCAAAGGCTTCGTGAAAACCAACTATATGCCAAATTGAAGAAATGCGAGTTCCGGCGAGGAAGTAGCCTTTCTTGGGCATGTGGTGTCAAAACATGGAGTATCTGTTGATCCGTGAAGATTGAAGCAATACAAAGTTAGGAGCAACCAAAGTCGGTGGTCAAGTCGTAGCTTTTGGGCTTAATGGTTATTATCGGAGATTCGTGGAAGGGTTTTCTCGAATCGCTACTCCATTAACTCGACTAACTTTCGGAAGGATACAAAATTCGTTTGGAATGAAGAATGCGAGAAAAGTTTCCAAGAGCTTAAGAGGAGACTTATTTCTTTGTTCTCTAACAATACCATCTCGGTTCGGATGGATTTGTTATCTCTGACGATGCTTCGAGCAAAGGGTTAGGATGTGTTCTCATGCAACGTGGGAAAGTCATAGCCTATGCCTCGCGACAACTTAAAGAGTATGAGAGGAATTATCCTACTCATGATCTAGAGTTGGCAGCAGTCGTTTTCGCTATTAAAGATATGGAGGCACTATCTATATGGGGAGAAAGTGGAGATATATTCAGATCATAAAAGCCTTAAATATTTCTTCACTCAAAAAGAACTCAACATGCGGCAGCGACGTTGGCTCGAGCTATTGAAAGACTACGACCACACTATTCAATACCATCCTGGTAAAGCGAACGTGGTAGCTGACGCATTGAGTAGAAGATCATATGCGGGAACGAGTGCGATGATGTCAAGTATACGCATAGAGCCAACTTTAATAGAAAAAGTTAAGGTTGCTCAAGCCATCGACCCGGAGCTGATGCGTATGAAGAAGAAAGTACAAGAAGGAGCTATTCCGGAAGCGAGAATTGATGAAGAAGGAATACTTCGAGTCCACTCTAGACTTTGTGTTCCTAACGACTCTGATTTGAAGTACAAGATTATGATGGAGGCACACAATACACCATTTGCAATCCATCCTGGAAGTACTAAAATGTATCGTGATCTTCGACATACATTTTGGTGGAATAATATGAAGAGAGAGATTGCAAAGTTTATCTCGATGTGTTTAACTTGCCAACGTGTAAAGGCGGAGCATCTAGTACCTAAGGGTCCGTTGCAACCACTTGAGATTCCGGAATGGAAGTGGGAACACATTACCATGGATTTAAGTTGGGGTCTTCCTACGGTTTCTCAAGGCATCAATGCTATTTGGGTTATTATTGATAGATTAACCAAGTCTGCTCATTTCTTGCCGATCTGGTGACTTATTCCTTGAACGTCTTGCTAGTATATATGCGTAAATGAGATCGTGAGGTTGCATGGCATGCTGTATCCATAGTTTGGATCGTGACCCAAGATTCACTTCAAGATTTTGGGTTAGCTTGCAAAAAAAGCTATGGGCACGGATTTGCGATTTAGTTCAAAGATACCATCCCCAAACGGACCGACAATCGAGAGAGACTATTCAAACTCTTGAAGATTTATTAAGACTCGTGTCCTGAACTTCAAGGGCGGTTGGGATAAGTATTTACCATTGGTGGAATTCTCCTACAACAACAGATTATCGAGCAAGTATAGTTGTGGCTCCATTCAAGCATTATATGGACGAAAATGTCGTTCTCCAATATGTTGGGATGAGGTGGGTGAAGCAACATTGTTGGGACCCGAAAGTTAAATGCGTATATTTACTCTTCGAAAAGATCCAAATAATTCGACAACGTATACAAACGGCTCAAGATCGACAAAAGAGTTATGCGGATCTTCATCGAAAAGACGTGGAATTTAATGTAGGGATCATGTATTATTGCGAGTTGCTCCATGGAAGGGAGTTACAAGATTTGGGAAGAGAGGAAAGCTCAATCCACGATTTATTGGTCCATTTCAAATTCTTGACCGAGTAGGAAATGTAGCCTATAGACTTGCGTTACCTCCGAGTATGTCTCGTGTTTATAATGTGTTTCACATATCCGTATTAAGTAAATATGTGAAAGACCCAAACCACGTTATTGAGTTAGAACCTACGAGATAGCGAAGACTTAACGTATGAGGAGGTACCTATCAAGATCTTGGATAGGAAGGAGCATGTCCTACGCGCAAAGGTCATACCACAAGTTAAAGTTTTGTGGAGGAATCATGCTATAGAGGAAATGACCTGGGAATTGGAAACGGAAATGAAAGCGAGGTATCCTCACCTTTTGAAACACCAGTGCGTCACATCAATTTCGAGGACGAAATTTCATAAGGAGGGAGGTTGTAAGACCCCAAATTTTTTTAAATAAAAGGAATTTCCTTTATTTATTATTTTGAAATAGTAAGGGTTGATTTGATTAATGTGGATAGTTAAGGGTTAAATACATAAATATTTCAAAATAAGCAAGTGGTTATAAAATATTCATTTTTGTTTGGGAATATTAGTTTGGTCGTGGAATATTCGATCGCTTGTGGGGAATATTAAATGCATTTACGGTACAAGCACCATGTGTGGGCCCCATAACTGAAAGCGATTGGATGAGGAAAACGACAAATATAAGTTGGTTAAAAATAACGGCGTAGTTATTACCAAGTAATCTTGTTGGAATACACGGTGGTTAAAACACACTAATACGCTGTTGTTGAACAAGAAGCACGGTATTGTATCAATTATTGATCCTTACGTAAGATGGCACTACTCAATAATTTTCACAGTGAATTCTTTATTCAATATTTTATTTTATTGATTCAATAATTCTTTGAGTTGATATTTTATATTATTGTTGTTCAATAATTGTCATCTTGATATTTCCCATTATCGGATCAATAATTCATATTATTTGAATAATATTATTAGATAACATTATTGGCAATGTCTAGAAAGTTCTGTCTAAGGAGAGGTTTGGTCACCTAATTGCGGCATGATGAGGAGAGATCCTTATTGAAAGCCCCTCTTTCTGAGGAGCGGCTGGTTGTCATAATTGTGATTCTCGTAATATTATTTGTGAATAATTAATTATTGATTCATATGATAAGGAAATATTTATTTTATATGAATATAAATGATGGATTTATTTATGTGGTTATTAATGAAGGAATTAATCTTTGAGATGTTTTATTTGTATTTTGTCGGATTGGAGGTATTAAAAGATCAAATCGGTTGTTATTATAGCTTTATTGTGTGAGTTATAATTTTAATCCCATAGCTGGATTGGATTGTGGTAATTTTGGGTATGTTATACATACATAAGTTGAGTATATGTCCACAAATTTTGAACCGTTAAAAATGCACGAATGATTTGTTATGAATTTTAAGAGGTGTCGATTCGGAAATTAGGGTTATAATTGATTTTGGTGGAAAATTCTAGAATTGAGTGGGCCCCACTTGTGGTTGGTGAAGAAATGTGCTGAATTTTATTTCAAATGTGGTGGGTGGCAATAGTAGCGGTAAAGCCATCGTGTGCAGTGTCAAGTCTGCTTTGGCGGGCTAACATTTTCCTATAAATAGAGGGCTAAGTTAGAATTGAAAATCACACCGAAACAAAGTTTTCTCTTTCTCTCTATATTATTGAGGCGTATTTTGTGAGTATTTAGATACTTTGAGAGTTCTTTGTTCAAGATAAGTTTCATTCAAAGATCACTTGAGCCTTTCCTTCCAAGTCTTCGATTCTTTGAGGTAAGGGATATTATTTTTTTTCGTAATGATATTATTTCTTCAATATCATTATCTTTGAAATGTTGATCTGAAGTTTTTATCAAATTTAGAACTTTTCATGTCGGGGTTACTATTCATGAGTTACTATTCACGAGTTACTATTCATGAGTTACTATTCACGAGTACTATTCATGAAGCGTGAAGATGTTTTTTGTGGAATTTCTATCTTTTGGTGTCTGAGTTACTATTCACGTTATCGGCATTATTCACGTGATCTGACTATTCACGATATCTGGCACTATTCAATAGAAAAATAAAATTTCTTCTTTTCGTCCAAAATATTTATTACGGATACTAGCTCGATTGTATCCATGTTTTGATCATTCTTGAATTTTACACCACTATGATTATTTTTGAGGTATTGTTGGACATGGATAAAACAAAGTACTAATCCTTAATCCTTAATCCTTGTCATTTTGTTTCACCGGATTCGTTCTTTAAAAATATTTTCATCATCCTCGGTCTTAAATGATGATATTATTGAATATCTTTGGCACAGTAGTGCAAAGATGAATGATTTCGAAGAATATCTTTGGCTGTAGTGCAAAAAGATGAACAGTGTTTAAATGAACACGACCGATCGATGAATATCTTTGGCCTTTAGTGCAAAGATGAATAGTGTTGAGATGAACATGACCGATTGATGAATATCTTTGGCACAGTAGTGCAAAGATGAATATTTGATTTGAGATGAATATTGATTGATGTTACAGGATAAAATATTGATGATGGAATTTATTAAATTCATAGATTATAGTAGATTTCATTCTCTACGTAACTCTTCTATGAATTATTATTTCACGCGCGAATATTGATCTCAAAACTTGTTGTCTATTGTATTCTATTAAATTTTTCCTGTTGAAGACTAACGATAATTTGTTGTATATTATCTTAGTCATAATATTCTTCTTGAGCTAGTTAAGCTCACCCTTTTCCTTTTTGTTCCATTCTTCTCGGAGGCGAGAATATAGCGAGTACGAAGTCTGGGTATGGAATGAAGGTTTTAGAAAGGATTGTTTAGTAGTCCTCACCATTTTTGTAAAATAATGTATCAATAAATGTGATGAGGATTTATTTGAGTATAGATATTGTCTAGAAGATAATATTTGTATTTAAACTCACAGTTTATATGTTGTAATAATAAAGTTGTAGTTGTTTCTGTACCATGTATTTGGCGACTCAGAATGGGTTGGATGGAATGGACCTATTTTGGGGGCGTCACAAAACTCCTAAGCATTAATTCCTTCATTTATATCCACATAAAATAAATATTTTCTTATCATATAAATTAATAATTAATTATTCACAAATAATATTATAGAATCACAATAATGACAACCAGGTCGTTCCCAAGGAAAAAGGGCTTTAGATAAAGATTTTCCCTCTTCGACGCCATTAGAATAAGTGACCGCACCCTTTCCTGAGCGAACTTTCTTAGACATTTCCAATAATATTATCTAATAATATTATTCAAATAATATGAATTATTGATCTGATAATGGGAAATATTGTGCAATGACAATTATTGAATCAACAATAATATAAAATATCAACGTATCAATTATTGAATCAATAAAGTAAAATATTGAACAGTAATTACTGTAACAATTATTGAGTAGTGTCTTCTTACGTAAGAATCAATAATCCAAAACTATTGTGCAATACCGTGTGCTACTGTGTAACCACGCGTATTACTATACTTTAACCACTGAGTATTCCAAAAGTGTTAACGGTAACAACTACGCCGTTATTTATAAAAAAACTCATAATTGTCATTTTCTTCATCCGAAAGTTTTTTCGTTATAGGGCCCACAAATGACTGCGCCATTGTACAAATATTCCCCGACAGCAAGATTATTCCACGACCAAACGAATATTCCCCGACAACAATGAATATTTTATAACCACTTGCTTAGTTAAAATATTTTTGCATTTTACCCATAGCTAACCACATTAATCAAATCCACCCCTTACTATTTCAAAATAATGAATAAAGGAAAATCAATTTTATTTATAAAAAGTTGGGGTTTTACACAAACACACACACACACACACACACACACACACACACACACACATATATATATATATATATATATTAGTTATTTAATGTGATTAAATTTAAGTTTTAATTTTTCATTTGATGTAAATTTGTACTATGTGAAGTTTGTGGTTTAGATTTATTTAAATCTAGCCATATCCAACTTTCAACCGGTTCAAAAGTTTTAAAAGTGGAACCTTTGAGTTAGAATGGCTAAGATTCATTTAAATCTATTTGTCTTTCTTGTTTTGTAAATATTAAGCAACCATGCGACCTTAGATCTGTATTTAGTGGGAATGGGAAGCTGGGCTACGTGCATGCAAGGATTTAATTGACGAATCCTTTATTTTGTTACGTCTAGATTTTAATCTACATTTTAATTCAATATATTTGTTGTGCAATCTTTTAAATAATTCTATGAGTCTAGGAATCACGAATCTATGATCAATTCCTTGGATTTGGATCCAATTCTCATGATGGACAAATTTGAACTGTATAAACAGCTTGCAGTTCCTTGTAAATGTAACCATGTGCCTTAAAATAGGGATACAGATTTAAGGCCTTGACATAATCAAATTGTGGTTTGAAGTGCTAGGGTCACTTCGATGGCTTTCATGCTCATAAGAGGCCCGACACTTATGTATATATTTATTTATTTTTAGAGATGCTTCCAATAAAATTGAAATCAAGTTGAATACAGAACAAAATGGAAGTATCAAAAGCTTCAATTACTATGCGAGCATAAGGGTTTGAAAATTGCTTTTCAAAACCTCGCCTTTAAATTATTTGCTAAAAATTGATTTTATGAATCAAACCCTTTGTATATAGTTGCAAAAGAGGCATAACACTACTTTTAAACAAAGAACATAGGCCCAATTAAATACACACACACTTCAAATAATAAGGGAATTGAAAAGACGCGGTAACCGTATTTTCACAGAAATCGGGGGGTGCCTAACACCTCCCCTGTGACACGCCCAAATTCGGGTACTTCAATTCCACGGGATTTGGTGTTCACTGTACAAATATCATCTATCTATCTACCCATTATAAATGCAAACCATGCAATAGATAGAAATAAATCTTCCCTTTATAGGGTTACAACGTCTAAATCATAAACATAATCTCAGGTTAAACTAACCTTAAACATCTGTGCAAAAATATAAACAATAAGTCTTAAACAACATCATTAACTCAAGTCTAACATAAATACATCATCAAATAAAATAACAAGTCTTCATCACTTGCTAACTTTGCCCTTGCCCTTACTAGTGGAAGGTTCATCAGTTTTTTCGTTATTAACTGCAATGTTATTATTAAGCAAGAGTGAGAACTAATGCCCACAAGTATAATAATGAAATAATAGTATAATAACATGCGAGTAAATCAAAGACATCTGAATAAAAGCTCAACTTTTGAATCAAGAATGAATAACAAGAAACAAAAGAATTTTGAGGGTCATAAGACCTTGAACTATGTCCTAGATTATCAAGGGTTATACTTGAAACCTTTAACAGTCATAAGACTATGGACCTTTCTACTCGTACTTAGGGGGATTAGCCCTTAGTACCATACTGTGCACAATATCTTAATGTTAACGCATAAGTAAATCCCTTTACACCGTTGTTCATCTCAGTTTGACATTCGAATCCGCACCAAAGGAAGTTTGGTTTGGATAATTAAATAAGGGTTCTAAAATTTAGAACGTTCATCAACTAAGGACTAATTGAATCAATAAAGTTCACTAGTCTAATAAGGTTCAACAATAATGATATTCAATTCGAATAATAATCTCAAGAAGTATACAATAGAATAATTATTGTATAACTGAATCATGCTTTGAAAAGATAATAAATCTTTAATATAACATTTGAACTTGAATAATAGTAATGATAATTTACTCGAGATAAATAATAAACTTGAACAATAATGACAAGTAGGGTTAGGAAACTTGCCTCGTGCGTAGATTACACTTTAATTAAACTCGTTCTTTGATTTAAATCCTGCATACCATTCATATTCACAATACCAATTAATTATAACTTAACTAATCATCATAAACTCATTCTCTTTGTCTACTTTGATTATTAACTATACTTAGTTAATTTACTACTTTGTCACATAATTTACACATCATGAATAACAAGCTAATTATGTATTCAATAATTTAATCCACATGTAATTATGTTATTTACATGTTAAACAACTATTTTAACATCTCATTATACTTCTAACATGTTTACATGTTCATTAAATTAAGTTACTAACACATTGCTAGACTTAAACATTTTAAAAATTCCATCTCTGAACTTTTCGGAGGTGGTGGCTGCATGCTGCTACCACCATATATCTTCGATTCATATGCATATTGCATTGGCGTATTATTACCATACATTATTCTTGTTACATAGGCCATGCAATATGACGGCAATGGTATTGCATAAGGCCAATTTTAATTGAAAATATGGTATTTGTAATAGATGTATGCATGTGCAGTGGTGCGAATGTTTAGGTGTGAGATCAAGGTCATGCGCTTAAGAAGGCTGACTATCAATGCACATTAGCGAAAATTGCATAACACAGCCAAAAACTCCAATTTAAAATATTACTACACAAATTTAGACATACCCACATGTTATAATTCATACATAATCGTTACCCAACATCTATAAAGTGATTTTAGCCCATTAAAACACATAATCAAAGAGTTTAAGCATGCACTTTCACTGACTTTGATGTTCTTGGAGGTTTTGAAAATAAAACATGAAAATTGTCACTACGGATTCGTTATAACACCGAATCCGTTTATTTAAACTTTTGTCTCTTCGTATCAACATGCATAATCATATACGAGTGTAAAATTTAGGGATAATATACGATCAATACATAAAATATCACGTATAAGGCCATAAGGCCAAAACCCATACTCTGTAATTTTGTAGAAATCATATACGATGTATTATTATGAAACTGATGATATGGAATCATGCAATATATATATATATATATATAATACGATTTGATATATCTTAACCCATAAATAACTTATAAATATTACTCCTTTCTCAATCACAGAGGCTTTACAAAACTTTGAAAGCCATTTTCTTATAAAACTGAATGACGTAAAAATAGAATTTGGGAAGAGGAGATTACCCTGAGAATAAGTATAGATTATTAGGGAATAGATTTCTTCTCAACTCTTCTTCAATCAAAAATCTCTCAACACTTCTCAAACTCTCTCTGAAACTCTCTCTGGTTCTACTTTTCTAGACTTAGGAAAAATGAAGAAAGAAAAAAAAGACGTCGATATAATAAAAGAATCGACGATCGAGTGGTCGATTAACCCAATAATAGGTAATGCTCCCAACTCCCCATAGGGCCTTGTTTGGTACGGCAAAATAGATTTAAAACCATTTAATTTAATAAAGATTTATCATATAATTTAATAAATGTCACACTCCTTTATAAAATAAATCAATATCTTATTTAATTTATTTTAATTAAAATCTTATAATTTCTCATAAATTCACATAGTCACATAAGTAATTTTCTCATTAATAATAAAATAATATTAGGCTTATTAAATATTTCTTTTAATTTAATAAACTCACATAATTACATACTTGAATAATAATTATTCTCCACATTAATTTAATAAATATAACACATATCATTAAATTAATCTATCATAATTGCATCAATTAATTATTAAATCTAATAATTAAATCCTCAAAAATATTTATTTAATTCATAAATATTAAAATTTAATTTACAAAAAATCTCGTTCGTCACATCTTTCCCCCTTAAAAGGATTACATCCCCGAAATCACGACTCAATAAATTCAATTCGATACATTCTCCCCCCCCTTTTTATAAAGATTCATCCCCGATAATCGCTTTACAAATAATTAAGTAAATAAATGAGGGTAATTATTCATCATATTTTCTTCGAGTTCCCACGTAGCTTCTTCAACGTTGGGGTTCCTCCAAATTACCTTAACAGAAGGTATAACTTTATTTCTGAGAACTTGTTCTTTTTGGTCGACAATTTTGACAAGAATTTCTTCGTAAGATAAGTCTTTTTCAAAATGTAGGGGTTCATATTCAATTACATGCTTGTAATCAGCCTTGTAGGGTCGTAACACAGAAACATGGAAGACGTTGTGAACATTCTCGAGTGATGGAGGTAAGGCTACCTCATACGCGACTTCACCGATTCTTCTCAATACTTCAAAGGGTCAAATGAATCTTGGGCTCAATTTCCCTTTCTTTCTGAACCTGATTTTCCCCTTCCAGGGAGAGACCTTCAAGAAAACATAACTACTTGATTCAAAATCGATATTTTTACGATGTGGATTAGCGTATTTCTTCTGTCGATCTTGAGCCACTACCAGTCATGCTCGGATCACTTTAACTATTTCTATCGTTTGCTCTACCAATTCTGGCCCTAGCAATTGTCTTTTACCAACTTCATCCCAGTAAAGCGGAGTTCTGCACTTTCTGTCGTATAACGCTTCGTAAGGCGGCATGCCAATACTAGCGTGGTAACTGTTGTTGTAGCCGAACTCTACTAACGGCAGGTGATCATCCCAATTTCCTTTGAAATCCATCACACAGGCTCTTAGCATATCTTCTAACGTTTGAATTGTTCGTTCGCTCTGTCCGTCTGTTTGAGGGTGAAAAGCTGTACTCATTCGCAATTGCGTACCCATGCATTCCTGAAGGCGTTTCCAGAAATTTGATGTGAAGCGTGGATCTCTATCAGAAACAATTGACACTGGCACTCCGTGCCTCGAAACAATCTCTTTCACATATAACCTTGCCAACTGATCTAAGTTGAATCTGATTTTGATCGGAAGGAAGTGTGCGGATTTCGTCAGTTGGTCAACGATAACCCATACTGCGTCATAGCCTTTCTGAGTCGTCAGAAGGCCGACCACGAAGTCCATTGTAATATTTTCCCATTTCCATTCTGGGATTTCCAACGGTTGAAGCAATCCACTTGGTCTTTGATGTTCTGCTTTTACTTTTTGACAGGTAAGACACTTGGCAACACATTCTGCAACATCACGTTTCAAATTCGGCCACCAAAAATGTTGTCTAAGATCATGGTACATCTTGGTACTACTAGGGTGAATCGAATATCGTGAACTATGAGCCTCCCTTAAAATACCTTCCTTAATCTCTTGAACTGGCGGTACCCAAATTCTACTCTCAAATCTTAGTATTCCTTCCTTATCCATCTTAAATCTCAATTCAGTTCCTTCAGATATCTACTTTATCACCTTTTTATATTCTTCGTCCCGAAGCTGAGCCTACTTAACTTTATCCAGTAGGGTTGTACCAGATTGCATCTGAAATATTTTCTCATCAATCTCCATAGGATACTTCACTTCCAATTCCAATTTCTCCATTTCTGCAATTAGCTCGTCCTGAGCAGTCAACATCATTAACTTCTCCCGATCCTTTCTACTTAAGGCATTGGCAACAACATTCGCCTTACCCGGATGGTATAAAATCTCACAGTCGTAGTCCTTAATTAACTCCAACCACCTTCTTTGACGCATATTCAAGTCCTTCTGCGTGAAAATATATTTCAGACTCTTGTGGTTCGTATATATTTCACACTTCTCCTCGTAGAGATAGTGCCTCCAAATTTTTAAAGCAAAGACAACTGCAACTAACTCTAAGTCATGGGTCGGATATCCCTTCTCGTAATCCTTCAATTGTCGTGACGCATACGCAATGACTTTGCCGTTTTGCATCAGCACATAGCCAAGTCCTTTATGCGACGCATCATTATAAACAACAAAATTTCCTGTATCATCCGGAAGGGATAACACAGGGGCCGTACTCAACCTCTTCTTCAATTCTTGAAAACTTTCCTCACACTTATCCGTCCAAACAAATTTCACAGCTTTACGAGTTAAATTCGTTAGCGGAGTTGCGATTTTGGAAAAGTCTTGAATGAACCTTCTATAATATCCTGTTAATCCAAGAAAACTTCTTACTTCTGACGGCGTTCTCGGCTTATCCCAGTTAATCACGGCTTCTACTTTGGATGGATATACCAAAATTCCATTTTTATCGATTACGTGACCAAGAAATTGTACTCGCTCGATCCAGAATTCGCATTTCAAAAGTTTAGCGTACAACATCTCCCTCTCAATACTTCCAACGTTAACCTCAAATGTTCTTCATGTTCTTCTTTGGTTTTGGAATATACCAAAATGTCTTCTATAAATACCACCACGAATTTGTCCAAAAAAGGCTTGAACACACCATTCATTAGTCCCATAAATGTCGCAGGAGCATTCGTTAGACCAAACGACATTACTAAAAATCAGAGGTGACCGTATCGCGCTCGAATCGCCGTCTTGATACATCCTCCGCCCTCACCTTCAGTTGATGATAACCGCTTCTCAAGTCTATCTTGGAAAAGTATCTCGCTCCCTTCAATTGATCAAACAGGTCGTCGATCCTCGGTAATGGATATCTGATCTTAATCGTGACCTTATTCAGTTCTCTATAGTAAATGCAGAGTCGCATCGATCCATCCTTCTTTTTCACAAACAACACCGACGCTCCCCACGGCGATACGCTCGGTTGAATGTACTTCTTGTCCAACAATTCTTGTAGTTGTACCATTAATTCCTTCATCTCTCTCGGTGCCATTCTAGTATGGTGCCTTCGATAGTGGAGCAGTTCCGGGCGCCAAATCGATTACGAAATCTACCTCTCTATCTGGTGGAAGTCCTGGTAAATCGTCTGGAAATACGTCAACGAAGTCCCTCACAATCGATATTTCTTCTACCTTCGGATTCTCTCTTCGACTATCGACTATGTAAACTAAGTATCCTACACAAATTGTCTCAATAACTTCCCGGCACTCGCATCATCATCGACAACTCGCAAACATGTTTAAAGCGACTTCTTACCATAAAATACAACCTTTGACGAGTCATAAGGTTAATACGCTTTTTGGCAATCAATTACGTTAGTAATTGAATAATCACCCATTCCCAAAATAACGCCAAATTCCCCAAGTCGAATAGGGATAAGATCTACGTTC
Source organism: Panax quinquefolius (assembly GCA_020205615.1). Lineage (NCBI taxonomy): Eukaryota > Viridiplantae > Streptophyta > Magnoliopsida > Apiales > Araliaceae > Panax > Panax quinquefolius. The sequence goes on along the minus strand of CM035160.1, from coordinate 129,715,160 downwards.
ATGATATTACCATTAATATCCACTCTACGCTTCTTAAACACGCATACTTAACAGGAATTATCTCTCTATTCGCAATTTCTATATTCATGGGATATTCCAACTCATCCATAAGCAAATCTAAACTATTAGCAAAGTCTTCGAATATAAAGGAACAAGTAGCACCCGAATCAAATAAAACATAAGCATTAACTTCATTGATCGAAATGATACCGACACCACATCACGAGACCGGATTGCATCCCGCATCATTATATTGAAAGTCGTATGGCGGTCGGTTTGTTGTTGCGGTTGATCCGGTGATGGTTAAGGCATTTCCACTGTTATTTCCCCGGTTTCCTCCTGATCCTGACCCTCCCGATCCCTTCTTGGGACAATCTCTTGCCAGATGGTCCTTCGAACCTTAAGTAAAATAAGCACCCTTCTTTGGGTTTGGACAGTTTGGTGCTATGTGGCCTTCCTGACCACAATTGTAGCACACTCTTTTTCCTTTCATACAAACTCCCATATGGCTTTCCTGCAAGTCGAGCATGCTTCGATTCTTTTCTTCTGATGACCTTGTTGATTCCCCGATGATGAGTTGTCATTCCATCTTTTCTTCTGATTGAAATTTCCACCTCCTTTGCCACTTCCATTGACCTTGTTATTTCCTTCACCTTCACTCTTCTTCTTCTTTTGATCTTGATTGTACTTGGTCACCGCATCGCTTCCACCTTTAGCGAGGATGGCCTTTTCTAGTACTCCAGCAAACGTGTTTAGCTGAAACATTGATACCTTGCTGTACACCCAAGGCTTTAGTCCTTGTTCGAATCTTCTGGCTTTTCTCTCGTTAGTGTGTACTTGGTAGGGGTGAACCTTACCAACTCATTGAATTTAGCCGCGTAGTCAGGTACGTTCATGTTTCCCTACTTCATTTCCAAAAATTGAACCTCCATCTGATTCTGCGAACTAGTTGGGAAATACATTTCGAAAAACATCTCTTTAAATCTTTCCCACGTAATCACGCCTTCACCTCCTCCTCGCACTTTGTTTGCTTGCCACCAAAGAGCTAGCCTCGGACTTCAACATAAACATTGCAAAAGCGGTCTTACGTCTTCTAACCCTAGCAATGTCGAAAACCTTCTCCATTTCCATAACCCACGTTTGAGCCTCGATTGGGTTCATGGAACCTTTGAACTCTGGCGGTCCCACCGCCTTGAAGTCCTTAAACGTTGTGTTTGGTGGAGCTTGAGGTTGGTTATTCATAGCTCCGGTCAGTAAGTTAACCAACTGTTGCACGGGATTAGCGTTGGCATTAATGTTATTATTGGTTGACTCTTCCTGAGCCGGTTGATGTTGTTGTCTTCTCCTTGGCGGCATTTTTCTGTTAAATAAACGCTTTATTAGAACTTTATTTATTTCTCTAAATAGTTAAGGCATTACTTAACAATTTAACATACTCATTTAACACATCATCTCAAACAACTTGATATATTTTCATTCAAATCAAAAGTTTTAACATTAAATGATAGCATAACTGCTATTTACATCAACTATCCTGGAATAAAGAATTCACAGGATTTAAAACATTCAAATATTCTTTCGTTCATAAACACATCAGAATTTACATCTAAAACTAATTAAGTTCTTCACATGATTAAATAAATCATATCACTGTCGATCAAGGTACTAATTAGCCTTGATACGCTCCTCTTCTAAGATGCGATGCATCGTCCTGCGATCCATCATGTATAATGGTAGTCCTTCGAACTGGATTGGGTACCTCAAAACTCGATCTTGGGTCTCATTCATTGCCTTGTTAAGTGTAGAGTACGTTTCCCCAATCTTCGCTTTCTTTGCGACGACTATCATCCTCTCGCATCGATCACCGACGCGATTCTCTTACCCACCTTTCCTCTCGCTATGTTTTTAGCCTTTCGGAGGTTTCCTTCGGTTCCTTCTTCAGTTCTATCTCCTTGGTCTTATCTTTAGTTTGACCCTTCTCATGGACCAAATCTCATTCTACATTTGCCAGTCGAGAGTGAAGAGTTGAAATCTCCCTCTCCTTCGCTTTCTGAGAGTAATATCTTGAATAACCGCCGCTTTCACCAAATCTCGGACCTCGCCTCGTAACTCCACGTTACGGTCGTATAACGTGTCATACATCTCAAAGATCCACGGTGTACCGTGGTAACTCCTCTTCTTCCTCTTCCTCTTCCTCAACAAATTCCTCCTCAGGATCAGTCTCAGGTTCATGCTCCTGACCAACAACGGTGATCAATAGAGATGATTCCTCTCGCACCTACCGCTCCCTAACGACATGAATGTCTCGGGGTCCTCCTCTCGCTTGCATTATAGGTACCCGGGTTCCTCCTCAAGAGGTACTATAATTACTTGGGGTTCTTCCTCCCACTGACTTGACTAGCTTCTCCAACATTCGACATCCCGACAACAAAATTTTAAGTTTTAGTTACTAATTAGTATCATCTAACGATATACTTTAACACATAAACACATAAGGTCTTTTATTATCTTTAATGAATTACATAAATTCATTTCTTATAACTCGATAAGAGTTTTCCATCACTATCTTCTTTCTATAAGGCTACTACCTAAGGTTGGTCCCCCACCTAAGGTTCATAACCTACAGCTTTGATACCAACTTATGACAACCCCAAATTCGGGTACTTCAATTCCACGGGATTTGGTGTTCACTGTACAAATATCATCTATCTATCTACCCATAATAAATGCAAACCGTGCAATAGATAGAAATAAATCTTCCCTTTATAGGGTTACAACGTCTGAATCATAAACATAATCCCATGTTAAACTAACCTTAAACATCTGTGCAGAAATATCTAACATATATACATCATCAAATAAAATAACAAGTCTTCATCACTTGCTAACTTTGCCCTTGCCTTTACTAGTGGAAGGTTCATCAGTTCTTTCATTCTTAACGGCAATGTTATTATTAAGCAAGAGTGAGCACTAATGCCCACAAGTATAATAATAAAATAACAGTATAATAACATGCGGGTAAATCAAAGACATCTGAATAAAAGCTCAACTTTTGAATCAAGAATGAATAACAATAAACAAAAGAATTCTGAGGGTCATAAGACCTTGAACTATGTCCTAGGTTATCAAGGGTTATACTTGAAACCTTTAACAGTCATAAGACTATGGACCTTTCTACTCATACTTAGGGGGATCAAATTTTAGTACCATACTATGCACAATATCTTAACGCTAACGATAAGTAAATCCCTTTACTGTGGTTGTTCATCTCGGTTTGACATTCGAATCGCACTAAAGGAAGTTTGGTTTGGATAATTCAATAAGGGTTACAAATTTAGAACGTTCATCAACTAAGGACTAGTTGAATCAATAAAGTTCACTAGTCTAATAAGGTTCAACAATAATGATATTCAATTCGAATAATAATCTCAAGAAGTATACAATAGAATAATTATTGTATAACTGAATCATGCTTTGAAAAGATAATAAATTTTTAATATAACATTTGAACTTGAATAATAGTAATGATAATTTACTCGAGGTAAATAATAAACTTGAACAATAATGAGAAGTAGGGTTAGGAAACTTGCCTCGTGCGTAGATTACACTTTAATTAAACTCGTTCTTTGATTTAAATCCTACATACCATTCATATTCACAATACCAGTTAATTATAACTTAACTAATCATCATAAACTCATTCTCTTTGTCTACTTTGATTATTAACTATACTTAGTTAATTTACTACTTTATCACATAATTTACACATCATGAATAACAAGCCAATTATGTATTCAATAATTTAATCCACATGTAATTATGTTATTTACATGTTAAACAACTATTTTAACATCTCATTATACTTCTAACATGTTTACATGTTCATTAAATTAAGTTACTAACACATTGCTAGACTTAAACATTTTAAAATTCCATCTCTCGAACTTTTCGGAGAGTGGTATGCTGCATTTCGTTATTACCTCGATCTTAATATTGCATTTACATACCGCAAATGACGGATATGCAATTGGGACACATAATGGCTGTCATGGTGAAACTTAATCATGCATGCGCGATGGTGATCCGACGCTGATGGTGCGGATGTTTAGCGTTGAGATCAGGCGCCAGCCACATGAAAGCGAACTGCTCGCAATTCAGCGAAAATTGCGTAACACGCCCAAAAACTCCAATTTAAAATATAACTACACGAATTTAGACATACCCACATGTTATAATTCATACATAATCGTTACCCAACATCTATAAAGTGATTTTAGCCCATTTTAACACATAATCACAGAGTTTAAGCATGCAATTTCACTTACTTTGATGTTCTTGGAGGTTTTGAAAATAAAACATGAAAATTGTCACTACGGATTCGTTATAACACCGAATCCGTTTATTTAAACTTTGGTCTCTTCATATCAACATGCATAATCATATACGAGTGTAAAATTTAGGGATAATATACGATCAATACATAAAATATCACGTATAAGGCCATAAGGCCAAAACCCATACTCTGTAATTTTGTAGAAATCATATACGATGTATTATTATGAAACTGATGATATGGAATCATGCAATATATATATATATATATATATATATATATATATATATATATATAATACGATTTGATATATCGTAACCCATAAATAACTTATAAATATTACTCCTTTCTCAATCACAGAGGCTTTAAAAAACTTTGAAAGCCATTTTCTTATAAAACTGAATGACGTAAAAATAGAATTTGGGAAGAGGAGATTACCCTGAGAATAAGTATAGATTATTAGGGAATAGATTTCTTCTCAACTCTTCTTCAATCAAAATTCTCTCAACACTTCTCAAACTCTCTCTGAAACTCTCTCTGGTTCTACTTTTCTAGACTTAGGAAAAATGAAGAAAGAAAAGAAGACGCGTCGATATAATAAAAGAATCGACGATCGAGGTGGTCATTAACCCAATAATGGGTAACTGCTCCAACTCCCCATAGGGCCTTGTTTGGCTGGCAAAATAGATTTAAAACCATTTAATTTAATAAAGATTTATCATATAGTTTAATAAATGTCACACTCCTTTATAAAATAAATCAATATCTTATTTAATTTACTTTAATTAAAATCTAATAATTTCTCATTAATAATAAAATAATATTAGGCTTATTAAATATTTCTTTTAATTTAATAAACTCACATAATTACATACTTGAATAATAATTATTCTCCACATTAGATTAATAAATATAACACATATCAATAAATTAATCTATCACAATTGCATCAATTAATTATTAAATCTAATAATTAAATCCTCGAAAATATTTATTTAATTCAATAAATATTAAAATTTAATTTACAAAAAATCTCATTCGCCACATCCCCCTTAGCTAAGAAGCCCCTAACTCTATGAATCTCGGTTTCCAAGACTTAAATAGAGTCCAATAATTTGGTTTTTTTGAAAAATGTTTCATAACTCGGTTGAGTTGGTACAACCATTTCATTCCTACTAACTGGTGGCTCTATAAAATCAATATTTTCCAAGCATCGACATTTTATGTCAGACTCTTTTGTCAATTTCACCCTTTCAACAAGGTTCGAACCAAGTAGAAAACATAAAGGGTAAGAAATATTTAAAAGAGGAATTCTAGAGAAATTTTTCTTGACGTTGACAGGTAGCGACTCCACTGGGGCAGTTAAGGGCTTAAGCCTCTTTTTAAACTTTTCAAATTCCTTTTTTATCTGCCTGTGTGTGGATGTTGTCTTTACATTGAATGGATGTAAATAAATGTTTTACTACTTTATATTAATGCCTCGCACAATGCCATCATTACATACGGTGAGACGCATTGTATGAGAATTTATGTTGTGTGATTCCTCCACTAGAAGGCAAACCCATCGGTGTTTGATTAATGGACTCAAAGGAGACTAATCCTACAAGGCTATGGAAAGGCGCCACTCAAATCCGCTCTAATTGAAAGATCGGATTAACTTCCCATCTAGTAAATTACGATGATCTGGGGACCTTCATGCCGAAAAAGCCACGAGAATAGCTTATGATAGGTCAGCCTATGATAAACCAAATGCGAAGGAAAGTCTCTTCATGCCTTTCCCTTTCAAATCAATGTAAATTTCAATTCCATGGAAGTATCAATTAAGTGTGAATATCATTCCCATTCCCTGTCAATGTTATTATTGTTCAAATATTAAATTATCATGCTATCCTGTCAGCAAAACAACTAACATCTGTTTTGCAGGAAAACATTAAAAAACCTAGAAAAATGACACATTTCATAGTAGACATCCTGTTAAAATATATATATATATATAACAAAATGAACATACCTATTTTTATTGTAGGAAAATATTGGTCCCACTACCTAGTTTAAATCTAAGAAGGCTCAAAGCCTATCCACTAACATTGGAAGAAAGTACCCAATAGGGGACAAGTTTCATTTCTCGAGAAGAGTTTGAGGGACTTAGAAACCAGATAACAGAGTTAGCTATTTTCCTGAAAGAGCAGAGCAAAGGTACTCAGGGTCAATAAATACTCACGCAAACAGAAACCTTTACACAAGGAGGGAGCCAAGATACTAACAAGAAAAAGGAAACTCAGATTCTAGAACCTCAAAATAATGAAAAACCCAACAAAACCCTTGAAATCACTAATCTCAAAGAAGATCGAGAAACTAGTGATATCTAAAAGAAATTCCAAAAAATGGAAGAAATCATTCAATCAATTAAAGGGATTGGAGTCTATGGGAGTGTAAATTACTCAGATCTGCATCTTTCCAGGGGCCCATTATCCAGACAAGATTCAAATCCCTGATTTTGAAAAATATGACGGATTTGAAGATCCTTACACTCATTTGAAAGTGTTCATTGGAAAACTCGGATCTTACGCTGAAGATGAGAAACTAAGGATGCAGTTGTTTTAGAAAAGTTTGACCGGAGAAACTAGAGCATGGTATGCCCAATTGGACAATTCCAAAATCCACAGCTGGGTGGAGTTAACACATGTCTTCCTAAATCAATACAGTTTCCAATCAAAAATGGCTCTAGATAGATATCAAATTACCAAGGTTAAGAAGCAAAGCAGTGAATCGTTCTGTGAATATGCCCAACGGTGGAGACGTCTGGCTGCTCAAGTCATTCCATCAATGACAAAAATAGAAATGGTAATGACATTCATTGATATACAAGAAGGTCCATTTTACGAGAGGGTCCTAGCAGGTATATGAAAACCATTCTCAGAAATGATTAAACACGGAGAAATGGCTGAAATGGGGTTGAAGTCAGGAAAGATTAAAGACCTTACTTCTTTAGAAGCCGCGGCTGAGCACACTCAGGCTAAAAATTATGGGAATAATCCTCGAAGAGTTCATAAAAAGAAAGAAGAGGATGTATCCTTGGTACTAGAAGGACAAAATCAGATAGGCAATCAAAACTTGCCCATTCAAAGGAGAAATTATTCCTCTTTCCAAACTTCTGCACAATCTTCAAATCCTCCGTTTCAAAAAACTGGAGAAGTTAAACATCGTAGAACATTCACACCCTTAGAGGACTCACTGGAAAATGTACTAAAACTTCTGATAACATAAAAGAATATTGTCTAGCTCCTTCCCCCAGCCAATCCAAGTGGAAGAAATTTTGACCCAAGTAAGAAATGTGCTTATCATTCTAGAGCTGCAGGTCATGATACCCAAGATTGTTGGTCTCTTAAGCACAATATCCAGGATCTGATAGACAATAGGGAGATTGTGGTGACAACACAAGAACAACCACATGTTCAAGATAATCCTTTACATCAACACAATGAAGAGATAGTCAATATGATCGGTATGGGAAACAAAGAAGGTTCCAAATACCTTCATGATATAAGCGAGTCCTCTCAAACAAATAAGGACAGCTCAAATAATTTGGAATATTCAAGAAGATAGTTTTTGATAGAACATGAAATAAAATCTATCAAGGAACAGGGGTAACTGGCATAATTGGTAGTTTATCAACATCAGATAACACGACAATTGATAAATCAAACCAATCAGCGAGAAATAAATCCTCTTGCACCTAAAATTAGTCCCATTGCCCAGAAGGATCATTATCAGTTCCATGAGCATGAACCCTGGGCAGACAAGGTTGCTAGGGAAGAAAAGTTATGAGAAAACAGAGAGTTCGCCTTTAAAAGAAATTTCACTCATTTGAATCAGCCTATAAAAGAAATTCTTCAAATGTTGATCAACTAGGGAAAATTCATAGAATTATTACCCCCAGTGGACCCTCGATCCAGGAATTTCAATCCCGATAGGATCTATCAATATCATTCCAACACTCCTGGTCATGACACAGAAGATTATTGGGGATTTCGTCACTTAATTTAAAATCTGATTGAAAGCGGTGAACTGTCTAAAGTAAGCCAAGATTATGCATGTCCTAATGAAGAAGTAATCTTTTCTCCCATAGTAGTGGCTATCATTTCCTGTGAGAAGGACATAGTCATAATACCCCTGATAATTTAAGGAAAAGGGGACCAAAAGGGAAAGAATCCTGTGAAAGTGGTTGCGCCCGAGCCTCTGATGTTGCTATTCAGACCGCAATATCATGTAATTAGCTTGAAGAGAGTCCCATAGAACTATGGGAAAGATGAGGGATTAACATCAAACCATATTATTGTTATATCAAAGGAAAACCCGATGTATCTACCTTAGCAACCTGGCACACGTCAGTCTATGGCCCAGAACCATGCTGACTCATCTTAGCGACCGAAATGACAATTTCGGTCACTAATATCGGTTACAGATAGGTCAGTCGCTGATAGTGGTCGCTGATGTGAATTCTAGCGACCAGATTTTATGTGACAGCTATCAGCGACCGCATTCGGTCGCTGATGATCATCTGCGACCGACTGCGATCGTAGATAGGCTTTTTTCTTGTAGTGTTGGATAGATCACATTTTCAATAGTAATGTGATATCTTTCACTGATGATGACATACCATCAAAAAGGACGGATCATTGCAAGTCATTGTACATAGCAGTGATGTCGTCAGGATATGTGGTAGGAGGTGTGTTAATAGATGGAGGATCGTCCTTGAACATATGTCCCTATAACATGTTGGAAAGAATGAAGATCAATCTAAATCGAATTCTGGACTAGTCATGTAGTCATAAGGGCCTTTGATGGATCTCGGTGAGAGGTTATAGGAGAAATCAAACTTCCATTACAGATTGGTCCCCATACTTTTTATGTATCCTTCCAAGTTCTAAACATTACCACTAGATATAATTTATTGTTAGGAAGATCGTGGATCCATAAGGCAGGAGCAATTATGTCCACCCTTCATCAACAAGTCAAGTACATCATTAATGAAAATCTGGTAACTATCAATGTCAAACCAGAATATCATGTCCATATATAAAGCGATATGCCTTTGATAAGTCTCGATGAGGGAGTTGAGCCTGTCAGTTTCCAAGCCCTTGAGGTGAACAACACTCAGTACCAACCTAGTGGGGTCCCACCTTTAAATACCAGAGTTTCCACCGAAGTAATGTCGTCTAGTCAAGAAATGATATCTTTGGGTTTCTGGCCTGGACAAGGGTTAGGGAAAAGTCGGCAAGGAATCAGAAGTCCAATTCAAATTCCTAGCCAGATGGGGAAGGTTGGATTAGGATATTCCTCTGGATCAAACCATCGGAACCCGCACAAACATCCATCGGTTCCTTCCTCTACCATTCTGCTACCAAACCTTACGGATGTCGAATTTGTGAAGCATATGAGGAAAATTCATGTTACGACCGCTAGTATGCTGATTCCTAAGGTTAAACCGATCATTAGAAAAGAAGTCCTGAAGCCTGAGAAGGAAAGCAAGGAAAGAAATGAAAGGTTTCTGCAAGAAGTGCAAGATCGGTTTGGAAAGATGCATTTTCTTGCACATACTGAGGGTCTGAACGAGGATATCCCAGATGATGACTATCCAGAAGATAAAATCCTTATCCCTCGCATAAATAGGGCTATCTATAACAAGACTTTTATATGGCTAAGACAAATATCTTGTGTTCCTTTTTTTTTACTTTAGTCCCACACGGATATATAACTTGGTAACCAACCAAGTTAGCATGTGGCCAAGTAAATATATAACTTGGTGACCAGTGAGTTGCCCTGAAATTTCATGTGTGTACACCTAGAAGGAGGGATTTGAATAAGTGTATGTGATTAAAATGATGAACAATGACAAATTTATTTTTTTCTGTGACAGAAGTAATTCAGACAAGTAGGACCTGTCTATTTTGGAATATGAATTAAATTGTTACTAAGAAACAAACAGGTGGGACTTGTCTGCTTTATTGTCTGTATTGAATTGTTAAGCAGAACCTTCTTTATATTACTTCAAATTTAACAGTACAATGTATGCAGACTTATGGATAGTTTTCTAATGCAGAATTAAGCAAGATGACCAATATAATCAGCAAACCACAAACACACCAAGAGTTTTACGTGGTTCGGTCTCTAATCTCTATTTTAGTGGAATATTCCATGTCTAATGTCAATTGGTATTGAAGACTCTTTTATTAATAAATTATTTAATTAGTTACAAGACTCCTTATACAAATAAGCTCTGAACACTGTTGGACACCACTGCCACCTTTACACAACTATAATTGTTTGCACCACTGCAACTTCTTACACCACTGCAACCTTAGAGTTTCCTTTGTACATACTTGTCCACAACTAGATCAATCACAAACCAATATAAGCTTGTATAAAAGTTATAACAAGAATGAATATGATTACAAGATATAACTATGAATTTCCAGCAATAAGAAAATAAGAACAAGGCAAGAACAATTTGCTAAAAAACTTTTTCTATGAAAAGCACTCTTGTTTTTCTTTTTCATTCTTCTTTGAAGCTTTTGTCGATAGGAATATATAGAGGTGAAGTCCAACGACACAAAGAGAAATACGTTGGAAGGGAAAAATAGATTGCTAAAAATTAGGAATCCCAACGAAAATTCTAATCCATTGAGAACTTATATCAAATTGGTTTCTAAATCAGATGAACATATTTTCAGCTATGATTTTTTAAGATTTAACAAAATCAATATCTTTCCTAAAAAGTTAGTTGGACTGATTTTCTGTAAGTAAACATTTTCCTATCTCAAATAAGCTGAGATTTTATCCTTAATTTCAAGTTGTTTGTTTTCAAAATTCAAAATCATTTCTTATCAGTTTGAAATTAATTTTAAACCCATGAACCTTTTTAAAAAACTTTTCCAGCAAAATAAGTTTGTCTTGTTAAAAACTTAAGCTATAAATTCTTACATGATTTCCTAAGTGATTTTTTAGAGACTTAATCCAATAGTGTCTCTATGGACTCTTTCTTCACAATGACCTCTTGAAATTCGGAACTCATTTAGCATCAATGTGTGATCAACCCAAAGTCCAAACATGTAAAGTATAAACCTTCTCCATACAAAATAGGTTGTCATCATTAAAACAAACATATAAACCAACATTCTCCCTTTTTTTGATGATGAAAATATGTAACTTCCCCCCTAAATATATGGCCCCCCTTAAAATTATGCATATAATCATTAAGCACAAGTTGATTTATTTAGCTCCTCGTAAATTATAGCATATGCATATCAATTTAGTTATCTCTCTCCCCCTTTGTAATAAAAATAATAATTCAGAAGAACTTTTTAAAGCCAAAATTTAGTTATCTCTCTCCCTTTATCATCTACAAAACAATTAGCACAAAGACAAAGAAAGAAACTGGTGCAAACTTATAAAAATATCACATATAGGAAGTAAACAAAATGATCAAACTTTTGTGTTTTGTTACCTATATATATCAAAATTTGTTTACCAATAATCAGCTTGATAGTTCTATTCCTTAGTGCAGCTTTAGATTTTGTATTTTCATAACCAAATCTCTTCAAAAACTCTTCTTGTGGTCATCCCAAAGTTGAGGTCATTAATGTTCAAGTTAGGAGGATGATTTTCACTATTTTGGTTTTTCTTGGAAGCCTAACTTCAGTCATTTATCCCTCTAATTTGTGCTCAGGAATGTCTATTCTAACTTCTGAAGCAGACATGTCAGGATGTCTGGTTTTAGTTGTCTACTTTACAAATTCTGGTCTCTTTTTCTGATTTCTTGCAGAATCTTCATCTTCTTCTTTTGACAAATCATGGTTAACTTCATCAAAAATAATATGTGAACTGATTCCTCAACTATAGATCTTACATTAAATTTAACAAGATTGTCATATGAATTAAATATGGAGCATTTAGCATAATAAAAAATTTAGAATAAATGATTTTAGGTACCCTTGTGTTACGAAATCCATAGAGTTTTCATAATAACATCTAATTAAAACTCTATTTATAAAAACATGATGTACTTACAAATTATACTAAATAATTTTAGGCAACTTACTCTCTCAAAGTATAGTACTCTTTGTCTCTTTTTTGACCTTGAGATATATACAAAACAAATAAATAGTCTCTATATTTTTGGTACCCAAATCTTTTTGGGTCATTTTCGGTTAGTAGCATATAAATCACATTTCTTTACGTAAATTTATTTTATTTTTATTTTATTACAATTAGAATCAAAATGTCCTTTAAAATCACATTTTTTACAAGTAAAAATGGTGAACAATAAAGTTGCTTAAACCTTGGTTTACTATTAATCATTCTAATATTATTATTAGTTCTACTTTCCAAATTTTTAATAGAATTATACCTAATTCCTTGGTTATCAAGACTTGATCTTTGAGTGCCAAACATTATATTCAAATTTTCTTCTCCTTGAACAAATTTTGCAAGGCCCTTTTTCAATGATATTATATCTTCATTATTATTATTATTTTGCATGTTTATTATTTTCCATCATTAAATGTGTATATGCAAGTATCTCTAATTTAAAGACATTCTTTTAGGACTTCATCTTTCTTTTTAAGACCAATATTTTCTTCATATATTTGATTTGCACAATTATACAGAATTTGTTATAGTTATTGTGACGCCCCCAAATTCAGGTACTTGAAACCCGAATTCAGTACTTCACGATACCATTTCTTTGAGCGGAATAATAATAATAATGTCATAAATATCAAACTTAATTTATATATCAGAGTTTTTAAATCCCAGTTACGCGACCTTAAAACATTTCATTACATGATAGATAATAAATAACATCATCTTATTTAAGTCTAGTTATTACATAAGATAACACAAACTTATTCTGATAGCTTTCCTTTCCCTTTATTCCTAGCAGAGCCCTATGGTTGGTCATACTTAACTGAAAACATTTAATTTAAGCAAGGATGAGCATTAGAGTGCCCAACAAGTAATAACAATTATAAATATTAGCTGAAATGATTAAATGTTTTCTTTATACTACCCTTCTACAACAAATCAATGGTTGTGAAGTAATCTGAACCGATAATAATAACATAACAACTCTCTATCAAATTTTTTGAACCTACGTACTGACTATAAGTAGGGTTAAGGTGACATACTATGAACATTGTTCTCAATTTTCGAATAGGTTTAGCAGAACTTCATCCGCAAACCGTCATAACTTACTGAACACGGGGGTGATCACCATATGCCCTCAGATTGATCAATACTACATGAAAGAAACGATATTATCGTTTCACTCATCACTCCATTGATAAAAGTTTTCCCTTGATCGGGATGTTCATACTTAGTCTAGAATCCGAACCAAAACAATTTGATTTGATACAAAAATGTTTTATCATATTCAACAATATTTCTAAATCTGTGTCTAGCTGGTCAAATAGTTTATAACGTATACACATGGGGATATATATATATATATATATATATATATATATATATATATCAACATGTGATTAAATACAATGATTATCCAAGTGGGGACACTTGTATAACCATATTAACGAAAAAAATATATATCTAAATTACAATATAGTATCATGTTGATAATCAATGATTGGATATATAATATATATATAGGGTTAGTAATCTAGCATAATAATAATAATATAATTATGAAACTTTCTTACTCATGTCCATTACATAAAGAAAATGCAAAGGTAAAGATACTTGCTTACGATATCCGTTGAATAAAGTAAAACAAGAGTTTAGGATACTTGCTTGGTCTGCTACTTACACAAATTAGTTCTATCCTTAATTCAACGACCTATCATTTATAAGATTGTTCTATTGATTAGAATAACATATCATAACACATCATACTGTTATTTACAGTTAATACATAACCTAATCACATTGTCACATAGTTATATCAGTCATTAAGACACAAACAAACACTTATGCAGTCAAACTATATAGGTTCGAATCAAATTCGGTAGCATTTTGGTGTACCGACGTCTTTATAGGGTAATTATAGAGTTTAAAACTCTAATCTGTATCTCAAATATCATTCTGGATAATTTAAATATCACTCATGTAATGATCCCAAAATTCATACAATTTAATTCTCGACTTCGGTCGTTAATAATACATTCAACCTCTAATTTTACATCATTAAACGATAATACAACCATTGAAATTTGCTGAATAATTAAAATTTTCTATTACAAATTATCCTCGTTCCCAAAACCTTCAACCTTTACATCTAAATATCTCAGAATCATTTTAATACTACAATAGTTTACATTCGCAAAATAATATTACAATTCAACATTAATACATTATTTGAAACATTAGACATGGTTTACAAGAATAACAACTTAGCTAGGATATTAAATCTTCATATATCACTTTTGATCCATAACAATCAAGTAGCACATAGCGTTACCTTCAATTGTTGAATCTGCAAAAATGATTATTTGCAAGAATGAGCTCGACAGCTCAGCAAAATCTAACAGTTTTCATGCATCACGTAGCACATAATAACATGCTCAACATACAAGAATAATCATAAACAAACATAGCATGCATGTTATAGTTCACATAACAACTATAAAGATTGAGTTCCTTAATCAACATTTATAGTTCAATCATCATAGTCATAGATTGACTTTCACATTTCATACTTTTGACATATATAATACATCATACACTAAAATTTTAAAGTAGATCATCATCAAGTTCACATAGCAAAAAGGAACTGAAAGACTTGCCTTTACAGACGTTTTACCAACATAATAATACTTGGCCCTTACACAACCTACCTTTGTATGTGAGATTGATAATAAATAAAATCAATACTCAATCTCATGGTCAAATTTATTCTAAGACCTTACTTTGTCCTTTATAATGTCTTTATAGACATCTAACTATTTTATATGCAACTCGGTTTTATTTTCATTTTCATCACCAAACATGCTAGACTTTCGCACTTGTAGTTTAATGTGCGTATATCACACCATTTTATTATACCACTTTGGTTTCAAAAATGCATATTCAACACATTGTTTATGATTTTAAATTTTCCTTCAAAAATCAAAAATCGCCCTTTTTAATTTCTTTCCATTATTATTCTTGTATTATCATCTTTTCATACTCAGATGCACATAACCTCCAATATTAGTGATTAGATAGACACTTTGTATACCAAAGTTTAGAAACACTATTACTCTTAGGCATTTTATCGAGCACGTTATGTGCACACATTAACTTATCTCAACTCTTGATTTTAAATGGTTAATTATGCATAGAAAATGATAACACATATCTATACTCATTACATATGTCAAAACATATTTTTAATCATCAAAATATACCATCACCCAAAATCTTAATTCAAACAGAATTATAAAACTCATCTTCACAATTTATTTAACAAAACGTTGTTTTTGTTTTTAACATAACTCCTTCGTTTCAAGTATGTTTTTGTTCCTTCTTATATAGAATTAACCCTTACTCAGTGTACTACAACCTCATCTAGGCCTTAAAGTCAGACCCTTATCCATCTAAAGCAGATTCTCTAATTCATCAACTAGTCTAGAAAATTTCATTTTCTAGACATCCTTACTAAACAATTTATTTTGGGCATGATCCGGTCTATAAAATGGCTCAATAACACGAATCCAGCTAGTAAACTTCCATATCTACAACTTTGCAGTTTAAAGTTTCTTCAAATTCAAAACACACGAATTTATATGAATTGTTCAAAGTCAGAAACCATAACAGTTTTGATTTTCTGGGCAGATTATTTTCCATTCGGACCAGCCTTACTAAAACAGACATTGCACGAAATCTACAAAGAGTTTTCATGTGATTCCACTTTTAGAATATAGCTTACTTCCATATCTTCGATTTGATATAAGGCTCACTTTCTAACTCATTATACCCAAAGAGGTATGAATTTTACAAGATTTGTTCACAATTACTCAAAACCTACGAATTTTGTTCTTTAAATTCTCTTTCCATTTCATTTTCTTTCTTGAATCCTCTTGTTTGATTCTTGATAATCCAAGATTAAACCTATACAAACAAGATTAAGCATGATCTACTACCCTAGAACATAAATCTACCCAAAAAAATCAAAGATTAAATAAGAGTTTAGAAGTTACCTTCTTCTAGCTTTTTCTTCTTTTTCTTCTAGCTCATCTCAATTCCTCTATTTCTCTCTATCTCTCTCAATTTCTCCTACATTATGAAGAACAAAAAAATATAATTAAAACAAGGAATTTAGATTATAACCTTATTAGTATGAATTTAAGAGAGAGATGGAGATAATGATGATGGGGCTTGTTTTGTCTTCTCAAAGCTTTCCCTTCTTCTTCTTTTTCTTCCTCTTCTTCTTCTCCTACAACTCTCCCTAACTCTCTTCTTCTTTCTTTTGTTTATTTTCTAAAACTAACGTACTAACTTGTAGTATATACATATAATATACAATTCTAGTAATATATAATATATGTAACTCCTAGTAATTATTATATATACTAATTACTAGTTAATACATAGGTTACACCAACTTAAACTTGAAAAGCCTAAGACCATGTTTGGAAAATACTCATTATTTTAATTAATCAATGGTTTAACATCAATCAATCTCATCAAATTGTCACATAATTATATTTACTTGTTAATTATAATTTAGTAACAATCATTTATAACTCATCTAATTTAATTATCTCAATTAAATTAGAACTATAACATAAAATTATTATATTAATTAAATTAAATACTAAATATTCATTTAATTAATCTACTACACTTAATTACATTACTCTATAATCAAAACCAAATTTATTTATTTAACTCAATAAATAATTCAATTAAATATTTATATATATTAAAATTAATATATAACATTCTCTTCACATCAATTCACATATTCTACAATATAAGACATACACATACTCATACCCAACATATCTCATAAATAATACTTTTATTTATAAAATTCTCATTTATAAATTCTAAAAATCTGGGATGTCACATCCTTCCCTCTTTATAAGGATTCTGTCCTCGGAATCACCGAAACCCTACCTTACTCAGGCTTTTCTCAAATCTATTCATTGAATAACTTCAACACATTACCTTAATATAGATTTTATATTTTCTACTCTCACCATTCTTGATAATAAATTCTTATAAGTTTTATTTCATAACATTTACTTAGAATCAATTATATTTGAGTATTACATATTCTTTGACCCGTTAATTATCTTTCTCTCAGGATCATTATCATATACTATATGATCAAACTCTCGGGACATTACATTCACCCCTTCTTCTAAGAATTTGGTCCTCGAAATTTTTGACTTACTAATTTTCATTCATTCCCTTTATCAAAAATAGATTTTATGTTACTATCTATTTATTCATTAGGTTTTGCAACCCAATTCTTTCTCTAAAGATCTTTCTAAGACCATCATTGTGACGCCCCCAAAATTAGGTATACATCACCCATCTTGGGTCGACACTTACATGGTACAGAATTTAAAAACAACTTATTAACATAACTGCGTGGGTATAATATCGACATAAACCGTGAGTTTAAATACAAATATCGCCTCACTAGATATTATACAAACTCAAATAAAAAGTCCTCATTACGATTATTATCACACTATTTTACGTAATAGTGAGGACTACTAATGCTATCTTCAGACCATCACTCGTTTCCCAGGCTCGTCCCAAATATATTATCATTTCAAGAGAAAACAAAGGAAAGAAAGGGTGAGCTCAACTAGCCCAATGAAGAAATATTATGACTAAGATAATGCGAATAAATTATCAATAGTCTTCAATAATGTTAAACCGATAAAATATAATAGACAACCGGTTTAATCTGCGATGAATATGCGATCCATTAAAAGAGTCAAGTAGAAAATAAAGTCTACTATCTTTTAGGTTTTAAAAGGTTTTCATCATCGCTTTATAGTCGAGACTCGCCTTTAATAAATATTTCACATCATCGAATCACCCCGCACTTTTCTGACCAAGGATATTCTTTAGTATCACGACCACAATTATTCATGCACTACGGCCAAGAATATTTGTATTATTCATTAATGGTCATGATCATGCCAACAATCGTCCCATCAATGCACTACTACCCATCGAGATTTTTTATCACATCATTTGTAACATTACGGTCATGATTACAATCAATAGTCTCTCGGTCATAATCATACCAAGTCCATCTATGCACTACTGGCCATGTAGATGACTTTCAAAAAATATAAACATGAGGATGATGACAATGATATAAGAATTCAATAAAACAAGTTCAAGAATTATTTTATCCAGAATTATTAACGTCCAAATTGTCAACATGATCTTTGTGCTTTTGTAGAGTAAAATTCAAGAATGATCGGAAGAATATTTCCATGAAAAGATATCTTTGGATGAAACGCAAATATCAAGGATATTCTACTAATTTCATGGAGTATAGAAGTCAAAGTTTTAACCAACCGGGTATAATAAAGAATGGAATAACAAAAGAAATCACCATGCATGCGATAGATATCGCATGCATGGTTATTCAGCGAATAATAAATAACGGAACCGGTCGAATGAAATTCACACCAAGCGGATGTTCCAACAGAATAATAAAGATGGAACCGGATCCGGTGTAAAACACACGAGATAGGATATTCCAATGTAATAATAAAGATTTTAACCAGTCCTGTAAAACACACATGCATGGATGTTCCAATGAATAATAATAAAGACGGAACCAGTCCTGTAAAACACACGAATAGGATGTTCCAATGTAATAATAGAAGAAAGGTCACCAAGTATAGGGTAAACCACTTATACAAAGTTATTCCAATGTAATAATAAGCAATGGAATAACAACAGTTCTCTTCATGAATAAGAAAGAATAACACCCTTACATTTGGTAGGAGATTGAATACTTTGCGGTGATGTAGTAACAAAATACTCTTCTTCTTTCTCTCTTATTCTCTCTATACTTTCTCTCTCTATAGCTTGAATGAATTAAGTGAAAAATAATGAAGCCCTAGGCCTCTATTTATAGAAGATTTCTAGCTTAGCACCGCCTTAGTGTGAAAAGGCAAGTGGCTCATTGAATTGGTTTGGCGCTTTGTAATGTGAAAACGACAAGTGGTTCGACTTTGTAATGTGAAACGACAAGTGGTTCGACGTCTGGTAAAGGTAATTACTATTAACGAAGGTAAATACTATTGACGAAGGTAAATACTATTCACAAGGGTAATTACTATCGACGAAGGTAATTACTATCGATGACGAAGGTAAATACTATTCACAAGGGTAATTACTATTGACGAAGGTAATTACTATTGATTTGAAGGTAAATACTATTGACGAAGAGACTCTTAGATGATGACATATGAGCCCCATAAAATAATCAAACTTACCAAAATTATTTTTTTTTTCATCAACACATATTTAATCTTTCAACAATTATTAATCATTTATAACTTGTCGTCTCAATTATTGATTTAATACTATAACATATTATACGAGATAATCTTGTGATAATAATTGAATCAATAATATAAGAGATATGATGCAAAGAATTAATTCTTTATGTAGCAATAATTGAGCATAGTGAGTGACTTCTCACGTAAGCATCAATAATCAATACCGGTGTGCTACTATGCAACTACGCAGACATCGCTTGTACTTTTACCACCGGGTAGTTCAACGCTTTTAACGGTAACACCTCTCTGCCGTTATTTTTATAAAATATTTTTTGTCGTTTTCTCAATCCGACAATAATTTCATTGTGGGGTCCACCATGATTGAGCCGTTGTCGAATATTCCTAACAAAAAAAGAATATTTCCCACCAAACGAATATTTTATAACAACTTGTATACTTTGCAAAATTTATAAATATTACCCACAACTATAACATTATATCAAATTTATTCCATAATATTCAAAAATAATATTTATAGAAAAATTCATCTTTATTAAAAAGTCAGGGGTCTTACAACCTCCCTTCTTATGAAATTTCTCCCCGAAATTAGGGTATTGCGACTGGTATGTCGAAGAGGTAAGGATACCTTGATTTCATTTCATTCTCTAACTCCCAAGTCATTTCCTCAACATCGTGGTTCCTCCACAAAACTTTGACTTGAGGTATAACCTTGGGCGTAGAATATGTTCCTTCTTATCCAAAATTTGAACAGGAACCTCTTCATACGCCAAATCTTCCGCTATTTCGTCCTGGTTCTAACTCAATAATATGGTTCGGTCTTTCACATATTTACGTAACATAGATATGTGAAAAACGTTATGAACACGAGACATATTTGCGGTAAATCGAGTCTATAGACCACAGTTCCTACTCGATCGAGGATTAAAATGGACCGATGAATCGAGGGTTAAGTTTTCTCTCTTTCCAAATCTTGTAACTCCTTTCCATGGAGCAACTCTTAACAACATACATGATCTCCTATATCGAATTTCACATCCTTTCGATGAAGATCGGCATATAACTCTTTATCGATTTTGTGAGGTTTTTTATACGTTGTTTGATCGTTTGAATCTTTTCCGTAGTCATACGTACTAACTCCGGTCCCAACAACGTTGCTTCACCCACCTCATCCCAAAGATCTTGGAGAACGACACTTTCTTCCATACAACGCTTGAATGGAGCCATGCCAATACTTGCTTGATAAGCTGTTGTTGTAGGAAAACTCCACCAATGGTAAGAACTTGTCCCAACTCCCTTGAAATCAAGGACACGAGTCTTAATAGATCTTGAAGAGTTTGAATAGTCCTCTCCGATTGTCCGTCCGTCGAGGATGATATGCCGAGCTAAATCGTAAGTCTGTGCTTATAGCTTTTTGCAAACTAACCCAAAATCGTGAAGTGAATCTTGGGTCTCGATCGAAACTATGGATACTTAGAAGATACCATGCGATCTTACAATCTCGTTTATATACATCTGAGCAAGACGTTCAAGTGTATAAGTTTCTCGTGTCGGTAAGAAATGAGCGGAGACTTGGTCAACCTATCAACAATGACCCAAATCGCATCAATGCCTTGAGAAACCTTAGGAAGACCGTGAACGAAATCCATGGTAATGTGCTCCCACTTCCATTCCGGAATTTCAAGTGGTTGATGGACCTTTTGGTACTTGATGCTCCGCTTTTAACTCGTTGACAAGTTAGACACCTTGAGATAAACAAATGCTATCTCTCTTCATATTGCTCCACCAAAATGTATGACGAATATCATGATACATTTGGTACTCCCGAGATGGATTGCAAATGGTGTGTTGTGTGCCTCCATCATGATATTATACTTTAAATCGTGGTCGTTAGGAACACAAAGTCCGGAGTTGACTCAAGTATTCCTTCTTCATCGATTCTTGCTTCCCAGATATAGCACCTTCTTGCACTTTCTTCCTCATACGCATCGGCTCCAGTCCATAGCTTGGCGACTTTAACTTTATCAATTAAAGTCGGATCTACTCGTATACTCGCTATCATCACATGCGTCCCTAGAGTCTTTAATTCTATCTCCATCCTTTGCAAGTCACACAAAATGGGCCTTTGCGTTGACAATATCGCTTTTCGTGCTTGCATATGATTTTCTACTCAATCGTCGGCTACCACGTTCGCTTTTCCGGGATGGTATTGGATGGTATGATCATAATCTTTCAATGAGTTCAAGCCAACGTCGTTGTCGCGTGTTGAGTTCCTTTTGAGTGAAGAAATATTTGAGGCTTTTATGATCCGTAAAGATCTCCACTTTCTCCCATACAAGTAATGCCTCCAAATTTTAAGTCTGAAAGACAACAAATGCTAACTCTAGATCATGAGTAGGATAATTCCTCTCATATTCTTTGAGTTGTCGCGAGGCATAAACTATTACTTTTCCATGTTGCATGAGAACACATCCCAACCTTTTGCCCAAGCATCATCAGTAGATGACAAATCCTCAAGGCCGGATGGTATTGTCGAACAGTCTTTGAAATAAGTCTCCTCTTGAGTTCTTGAAAACTCTTCTCACATTCTTCGCCTCAATAGAACTTTGTATCTTTCGAGTCAAATTTGAGTCGATGGAATAGCGATTCGAGAAAATCCTTCCACGAATCTCCGATAATAACCAAATAAACCAGAAAGCTACGTGCTTCGGTCCATCGATTTAGGTTGTTCCCGACTTTGAATAGCTTCATCTTTCTTTGGGTCAACAGATATTCCATGACTTGATACCACGTGCCCAAGGAATGCTAACGAAAAGTAGTATGCACACAAGCCAATCATGTTTGATGATAAAGCATATACTTTGTAACAATCTTATTCATTTATTAATAAAAAGTATTAATTTATTAAAAGGCTTTTAATTATCTACATGATCTTTGTTTTATAATATGTGATAAACCCATAGTTTTAAGCAATGCTTTTAGAATAATGATGATGATCATTCTAATGAGATCTAAATTCTTAGAAAGCTTAAAACTAAAATAGTTCCCAATCATTGGATTACTAAATTGGGGATTAGTGAATCCGGATAGATTGGTACATACGTTAACTTGCTCATTGGATGAGGAAGATTGATCTCATGATCATTTGTGTGGAGACACTAAAGCAAGTATGTAGGTGCTTATTAGAGAATAAGTTCAACGAACGTTGGCTCGCTAAGGAATACCTAATGGAGTTTTATTTGCTGTCAATAGGAATTCTGTAGTGATAGTAATCTAAGTAATCCTTGGACTTGAGATCATCATAGTATCTCTGTGTATGATGAGTTATACTTTGACTTATTCCTTAAGACCCTTAGGGTATATCAAAGGGTATGCTTGGGTATAATAAGTTGTACATGGAGATAATGTATGATCAATAAAGAATCTACCACTTCTAATAAAAGAAGAGAAATGTCCTATGTGATTCGATAAATGACAACCCAAAGAGTCCTTGGCGGCGGCGTAATGAAATTAGAAAGGAGTTTCTAATTTGCATTATTTGAGTTGTGCATTTAAGAGTCGAAATACATATAATTAAATAA
The DNA here is from genome assembly GCA_020205615.1 of Panax quinquefolius. NCBI lineage: Eukaryota > Viridiplantae > Streptophyta > Magnoliopsida > Apiales > Araliaceae > Panax > Panax quinquefolius. The sequence continues at coordinate 129,691,743 of CM035160.1, read as the reverse complement.
AATAAGACTTGATGAAAATTCCATGTCTTATATTTAATTGGGACATTGTATGGTGGAAGGATTGAATTGTCTTTTAACTATTTACTCAAAGGTTCTTTTATGATTAATGTTGAAATCTATATTATCCGGAAAGTCGTTGATCGCTAGGGAGGCTTATCCCTATTGTAGAATAAATATTATTTATTTAAATAAATTAATTATTTAATTTATTTATTTAAATAAGATTAGAATTGTTCTAATTGATTTATTCACAACCTGTTTAATATGGAGAACCTAAAGGGTCACACCATAAAAAGGAAGAATAATTATTTAAGAAGTAAATGGCATAATCGTAATAATATGTTATGTATATTTAATTTAATCTATGGTGATAGAATAAATTAAATAGCTTAATATTATTATTTAATATTTTAGAAATATTAAATATAAATTAATAAGAGGAGTCTTATTAATATTATTACAATTATTATTATTTTAATTTCTAAAAGAGTTTAGGAATTAATTTAATATAAGTACTCTCATTTATTCCTAATTGGATTAGGAAGGAAAATTAGTTAAAGGAGTTTAATTAATTATCCTAATAAGATTAAGGAGCTTAATTAATTAAAAGAATTAATTAATTAAAAAAACCAATTCCTTAATTGTTAAGGTGGGTTGCCCACATCTATTAATAAGAGGAGTCTTATTATGGGTGTATGGGTTGTTGACTTTAATAAAGTACGTAATAATTTCAAGTTGTTGGAAGTATGCCTTTTCTATAGAGATAGAAAACTAGGGTTAGCCATAACACCCATCTTCTTGAATTTTATTCTTCCTTGGTGGATCACCTCTAGAGGCCAAACACATGGGTGGCTAACGTTGATCAAAGGAAGGAACCAAACCCGGTGGATTCAAGTTGAGCGAAAAAAAGGATTGGAGGTGAACTTGTACCTGAGGAAGCTCGATCTTCAAGGGTATGATTTTATTCTTTATCTTTTCGTTTAATTAATAATTATGCATAAAGGGTGATCCGGGTATATGGTTTGTAAATTTTTAAACTCTGATTTTATCACGCTTCCGCATTATTTGTGCAATTTGATTGCGCACATGAATATTACAAACCTAACAGTGGCATCAGAGCCAAACCTTTTTGCGAATTATTAATTATTCAGATTTGATATGTATATTGATATGTGTTTTGAATAATTTAATTGGGCATAATTTTATTGTATAAAATTTAATAAAAATAAAAAATAAAAAAAAAGGTGCACGGTTTTAAAAAAAAAAAAAAAAAAAAACCGGAAGATATATTTTTTTTAAAAAAACTTCCACAAATCACGAGGGTGCCGTTTTTTTTTTTTTTTAAAACATGGCAGTTTTCTATGGTTAATATGCCTGACCCAAATGTTTGCTCACAAAATTCCGTGCGCGGCCTAAACCAGCCTTGATTTGCGTGCTGCTGAAGACTCACAGAAATAAAAGAATTGCATGCATGACAGGTTCCATATTTGGAACCGTATAAATTATTATATATATATACGGTTTTATTATATATATAATAAAATAATGGTTTTGTTTTATTATTATATATATATAATATTCTTAATAATTTTATTATTAAAATAAAAATTTTATTTTAATATTAAAATAAAAAGTTTATTTTTATATTAAAATATAAAGTTTATTTTAATTTTAAAATTAAATTTCATGCTTAACTAATTAGAGTTGGAATTGGATTCCATGATAACTAATTGGAGTTGAAATTGGATTTTATTTTTCCTAAAATAAAGGAGTTTATTTGTGAATGGGGAAGTAAATCCATCTTTCCTTAAATAAAGGAGTTTATTTAGATATGAAATAAGATTTCATATTATTCAAAATAAAGAGAGTTTATTTGTGAATAGGAAGAGAATCCATGTTTCCTTAAATAAAGGAGTTTATTTAAATATGAAATAAGATTTCATATTATTCAAAATAAAGGAGTTTATTTGTGAATAGGAAAGATTATCCGTGTTTCCTTTAATATTTTTTTTTTACATGGAATTGGATTCCATAATTAATTAAAATAAAAGAGTTTATTTTAATTAAAGATTTTTTTTTATTACATGAAATTGGATTCCATAATTAATTAAAATAAAGGAGTTTATTTTGATTAAAATTTTGATTAAAATAAAATAGTTTATTTTATTCAAAATTGGATAAATTAAAATAAAATAGTTTTATTTTGATTTAAATTTGGATTAAAATAAAGGAGTTTATTTTAATTCAAAATTAGATTTTATACTAACTAAATTTGCCCATTAAATGATATCAATATATATATTAAATGTTTATTATTCATGAGATGAATGTTATTTATTGATGCGTATGGTGATGTGTATGATAATAAATGGGATTGATTATGGACTATTGACCAATATGATTGGATTTTATTTTAGTTGGATGCATGAATGTATGGGTTTTATTAAATGGGGTCTGCATACATAGATGTCTTCTCTAATTTTTCTTAATGTAAATTCTATCTTCCTCCTATGTACTTCCCTCGATCAACGATCAAGGTTTCTATTTATTTTAAATAGTTTTGTAATAGGAATAATTAGAATTAATTTTGAAAAATTGGAGATTAAGGAAGCAAGGCGTTTGAAGACCCGTTTGTAATGGAGCCCGGGTTTAAATGTAATAGTTATATTTAAATATTAATTCTTGCACCCTGGGGTTTGACCTTTTTGGTTCACTTGGTGGCTCTAGTGAACCAAACTAGAATAAAAGTCCATAATCAATCCGGGTAGAATATAGTATTCTATATGTGCATGCTTATACTATATATATATTATATATTATGCAAACATGCTTAGCATGTTAATTAATATGACGCGTATTTTATATATATATATGCAAATGCCAACTAAACAAGATGAGACAAATTAATAACAAACCCTCAATTTTTATATTAAGTCCTAAGCGTTCAAAGATATTTGGAATATCGAACGTCGCCTTCTAGCATGATAAAATTAATAGAGTATTAAATATTTAATATGAGTTTGTTGTGTCACCACAAGGCAAGTATTAAGTATTTAAGATGTTAATTTATCACATTTGATGCTTATAAAGAAAATTGAACAATATTGTTTTGTTGTGTCACCACAAGGATGATATTTTTCTTTTTTGAATATATGGAGTGCTAGGTCGGACTTAACTTGGATAATTTTGATTCGGATGTGCCACCACTTGATCAAAATAATCTAAGAGGCAAAATACAAGGAGTTGCATAGTTGATGTAATTGACAAAAGTTGTCTACCTATTTATTTATATATAGTTTGTTGTGTCACCACAAGGCTATATACATTTGAAATGGGATCCTTATTCTCACTAGCAAATCTTTAATTAGATTTTGCTTAGAACTATATAAGTGAGGGTAATATAGTTTGAAGAAAATAGTGGGAGATACCAATTTAAAACAAGACCTAAATTATTTTGGTAATTAATAAAAGAATGTATGTTAAAATGTTGTTAATTACAAAATTCATTTACAGAATTTTACAATGTCTAAATTACTATCACTACGAAACATATTAGATGTTATTTAAGCGGGCCCGTATTAAACGGATTGGTTAAGGAATTGAGAATAGTTCTCATAGTTTGAAAAGTTATCTTATGTCCTTAATCGCTTATCCTCGCAATGGTTGCGAACATAATGCCTCGAGGAAGAGATTGCTACTTTTAGAAAATGGCAAGATGATGCACGAGTTGGCTCAATGCATCATGCTCGCATCCATGAGTAACGAGCTTCAGCCACGACGTGAAACTATGGATTCTTCTACTATATTCCCGCACATCAAGTAGTTGATGGTGAGGAAAGTAGGGCGATAGATATCAGATATCTAAGGAGCTCTTCCGATCTAGAATGGCCAATGGCACTATAGTACAGACAAAAAGTTCTTAACATAATCAATTTGATTGATCAATTAGGACAATTGGTTTTGTCATGGATGGAGAGTTGAGCCAAGATTTGATATTGCACTCACTCCCGGACTCCTTTCACAATTGTTGTGAATTTTTCATATGAACAAGCTAGATATCAGTCTCGCTGATTTGCTTAACATATTGAAAAATGTTGAGAGTAACTTTCCAACCAAGAAAGATCAAGTCATACTGGTAGGGGCCAAAGGATCTTCTGAAAAGAAGAACGATTCAAAGAAGGTAAATAGAAAGGCATAAACAAAGGATAATAAGAATAAAACTGATACGGATAGCAAATGAGTTTGCTTCCACTGCAATAAGCTTTGACACCTTTGGAAAGAAAGCTGCGAGAAGTATCTTGCGAGGGCTAACCAAAGAAGCTTAGTGAAGTTTCGATTCACAATCGCTTTTGTTCATGATTGAAATAAATTTTTCTTTAAGTCAAGGTTCTACTTGGGTATTGGATACTGACTTTGGTTATCATAAATATAGATTTATGAAGGGACCAAGCGAAGTAGAAAGCTAAACAAATATAAGTAATTCTATGTGTGGAAAATGAAGCAAAGGTTGCGCATTAACTATAGAAACTTATAGTTTAGCAATACCTACGAGAAAATCTATTAAGTTAATAAGTTGTTATTGTGTTCCGATTCTTCTTAAAAATATTATTTCCATTTTATTGTTGGACAATGAAATCTTTGGTATTATAATTAAGAACAATTGTTGTTCTATTTATAATAATAATGTTTTGTATAGAACTGGAATATTACTTAATGGATTTTGTATACTTGACTTACATGAAAATAATTTTGTAAATTGAACAAACTAGTATAAGAAAAGGAGATGATCATTCAAAGAGTTGAATGTATGTATTTGTTGAAATACAAGTGTGAATTATTTGAAAGGTTCAAAGAATTCAGAAGTGAAACAAATTGGCAAAGTATTAAGATTCTTTGATTAGATCAAGGGATAAATACTTGTGCAATAAGTTTCTAGATCATCTCAAATAGTTTTCTCATAGTGGACACATCCTAATATGCAATAATTGATTGATGTATCTGAATGAAAAATCGTACCTTGTTGGACATGGTGCGGTCCATAATGATTTTACCGACATTCCAGTATCCTTCTGGGATAATGTCCTAGAAATGGTCGACATCTCTCGAAAATGGTAACCTCAAAATCCTACCCCAAGACTCCATAAAAGTTATGGACGGGGAGGATTCCTAATCTTAAGTATGTTAAGATAAGGGGTTGTCCAACTTATGTGAAAAGGTTTTAAAGGATAAGCTTGGGACAAAATTTGACATGTACAGATTTGTGGGACATCCTAAAGTAAGTTTAGGGTATATGTTCTATAATCCTACTTAGCAAAAAGGTGTTTGTTGCGAAACACGCTGCCTTCTAAGATAAATGTGTTTATTATTGAAAGGGCTAGTGGGAGGATAATAGATCTTGAAGAGTTCAAGAACCACAAAACACTATAAGTCAAATAAGAGGAACACAGATAAACGCACCTATTGTACCACAACCAATCGTAAATCGAATAGTCAAGAAGATACCGGGAGGTATGGATTCATCATGGATGATGATGATGAGGTACACATCATAGAAGATGATGATCCAGTTACATACGATGAGGTAAGAGTTCTAGTGTGTACAAAAGGGTCAGTGGGAGCGTCGTGACATTCCTAATATTATATGTTGATATACTACGGATAAGGAATGACATACTAATGCTATAATCAGTAAAGATAAAGTTGTCTAAAAATTCCTCCATGAATGATTTGGAAGAGTATCTTAATTGGGGATAAAATCTATATAGATAGATACAAGAGGATGCTCGACCTAACCCAAGGAACGTATATTCATTTGATGCTAAAGTCGTTTAGCATGGCAAACTCCAAGAGATGTCTCATGTTGATGAGCTATGGAGTGTATCTCTCTTAATAGTCCCCATAGACTCCAAAGAAGAGAGATCGCATGAGTGACAATCATGTATGCAATGAAATGTACGAGACCTGATGTTGATCAGTCATATTCTGGAGAAGTTCACTGTGAGTCAGTGAAAAACATCTTAAAGTGCTTAACCGGCACTAAGGATGTGATCATATTCATGGTGGGTCTAAATTAAAACTAGAGGGCTTAACAGACTCAAGTTTTTCAGACAGACCAAGATGATAGAAAATCCACTTTAAGGTAAAGGGTTACCTTGAACAGTGGTGCAGTGAATTGGAAAGGTTCCAAACAAAGAAAGAGTTCTTTGGTTTAGTGATAAAGACAAAGTATATAGCTATAAATGAAGTCGCAAGTTGATTGTTTGGATGAAAAGTTCATTACAGAACTAGGAATAGTTCCTAAGTCTCATCTTGGATCTAAACATGAGTTGTGGCACTTTCATTTGATTATTAGAATCATTAAAAGATGGGAAATAACTATAGAGATAGTGGACTCTCATGAACAACATTACATATCCATTAACTAAAGCTTATCCAATGGCAGGATAATCGCCACTTAGAGAAGAAGAGTATAAGATACCATGACGATTGGCTTTAGTGCAAGTGGGAGATTGAAAGTAGTATGCATGCAAGCCAATCATGTTTGATGATAAAGCATATACTTTGTAACAATCTTATTCATTTATTAATAAAAAGTATTAATTTATTAAAGGCTTTTAATTATCTACATGATCTTTGTTTTTATAATATGTGATAAACCCATAGTTTTAAGCAATGCTTTTAGAATAATGATGATGATCATTCTAATGAGATCTAAATTCTTAGAAAGCTTAAAACTAAAATAGTTCCCAATCATTGGATTACTAAATTGGGGATTAGTGAATCCGGATAGATTGGTACATACGTTGCTTGCTCGATGGATGAGGATGATTGATCTCATGATCATTTGTGTGGAGACACTAAAGCAAGTATGTAGGTGCTTATTAGAGAATAAGTTCACCGAACGTTGGCTCGCTAAGGAATACCTAATGGAGTTTTATTTGCTGTCAATAGGAATTCACCTGTAGTGATAGTAGTACAAGTAATCCTTGGACTTGAGATCATCATAGTATCTTGTGTATGATGAGTTATACTTTGACTTATTCCTTAAGACCCTTAGGGTATATCAAAGGGTATGCTTGGGTATAATAAGTTGTACATGGAGATAATGTATGATCAATAAAGAATCTACCACTTCTAATAAAAGAAGAGAAATGTCCTATGTGATTCGATAAATGACAACCCAAAGAGTCCTTGGCGGCAAGTGTAATGAAATTAGAAAGGAGTTTCTAATTTGCATTATTTGAGTTGTGCATTTAAGAGTCGAAATACATATAATTAAATAAAATAAGACTTGACGAGAAATTCCATGTCTTATATTTAATTGGGACATTGTATGGTGGAAGGATTGAATTGTGCGGTAACTATTTACTCAAAGGTTCTTTTATGATTAATGTTGAAATCTATATTATCCGGAAAGTCGTTGATCGCTAGGAGGCTTATCCTATTGTAGAATAAATATTATTTATTTAAATAAATTAATTATTTAATTTATTTATTTAAATAAGATTAGAATTGTTCTAATTGATTTATTCACAACTCCGGTTTAATATGGAGAACCTAAAGGGTCACACCATAAAAGGAAGAATAATTATTTAAGAAGTAAATGGCATAATCGTAATAATATGTTATGTATATTTAATTTAATCTATGGTGATAGAATAAATTAAATAGCTTAATATTATTATTTAATATTTTAGAAATATTAAATATAAATTAATAAGAGGAGTCTTATTAATATTATTACAATTATTATTATTTTAATTTCTAAAAGAGTTTAGGAATTAATTTAATATAAGTACTCTCATTTATTCCTAATTGGATTAGGAAGGAAAATTAGTTAAAGGAGTTTAATTAATTATCCCTAATAAGATTAGGGAGCTTAATTAATTAAAAGAATTAATTAATTAAAACCCAATTCCTTAATTGTTAAGGTGGGTTGCCCACATCTATTAATAAGAGGAGTCTTATTATGGGTGTATGGGTTGTTGACTTTAATAAAGTACGTAATAATTCCAAGTTGTTGGAAGTATGCTTTTTCTATAGAGATAGAAAACTAGGGTTAGCCATAACACCCATCTTCTTGAATTTTATTCTTCCTTGGTGGATCACCTCTAGAGGCCAAACACATGGGTGGCTAACGTTGATCAAAGGAAGGAACCAAACCCGGTGGATTCAAGTTGAGCGAAAAGGATTGGAGGTGAACTTGTACACGAGGAAGCTTCGATCTTCAAGGGTATGATTTTATTCTTTATCTTTTCGTTTAATTAATAATTATGCATAAAGGGTGATCCGGGTATATGGTTTGTAAATTTTAAACTCGATTTTATCACGCTTAGCATTATTTGTGCAATTTGATTGCATATAGAATATTACAAACCTAATACTACTTCTTCAAGCCGAACTCGCATTTCTTCAACTTGGCATAAAGCTTATATTCACGAAAATTGTTGGAGTGTCGACCTCAAGTGTTGCTCATGATCTTCACGGCTTTTGGAATAAATAAGGATGTCATCAATAAAGACGACCACAAAGTGATCTAAATATTCCTTGAATACTCGGTTCATCATATCCATGAAGGCGGCGAGAGCATTAGTCAATCCAAAGGACATGACTAGGAATTCATAATGCCCGTCTCGAGTTACGGCCGCCTTTGGAATGTCGGTGGTTCTAATCTTCAATTGGTGATATCCTAACGAAGATCAATCTTTGAAAAGAATTTGGCTCCTTGCAATCGGTCAAACAGTCATCAATACGTGGCAATGGATACCTATTTTGATGGTGACGTGATTCAACTCCCGATAATCAATACAAAGTCGCATACTCCCATCTTTCTTCTTCACGAATAGAGCAGGTGAGCACCCCAAGAGAAAGTACTAGGGACGAATAAAGCCAATGTCTAACAATTCCTGCAGTTGGGTCTTTAACTCCCGAAGTTCAATAGGAGCCATTCGATATGGGGCTTTGGAAATAGGTTTTATCTGGGTTCAAGGTCGATACAAAATTCAATTTCACGCCTCGGGGTAGGCCAGAAGTTCTTGAGGGGAATACGTCGGAAATTTATTAACAATAGAATATCGTTTAAAAGCGGCGTATTTTTATTTAAATCGTGACATGAGCTAAGAAAGCTTGACATCCGCTTTTTCAATAAACGAATAGCTTTATGGCTTGAGATGACCGTGATTGATTTTAATGGTTTGGTCATTTGAATTCGCATAATAGGTTGATTAGGAATATGAAAGCTAACAACCTTACGAAAACAATCAATTTTTGCATGATAAGTAGTTAACCAATCAATCCCTAGAATCACGTCAAATGCAAGTATTTTTTATGAGATAAGATCGACGGTGTAATATGAGGTACCGATTTGAACCAAACAAGACTTATAAACAATGGGATGTAATGAAGGTTTCTCCCAACGGAGTTTCCACGAGATAAGTCAAAGTCTAATTTCTCCGGAGTCAAATTTAATCGATGAGCGCAAGTAGGAGAAATAAAAGAATGGGTAGAACCGGTATCAAATAAAGTATAGACTTCATTAGAGTTTATGATAAGCTTACCCGTGATGACCTCATTCGGATTCCTTGCTCTTTGGGAGGTCACAACAAATGCTCTCCTCAGACTACTGGGTTTTTGAATTTTCCGGGATGGCCTTTGGTGCCTCCATCCTAGTTGAATTTGTCTTGATGGCAACAAAATCGAGCTAAGTGACCTTCTCTTCCACAATTATAACATGCTTTGACTGACGATGGCCTTGATTTGATCGATGTGTCCCTCTCCTCGCATTTGAAGCATATGATAGGTGGTCTTTCTCCTTCCTTAACAATGGGTCTTTGGTCTTTGGCGTCTTTCCATCATTGTTGAATCTCCTTTTCTTGAAATGTCCATTCTTATTGTTTTGGCCCCGATTACCACGAAGTGGTTACCATATCCGGCCTGTTGATTCCTCTCACGCTTGTTGTCACCGCCTCGATGACTATTCTCATTTGGTATTATAATTTTGCTTTATTTGCTCTCTTTTAGTTCGTTGACTCATTATCGCGCTCCACTAATCGAGCCCTATTTACAACATCCTAATACAAACACGGTTTATGAGAAATAAGATGTTGGCGTATCTCCGACTTCAAACCTCTTAAAAACATTCGTGTCATTCTCTTCATTATCCACCAAGTGGGACGAACCGTGATAACTCCGCAAATTTTGCCTCGTATTGCGACACGGTCGTATTGTTTTGTTCCAACTTGATAAACTCCACCTCCTTCATGTGGCGAATACTTTCGGAAAGTATTTGTCGTTGAAACGACTCTGGAACTTCTCCCAAGATATCTTGATCACAATGGGTTGAGTACGTTTCTGATTCCCACCAAGAATCCGCCTCTCGCGCTTAAACATAAAGGCGTGAAAGGAAACCTTTGCTCCTCGGAGCATCCCAAGACATCAAATATCTTGGTAATCTGCTTTATCCATGCTTCCGGCCAAAGTGGTTTTGGCTCTCCCTTAAACTCGGTGGTCCCAGCTCCTTAAATTGTTTAGCGGTGACCGCCTGAGAGTTTTCCGTGTTTCCACCTACGTTTTGGGCGAGAGTCGCTCTCGCTTTCTTTGTTGCATAAATTGCATAAAGCCTCCGAACATTTGATCATTCGTCATTTGGTCGGTGTTGTTGTTTGTATGAGGATTGTCGCCTTCACGATGCACATTATCCTCGATTATTGATATGTGGTGAATCAACAATCGCTGCGCTCCATTGCTATTCTCAACATTCTCGGATGTCATTTTCGAGAATCTTGCCACAAAAACAAAAGGTTAATTGACATGTAACAAATTATCCCTATCTTCCGACCAACCAATAAAATATCACATAAACTTAGGTAGGTCATACTAGCGAAGGTATTCCCGTCTCTCCCTCCTAGTACTATTCTCACATCTTAGCCAGGATCATATCCTAAGCTCGATACCAAATGTGGCGCCCCAAAATTAGGTATACATCACCCATCTTGGGTCGACACTTACATGGTATGAAATTTAAAAACAACTTATTAACATAACTGTAAGTGTACAATACGACATAAATCGTGAGTTTAAATACAAATATCGCTCTACTAGATATTATACAAACTCAAATAAAAAGTCCTCATTACGAGTTATTATCACACTATTTTACGAATAGTGAGGACTACTAATGCTATCTCTTGAGGACCATCACTCGTTTCCCAGACTCGTCCCGGCTATATTATCATTTCAAGAGAACGGTGAAAAAGAAAGGGTGAGCTCAACTAGCCCAAAGAAGAAATATTATGACTAAGATAATGCGAATAAATTATCAATAGTCTTTCAATAATGTTAAACGATAAAATATAATAGACAACCGGTTTAAGCTGCATACGTGAATATCTGATCCATTAAAAGAGTCAAGTAGAAAATAAAGTCTACTATCTTTTAGGTTTTAAAGGTTTTTCATCATTGCTTATAGGCGAGACTCGGCTTTAATAAATATTTCACATCATCGAATCACCCCGCACTACTGACCCAGGATATTCTTTAGTATCACGACCACAATTATTCATGCACTACGGGCCAAGAATATTTGTGTATTCATTAATAATTCATGATCATGCCAACAATCATCCATCAATGCACTACTGACCCTTTGAGGATTTTTATCACATCATTTGTAACATTACGGTCATGATTACAAGAATAGTCTCTGGTCATAATCATACCAAGTCCATCTATGCACTACTGAAGCACGATTGACTTTCAAAAAATATAAACATGAGGAGGATGATGACAATGATATAAGAATTCAATAAAACAAGTTCAAGAATTATTTTATCCGGGAATTATTAACGTCCAAATTGTCAACATGATCTTTGTTTGTAGAGTAAAATTCAAGAATGATCGGAAGAATATTTCCATGAAAGATCTTCGCGTGAACGCAAATATCAAGGATATTCTACTAATTTCATGGAGTATAGAAGTCAAAGTTTTAACCAATTTGGGTATAATAAAGAATGGAATAACAAAAGAAATCACCATGCATGCGATAGATCAGCATGACGAGTTATTCCAACGTAATAATAAATAACGGAACCAGTCGAATGTGAAATTCACACCCGCAGGATGTTCCAACGAATAATAAAGATGGAACCGGATCCGGTGTAAAACACATGATAGGATATTCAAATGAATAATAAAGACGGAACCAGTCCATGTAAAACACATGCATGCGAGGATGTTCCAATGAGAATAATAAAGATTTTAACCAGTCCGGTAAAACACACGCAGGATGTTCCAATGAATAATAATAATAAAGATTTTAACCGGTCCTGTGTAAAACACACAGATAGGATGTTCCAATGAATAATAGAAGAAGGTCACCAAGTATAGGGTAAACCACTTATACGAGTTATTCCAATGAATAATAATAAGCGATGGAATAACAATGATTCTCTTCATGAATAAGAAAGAATAACACCCCTTACATTTGGTAGGAGATTGAATCATCTGCGCGGCGGTGTAGTAACAAAATACTCTTCTTCTTTCTCTCTTATTCTCTCTATACTTTCTCTCTCTATATAGCTTGAATGAATTAAGTGAAAATAATGAAGCCTCTAGGCCTCTATTTATAGAAGATTTCTAGCTTAGCACCCTTAGTGTGAAAAGGCAAAAAGTGGCTTGACTTAATTGGGTTTGGCCTTTGTAATGTGAAACGACAAGTGGTTCGGCCTTTGTAATGTGAAACGACAAGTGGTTCGACGTCTGGTAAAGGTAATTACTACTATTAACGAAGGTAAATACTATTGACGAAGGTAAATACTATTCACAAGGGTAATTACTTATTGACGAATGTAATTACTATCGATTTAAGGTAAATACTATTCACAAGGGTAATTACTATTGACGAAGGTAATTACTATTGATGAAGGTAAATACTATTGACGAAGAGACTCTTAGATGATGACATATGAGCCCCCATAAAATAATCAAACTTACGAAAATTATTTTTTTTTTCATCAACACAAATTTAATCTTTCAACAATTATTAATCATTTATAACTTGTCGTCTCAATTATTGATTTAATACTATAACATATTATACTGATGATGATCTTGTGACAATAATTGAATCAATAATATAAGAGATATGATCGTGAATTCTCGTAGCAATAATTGAGCATAGTTGAGTGACTTCTCACGTAAGCATCAATAATCAATACTGGTGTGCTACTTGCTGTACTACGCGACATTCTTGTACTTTTACCACCGGGTAGTTCAACGCTTTTAACGGTAACACCTCCGTAGTTATTTTTATAAAATATTTTTGTCGTTTTCTCGATCCGACAATAATTACATTGTTAGGGGTCCACCAATGATTGAGCCATTGTATGCGAATATTCCCTAACAAAAAGAATATTCCCACCAAACGAATATTTTATAACAACTTGCATACTTTACAAAATTTATAAATATTACCCAAAACTATAACATTATATCAAATTTATTCCATAATATTCAAAAATAATATTTATAGAAAAAATTCATCTTTATTAAAAAGCTGGGGTCTTACAATCATATTCCTCACCTCATCCTCTTCTAAGAGTTTCACATTTCTCTTCTTTCTAGAAATTATTATGTTTTGCTTAATTTTTCTCATCCTTTCCACTTTCACCTTTCAGAATAATAAGAATCTTCCACAATTGCTCAATAATTGGGAAGCGATATGAATAACAGGAATTCAAAAGATTCAAAATCATGCTGAGGGGTCACAAGACCGTGAACTCTATTCTTGGTTTACTAGTGCTTCAACTCAATCCTTCACACTGCAAACTAGAGTGTTTATCAATCACAAAGACTGAAAACATCATCCTCACGTACACTAGGTGGCCAGCCTATTGTACCACTATGTTGGGCCGCAACGTAGTGTTTTGTAATGATTATATGCGTTATGCTCGGAACCATTGTCCCCGAAAACATGTCCCCTTATAGGGTTGTTCACCTCAGCTTTTCAACATCTGAATCTGCACCAAAACAATTTGGTTTGGCATAAATTTTCAATGAACGTTTGAATTTCATGAACATCTTTCAATAATCGTCTAGCTGAATCAAATAGCATAGACTTCTACAACAATTCAGACATCAAACGAAATATACATATACATATATATATATATATATTCTCATATCTTAAAGAAACCTCAAAAATCTTTTTATGACGTCATGATACCGCAATGTATTTACAGTCTGTTTAAGGATTCCGTCATTTTGTGACTTTGTCATACGACATCATACCATAGCGGGCTGACGATCCTTAGATCACATCCAACACTAAGAAATTCTGCATTGATAACTCCATCGTTTTTATCATCTTTGCACCAGGTTCCATGATGCATTAATGATATAAAATACATTTTGATATTTTCAAATCATTTTCTTCTAGCCGAAACAATTAGCATAGACAATTCTTTAAATAGTTCAAAAATCTTTGAAAATCGATTTTAGTGATATCATATCTCAACAGGTAACGATGTGTCAGTGTCCTGAAGTCCACACAAACACATTTGTCACCATGCGTTGAGAGTAAAAATTCATTTTAAAAAGGCACATAGTGCGAATTTAGCTTGATGTCAAAAATTTGAAGTCTAGCATAGGTAGAAGATTTGGAAAAATTTATGTCTCCACTTTCTATACTGATCCATTGCTTAATAATTCTATCTATTCCCATAATCCTCAATTCTTCATTCATAACCTAATTATACCCCAGTTCATCAAACTTACCGCACATTGGAAGTTCAGGACTTGCCACAATAATATGAGTTTAAGAACTTATCCTAGTTAGACCATAGGCGTCCATTCGCTGAGGGGTTCAAAACATACCATATTATTATGAGTCACGAACTTACCATATGCATTAGTTTTAAGAATCGCTAATCTAATAATATCTGCTCTAATCTTAATAGTTTCTAACTATCAAACATACACATGAGAAAAAAATCACCTTTTCGTTACATATACATTGATAGTGCGACACCAACATTCCAATGATTATCAATATGATAAACTGAGTGCAAGCACAAAACCCTCGCCCATACAAAGATTTGTACAACTCAACCATCACATGAGTCCTCAGTTGAAATTCCACCTAACTCTATCTTACTCTTAACTTGCTCTTTGCTCGTACGAATTCCTCGTATCACATCATCTATAACTCCTCGTGAGTTATCTCGTACTATTTCATAGTACTCCATCTTCATAGCATTAAGCTATAATTATTCAAACATTACAGACCATCTTTCTTTTATAACTTAAACTGATCACGTCGTGATCTTATTCTATAATCATCTCTCTTAAAATTCTTTTGTTAACTTGTGATCGTTTTGTTTTACGATCCCCTTTCTTTCCTTTCATTTACGACATTGTTCATTATCTTGGCTATTGGAGTTAGGTAACTCCCATTTCTTATCTACATATCTCTTCAAGATTCTTCTTTGAATCTTCTTTTTTATATAACAATTCATGCTTTAAGAATTTCCAACTTCATTTACATTGTTCAACATTCCAATCGAGTTCCACATTTTCATCATACGTATCCATTTTCTAAACTTGGTACACATCGAGTCTCTAATAGTTTCAATATGGTACGCATTTGGTGGTTTCCTGACAAACAACCAACAAACTAGGTTCCGAGTTGCTAGTTCGTATATACCTCCGCTCTATGAAGGAATCGTTTAGCCCATATACCATACATCAACTACTAAAGAGTACAACTGTACCATACTTAACTATAACTTTTATTCTTAACTTCTTTATCATTCTCTTCTTATAGACACTGTCTATTTATTATCACCTTACATCCATATTATTGGAGTTGGGTAACCCCATAACTCTGCGAGATTCTTCTTTGAATCCTCTCACGCGTGTTTTTAATCCCTTCTCTATACGTTTCTTAAATTACTTCTTATTGTTCAAACTCTATTTGAGCTTATGCTTTCATTATATTCACCTTCCTTCTCTAAGGTTATAGCCTAAGGTACTTCTACCTAAGGTTAATAACCTACAGCTTTGATACCAACTGTAACAACCCCAAAATTCATACAATTTAATTCTCGACTTCAGTCGTTAATAATATATTCAACCTCTAATTTTACATTGTTAAACGATAATACAACCATTGAAATTTGCGGAATAATTAAAATTTTCTATTACAAACTATCCTCGTTCCCAAAACCTTCAACCTTTGCATCTAAATATCTCAGAATCATTTTAATACTATAATAGTTTACATTTGCAAAATAATATTACAATTCAACATTAATACATTATTCGAAACATTAGACATGGTTTACAAGAATAACAACTTAGCTAGGATATTAAATCTTCATATATCACTTTTGATCCATAACAATCAAGTAAAGACATAGCGTTACCTTCAATTGTTGAATCTGCAAAAATAGTTATTTGCAAGAATGAGCTCGATACCATTTCAAAGAAAATCTAACGATTTTCATGCATCACGTAGCACATAATAACATGCTCAACATACAAGAATAATCATAAACAAACATAGCATACATGTTATAGTTCACATAACAACTATAAAGATTGAGTTCCTTACTCAATCAACATTCATAGTTCAATCATCATAGTCATAGATTGACTTTCACATTTCATACTTTTGACATATATAATACATCATACACTAAAATTTTAAAGCAGATCATCATCAAGTTCACATAGCAAAAAGAAACTGAAAGACTTGCCTTTACCGGCGTTTTACCAACACGCTAATACTTCACGTCCTTGCACAACCTACACTGTATGTGAGATTGATAATAAATAAAATCAATACTCAATCTTATGGTCAAATTTATTCTAAGACCTTACTTTGTCCTTTATAATGTCTTTATAGACATCTAACTATTTTATATGCAACTCGGTTTTATTTTCATTTTCATCACCACACATGCTAAACTATCGCACTTGTAGTTTAATGTGCATATATCACACCATTTTATTATACCACTTTGGTTTCAAAAATGCATATTCAACACATTGTTTACAATTTTAAATTTTCCTTCAAAAATCAAAAATCAAAAATCGCCCTTTTCAATTTCTTTCCATTATTATTCTTGTATTATCATCTTTTCATACTCAGATGCACATAACCTCCAATATTAGTCATTAGATAGACACTTTGTATACCAAAGTATAGAAACACTATTACTCTTAGGCATTTTATCGAGCACGTTATGTGCACACATTAACTTATCTCAACTCTTGATCTTAAATGGTTAATTATGCATATAATATGATAACACATATCTATACGCATTACATAAGTCAACACATATTTTTAATCATCAAAATATACCATCACCCAAAATCTTAATTCAAACAGAATTATAAAACTCATCTTCACAATTTCTTTAACAAAACGTTGTTTTTGTTTTTAACATAACTCCTTTGTTACAAGTATGTTTTTGTTCCTTCTTATATAGAATTAACCCTTACTCAGTGCACTACATCCTCATCTAGGCCTTAAAGTCAGACCCTTATCCATCTAAACCAGATTCTCTAATTCGTCAACTAGTCTAGAAAATTTCATTTTCTGGACATCCTTACTAAATAATTTATTTCGGACATGATTCGGTCCATAAAATGGCTCAATCTCACGAGTCTAGCTAGTAAACTTCCATATCTACAACGTTGCAGTTAAAGTTTCTTCAAATTCAAAACACACGAATTTATATGAATTGTTCAAAGTCAGAAACCGTAACAATTTTGATTTTTTGGGCAGATTATTTTCTCTTCGGACCAGCCTTACTAAAACAGACATTGCACGAAATCTACAAAGAGTTTTCATGTAATTCTACTTTCAGAATATAGCTTACTTCTATATCTTCGATTTGATATAAGGCTCACTTTCTAACTCATTATACCCAAAGAGATATGAATTTTACAAGATTTGTTTATAATTACTCAAAACCTACGAATTTTTTTCTTAAAATTCTCTTTCCATTTCATTTTCTTTCTTGAATCATCTTGTTTGATTCTTTATAATCCAAGATTAAACCTATACAAACAAGATTAAGCATGATCTACTACCCTAGAACATAAATCTACTAAAAAAAAATCAAAGATTAAATAAGAGTTTAGAAGTTACCTTCTTCTAGCTTTTTCTTCTTCTTCTTCTTCTAGCTCATTTCAATTCCTCTATCTCTCTCAATTTCTCCTACATTATGAAGAACATAAAAATATAATTAAAACAAGGAATTTAGATTATAACCTTATTAGTATGAATTTAAGAGAGAGATGGAGATAATGATGATGGGGCTTGTTTTGTCTTCTCAAAAGCTTTCCATTCTTCTTCTTTTCTTCCTCTTTTCTTCTCCTACAACTCTCTCTAACTCTCTTCTTTCTTTCTTTGGTTTATTTTCTAAAACTAACGTCTTAACTTGTAGTATATACATATAATATACAATACTAGTAATATATAATATATGTAACTCCTAGTAATTATTATATATACTAATTACTAGTTAATACATAGGTTACACCAACTTAAACTTGAAAAGCCTAAGACCATGTTTGGCAAATACTCATTATTTTAATTGATCAATGGTTTAACATCAATCAATCTCATCAAATTGTCACATAATTATATTTACTTGTTAATTATAATTTCGTAACAATCATTACATAACTCATCTAATTTAATTATCTCAATTAAATTAGAACTATAACATAAAAATTATTATATTAATTAAATTAAATACTAAATATTCATTTAATTAATCTACTACACTTAATTACATTACTCTATAATCAAAACCAAATTTATTTATTTAACTCAATAAATAATTCAATTAAATATTTATATATATTAAAATTAATATATAACATTCTCTTCACATCAATTCACATATTCTACAATATAAGACATACACATACTACACTGACATATCTCATAAATAATACTTTTATTTATAAAATTCTTATTTATAAATTCTAAAAATATGGGATGTCATAACTCATATGACTTATAATAATTTATAATTAATTATCATAATTTGTCAAACTCTGGAATCATTATTAAATGATTTAAATATTAAATAATTCTATTTAAATAATATTAAAATATTTATGCACCCCTTGTATAAATAACAAAGTTATTTTATAATAACTCAAAATATTTTTAAAGTATTAATTATTACCCTTAAATGATTTTTAAAACATTTAAAATCATTTTTAAATAATTACCATTAATATTTAAATATTAAGGTATTATTCACTAAAATATTAAAAGTCATTGATAATAACTTAAATTATTTTAAACCACTTATATCCTTTTTAAATGATTTTTAAATCAATAAAATCATTTTTAATCTATTTATTTAATATTATTATCAAATAAATCAAATATCATTAATATTAACTAATTAATTTAGAATATCTTTAAACTCTTTATTTGCATTTAAAATGATTTTATAATATTAAAATTATTTTTAAACTAATTTATTTAATATAATTTTAAATAAATCTAATATCATTAATATTAACTAATTAATGAAATTTACATTAAAATATTGAAAGTTACATTTTATAACTTATAATATTATTAAATATCTTATTATCATTTAAAATGATTTTTAATATTAGAAAATCATTTTTAGTTAATTTATTTAATGCATTTATTAAATAAATTAAATATTACTAATATTCAAATAATTACTAATATTTATGGAAAATATGTCAAATTATTAAAAGTTAATTTTTATAACTTAAAATAATTTTTAAAACTGATTTTATAATTTTTAGAATTTATTTACTATTTTTAAATAATTTTTAGAAATTTAATTAATTAAAATTAATAAATCTGTCGCTATAGCTTTTAGCGACAGAAATCGTCGCCTAAAGTGTTTTTGAGCACCAAGAACACTGACAGTCAGTGTTCAAGGGTCTCACTTTGACCACACATTAAACACCGATTCAATGTGTTTCTGGGCAAGCTAATACCTTGATCTTGTAGTACTAGTGTAATACTACAAGATCCAACAACAATCATGAACAAACTGCATCACAGTTAAGAGATCAAAGCCTTCAAAGTAGTCGTTGAGTGTTTCTTCATTTTCCGGGTTACCCGAAATGAAGAAACGATTCACTAACTTTACTTTGGGCTTCCACTACATGCTGCTCGTTTAATGTTTATGTGATTTAAGATTTGTAGTGTGTAGCTAACATGTAGAGGTACAGATCTATTACATAATATACATATAACAACAATACATGATCAAGATCCATACCGGTCAAACCATGTTAGAGATCACAGACTTTAGTTTTCTGGGTTACCTAGAAAACATAAGTCGTGATCATCTGGCCTACTTTGACCGGCCACTGTGTTAAATTTGTTTGATATTTTAGTGATCTAAAGGCATGATATTGAAGTTCATATAACTAACTACAATTCTATTATAACAACAAGAGCAAAATAACATACAACTGAAAGATCTAGACGCTTGAATCCGTTGTAAGACCTTTCTGGGAAGTTTCTGGGTTACCCAGAAACGCCCAGTCATGGCCGGTCAACGGTCTTTGACCAATAATATCATGAAATATGTGCATGATCTAAGCACGACTTTAAGTCTAGATCAAAGTCCTTCTAGCATACTACATGTTCAAACATTTAAACAACAAAAACAATGTCCAGACAAGAATCTAGAGACACTAACATTCGTTGTCAGACCACAATTTCTAACTTTTTCAGATTTCTAAAATCATCAATTTCGAGCATCTAAGTGTTATTGATCTGAGTTATAACAACCCAGATCACTAAATGACACCTTCTAACATAACTTTAAACATTTAAACATAACATCTAACATAGCATACAAGATCAAAATTTTTGTTTAGGGTTTTACCTTTCTTGAACAAAATCTTGATCTAATGTTTCTGATCTGCTACAAGTGATAGTGGGGCTTGTTTTGTGACTGGTCCAACACTAAATTAAATTCGGAGGTTTGAGTTGAGAGAGAAGTGAGTTGAGTGTTGGTGAAAAAAAATGAGCAACTTAGTAACCTATTCTCTCTCTCAATCTATATATAATATAGTATAATGCTATGGTTGATCTGATTTTGAATGATTAAAGCTTATTACTAGACCACATGGCTAGCTAGAGTTGGTCACCAACTCCTTACTAGGGCTAGATCTACACTCCACCTTATTAAAATAATCAAAAGGGTAGTTTGGTCATTTGATGTTTGCTTTTAGTGGCAAAGTTGGCATTTCATCTCACCCATTAGGGTTTAACCCTAAAGTTCCAAAAGTCCAAGATCTAGGATTTAGGATTTTGAGATTAGGGCTAAAATGAGAATCTTAGTTTCTAAAAATGTGAATTAGGATTCCCTAATTAAATTAGGTTTACTAATCACCATTAGACTTTATAATATACTAATTACCATTAAACTTGCTAAAATAATAATTAGGGTTTACAACTTAGAAATTAGGGTTCTAATTTAGTAATTAGGGTTTCTAAATATTAATTATGGTTTACCTAATTAACATTAAATATAATAATTTCCATAAAGTACATTACACAATAACTTAACAAATCTTATAGTCATAATTGACTCATGTACTACGTTTATCAGTAATGCTAGGGTTTTGCACTGTGTGACTATAACTGTTCCTCAAATTACATTACACACATATCAGGCATGTTTATATTACTGAAATATAAATAATATTATATTAATATTCTCATTCCTTATTCAAAATCCAGAATTAGGGTTTTGAATCCATATCCGACATAACCTTCATATAAACCATTATTAATTAAGTTAAAATAATTAACTCAACTAATATAATAAAATACATATCATAATAATCCTTATAATCATATCATATATATAATAATCATATTTTCATGGAAAATAAATAATAAATATTTTTATTACAAAATTAATTTATAATAAGAATATAATCTATAATAATCAATAATTCTTAAATGAATTTATTTATAATTATTCATCAAATAAATAATTTTATTTATCACATATATACATATATTTTACTTTGCACATTCCCTTTACCTTTATATATATATATATATATATATATATATATAAAATTCATAAAATTTCTTATTGAAAATATTGGGTTATTACAGTTATCCAAATAATCATTTTTGACATTTAACCTAGACATTTCGCGTGAGGTACAATCTTTAACAATATCTTATTTTTCTTCAATATGTGTTTCTACTTCTTTCATTAAATCTTTTATCCAACTTTTTAAATAAGTAGTTTTTTCTTTAAGATGTAGGTTCCCATTTTTTAAAGTAAGATAATCTAAAATAGTTACTCCAAGAGTTTCATTATTTACCCCAAATGTTTCTTAATCTTCTAATCCCATGAAGCAGAGTTGGGCAATTTCTTCTTCTTGTTTTGTTTTGAACTTACTCATTGGAGTTGAGTTATTTTTTTTATTCTTCATTTGTTTCTTTCTTTAGATTAGTCTCTCAAGTTTTCTTCATCGAAATCTTCGTACTGATTATTATGATTTCTCTCAGCTTGAAGTGTTAATGTCTTCTTTATTGGTGTCTCCTTTTCATCATCATACCTCTTGAGTTGATTTTCAAATTCTTCAAGTTCACCAAAGAGTGTGAGAGTCTCTATGGTACTAATTCTTGATGAGTCTTGAAGAGTGGTGACTTTTGGAGCGAACCGTTTGGGCATAACTCTTAGCAGCTTCTTATTAATTTCTCTTTGATTAATTTTCCTTCCAAGCATACTGAGAGATTAATTAAAGTAAGGAACCTTTCTTGAGCTTCATTGATCGTCTTATTTTTCTCTAGTTTGAACAGTTCATACTCTTGCATCAACATGCTTAGTTTCACCTCTTTCACCTTGGAAGTTCCTTCATGATTCATGATGATGGTATCCCAGATTTCCTTTGTCGTATTGCAAGTAAAAACTTTGTCAATTTCTTATTGGACCATTCCACTTAGCAAAGTATTCATGGCTTTCGAGTCATAAGATACCATGTATAATTCATTAGTGTTCATCTCCATGAGAGTTTTTAGTCTGCCATCATCATGCCTTGGAATGACAGGTCCATTGTTAACCACCCACCATTCTCATAGATCCCTGTTGAGGTATATCTTCTAAATTTCCAAAAATTAAAATTCTCACTGCCAAGCAACAATGGTGGTCTGTTAGTGGCATGTTCCTCTTGGAAATTAAGGTGTGCCATAGGATCTTACCATACGGTCCGCCAGGGGCGGATCCAACCCATTAATCCAGTGGGGTCAATTTTTTTAAAACAAAAATTAATAAAAGAAAATAAAATACAATAAAATAAAGGCGTCAGAATGCGAGGGATATTGCAAATAATTGTGTGAGCTATCATATAAAATTGGTATTATTTTATGTAATTGAATACACTTCGAATCCTCAATCTTATGTTATTTATAAAATGATATTTTATAATTTTTTTAAAACACTGTTATTATAAGATACACTTCTTGTGTCCTCTAAAATAAATTACAAAACTAATAACATTTTTTGAGATTTCATTGTTTGAAACTATCGTAATGATAGTATCATTTCAATATCTGCAAAAATATCATGTTCAATGTAAGTTACTAAACAATATAAAAAAGTTGAGTGTTTGTGTTAGTAAAAATTTGAGACATTTAATAGTCTTTTAATCTGAATTTTTATTTTCACTAAACACTTTATAAATTCAAAATAAAAATCAAATTAAAAATTAACTCCCAAAAATTCAGTGGGGTCAATTGACCCCACTGCCCTAAGGTAGATCCGTTCATGCGGTCCGCAAAGACAATCTTTAGTAGAGCCAAACTTTGATATCAAATGAAATTTCGTGTGTGCACACTTAGAGGGGGGGGGGGGGGGGTTGAATAGGTGTATGTGATTGAAATGATGAACAATGACAAATTTAAATTTTTCTATGACAAAAGTAATCCAAACAGGTAGAACCTGTCTGCTTTGGAATATGAATTAAACTGTTACTAAGTAACAGACAAGTAGGACGTGTGTGCTTTGATGTCTGTATTAAACTGTTAAGCAGAACCTTCTTTATATTACTTCGTATTTAATAGTGTTCTAATGCAGAATTAAGAGAGATGACCAATATAATCAACAAACCACAAACACAAAGATGTTTACCTGAATTGGCCCCTAACCTCTATTCTAGTGGCCTAATCCACGTCCAATACCAACTGGTATTGGAGACTCCTTTATTAATAAATTATTCAATTAATTACAAGATTCCCTTTACAAATAAGCTCTGAACATTGTTGGACACCACTGGCCCCTTTACACAATTGCAACTGCTTGCACCACTGCAACTTTAGAGTTTTCTTTGTACAGACCTATCCACTACCAGATCAATCACAAAACCAATTTAGGCTTGTATACAAGTTTTAACAAGAATGAATATGATTACAAGATATAACTATGAATTTCCAGTAATAAGAATTTAAGAACAAGGCAAGACCAATTTGTTAGAAAACTTTTTCTGTGAAAATCACTCTTATGTTTTCTTTTTCGTTCTTCTTTGAAACTTTTGCCGATAGGAATATATAGAGGTGAAGTCCAACGACATAAAGAGAAATACATTATAAGGGAAAAACAGATTGCTGAAAATTAGTAATCCCAACGAAAATTAATTTCAAACTAAAGGAATATATGGTTTTGAATTTTGAAAACAGACATCTTGAAATTAGGGATAAGATCTAAGTTGATTTGAGATAGGAAAAGATTTAATTACAGAAAATTAGTCCAGCTAACTTTTTAGGAAATATACTGATTTAGTTAAATCTTAAGAAATCATAGGTGAAAATATGCTCATCTGATTAAGAAAATAAATTGATATAAGTTCTCAACGGACTAGAGTTTTAAACTCACGAACCTTTTTAAAAGACTTTTCCAGCAAAATAAGATTGTCTTGCAATTAAAAATTTAGGCTAATTTTTTTTACAGAATTTACTAAGTTATTTCTTAGAGACCTAATCCCGTAGTGTCTCTATGGACTCTTTCTCCACAATCGCCTCTTGAAATCAAAAACTAATTTAGCATTCATATGTGATCAGCCCTATAATAGATGGAATTTTTTGATTAATATTAAAATAGAACTTTAATAATTAAAATTTTTATTTTAATATTATTGATTTTGTATATGTGCGATGTGGTGTGAATATATGTGGTAATAGTAAATATAATAAAATATATATTTACAATTATGAAGAAATTGGTTAAATATAAATCGAAAAGGGAAGTTAAGTAAGTAATGGGTATTCTTTAAAAGATATTAAGGGGGTGTATTCAATTAAGATTTTAAAAGTTTACTTGTATTCAATCAAGACATTTAAAGAGTTTATAAAAGTTTAGTGGTATTCAATTACAACTTTTTAATGTCTTTAAAAGTTAGGTGGTATTGAATTAAGATTTTTATAAAATCTATAAAAATATTTTAGTATTCAAAAAGTCATAGATTTTAAAGATTTCTATCAAATGGTAGAGTTTGACCGACTTTAGAAGAAAATTATAACTATCAACCTATATCCAAAGTCTTACCTCATTTCTAAAGATTTCTAAAGACTTCCAAATAAACACAAATTAAGGTGGATAAAACTAGTTATTAATTGGACTTTGTCTTTTATTAGGTCAAATTAGTTATTTATTTTATATGGGCTAATAAATATTAATATGTGATGGATAAATATTTTGATAAAATTTGGGCCATAAAAATAATTGAAATTATTATAATAAAAGAATTAACAAGATATATTAATAAGTAAATAAATAACTAGACCTAATCTGAATTGGTGAGGGAAAAAACAGCCGTTCGAAAGCTGCCAATAGAAATAGGGAAGAGATTTGTTCAACAAAGGTAAGATAAAATCATGAAACTCTCATATCAGTTGTAAAGATTATGTATATATAATATATGAAAATAGAAAATATATGATGTGTATGTGTATGTTTTTTTTTGTTTTTTGGCATTTTAAACGAAGGAAATTACTGTTAATTTTTGAGACATCTTCCATATTCGTCTTCAAGTGTCTTTGGTGTATTATAGTGAAATAATGTAACATATGGTTGTATTCTGCATGACAATATATATATATATATATATATATATATATATATATGTTAATTATCATAGGAAAAACGACTTTGCTTTGATATATGTTAGTAGCGTAAAAAGGTTCACACAATCAAGCAGTAATTAATAAAGAGTTAAGATGCAAAATTGGGTTCACGTAATCACGAGAATCACCTGATCAACATATATATATATATATATATATATATATATATATATATATATATTAATAAAGCAATAAATATAGTATTGAATTACCAATGCTCCACCCTTACCATTTCAAGGAACAAATACGGAGGCTTCCATGTCCACCAATGCTCAGAAAAAACGAAACAGGGAATAATAGCTCCATTGAGACCACTACTCGAGTTAATATATTTGGAACAAGTTTTTGAAACTCAAGAGCAACAACGAGAGAATGCTAATGAATGGAGGACTAGTATAGCTTCTGATATGTGGAGAGATGTTGATCATAATAATAACAATGGCCGGTAACAAGGGTAATAGTTTTGAAATTCTTAAAAATTTTGAATTAGTTTGAGTTTATTTTGGTGATTACAAAGATGGATGATTTTTGGTACCCAATTGTGATAAATTTTCTATAACTTGGTGGCAATTTACTCACATGTATGAAGTTCTGCAACTTTTGATCATATAAATTTTCATTGTCATGTTATTTTGTGAAAAATAGAGTTTAGTATTCTCTTAAAAAGCGTCTGGCATATCATAAAAAAGTATATATAGCTCAATGAAAATTAAGCTTAATTTTTGTATTGTGTCTGTAGTTTCTAAAGTTTTATTGGTATCCGGGTATCCAAATGTATCATGAAATGAGTAGAATAATGTGAACGCTTTCAACATATATAAAATCTCATGCCACAATAATATAATGAGATTTATTCTTGTTCATGAAAAAAAGGGAGATGTTGTACACATTGGCTAATTAACAATTAATATAAGTTGCAAGATATATTAGAAGTATACAAAAGTCTATCATAGTTGCAAGATATATTAGAAGTATACAAAAGTTCTTGGTCTTGTGACCTCTCAGTATTCCAAAAGTTGATATGTTGTTATAAGAATGTGAATAATTCAAATTATACTTCTTTTGCTTTGCAGACTCGCTTTATTGTAAAAGCCTATCTCATAGAAAACATTTATTTTTGTGTAAGCTATTCATTAATTGCTATTCATTGATTGATATTACTTGTTGAGCAATTAAATGCTCATACTTGCTTTGAATATAAATGTTTTCAGTCAAGCATGACAAAATTGAAGGATTAAGAAAGGATAAGGGCAAGGGGAAAGTAATTGAATAGTTGAAGTTTTATGTAATAGAAAACTCCCATGTATTGTAAATATTATAATTATCATGTAATGTATTAAATAAAGGTCATCGTACCTAGGACATACAGACTCTGATGTAATAACTTTACTTAAGTTTGATGTTATGTTATGAGGAATGTTTATTATCGTGGAGCACCGAATACGGATTTTAAGTACTCGAATTTGGGGGCGTCACAGATTGGTATCAGAGTTATAGGTTAGAAACTTTAGGTGGGGAAAACACCTTAGGCTATAACCTCAGGAAGGTTAGAGAAGTAGTAAGGAAATAAACTTAAAAAGAGTTTGTGGGAGCTGAATGAAGGGAATTCATTGAAATGAGTTAAAAGAGAAATAAAAAAATAATAATAAAAAAAAACCTATAATAAATTATTATTTGTTATGTGAAGTATGATTCTGTGTCATGTGTTGATCAAGATAATATACTTAATTGAAAAAGGATAGGAAGGTATGTAGTAGAGACGTTTGTTTAATAAGCAAGGAGCTAATCGCTCCACTTGAATTATTACCTGAGACGGTACTGGAAGTGATGATAGAGGATGATCTGGACATAATTAAGATGAAGTCCAAAAAAGATCCTTTTGAGGATGAAGATGTGCCAGCCGATGGGTAAGCGGTGCATTGGTTAAAGTTGAATTCGTAAAGAAGTTTTAAAGCGCGAACCTATGATAGACATAGGAAGTGATGAGATGTTTTACTGGAGGAAATGTAAAAGATGGAGAGATTAATGAATAATCAATTGGAAAAGGCGTAAGTGAGATGACGCAAGAGCGTGATGAGTAGAAGGTACAAATAAACAAGATGGACGCTAAATGCAGTAATATGAAGTGTTACCTAAGGAAATGGTGGAAGGATGTATGTTTGAAGGAAAGAAAGTCTGTTTTTAATTTCAGACCGAAAAGTCGTATTTCTCCCAGTCGTATAATTGGAAGATAGAAGATGTCAAAATTGTGAGTTAGATCACGTATTGAATGATTGTCCGATAAAAAGGACAAGTATAGAAGGATGTGTTTGCATATATGTATAAATGTGTTTATTGGAGTATGAATCCCAGCTTTTAATATAAAGAGTGGGATATTTGTTGTAAGTTCTAACTTGTGTATAAGTTGAGGACTCGAATTGATGAATCTCGTCTTTTAGAAAATTAATTGACGAGTGAAGCTGTAATTAGCCATATGGCTAAAAAGAGAGAAAACATGTAAGAATGTAGAATCATATTAATATAAGATATTTATTCAATGTGCTTGATGATGTGCATGTGTTAGCATTAGATAATAATGCTTTGAAGAAAATAATGAAATAATTATAGTATTATTTTATTAAGTAGAGAATGTTGTTGAGAAAAGGCAAAACGTGCAAGAAGATAGTTTTAAGTGGTGAAGTGGATAAAATGTTATGAATTAAAATAACCCTATGTAATAATTGATGAATCATTTACTAGAAGAGTTACAGAATTGTAATTTTGGTAATAGAAACTCGATAACTGTGCGTTTGGCTAGTTTCAAAATGTAAGAGGGTGGAACCTTCAAAGTTGAAAGTAATCACTAAATTTAGAGAGGCTTAAACAGGGAAAGAAGAGAGAGTTCAGTCACTTATTATCACCAAGGCACGTAAGGAGCAAAAGACCGTTTTGCTACCTACATAGTGTAAGGTAAAGCCAACTTCTGGTATAAGGTAAGCCGGGACAGGGCTGAAGATTAAGTTATTGCTTAAGAATAATTCAAGAAATTATATTTCGAGAATTATTTTCCTCAGAGTATGTAAAGCTTTTTGAAAAAACAATTTTTAAAAATTTAAAGGATGGGGATTTAAATTTTTTTATAATTATTTCCATTTGTATGGTAATTGGTGTGTAATATAATATATCTTATATTTTTGAATAATGAATAGATCATATTACTATGTTATTTCAGGAAGTGGTTAGCATGAAGTTTATTTTTGAGTAAGTTGGTCAATTGACCAATAAAGTGCTGACACGCAGGCGAAGTTCTATGTGTGTCATCATTCTATTGGTCAATTGACCAACTTACCAACAAATAAACTTCATGCTAACCAGATCCGTTATTTCATATGTGTGTTGGGACATACTCTGAACTAAGGAGGAGAAGTAAAGCTAGAATAGAAGGAAATAGCATGAGCTGTAAAGCTCATTAAAATAAAAGCTAGAGTTGGCATTTTATTAGAATGCTAGCCTAAATAACTCAGCTAGCCTACAAACGTATTAACCAAGTATCAGAACTCAGATATCTCATAACCCTTCTTCAGTTCATTCTAAATTGCTAAGCTCCTTCATTCCATCCTCATCCTGGTCCAGTTTCAGCTGAGTTCCCCTTGCTAGTCCAGTTCAACTCATTCGGGTATAAGCAAGATCAAGGTATACTAATATATGTTATGTTTAGTTTCTATAATAAACATGAGATTATTGTTTTTCCTGATTGAGAATTTAAAATATAAACTTTAGATATGAAGCATGGATAACAGGAATTGAGGTGAATATAAATATGGGAAATCAAAGAAATAAAAACTTTGCAAAGTTATGTAAACAGTGGTATCTAAGGTTAATAGCTTACATAGCTTTTGTTAAGTTTTTGGACTTCTATTTTTTGAAATAGAGCAAATGAGTTTAGGTTCATTGTGCGGAGGTATAAGGAAGCTAAAAGGGGATGAAAGTATAAATAAATGGCTATGAAATGGGTGTTTCAAAGCAGTGCACACATGTTGTTTGTTAAAAGTCCCATATGGACTATTTTAGCTAAAATTCCAGAATTTAGTAAAGTCAAAGTTAAGATTTCATATATAAGCACTTTATACATTTAGTTAAAGGGTTTGAACGAATTAAATTGATGTGAAAGGCGATTTTAAGCCAAAGTGGAAATTCCAAAAATTTGAATGACAAGCCATTTATGAGCCCTGTTTTGGGCAGCTCAAAAAACTAAAAGTAAAAGTCTAATATTTTTTTAAAATAGGCTGCTATGATATCTAAATCATATTGAAAATTTGGTACAAACAAATTAATGTACTAACAGTTACAAAAATTCAAAAAGGGAAGGTTGAGATGGGGCTGGGGCTGGGGCTGGGGCTGGCCTGGCCTGACTGGGCTGCTACAGACAGCAGCAGCCGTCGCCCAGCGTTGTGTTACAGGGACAACTAGGTGTTTTTCTTTATTTTGTTTTGTTTTGGCAAGCTATTGGGTTCGTATAGATTATGTATTTCTATAACTTGTAAGTTATTTTAATAAGCGGTGTACCACCTCTAATTTACTAAAAGATCATTGTAGGAAATAAAAGAGCAAAGGTCTAAAAATGCCCCTGACGTTTACACCGATGTCCCACTTACACCTTAAACTAATTTTTTTCCAAAAGTATCCTTAACGTTACAAGAATTAGGTCACCCGTGCCCCTTCCGTTAACGAATATGCCACATTGACAAACAGAGCTGACACCTCATCTAATTTTGCTGACTAGGCTGAAAAGAAAAACTTAACTCTTAATTAAAACAACTCCTTTTTCAAAGAGAAACCCACATAACAAATCATGAGAGAGAGAGCTTTAGATGTATGTATTTTGTATGTATACACACACAACTCCTTTTTCAGATCTGATGTATTTGTTCGTGAGACATACAAAAGTATTAATTGATTTGATGCTTGAAGATCTTTTTAGATCTGATGTATTTGATGATCCTTCAACCCGACAACAAAAACCCATTCCACAAACTCATCTATGTTCTCATCAACCAAACAGATGATACCAGAACACCTTGTTCGACTCTATAATTTTTTTTTATCATTGTTCTGATACTAGGTAGTTACTTGCTAGAGTAATTTTACTTTGATACTAATAAATTCGTTACTCTGTTTTTGACGTTCTGGTATGGGATGGAAATGGAGTCTCCAAGTGTTTTGATGACATATATCCTTTATTTATAGTGTGGTTAATGTCATAATACGAAAGTATTACAACTAACTGTTAAAAAAAATCCCTAACGATATCTACGATTCTTGGTTTTGGAATTAATATAGTTTCCGCCGTCGTTGTTGCTGCACTTGGAATTACAAAAAGGAATGCAAAAGGAAGTATGAGGGTAGGTTGTCAGGAATAAACATGTGAATGATATTCCTATTTAATATATGATTTGATTATGATATATATGTGAATGATTATGCAAGTATGCCTGCATTAAGAAAAGATGTAAAGTCCTTTGATAGATAATAGAAATATATGTACAAGGACTTAGAATGAATTGATCAAATATGTTAGGTTGATCCTACATAAGCAAAATAACTTTGTAAAGTCCTTAAAAAGAAATGATGTACAAGGACTATAAATATAGAAAGATCAAACTTGTTAGGTTGATCTTATGATGTAATAGATAACCTTGTCTATTTGTCGAGCACTGCACCAGAAGTCGTAGTCTGCCAGAAGAGTAAAGGTTAACTCGACAGCTATCGAGGCAGAATATGAGTATGCAAGATAGTAGATCTCGGAGTTTGTAGACTGCCAGGGGAAACGGAGAAGGACCGTAGTGTGTCGAGTTGAGCTTTCTCGAGATCGTAGTATGCTTAAGAAGTCATGTTTAGAATCGTAGAGGCGACTACTACTGAAGAAAGCGGATCATCTCATCCGCCAAAGCCAAGACAGAAACATAGACTACACTCGTCGAGTCGTAGAAGTCTCTCGATCTGAAAGCCAGTCGAGGATCGTAGATCACACTCTGACGAGTTCGTAGAGTCTATTGATTACATGCGAGATCGTGAGTCAAACAAGATCGGATGAAGACATCAAACCTGAGCGAAATCGTAGAGTGTCAAAATCGATCTCGGGATCGTGAGTGTCTGCACCAGCCGAAGCTGAATCGTAGAGTGTAGAACTACAACCTCAACAAAAGTGCTCACTGATGCCAAGCGAGAATCGTAGAGCATATACGGTTCTCAACAAATGAGCACTCCTGCATAATATCAAAGAAATGAAGCCTCTGGTTGTAATCGCAAAGATGCATTCCACCTTAAGGGAACCAGAGAGCACTCAACGAATGGCATGCAGGCTAGCAGAAGATCTAAGCACCAACGCAATCAGCATCAAGACTGAGTTGTAAGGCCATTCATGATGAAGTCTTCCATAAGGATATCCAAAGAAGACTTGAGGTCGACTAAGGAAAGTCGAAGAAAATCGAAGCTATCAGTGAACAAAAGACAATGATCTTGGAAGCAACCAAGATCGTAGTGTTTGCCAAACAAAGAAAGAACTGATGGAAAGTGAACTGAGATACTGGTCAGCCTCTGAAGAACAAGGCTAAAGTGATTAAGTGCAGGGTCAGTTCATTGATGATAAGTGAGCGGAGATCACAAAGAAAGCAAGTTGACGCCACCACAAATCAAGTGTTGATATTGAGAAGGGACAAGAGCGAGGAATTAAGCCATCGGTTTACGAGAACAAATAAAAATGAAATGCGAAGTATTGAAGCACTACACAATAGAAAGAAGAGGTGTTCTACATTGAAGATCCAATCAACACTCTTCAAGATTGTAGTGTTAACTCTACCAGTCAATGAGCAACACTCAACAAGACACTACGATCAGGTCCTTGAAGACGTGCATCAGAATCGTAGAGTTCGAATAGCTGAAGACTGAAGCATTGGCAAAGGTTCAATATGAAGGGTAATATTCGGATAAGTGCTTATTGAGAACATCGATGCAATAGGACAACCTCTGATCGAGAAATCAGAAAGAGGTAATAAAGTCTTCGACACACCCGTGACATTAAAGTGATACATCGACAGGCGGGTGAAATAAGTAGAGCTATGGCGTCGGAAAAAGTATGACATGTCACATCAAGCGATCTACTTCAAATGACTCGAGATCTGTGAAGAGATTTGAATAGCCTTCAAATGGCTACTTTCAACGAAAAGAATTGGGAATAAGTATAAATGAGAATGAGCTTCAAAGATCAAAAGTGAAATTTGGGTTATGGTTTTGGAGAGAAGGTGGACCGATCTAAACCATGTGAGATAGTGAGTCCAAGGCTCACTCTACGATCCACCAAGAACACTCGAGAGACATGCAAAGTAAGAAGTAGAAGTTAGAGTTCTACAATGTAGAAGTGAGAGTTCTACTACTTAAAAAGCTGCTACAATCGCCGAGAGAAAAGAAGAGC
Organism: Panax quinquefolius; assembly: GCA_020205615.1. Taxonomy (NCBI): domain Eukaryota; kingdom Viridiplantae; phylum Streptophyta; class Magnoliopsida; order Apiales; family Araliaceae; genus Panax; species Panax quinquefolius. The sequence goes on along the minus strand of CM035160.1, from coordinate 129,658,123 downwards.
ATCATGTCATCTTGATGTCCATCATGGGAAGACTCTAAATCTGATAGAGAAGAGCCTACAGTCATCCTAAGCAAGTCCATCGTGAGAAGGCATCAAGTAGCGAAGGAGATCACAAATGTCATCTTGGTGTCAAGCATGAGAAGATTCTAAGTACTAACGAAGAGCTTACGATCATCTTAGAAACTTTATCATGTGCGACCATCAAGTACCAAGGAGAAGGATTTTCAAGGCGCGCTCATCGAGGGGTCACCGAAGTCGTAGTCGCGCGCGGAAGAGTCGAGGTTAACTCGAGAGCTATCGATCGGCGGAATAGGAGTATGCAAGATAGTAGATCTCGGAGTTTGTAGTACCGCCAGGAAGCGAAGAAGGACCGTAGTAGTGTGTCGAGTAGAGCTTCCTCGAGATCATAGTATGCTTATGAAGTCATGTTCGGAATCGTGAGAGGTACTTACCTACTGAAGCGGCATCATCATCATCTGCCAAAGCGAAGACGAAACATAGACTACTCTCGAGTCGTAGAGTCTCTGATCTTAGAAGCCAAGTCGAGGATCGTAGATCACACTCGAGTTCGTAGAGTCTATTGATTACGTCACGAGATCGTAGTCAAACAAAATCGGATGAAGACATCAAGCCTGGCGAAAATCGTAGAGTGTCAAAATCGATCTCGGGATCGTAGTGTCGCACCACCAAGAAAATTTGAATCATAGAGTCTTGAACTCGACCTCAACAGTAAGTGCTCACAATGATGAGGCGTAATCGTAGGAAAGCATATCGGTTTTAACAAATGAGCACTCCTGAATATCGAAAGGAATGAAGCCTCTGGTTGTACTACTAAGATGCATTCCACCTTAAGGGAACCGAGAGAGCACTCAACGAATGGCATGCAGGCTAGCGGAAGATCTAAGCACCAACCCAATCGGCATCAAGACCGAGTTGTAAGGCCATTCGTGATGAAGTCTTCCATGAGGATATCGAAAGAAGACTTGAAGTGACTAAGGAAAGTCGACAAATCGATGAGCTATCAGTGAACAGAAGACAATGATCTTGGAAGCAACCAAGATCGTAGTGTTTGCCAAACAAAGAAAGAATTGATGGAAGGTGAACCGAGATACTGGTCAGCCTCTGAAGAACAAGGCTAAAGTGATTAAGTGCAGGGTCAGTTCATTGATGATAAGTGAACGAGAGATCACAAGTAGAAAGCAAGCTGGACGCGCCACAAATCTGAAGTGTTGATATTCAGAAGGGGACAAGAGCAATGAATTAAGCCATCAGTTTCTGAGAACAGTCGAAGCAAACAGAAGTATTGAAGCACTACACAATAGAAAGAAGAGGTGTTCTACATTGAAGATCCAATTAACACTCTTCAAGATCGTAGTGTTAACTCTACCAGTCAATAAGCAACACTCAACAAGACACTACGATCAGGTCCTTGAAGACGTGCATCAGAATCGTAGAGTTCGAATAGCTGAAGACTGAAGTATTGGCAAAGGTTCAATCTGAAGGGTAATATTCGGATAAATGCTTATTGAGAGCATCGATGTAATAGGACAACCTCTGATCGAGAAATCAGAAAGAGGTAATAAAGTCTTCGACACACTTGAAGACATTAAAGTGATACATCGGCAGGCGGGTGAAACGATGAAGCTACAGCGTCAGAAAAAGTATGACATGTCACATCAAGCAGTCTACCTCAAGCAACTCGAGATCTGTGAAGAGATTTGAATAGCCTTCAACGGCTACTTTCCAACGAAAGAATTGGGAAGAAGTATAAATGAGAAAGTGCTTCAAAGATCAAAGTGAGCTGGAGTTGTCGATTTTGGAGAGAAGGTGGACTGATCTAAACCATGTGAGATATTGAGTCCGAAGGCTCACTCTACGATCCACCAAGAACACTCAGAGACATGCAAAGTAAGAAGTAGAAGTGAGAGTTCTACTACTTAAAAAAGTGTTTTGAACTGTCGAGAGAAAGAAGAGCATCATGTCATCTTGATGTCCATCATGGGAAGACTCTAAATACAATAGAGAAGAGCCTATAGTCATCCTAGCAAGTCCATCATGAGAAGGCATCAAGTAGCAAGAAGGGAGATCACAAATGTCATCTTGGTGTCAAGCATGAGAAAGATTCTAAGTACTATGAAGAGCTTACGGTCGTCTTAGAAGCTGTCATGTATGCGACCATCAAGTACTAAGGAGAAGGATCTTGAAGGCGGTTCATCAAGGGTCATCCAAAGTGGTTGAGCAACCCAGAAGAAGGCGAGCATCATCGCAACACTCGGTTGGACTTCAGGATGATCAAGTCAAGTTGCTAAGTATAGAAGATGTTGAGCATAGAAAGACATCTTAGCGACTCGTCAAAGACAAACTCAACAACAACAAACAAACAACTCAATAAAGCCGGGGCTGAGGGGGGTCCTTGTCGGAGGACTAAATGAAGCGGGGCCAGAAGGGTCCTTGTCCGAAGGGACTAAACAAAGTTCTAAGCCTGATGGGCTTGAAGAGTTCTTAGGGAACTAGAGAAGTTTCAAGTTCTTTGCGGCCTTGAAGAGTTCTTAGTGAATCAAGTCCCAAGTCCCGAAATTTTGGCCTTGAAGGAATCTTAGTGATTCGAGTCTTGCCCTTCCTTAGTGGAATTTACTGCTAGTTGAAAGCGGAAAGAGTGGATTAGGAGCTTGAGTCAACGAACCACTTAAAACCCTTGTGTCTTTTACATTATGTCATTTACATTATGTCTTATAAACTGCTATATAAGCTGCATGTATATTTTAAGCGCTTCTAACTAAACTTACTCAACGAACAATGTATGTATGATTATGAATATATCAATGAAGAGGGATCTTTTACTTATTTATTTGTGCTTGAAAAGATTCAGTATGTTTGTCATATATAATTAATTATGAACAATATAATATAAACCGGAAAAGTATTTGAAATAAAAAGGATCTATTCAACCCCCCTTCTAGATCTATTGTGCCCTCAGGAATTAACAATTGGTATCGGAAGCGGTTCTCATGCTATATTGAAAAGCTAATCGCTTTGAGTGCGATCCCGAGCACTAACATTGTTTCTAAACTTAGTTTAGTAGTAAGTAACTTGTTATATCTTGAGATGAGCTCACATGTTGGAAATATTGTATATAGGTTAAATGTGTATATACACACAAGGCGCTCAGATTGGTCCATGGTCTCTATTGTTTGCATCAACAAGACCAATCCTAACTGCAATCAATCTTGTAGTCTAAGACCGAATAAGAGAACTCGAAGAGATCATCGATGACAAAATCGAGCACCCACCAACGGTCGAAAGATAAAAGAAGCTATACATGCTTTAAGAAATGCTTATCCGGAGAAGAAAGAAGATCTTCTCGAAACTTATATGCAGCGACCAACAACCGGTGCAAACTCTGTCGACTAAAGGATGGCAAAGATCTTAATCTTTGAGATTCTCTTGGCCTATATCTTCAAGACCACTACTGATTGATTAAAGGTCGACAAGAGCAATAAGTTGTCGAGGAAGCCAAAAAGTAAAGCTATGCACATCAATACCTAAACTCGGTATATCTACGATAAATGATATGTTTAAGGCAGCGATAAAAAAAGGTACGGTTCCTCAAATTATTATAAATGTACATCATAATTGCATCTTCTTATGAACTATAACAGTATTCTGTCAAGGAGTCATAATCTACCTAAAAAGGTGAAGAGAGAAAGTAACCTAAGGATGGAAACTCAAATGACTATAAACTTTCTCTCCATCCAAGTTTTAGGTTGAAGATGACATCTTGAAAGAAATCTAAAATGGGGCATAAGAGCATCACAGGCCAAATAAACTTTATGTGAAGTAATCTTTTCTGGTGGGTTAGTATGTATGTACAAGCCTAGGTTCTAAGTGTTTGACAACACACAGAGTATGATCAGTTCTGCAAGAGGATCTTTCTGATTCGTAGAAACTGATCACCTCAATGGATCAATTAGATACTCCTAAATCGTAGAGTTGATTCTCACTCTGTAAACTCTTAAACATTGTGAACATAACCCAATAAATGATGAATCCATCATAGATAATGAGTGTGTTATTTTATGTCAAATCCTACACACACACTCACCGTGCATCTCAAATGTATTATCTTAAGATAGTTGCATGCATGAATATGTCTGTTGGTGATAAATATGATGATTATCCAAATGAGAGGAACAGGGGTTTAGAAAACTAACCTAGCAGGACCCATTTAATTATGGGTACCAAAATTAGAAATATATTTAAACCTGCAGGTACTTGGTCAGTCTGACCACACTAAGGAATGATGAAGCAGAAGACTTGATCGAAAGACTCAACCCAGTGAAGGCCATGGATACGCTCAAAAATTGATTCGACAAAATTCCTATATGTCGAAGCTTTGTCCTTGAAGACCCTCTGAAGCTAATCGAATAAAGCTCACATGGTACATTACTACTCGTATATATAAGCAAGCCATTCGACCCGAAGAAGGAAAGGGTCTTATGTGCTCAAAATTCGATCGAAAGAATCTTATATTAGAAGAATCCTCGAGGAAGCTCATAACATGAGATCATCGAGCATCGTTCAAAAGGAACTTATTACAAGAAGCGAGAACTTCACAAACCAATCACAAAAGACTACGTTCAGTAGTCTTTGTCGAATAATCGTAGAGTGATTAGTCCTAAAAATACTCATCTCTACGACACAAGGAGATCCGAGCGATGATGGAGATTCCAGTCAGAAGGAGATATGCAAGGCTGCCTTCAAATGAACCTGAAGAAGAGGGAATCACATCTATCCAGGAAGACAGCGTCAACAACGGGGGAGCAGTGATCTGTTAAGGAACAACATCACTGAGATATACTATGAAAAGTTGTACTAGCTACAGAGTCCCAAAACTTTGTGGCTGATGAACCAAATGAAGATCCATAGTCAGTAGGAACGTCTCAAAACGAATTATTGATAACCTTTCAGCCACCCAACCCATAATCGTGAAGTGACTACGATCAAACAAATGATCTTAGTGTAAGAGCAGGAGGACACCACGATTTCAAAATCTGATTGTCTAAAAAGTTGGTAGAAGAACTCCCAATCGAAAAAGGTCGAATGAGATGTCATTGCAAATCAACGCCATAACATTTGCATCTGGAGGCGCCTCGAGGACAAACGACCCTTAGCTCACTAAGAGGTTGGCCCTTCCTGAGCTACCTTGACCCAGAAGGAATGTTTGATCTAGTTCATCTCAAGAACCAAGTCAGTCAACGATCATAGAGTCGAGTTTGAAGAGAACTAAACGATCGCAGTGCAACCTCGACGATCGTAGTCCTACCAAAGGGTACTCCAGTTCACAAGGAGCTTGGAAAATGAGATTTTTGCTAAACTATTCAAGTTAAGGAGATAAGTTTGAATACATCAGTGATTGAGCTATGTTGCATCAAAGTAAGGGGAAAAGATAAAGCCATCCACTGCAGCATTTCTCAAAAGTTGATCGTTGAGTCAACCAAGGGAATCGTAGAGTCCATAGCTGCCTTATCATGCCACTCTACGAATCAAAAGGTCAACGGTTAGAGCCACGTCGTTTAAATGACTACTCTTCTAAAAGGAACCATCTAACTGAAAAGTTATGGGGAGTTATAGCTCATTACTGGGTAACGTACAACCAATAGACGGTTGACACATCACTGATTATACAGAGTTAGAAGGAACTGCCTTAAAGACAATTTCAAATCTGCAGACAGTTACCAAAAGCTATCGAACCTTTCTCCCTCCCATTTTTCAAACCCTAGAATCCTCTCAAGAGCCAAAATCAGTTAACCCTCCAGAGCCTCACCAATTTACACTCAGCCATCTCTTATAAACATATCTAAATCAGATACTCATATTCTTCGAACTACTTAAATGGAAAACTGGTAAGTAATCACTGGCATTCAGCTTGGAACCAAATCGTTTGAGAAATCCAAAAAGAAGTTCATGGATATTCTCGAGCTTGTGAAGAAAGCTGGATTCTCAGAATGCCTTGAGGCAAATACTCGAGTCTATATCGACCTGGTTAAAGAATTCTACTCAAACGCCCCCATCATCTCCGAAACCCTTACTACCAGGTTAAAGGTCGATCTACGAAGTTAAAATCTTGACCTCAATCAATGCCTAGGTTTTCCTAACCAAGGGTTGAAACAACCTTGATAATGTCAATCTTGAACAAGCAAAGGAGGTTATGGGGTACCAAAGAAACCCTAGTTTTAAAGACATGAAGAAGGAGTTTCCTGAAGAGTTTGAGTTCCTTGCTGAAATAGTTGGAAAGTGCATACTATGCAAGAACACTGCATATGACACAGTGATTGATCAACAGTTGAAAATAATGTCAGTAATAGTTCTGAAGAAATAAATCGATTTTGGAGCTATCTTGTTCGATCAGATCTCCAATTGGGTAGAAAAGGCTGAGAAGAAGAAGTCCACTGAAAAACCCCTGACCAAGGTGTTTCATGGAAGGCTGCTGAGTATTGTACTGAAGAAGAAGCTAGGAGGGAAAATCAAGGATGATGAGGGAGAAACTTTGAATGTGCACAAAGTGATGTCTCCGCAATTATTTGTGAACTGGAAGAAGAACCCTAAGGAGAACAAAAGACTAACAGCTAGGAGCAGCAGTAGGGCCTCTGCAAAGAAGAGGAAGATAGAAGAGGCATAGAACTCTAAGTCTGATAACTCTGAACCAGCAGCAATCACACCAGCAAAGAAGAAATCAAGAGGTGTGAAGAAAGCTCAGACCCCATCAAGAAAAGTCTTCTCAAAGAATAAGGATAATGAAGAAAAAGTCCTAACTACTGAAACAACAAAGAGGAGAAGCAGCAGGTTGCTTCAAGGGCCAGTCTGCAAGAAAGCTAAGGTGGAAGACAAACCAGCCTCAGCTTCCCAAAATAGTACATCTGCTGAAGAAAGGGGCGTAGAGTCGTGAAAGAAAAAAAGAGCAGATGTCAAAGCGAGTCCAACAATGAAGGTGAAGGTGAAATGTGATTGCGACATCTGGCGATGAAGAGAATGCTCGAGCCACATGGCTAATTCTCGGAGCGATCCTCACGATGATGAAGAAGAAATTTGAAATGACCCAATTGCATTCCCAACTGCAACTGCCCCAACGACCCAAGATGATAAGTCAAGTAATGCTGTGTCTGAAGAAAAAGAACTTGCCCCCTCCAATCCAAATAGCCACCTTGATGGCTCAAAAGATGACGAGTCCAAAGAAGAAGAATTTGTCCCTGCCAGTGCTGAACCACAAAGAAGTATGTCTGTTGAACCAGAGGAGTCAAATTCTGAAGAAGAAAAGAAGTCTGACTCTCCCATAGCTGAATCTCCAAGAAGAAGGAAGAGCTACAGACTGCAAGCAAAATTTGCCTCCAAGAGGAGAAGTAATCAATCAAATGCCTCCATTGAATTAAGTGATGATGAGTCTGCATCACAGAAAGATAGTGCTGAGGATAGGACCAACAATGAAGAAAATGAATCAGAGGAAGTTCTTGCTGAAGAAAGTTCTGAGAATGAAATGCAGCAAGAAGAATTCTCTGCTAAAAAAGATCAATAAAGTTCAAGCTCCGAGAGAGAAGAGATTGAAGAAGATTCTGGTTCTGCACCTCAGGAAGCAGACGAACAAGAAGATTATCCAGTTCTATCTCCTGCAAGATATAGCAGAAGGATCGTAGTGGAAGTTTCAAATGATCTACCAGATGCTCCATCAGAGAGATGGGTGAACTATAGAAATGAGCAGCTCAAGGTAGTAAGAATGACTACCTTTGACATAGCCAAAAATCTGGAACAATATGGAGCTAGGCGCTCGACCATACTCTACAATCTGACGACTTCATCGATGAGATGGTTCTTCCATTGGATGCCATGGCTAAAGGCTCACTGCTTGAAGGAGATGGAAGCTATCTCACCGGTGGTCTTCTCTCTCTTCCCAAGCATGGAACCGGTAGCTCGGAACTTTCCAAGAGTAAAGAAGTTTGCCACCAAACTGATCAAAGACCAGCCCCACTTCAAAGTCTATCGACAGTCTGGCAATCACTATATCCCCTACGATCGTAGAGTGGACTCTGAAGGACGAAGAGTCATGACCAAGGAGCTGATCGTAGAGTCTGTTCACTCTACCGCTGATGATGTTCAAGCCCAAAACCAGAAGCCTTTTTATGCTCAAGCACTACTATCTGACATTCCCTCATCCTCACACAATGATTGGAACTTAACGATCATTCAGATTCTTCAAACTTTCAAAAATCTGTCTAAAGATGAAAATCGTAGAGTCTAAACCAATGCTCAACCAGCTGCTGCCCAATAAAAGGATCAAACTATTTTGGAGCAGGAACTACAAAAGAGTTCTGATGATCTAAGCGAGAAAATATCTCTGCTCACTAAAGAATCCCGAGAAAGTGACGATGGCGAGGAGATAATTCCTTCCAAAGACAAGCTTGACTACTATGGGCGATATATCTCTCAAACTCCAGAGAGAGATATCATCTATCGAAGGCCATACAAGATCGGAAGCGGATGCTCTACGAATTCAGAAGACCAATGAAGAGCAGATCCAAGCGCTGTCTGGACAAGATTGACGACCTAAAAACAGTCTTTCTCTGTACCACTTGAGTTAGGCGGCGGGAACTCAAGTTTGAAGTTGCCAACTCCTCTACCTAATGGAGCAGCTTTTGTCCAACATGGAGCGACTCTCTCAAATGATTGATGACAAAAAGGGGGAGAAAAAGAGGCATAGAAAGAGGAAGAGCAAGAAGAACAAGAGGCACTCAAAGAAGAGCAGAGGGATAGAAGAAAAGAAATCAAAGAAGACATTAGCTACAAAAAGAGTATCATCATCTGAGAGGGATCCAAAAGATGATGATCCCATGATCGCAGGTCATCATCCCAGGGGGAACAAGAGAAAGAAGAACAATCAGATGAGTAGCTGATCAGCAAACATCCTGGAAACATACATGGAGCCAAGGAGGTACATTTCTAACATGTTAGGTATGTTCTGGATCCAGGATGTAGAATGTCTGAATATATAAATTGTCATATCAATATAAATGACATTCATGATTATCTATTTTAGAAATACAGCTGCTCACTGTATATAAGATTCATTCATAACATGCATAAGCACTTAATGTTTTTGTCATAATCAAATAGGGGGAGATTATCAGAAATAAACATGTGAATGATATTCCTATTTAATATATGATTTGATTATGATATATATGTGAATGAATATGTAAGTATGCTTGCATTAAGAAAAGCTATAAAGTCCTTTGATAGATAATAGAAATATATGTACAAGGACTTAGAATGAATTGATCAAATATGTTAGGTTGATCGTACATAAGCAAAACAGCTTTGTAAAGTCCTTAAAAAGAAATGATGTACAAGGACTTTAAATATAGAAAGATCAAGCTTGCTAGGTTGATCTTATGATGTAATAGATAGGCTTGTCTGATCGTCGAAAGCACTTTGCACGAAGTAAGTAGTCTGCCCAGAGAGTCGAGGTTAACTCGAGAGCTATCGGCGAATAGGAGTATCAAGATAATAGATCTCGGAGTTCGTAGAATGCCAGGGGAAACGAAGAAGGACCGTAGTGTGTCGAGTAGAGCTTCCTCGAGATCGTAGTATACTAAGGAAGTCATATTCGAATCGTGAGAGACTGACTACTACCTGAAGCGGGATAGATCATCTACCAAAGCGAAGACGAAACATAGACTACACTCGAGTCGTGAGAGTCTCATTGATGCGAGTCGAGTCGAGGATCGTAGATCACACTCTGAGTTCGTAGAGTCTATTGATTACATGCAGAGATCGTGGTCAAGCAAGATCGGATGAAGACATCAAGCCTGGGCGAAAATCGTAGAGTGTCAAGATCGATCTCGGGATCGTGAGTGTCTTCACCACCAAGGCAATCGTGAAGTCTGAACTACGACCTCAACAGAAGTGCTCACAATGCCAAGGCAGAATCGTAGAGCATATACGGTTCTCAACAAATGAGCACTCCAGAATATCCAAAGGAATGAAGCCTCTGGTTGGCAATGCAAAGATGCATTCCACCTTAAGGGAACCAGAGAGCACTCAACGAATGACATGCATGCTAGCAGAAGATCTAAGTACAAACCCAATCAGCATCAAGACTGAGTTGTAAGGCCATTCATGATGAAGTCTTCCATGAGGAGATCCAAAGAAGACTTCAGAAGCTGACTAAGGAAAGTCAGCAAATGCAATAGTTATCAAGTGAACAGAAGATAACAATCTTGGAAGCAACCAAGATCGTAGTGTTTGCCAAACAAAGAAAGAACTGATGGAAGGTGAACTGAGATACTGGTCTGTAACACCGCAGTCCCACATCGAAAGATAGGGGAAAAATTTGTCTGCATATAAGGAAATAAGTTACTACCAATAGTACCTTCAAGTCATGACCTTTTGGGAGCCTGTGGTGGGCTAAGATAACCCAAGAAGATACTATTGGGCCAATAGTTTGAGGCCTTATTTTGATGGATTTGATTCTATTCGGACTTGGGATTTGACCCGAGATTTGTTCTGGACTCGGGATTTGACCCGGGTTGTTTCATGGTCAGCTTCTGAAGAACAAGGCTAAAGTGATTAAGTGCAGGGTCAGTTCATTGATGATAAGTGAACGGGAGATCACAAGGAGAAAGCAAGCCGAACGCGCTACAAATCAGAAGTGTCTTGATATTCAGAAGGGGACCAGAGTAAGGAATTATGCCATCAGTCTCTGAGAACATTCGAAGCAAACAGAAGTATTGAAGCACTGCACAATAGAAGGAAAAGGTGTTCTACATTGAAAAGGTGATACATCTGACAGGGCAGGTGAAATAGTAGACTGCAGCGTCAGAAAAAGTATGACATGTCACATCAACCAGTCTACCTTAAGCAACTCGAGATCTGTGAAGAGATTTGAATAGCCTTCAACGGCTACTTTCTAACGAAAGGATTGGGAAGAAGTATAAATGAGAAAGAGCTTCAAAGATCAAAGTGAGCTGGAGTTATCAATTTTGGAGAGAAGGTGGATTGATCTAAACTATGTGAGATAGTGAGTCCGAAGGCTCACTCTACAATCCACCAAGAACACTCAGAGACATGCAAAATAAGAAGTAGAAGTGAGAGTTCTACAATGTAGAAGTGAGAGTTCTACTACTTAAAAAGTGTTTTGAACTGTCGAGAGAAAGAAGAGCATCATGTCATCTTGATGTCCATCATGGGAAGACTCTAAGTACAATAGAGAAGAGCCTACAGTCATCCTAGCAAATCCATCATGAGAAGGCATCAAGTAGCAAGAAGGGAGATCACAAATGTCATCTTGGTGTCAAGCATGAGAAAGATTCTAAGTACCTAACAGAAGAGCTTACAGTCATCTTAGAAGCCTATCATGTGCAGCCGTCAAGTACCAAGGAGAAGGATCTTCAAGGCAGTTCATCAAGGGGTCATCCGAAGTGGTTGAGCAACTGAAGAAGCTGAGCATCATGCAACACTCAGCTGCACTTCAAGGATGATCAAGTCAAGCTGTTAAGTATAGAAGATGTTCAGAGCATGAAGACATCTTAGCAGCTCAGCACCGACTCTAACAATAACAAACAAATAACTCAACAAAGCTAGGGCCTGAGGGGTCCTTGTATTTATGCCTTGAAAAACCTTGGGAAGACTCATAACGAAATTCATGGTAATGTGTTCCCACTTCTATTTCGGAATCTCAAGTGCTTGCAATGGACCCTTTGGTACTTGATGCTCCACCTTTACACGTTGACAAGTTAAACACCTCAAGATAAACTCTGCGATCTCTCTCTTCATATTACTCCACCAAAATGTATGTCAAAGATCATGATACATTTTGGTACTCCCAGGATGGATTGCAAAAGGTGTGTTATATGCCTCCATCATGATTCTATGCTTTAAGTCAGAATTGTTAGGAACATAAAGTCTGGAGTTGACTTGAAGTATTCCTTCTTCGTCGATTCTTGCTTCTGGAATAACACCTTCTTGCACTTTCTTCTTCATACGCATCAGCTCCAGGTCTGTAGCTTGAGCAGCTTTAACTTTATCAATTAAAGTCGGTTCTACTCGTATATTTGATATCATAACATGGGTACTTGGAGCCTTTAACTCTATCTCCATACTTTGCGAGTCATACAAAAATGAGCCTTTGCATTGACAATATCGCATTCGTACCCGCATATGATCTTCTACTCAATGTGTAAGCTACTACATTCGCTTTTCCAGGTTGTATAATCGTAATCTTTCAACAGCTCAAGCCAACGTCGTTGCCGCATGTTGAGTTCCTTTTGGGTGAAGAAATATTTAAGGCTTTTATGATCTGTATAAATCTCCACTTTCTCCCCATACAAGTAGTGTCTCCAAATTTTAACATAAAAACATTTGCTTTGACTTCGTGATCATGAGTAGGATAATTCCTCTCATATTCTTTGAGTTGTCGCGAGGCATAAAGCTATGACTTTCCCCATGTTGCATGAGAACACATCATAACCTTTTGCTCAAGCATTCTTTGTAGATAACAAATCCATCCGAACCAGGATGGTATTGTCAAAACAGTGCTTAGAAATGAGTCTTCTCTTGAGCTCTTGGAAACTCTTCTCGCATTCCTCGCTCCATACAAATTTTGTATCTTTCTGAGTCAGTTGAGTTAATCTGAGTAGCGATTCGAGAAAATCCTTCCACAAATCTCCGATAATAACCAACTAAGCCTTCTGAAAGCTACGTACTTGATCCACCGACTTGGTTGCTCCTAACTTTGTATTGCTTGATCTTCGCCGTCATCAACAGATACTCCATGTTTTGACACCACGTGCGAAAGAAATGCTACTTCCTCAAGCTCGAACTCACATTTCTTCTTGACTTGGCATATAGCTTGTTATCACGAAGCCTTTTAAGTACCAACTTCAAATGGCGTTCATGATCTTCACGGCTTTTGGAATAGATGAGGATGTCATCAATAAAGACGATAATGAACTGATCCAAATATTCTTTAAACACACGGTTCATCATATCCATGAAAGCGGCGGGAGCATTAAGCAATCAAGATGATATGACTAAGAATTCATAATGCCGTCATCGAAGTTAGAAGGCAATCTTTGGAATATCTTCAGTTTTAATCTTTAGCTGATGATAACCAGAACGAAGATCGATCTTTTAAAAGAATTGTGCTCCCTGTGAATGGTCGAGCGAATTAAATCAATGCTAGGTAGTGAATACCTATTCTTGATGGTGACATGGTTCAATTCCCGGTAGTCAATACAAAGTCGCATACTCCCGTCTTTCTTCTTTACGAATAAAACAGGAGCACCCTAAGGAGATGTACTAGGATGAATGAAACCGATGTCCAACAACTCCTGTAGTTGGACCTTCAACTCCAGTGATCACCTCATTTGGGTTCCTTGCGTTTTGGGCAGTCACGACAAACGCTCTTTCAGGAACCGTTGACTTTGACTTGTCCGGGACAGCTTTTGGAGTCTCCATCCCCGTTGGACTTGGTTTCGCTACAAGACAATCTCTAACAATATGACCTTCCTTTTCACAGTTATAACACACCTTGGATTGTTGTGGGCAGTTTGGGTTGATGTGTCCCTCTTTCCCGCATTTATAACATACGACCGATGATTGTTCTCCTCCCCTAAGAACAGTTGATGCTGGTGCTGACGTCTTCACGTTATCATTGTTGTACCTTCTCTTTGTGAAATCTCCCCCCGACTCACTTCTTCTACTATCATGGCCACGATTACCACCAGAGTGGTTCTGCGCTTTTGTCCTGGATGTTTTCCTCCCCATTGGTTGTCATTGCTCAGATGATTTGCATCACCGCATGATGACCACAGTTGTGGTCCCTCGGTTGAACATACTCATTATCTCGCTCTAATAATTGAGTCATGTTCACAACATCTGAATATATAGAAAATTTGTGAGAAATAAGATATTGCCGAATTTCAGGTTTCAGACCTCTCAGAAACATTCGCGTTATACGTTCCTCATTCTCTACCAAATGAGGTGCAAACCTGGATAACTCTGCTAACTTAGCCTCGTACTGGGACACAGTCATGTTGTTCTGTTCTAGTCTAATAAACTCTACCTCTTTCATATGATGAATACTTTCAGGAAAGTAATTGTTATTGAATAGTTTCTGAAACGTTTCCCAAGACATGTTGAGTGCGGCTGGATGGGTACGCTTCACAGATTCTCACCAGTAATCTGCCTCCCCACAGAACATAAAGGTGGCGAATGGAACCTTATGTTCCTCCGTGCATTCTAAGACATCAAATATCTTGGTAATTTGCTTAACCCACGTTTCCGCCTTGATCAGATCCGGCTTTCCCATAAATTCTGGCGGTCCCAACTCTTTGAACTGCTTGGTTGTGACAAGTCGCACATTGCTATCATTTCTACCCGTATTTTGTACGCAAGTCTCCCTCGTCTGATTTTGCATGAACTGCAAAAAGCTTCTAAACATCTCAACATTCATTGTTTGTTCGGTAGTGTTGTGTACAGGAGCCGTCATGTTGCACGTTCTCCTGGTTGGTGATTAAAGGTGTCTCCACGGTCTCATTCACTTCATTGTTAACATTCTCAGCTATCATTTTCAAATACTCCCATAAAACAAGGGTTAATTAAAGAAATAAACATGCCACATAATACCCCTATATTCCGACCAATTAAATACCAAATAAGCTTAGGTAGGACACACTAGCGAAGGATTTACTCGTCTCTCTCCTCTCACGGTTCTATTCTCCCATCTCACTTGAGACCATATTCTAAGCTCGATACCAACTGTGTGCGCCCCAAAATAGGTATACATCACCCATTCTGAGTCGCCAAATATATGGTACAAAAAACAACTACAACTTCATTATTACAATTGTCCTGCAAAATACGACAACACATATGTTGTGAGTTTAAATACAAATATTGTCTCCTAGACAGTATTCAAACTCAAATAAGTCATCATTACAATTATTGAACACTATTTTACAAAATAGTGAGGACTGCTAAAACAACTGACTGGAAACATCACTCCACACCCCGACTAGTTCTCGCTATATTCTCGCCTCCTGAGAAGAAAAATGGAACAAAAAGGAAAAGGGTGAGCTCAACTAGCCCAATAAAGAATATTATGACTAGGATAATATAGAATAAATTATCGTTAGCCTTCAATAAATCAGATAAAATATAATGGAAAACCCATTTTAGATCAATATTCGCAGTGAAAATAACAATTCATTAGAAGAGTTAAGTAGAGAATGAAATCTACTCTCATCTATGAATTTAAAAGTCCATCATTAATATTTTATCCCTGTAACATCAATCAATATACATCTATAATCAAATATTCATCTTTGCACTACGGGCCAAAGATATTCATTTGTATCACGAGTTTGCATGTTCATCTCAACACCTGTTCATCTTTACACTACGGACCAAAGATATTCATCAGGTAATCATTCATCTTTGCACTACAGGCCAAAGATACTCAGTTATATCATCATTTAAGGCTGACGATGATGAAAAATATTTTAAAGAAACGAATCCAATGAGATAAAAGGACAAAGATTAGGGATTCGTACTTTAGATAATCCAAGCTCAAAAATACTCCGTAATAAACCATAATGGAGTAAAATTCAAGAATAAAGATCAAAACATTGATACAATCAAAGATAGTAACCAGTATAGACATCTTAGACAAAAGAAGAGAAAATTTTATTTTTCTGTGAATAGTATCGTATACGTGAATAATGTCGTATACGTGAATAGTAATCCCGACACAAAAAGGTAGAAATTCCACAAGAAAATCATATTAAATGAATAAGACCAGTATCGTGAATAAGTATCGTTATCGTGAATAGTCTTAGTATATGTCAATAGTAACCTCGACATGAAAAGGTAAAAATTTCACAATAAAATTCATACCAATATTTCAGCATAATGATATTGAACGAAATAACATCATTTATGAAGAAAATAATATCATTTACCTCAAAAGAATAGTACTTCTGCCTGAAATATCGGATATAACGCTGAAGGAAACTTGCATTGAATAGAACTCTCAAAGTATCTAAATACTCACAAAATACGCTCGATAATATAGAGAGAGAAAGCTTATGATTCTGGTGTGATTTTTAATTCTAACTAAGCACCCTATTTATAGGAAAATGCTTAGAACACCAAAGTAAACTAACATGCTATCTGGTGGCTTTACCTGCTACTATTCACGCACATCACTTTTGAAATAAAATTTTAACACATTTCTCACCAACCAAAAATGGGGCCCACCCATTTTAGAAAATTTCCAAAATATTTTAAATTTAAACAATAATCAGCAACTTCAATAAATCATAATAAATAACCATTTTATTAGAAAAATACGAATTTTATGTCCATTCCATAGGAAATTTAATTCTCTACAACTTTGTAGAAGAAAGTTTTTCCAAATTTCAAACAGAAAATGCCCAAAATCCACATATGGACGATTTTTAATACCTCCATTTCGAAAAAATACTGATAAAATACCTCAGCATTAATTCATTCATTAATATCCACATAAAAATAAATATTTTCTTATCATATACATTAATAATTAATTATTCATAAATAATATTACAGAATCACAATTATGACAACTAGATCGTTCCCAGGAAAGATGGGGCTTTACGATAAGGATTTCTCCTTCTTTGGCGCATGAATTAGGTGACCAAACCCTATCCTGAAGCATGAACTTCCTTGAGACATTGTCAAAATGCTATCTAATAATATTATTCAAATAATATGAATTATTGATCGATAATAAGAAATATTGTGTAGTAATGATTATTGAAACAACAATAATATAAAATATCAACGTAGCAATTATTGAATAAATAAAATAAAATATTGAGCAATAATTCTTTGTAAAAATTATTGAGTAGTGCCTTCCTACGTAAGAATCAATCATTCAAAATAATGCAATACTGTCTGGTATCTTCTTTAACGCGACCACAGCGTATTCTTAATTCTAACCAAGGGTATTCAAAGATTTAATTAGTAATAATATTCTGTTTATTATTTATAAAATTCAAATTTGTCATTTTCTTTATTCGACATTTTTCCGTTATGGGCCCCATGAATGGTTTTTACGTCGTCATTTGAATATTCTAATGTAATAAGAATATTCTACGACCAAACGAATATTGTATTAAATAAATGTTTGTTAAAATATTGTATTTTTACATGTAGAATTTGAAAATGTCACATTCACTAATTTCACTGGGCAGCATACTTGATGCTAACAATGTGACAACCCCAAAATAGGTCCATTCCATCCAACCCATTCTGAGTCGCCAAATACATGGTACAGAAAACAACTACAACTTTATTACAACAATTGTCGTGCAAAATACAACAACTCGTGTGTTGTTAGTTTTGATACAAATATATATATATATATATATATATATATATATATATATATATATCAACTGTGACTCTTGACACCAACTTGGGTAAGACGTCACCATGACATCTTACGTAAAGGTATAGTCAAAACTGTCTTAGAAATTAAAATCTTTGGGAAGTGCTCAAGAAACCTTCGTATATGGAGGCCATGCGTGCAGGTTATGATAGATATCATATGGCCACGCAATTATCATTGGTTGACCCAAATAGACCCCAAAGAAAAACAAGAAGATTACTATCATATTCTTCCCAATGGTAAGTCTTCTCTTGACATATCATTATCTCCATTGTCTCTAATTGAGAATTATACTTGAACAAACACCAAGATTATATAGGTAGTGCTCGTATATATACTCAAAGAAGTGGATGAGCACAACCCCGCTCTTATGATGACACGAGGTTGTATGTTATTAGACATCTTGTATGATAGTGGCAAAACACCCCTCCAACGTTGGGTTCGCATCACCCTAGTTGATTCACCAAATGTAACTACTAAATGATGATCACCGTTCTATTCCCCTGTTACCCCCGCTCGACCCAGCTACACTCTTATTACCTGAAAAGGAATTGTGAAGCAAAAGGGTGAGCACAACTAGCCCAGTAAAGAATATCATGACTAAAGATAATTAAATTATCAATAGCCTTCATCAGTAATAAATAAGAGATTTAGAACATATGGTAGATGATAAAACTTTTCAACCATAGTTGCAGCGGAACGAGCAATCCATTAGAAGAGTCAAATAGACCATAAAATCTATTATTTTCTCCATGTTAAAAGTCCACCAACAATGTTTTATCCCTGTAATATCAATCAATAATTCATGTCCACAATCACATGTATAACTCATAATCGTAATTGTAGTTCTAAATTCCTTTTCTCATCCAGGACAAAGATAATTTTCATCACCTGAAACATCAAGAATCATGGTTATACCAAATCACAGCTCATGTTCATAATCATATTTTATTATTAAATTTATCTTTGACTACGGGCCAAAGATATTCATCAACAAGTCATCTTTGCACTCTGGGCCAAAGATATTCAACAACAGTCATCTTTGCACTCACGGGCCAAAGATATTCATCAATAATTCATCTTTTGCATTACGGACAAAGATATTCATATCTCAAAGAAATATATAATCATTTCGAATTTATATAAACAATAATTATAACCATGTTGATCAATTCACCTTTGCACTTAAGCTAAAGATATTCAATTATAAATTGATGGTGGTCACATCATACCATATCACAATTCAACTTTGCACTGGTGGCCAAAGAGAACCCATAGTCTTGATCATACCAATAATCTACTCATCTTTACACTCAAGTGAAAGAGAATTTCAACATCAGGGTTATAAAAATGTTATATATGATAATAAAAATAATATGATCAACATATAGATTTAATCTCAAGAGTAATATTCATAAATCAACGATAATTTGGTCAGAAAAAAGAAACCAATTTTTGTCTTAAATAGTACCCGTGAATAGTAACTCGTGAATAGTAACTTGTGAATAGTAACTTATAAATAGTAACTCGTGAATAGTAACTCATGAATAGTAACTCGTGAATAGTACTCAAGTGATTAAATGCATAGTAATCTAGTATCGTAAATAATGTCATATATCGTAAATAATGCCATATACATGAATAGTCTTGTATCACGTGAATAAAGGTCGTATATCGTGAATAGTAACCTCAACTCAAAAAGGTAGAAATTCCTGATAAGATCCATACCAATATGTCAATATAATGATATTGAAAAATAAAATCATTATGAAGAATATAACATCCCTTAATATCCCTTACTATCCTTATAATCCCTTACTTATCCTTACCTCAAAAAGAGCAAGACTTTTGATGGATATCGGATATATGATTTGAAGGAAACTTGCACCGATGTATAGCGAACTCACCAGTATCTAAATACTCACAAAATACACTCGATAATCTAGAGAGAAAAAGAGAGAAAACTTATGTTTACGGTGTGATTTTCAATTCTAACTTAGCGAGTCTATTTATAGGAAAATGTTAAGACTTATGCAAGCGGACTTAACTCGCAACACGATGGCTTTACTCGCTACTATTCCACCAACCAAAAATCACCCGTCTTCCCCAACAACCAAAAGTGGGGCTGTTAGGTTTGTAATATTCAAAAACGCAATCAAATTGCATAAAAAGTGCGAAACGTGTAAAATCGAGTTTAAAAATTTTACAAACCATATACCCTTGATCACCCTTTATGCATAATTATTAATTAAATGAAAGATAAAGAATAAAATCATACCCTTGAAGATCGAGCTTCCTCGGTACAAGTTCACCTCCAAATCCTTTCGCGTTCAACTTGAATCCACCGGGTTTTGTTCCTTCCTTTGATCAACGTTAGCCACCCATATGTTTGGTCTCAGGGGTGATCCACCAGGAAAAATAAAGATTCAAGAAGAAGGGTATTGGCTCAAACCCTAGTTTTTCCTATCTACTATAGAAAAGAACGTACTCTCCAACAAATTGGAATTATGTGCAGTATGTTGTAAAAAGTCAACAACCCCACCACCCATAATAAGAAGACTCCTCTTATTTATAGATGTGGGCAACCCACCTTAACAATTAAGGAATTGGGATTTATTTAATTAATTAAATTCTTTTAATTAATTAAGCTCCCTAATCTTATTAGGGATAATTAATTAAACTCCTTTAACTAATTTTCCTTCCTAATCTAATTAGGAATAAATGAGAGTACTTATATTAAATTAATTCCTAAACTCTTTTAGAAATTAAAATAATAATAATTGTAATAATATTAATAAGACTCCTCTTATTAATTTATATTTAATATTTCTAAAATATTAAATAATAAATATTAAGCTATTTAATTTATTCTATCACCATAGATTTAAATTAAATATACATAACATATTATTACGATTATGCCATTAACTTCTTAAATAATTATTCTTCCTTTTATGGTGTGACCCTTTAGGTTCTCCATATTAAACCTATGTGAATAAATCGATTAGAACAATTCTAATCTTATTTAAATAAATAAATTAAACAATTAATTTATTTAAATAAATAATATTTATTCTACAATAAGGATAAGCCTCCCCAGCGATCAACGACTTTCCGGATAATATAGATTTTAACATTAATCATAAAAGAACCTTTGAGTAAATAGTTCTGTACAATTCAATCCTTCCACCATCTGATGTCCCAATTAAATATAAGGCGTGGAATTTACATCAAGTCTTATTTTATTTAATTATATGTATTTCGATCCTTAAATGCACAACTCCAAATAATGCAAATTAGAAACTCCTTTCTAATTTCATTACGCCTTAACCAAGGACTACTTGGGTTGTCATTTATCGAATCACATAGGACATTTCTCTTCTTTTAATAAAGTGGTAGATTCTTTATTGATCATACATTATCTCCATGTACAACTTATTATACCCAAGCATACCTTTGATATACCCTAAGGGTCTTAAGGAATAAGTCAAAGTATAACTCATCATACACGATCTTATGATGATCTCAAGTCCAGGATCACTTGTCTTACTATCACTACAGAATTCCTATTGACAGTGAGTAAAACTCCATTAGGTATTCCTTAGCGAGCCACGTTCGATGAACTTATTCTCTAATAAGCACCTACATACTTGCTTTAGTGTCTCC
The DNA here is from genome assembly GCA_020205615.1 of Panax quinquefolius. Classification (NCBI taxonomy): domain Eukaryota; kingdom Viridiplantae; phylum Streptophyta; class Magnoliopsida; order Apiales; family Araliaceae; genus Panax; species Panax quinquefolius. The sequence goes on along the minus strand of CM035160.1, from coordinate 129,636,975 downwards.
ACACAAATGATCGTGAGATCAATCATCCTCATTCAATGAGCAAAGCAACGTATGTACCAATCTATCCGGATTCACTAATCCCCAATTTAGTAATCCAATGATTGTGAACTATTTTAGTTTTAAGCTTTCTAAGAATTTAGATCTCATTAGAATGATCATCATCATTATTCTAAAAGCATTGCTTAAAACTATGGGTTTATCACATATTATAAAAACAAAGATCATCGTGTAGATAATTAAAAGCCTTTAATATATTAATACTTTTTATTAATAAATGAATAAGATTGTTACAAAGTATATGCTTTATCATCAAACATGATTGGCTTTGTGCATACTACTTTCAATCTCCCACTTGCACTAAAAAGCCAATCGTCATTTGATCTTATACTCTTCTTCTCTAAGTGACGATTATCCTGCTTTATTGGATAAGCTTTAGTTAATGGATATGTAATGTTGTTCATGAGAGTCCACTATCTACATAGTGATTTCCCATCTTTCAATGATTCTAATAATCAAATGAAAGTGCCACACACATGTTTAGATCCAAGATGAGACTTAGGAACTATTCTAGTTACGTAATGAACTTTTAATCCAAACAATCAACTTGCGACTTCATTTATAGCTATATACTTTGTCTTTATCACTAAACCAAAGAACTCTTTCTTGTTTTGGAACCTTTCGATTTCAACGCACCCTTTGTTCAAGATAACGCTTTACCTTAAAGTGGATTTTTACGTCATCTTAGTGCATCTGAAAAAACTTGAGTCTGTTAAGCCCTCTGTTTTAATTTAGACCCACCATGAATATGATCACATCCTTAGTCTTGGGTTAAGCACTTTAAGATGTCTTTCATCGACTCATAGTGAACTTCTCCGTAATATGGACCGATCGACATCGGGTCTCGTACAATTCATTGCATACATGATTGTCACTCATGCGACCTCTCTTTTCGAGAGTCAGTGGGGACTATTAAGAGATACACTCCATAGCTCATCTACATGAGACATCTCTTGGGTTTGCCATGCTAAACGACTTTAGGATCAAATGAATATACGTTCCTTGGGTTAAGTCGAGCATCCTCTTAAATCTATCTATATAGATTTATATCCCCAATTAAGATACTCTTCCAAATCATTCATGGAGGAATGTTTAGACAACTTTATCTTTTCTGATTGTAGCATTGATAAGTTATTTCTCATCCGTAGTATATCAATATATAATACTAGAAATTTCACGATGCTCCCACTGACCCTTTTGTACACACTAGAAGTCTTACCTCATCGATTGTAACTCTGGATCATCATCTTCTATGATGTGTACGTCATCATCATTATCCATGATGAATCTATACCTCCCAGGTATCTTCGGTACTATTCCAGAATTACGATTCAGTTGTGGTATAATAGGTCTATCTACAGGTTCCTCTTATTTGACTTATAGTGTTTTGTGGTTCTTGAACTCTTCAAGATCTATTATCCTCCCACTAGCCCCTTGATGATAAACACCTTTATCTTAAAAGGAAGCGTGTTTCATGATAAACACCTTTTTGCTCGGTAGGATTAAAGAACATTTACCCTAAACTTACTTTAGGATGTCCCACAAATCAGATTTGTCAAATCTTGTCCCAAGCTTATCCTTTGAAACCTTTTCACATAAGTTGGACAACCCCTTATCTTAACATACTTAAGATTAGGAATCCTCCCATCCATAACTTTTATGGAGTCTTGAAATTTGGATTTTGAGGTTACCTTTTAAGTGAGATATGCATCCATTTCTAGGACATTATCCCAGAAGGATACTGGAATGTCGGTAAAATCATTATGGACCGCACCATGTCCAACAAAGTACGATTTTTCATTTAGATACATCAATCAATTATTGGGTATCAAGAGGCGTCCATTATGAGAAAACCATTTGAGATGATCTAGAAACTTATTGCACAAGTATTTATTCCTTGATCTAATCAAAGAATCTTAATACTTTACCAATTTGTTTCACTTCTGAATTCTTTGAACCTTTCAAATAATTCATACTTGTATTTCAGCAAATACACACATTCAACTCTTTGAATGATCATCTCCTTTTCTTATACTAATTTGTTCAATATGCAAAATTATTTTCATGTAAGTCAAGTATACAAAATTTATTAAGTAATATTCCAGTTCTATACAAAACATTATTATTATTAATCGAACAACAATTGTTCTTAATTATAATACCAAAGATTTCATTGTCAACAATAAAATGGAAATAATATTTTAACAAAAACTGGAATACAATAACAACTTATTGACTTAATAGATTTGCTGTATAGGCATTGCTAAACTATAAGTTTCTATGGCTAATATGGCAACCTTTGCTACATTTCCATTACATAGGATTACTTATATTTGTTTAGCTTTTACTTACTGCTTGGTCCCTTCATAAATCTATATTTATGATAACCAAAGTCGGTATCCAATACCCAAGTAGAACCTTGACTTAAAGAAAAATTTATTTCAATCATGAACAAAAAGCGTATTATGAATCAAAACTTCTTCACTAAGCTTCTTTGGTTAGCCTCTGCAAGATGCTTCTCCCGCTTTCTTTCAGATTATACAGGCTTATTGCGGTGGAAGCAAACTCTTTTTGCTATCCGTGTCGGTTTTGTTCTTATTATCCTTTGTTTACGCCTTCTGCTTTACTTCTTTGAATCGTTCTTCTTTTGAGAAGATCCTTTGGCCCCTACCAATGACGACTCGGTCTTTCTTGGTTGGAAAGTGACTCTCAACATTTTTCAACATGTTAAGCAAATCAATGAGGGTCGATATCTAGCTTGTTCATATGAAAATTCACAACAATTGTGAAAGGAGTCCCGGGGTGAGTGCAAGAACAAATCTTGCTCAACTCTCCATCCATGAAAAACCGGTTGTCTAATTGATCAATCAAATTGATTATGTTAAGAATTTTTTTATCCATCTTATAGTGCCATTGGCCATTCTAGATCGGAAAAGCTCCTTAGATATCTCGATATTTATCGGTCCTACTTTCCTCACCATCAACTACTTGATGTGCGGGAATATAGTAGGAAGCATCCATAGTTTCATCTTAACGCTGAAGCTCGTTACTTTCATGGATGCGAGCATGATGCGTTGAGCTAATCAGCATCATCTTGCCACTTTCTAAAAGTAGCAATCTCTTCCTCGGAGGCATTATGCGCAACCATTGCGGGGATAGGCGTATGGGACATAAGATAGCTTTTCAATTTATGAGAACTATTCTCAAATTCTTTAACCAATCCGTTTAATTGATGCGGTTTAATTTAGCATCTAATATGCTTCGCAGTGATAGTAATTTTAGACATTGTAAAATTACGTAAATGAATTTGTAATTAACAACATTTTAACATACATTCTTTTATTAATTACCAAAATAAATTAGGTCTTATTTTAAATTGGTATCTCCCACTATTTTCTTCAAACTATATTACCCTCACTTATATAGTTAAAAGCAAAATCTAATTAAAGATTTGCTATTGAGAATAAGGATCCCATTTCAAATGTATATAGCCTTGTGGTGACACAACAAACTATATATAAATAAATAGGTAGAAAACTTTTGTCAATTACATCAACTATCAACTCCTTTTCTTTTTGCCTCTTAGATTATTTTGATCAGTGGTGGCACATCCAAATCAAAATTATCCAAGTTAAGTCCGACCTAGCACTCCATATATTCAAAAAAGAAAAATATCATCCTTGTGGTGACACAACAAAACAATATTGTTCAATTTTCTTTATAAGCATCAAATGTGATAAATTAACATCTTAAATACTTAATACTTGCCTTGTGGTGACACAACAAACTCATATTAAATATTTAATACTCTATTAATTTTATCATGCTAGAAGGCGACGTTCGATATTCCAAATATCTTTGAACGCTTAGGACTTAATATAAAAAATTGAGGGGTTTGTTATTAACATGTCTCATCTTGTTTAATACATAGCATTGCATATATATATATATAAAATACGCCGTCGTATTAATGAACATCTGAAGCATGTTTGCATAATATATAATATATATAGTATAAGCATCTTTGATAGACTCCACTAAGACGCTTGCGTGAGGTGGTCGTCGCCCGATCGTTTACTAGACAGGTTGTTGGGTGAATTGCTTGCAACACCTTAACCCCTCGCCTATATGTGAGCGGTAATCTTGGTACAATTGCTGCGCGTTGAATTACTGCGTTGAATGGACACCAACGACACCTTGACCCCTCGCTTATATTGAAGCGGTAATCTCGGTACAATCGACGATTGATCGATGGTGAAAGACGCCACACACAACTATGAATTGTTGTATGATAAGTCAAATTGAATCTCAAAGAAGTAACTAAGAAAAATACTTAGGAATTCTTCAAAGAACCAAAAGTAGAGAATAATCTCACAAATATATTGAATAATGAATAATGATAATGTATCATATTACATCAACTTGCACCTCTATTTATACTACTCAAAACAATCCAAATCCTAAAATAAATTTATAAACTATAACCCTAATTTCTATAAGGAAATAGAAGTCAATTTGGAAAAGGAATTCTAATTAAAAAGAAATCCTAATTACAATAGAATTTAAAATTAAGAATTCAAATAAAATCCTTCATTGCGTGGGATTTCCATAATACTCCTTTGTAGGTAAATATGTTGACTTTGTTAAGAAGATTAAAATTGAGCTTGTATTAAATTGACCCAAATTAATGTCTCATGTTCTTCTGCCTCCTCTTTGAATTTTCTTACGTTAGCTTCAGCCCAAACATCTTGGATCAATCCATTGAGACTTTGTTTGAAATTCTTTGTTCTAGCCTTGCTTGATCCCCACGTCCCTTTAGTCTTATTTGAATCCACGCATGTCATGTCCTCATCACATGCACATATAGAATACTATATTCTACCCGAATTGATTATGGACTTTTATTCTAGTTTGGTTCACTAGAGCCACCAAGTGAACCAAAAGGTCAACCTAGGGGTGCAAGAAATAATATTTAAATATAACTATTACATTTAAACTCGGGCTCCATTACAAACGGGTCTTCAAGCGCTTCTTGTCCCTTGATCTCCAATTCTTCAAAATAATTCTAATTATTCCTATTACAAAACTATTTAAAATAAATAGAAACCTTGATCAGCAGTCAAGGGGAAGTATATAGGAGAGAGATATAATTTACATTAAGAAAAATTAGAGAAGGCGAAGTACGCAGAGACCCCATTTAATAAAACCCATACATTCACGATCCAACTAAAATAAAATCCAATCACATTGGTCAATAGTCCATAATCAATCCCATTTATTATCATACACATCATCATATGCATCAATAAATAACATTCATCAGATGAATAATAAACATTCAATATATATATTGATATAATTTAATGGGCAAATTTAGTTAGTATAAAATCTAATTTTGAATTAAAATAAACTCCTTTATTTTAATCCAAATTTAAATCAAAATAAAACTATTTTATTTTAATTTATCCAATTTTGAATAAAATAAACTATTTTATTTTAATCAAAATCTTTAATCAAAATAAACTCTTTTATTTTAATTAATTATGGAATCCAATTCCATGTAATAAAAAAAATATATAACTCCTTTATTAAAGGAAACACGAATTCTCTTTCATATTCACAAATAAACTCCTTTATTTTGAATAATATGAAATCTTATTTCATATCTAAATAAACTCCTTTATTTAAGGAAATTAGGATTCTCTTTCTATTCACAAATAAACTCCTTTATTTTGAATAATATGAAATCATATTTCATATCTAAATAAACTCCTTTATTTAAGGAAATTAGGATTCTTTTTCTATTCACAAATAAACTCTTTTATTTTGAATAATATGAAATCTTATTTCATATCTAAATAAACTCCTTTATTTAAGGAAAAATATAATCCAATTTCAACTCCAATTAGTTATCATGGAATCCAATTCCAACTCTAATTAGTTAAGATGAAATTCTAATTTTAAAATTAAAATAAACCTTTTATTTTAATATTAAAATAAACTTTTTATTTTAAAATTAAAATAAACTTTTATTTTAATTATAAAATAATTAATATATATATATATATATTATATTAACCATATAATATATATATAATATCCGTACCTTAAAAAAAAAAAAGAGAATTCACGTGACTCTTTTTTTCCCAGCAGGATTCTAGGATTAATGTAAGACCCCGAAATTTTTTTAAATAAAAAGGAATTTCCTTTATTTATTATTTTGAAATAGTAAGGGTTGATTTGATTAATGTGGATAGTTAAGGGTTAAATACGCAAATATTTCAAAATAAGCAAGTGGTTATAAAATATTCATTTTGTAGGAGAATATTCGTTTGGTGTCGTGGAATATTAAATCGCTTGTGAATATTCGTTTTGGTCGTGGAATATTAAATGCTTCGTCGGGAATATTCAAATAACAATGCCAGCGACCGTGTGTGGGCCCCATAACTGAAAGCGATTGGATGAGGAAAAGCGCAAAGTTTGGGTGGTTATAAATAACAGGCGTGGTTATTCTGTTAAGATTGGCTGGAATACCGGTGGTTAAAATACGATGTCTGGCGTGGTTGCACGGTAGCACACGGTATTGCATGATTGTTGAATTATTGATCCTTACGTGAAAGCCTTACTCGATAATTTTCACGAGAATTCTTTATTCAATATTTTATTTTATTGATTCAATAATTGTTGCGTTGATATTTTATATTATTATTGTTTCAATAATTGTCATTTTGATGATATTTCCATTATCGGATCAATAATTCATATTATTTGAATAATATTATTAGATAACATTATTAGCGATGTCAAGAAAAGTTACATCTAAGGAGAGGTTTGGTCACCTAATTGCGCCCCGATGAGGAGAGATCCTTATTGAAAGCCCCTCTTTCTCGGGAACGACTGGTTTGTCATAAATGTGATTACGTAATATTATTTGTGAATAATTAATTATTGATTCATATGATAAGAAATATTTATTTTATATGAATATAAATGATGGATTTATTTATGTGGTTATTAATGAAGGAATTAATCTTTGAGATGTTTTATTTTGTTTGATTGGAGGTATTAATAGATCAAATCGGTGTTATTATAGCTTTATTGTGTGAGTTATAATATTTAATCCGACCGTTGGATCGTTGTAATTTTTGGATATGTTATACATATATAAGTTGAGTATATGTCCACAAATTTTGAGCGAATTAAAATGAAATCGAATAATTTGTTATAAATTTTGAGAGGTGTTTGATTAGGAAAGTAGGGTTATAATTGATTTTGGTGGAAAATTCTAGAATTGAGTGGGCCCCACTTGTGGTTGGTAAAAAATGTCTTGAATTTTATTTCAAATGTGGTGGGTGGCAATAGTAGCGAGTAAAAACCCATCGGTAAAGCAGTCAAGTCAAAGTCCGCCTTGGCTAAACATTTTCCTATAAATAGAGGGCTAAGTTAGAATTGAAAATCACACGAAAAACAAAGTTTTCTCTTTCTCTCTCTATATTATTGAGCGTATTTTGTGAGTATTTAGATACTTTGAGAGTTCTTGTTAAGTCTGAGTTTCATTCAAAGATCACTTAGATCTTTCCTTAAGAAATCTTGATTCTTTGAGGTAAGGGATATTATTTTTTTTCGTAATGATATTATTTCTTCATATCATTATCTTTGAAATATTGGTTGGAATTTTTATCAAATTTGGAACTTTTTCATGTAAGGGTTACTTATTCATGAGTTCTTATTCACGAGTTACTATTTCATGAGTTCTTATTCACGAGTTCTTATTCATTTCACGAGTACTATTCATGAAGCGTGAAAATGTTTTTTTTTTGTGGAATTTCTATCTTTTGGTGTCGAGTTACTTATTCACGTATCTGGCACTATTCACGATATCTGACTATTCATTCAAAAAATAAAATTTCTTCTTTTAAGTCAAAAATATCTATTACGGATACTAGCTTTGATTGTATCCATGTTTTGATCATTCTTGAATTTTACACCACTATGATTATTTTTGAGGTATTGTTGGACGTGGATAAAACAATCAATCCTTAATCCTTAATCCTTGTTTTTGTTTCACTTTGGATTCGTTCTTTAAAAATATTTTCATCATCCTCGGTCTTAAATGATGATATTATTGAATATCTTTGGCTGTAGTCACGAAGATGAATGAGGTGTTTAAATGAACATACCGATGATGAATATCTTTGGCCTTTAGTGCAAAGATGAGCAGTGTTGAGATGACATGATGGATTGATGAATATCTTTGGCCTGTGTAGCAAAGATGAATATTTGATTTGAGAAGAATATTGATTGATGTTACTGAGGATAAAATATTGATGATGGATTTGTTGAATTCATAGATTATAGTAGATTTCATTCTCTACGTAACTCTTATGAATTATTATTTCATTGCGAATATTGATCCGAAACTTGTTGTCTCATTGTATTCTATCAGATTTTTCCTGTTGGAGACTAACGATAATTTGTTGTATATTATCTTAGTCATAGTATTCTTTATTGGGCTAGTTGAGCTCACCCTTTTCCTTGTTGTTCCATTTTTCTTCTCGGGAGGCGAGAATGTAGCGAGTACTTAGTCGGGTATGGAATGAAGGTTTCTAGAGAGTTGTTTAGTAGTCCTCACCATTTTGTAAAATAATGTATCAATAATTATGATGGGGATTTATTTGCGTGTGGATATTGTCTAGAAGACAATATTATATTTAAACTCATTATATATATTATTGTGTCGTATTTCACACGACATTTGTATTATTGAAGTTGTAGTTTGCTTCTTGTACCATGTATTTGGAGACTCAGAATGGGTGTTGTGTATACCTATTTTGGGGGCGTCACAGTTGGTATCAGAGCTTAGGGATATGATTTCTGGCGGAGATCGGGGAATAGAACTAGGAGGGGAGAGACGAGTAAATCCTTCGCTAGTGTGTCTTACCTAAGCTTATTTGTTGGTTGGTCATATTATAGGGGTATTATGTGATTTGTTAATTTATTTAATTAACCCTTGTTTTATGATAGTTTTTTTTAGAATGGCTGCTGAGAATGTTAACAATGGAGTGAATGAGATCGTGGAGACACCTCTAATCGCCAACCAGGATAATGTGATGTCGGTGAAGAAGAAGAATTAGAGATATCCATGTGGTGAGTGAAGAATTGATAGTTGCACCTTAGATAATCGCAGAGAGTAACAAATGAGAGTGAGGAAGAAGAGGAAGAAGAGGTACACGAAGAGAGTTTATTAGAGGTATTTTATGATCGAAATATAGAATTGCAAAATCGTATTCATGAGTTAGAAGAAGCGGGCTAAAAGAATTGCGAGGCGATCGTGGAGCAAAAGGATCTGAACGATTCAAGCTTGTGTTACCCGACACGTGATGCTTGAATGAAGCACTCTTTGGCGAGTATAAGATGATAAAGTGGAATCGAAAAAGAAGAAATAAGCGAACAGTGAGAATGAGTGATGCATGGGTAAAAATTTGCACGACGCGTTGATATTATGGAAAGAGATGTCCAATCTAAAAGAAAGATTTAACGATGACGGGAAGACGTCGGCGTGACAACATCAACCTTATCAACAAATTCTAGGGAAGAGAACGATCGCCGGTTAGATGCTACTGAGATGTGGAGAGGAGGGACATATAAGGTCAAACTGTTCAAAGCCTTCCAAGGTATGCTATAATTGTGGAAAAGAAGGACATATCGCTCGAGATTATGCGATATCGAAACCAGATCCAGCGTGAATGGTGACTCAAAAGGATGTCCCGGAAAAGTCAAAGTCAACGGTTCTTGGAAGAGCGTTTGTCGTGACCGGTCAAAAATGCAAGAACCCGACGAAGTTAGCACGGGTTAGTTAATTATAAATTCTTGCGAAGTTTATACCTTACTTGAATCTGGGCTTCTACCCATTCTTTTATCTCTCTTGCTTGTGCTCAACGTTTGAACTTGACTACGGAGAAATTAGACTTTGACCTATTTATGGAGAATCCGTTAGGAGAAACTTTCATTACATCATTTGTTTAGAAATCTTGTTTGATTCAGTTGGCACTATCACATTACCCATTAACCTTATTTCTATAGAGATATTTGCTTTTGATGTGATTTTAAGGTTAACTACTCATCATGCCAAATTGATTGCTTTTGTAAGGTTGTTAGTTTTCATATTCCTAAGCAACTTTGTTATTCAATTCAAGCAATCAAACCATTGTAATCAAACATTTTCATATCAAGCCATGAAGTCATTCGTTTATTACGGATGTCAAGTTTTCTTAGTCCATGTTATGGATTTGAATAAAGACACGTCGATTTGAATAATATTCTGTTGTTATTGATTTTCCGACGTATTTCTGAAGAATTTCTTGGTTTACTCCCAAAGATGATATTAAATTTTGTATCGACTTTGAACCCGTCTGACAAAACTCATTTCTAAAATCTCATATCGAATGGCTCTATTGAACTTGAGAGTTAAAAATTCAACTATAAATTTGGAACTTGAGCCTTTATCTTGTGACTTCCTTTGTGGAATTCACTAAGCCGAGACTCTCTATAGGGACGTCATATTAGATGCGATAGTAAATCGATAGGTGTCATTGTGACGTCTTATCCAAGATTGGGATATGAGTCACGATTGAGAAGCAACCTAAGTCGATGTCGAAATACGTAGCTTTACAGGCTTAGTTGGTTATTATCGAGATTCGTTGAAGGATATTCTCGAATCGCTATTCCATTATCGCTTGGTTGACTCGTAGAGATACAAAATTCGAATGGAGCAAGGAATGTGGGAAGAGCTTGAAGAACTCAAGAGGAGACTCATTTCAACACATGTTACGACCATGCCATCTTGGAAAAGCGAACGTGGTAGGTGACGTGTTGAGTAGAAGATCGATATACAAATGCTGAAATGCGATATTGTCAAAGACTAATTTCAGATAATTTACAAATAATAGAGATGGAGATGAAAACTCTAGGTACCCACGTTGATGATATCTGAGTATAATCGACTTTAATCGATAAAGTTAAAAGTCGCTCGAAGCCACCTGAGGCCGGATGCGATCGTATAAGAAAGTATAAAGAAGGAGCTATTAGGGCGAGAATTGATGAAGAAGGAATACTTGAGTCCACTCTAGACTTTGTGTTCTAACGACTCGATTTGAGGTACAAGATTATGATGGAGGCACACAATACACCATTTGCAATCCATCCTGGAAGTACTAAAATGTATCGTGATCTTGACGTACATTTTGGTGGAACAATATGAAGAGAGAGATTGCAAAGTTTATCTCGATGTGTTTAACTTGCCAACGTGTAAAGGCGGAGCATCTAGTACCTAAGGGTCCGTTGCAACCACTTGAGATTCCTGGAATGGAAGTGGGAACACATTACCATAGATTTCGTTCTGGGTCTTCCTACGGTTTCTCAAGGCATCAATCTTATTTGGGTTATTGTTGATAGATTAACCAAGTCTGCTCATTTCTTGCCAATACGGAGACTTATTCCTTGAACGTCTTGCTAGTATATGCGTGAATGAGATTGTGAGGTTGTGGCATGGCATGCCCAGATCCATAGTTTAGGATAGTGACCCAAGATTCACTTCATGATTTTGGGTTAGAAAGCTATGGACGCAATTTACGATTCGATTTGGCATACCATCCTCAAAGCGGATGGGCAATCGAAAGGACTACTCAAACTCTTGAAGATATATTAAAACTCTGTGTCCTAGATTTCAAAGGAAGTTGGGATAAGTACTTGCCATTGGTGGAATTCTCATAAAACAATAGTTATTAAACAAATATAGGCATGGTTCCATTCAAGCATTATATGGACGAAAATGTCGTTCTCCAATATGTTGGGATGAGGTGGGTGAAGCAACATTGTTGGGACCCGAGTTAATGCGATATGATTACCGAAAAGATCCAAATGATTCGACAACGATATCTGAAAGCGGCACAAGATCGACAAAAGAGTTATGCGGATCTTCATCGAAAGGACGTGGAATTTAGTGTGGGGATCATGTATTGTTGCGAGTTGCTCCATGGAAGGGAGTTACAAGATTTAGGAAGAGAGGAAAGCTCGATCCACGATTTATTGGTCCATTTCAAATTCTTGACCGAGTAGGAAATGTAGCTTATAGACTTGCGTTACCTCCAAGTATGTCTCGTGTTCATAATGTGTTTCACATATCGGTGCCGTAAATAAATATGAAAGACCCGAACCACATTATAGAGTTAGAACCCGGACGAGAGATAGCCAAGACTTAACGTATGAGGAGGTACTGTCAAGATTTTGGATAGGAAGGAGCATGTCCTACGCCAAGAAAGGTCATACCACAAGTTAAAGTTTTGTGGAGGAATCATGCTATATAGAAATGACACAGGAATTGGAAACGGAAATGAAAGCGAGGTATCCTCACCTTTTCAAACACACAGTATCGTCACGTCGATTTCGAGGACGAAATTTCATAAGGAGGGAGGTTGTAAGACCAAAATTTTTTAAATAAAAAGGAATTTCCTTTATTTATTATTTTGAAATAGTAAGGGTTGATTTGATTAATGTGGATAGTTAAGGGTTAAATACGCAAATATTTCAAAATAAGCAAGTGGTTATAAAATATTCATTTTTTGTCGGGAATATTCGTTTGGTCGTGGAATATTAAATGCTTTGTCAGGAATATTCGTTTGGTCGTGGAATATTCAATCTTTGTCAGAATATTCGTATTAACCAAGCAGCGACCATGTGTGGGCCCCATAACGGAAAGCGATTGGATGAGAGGAAAACGACAAAGTTTGGGTGGTTATAAATAACGGCGTAGTTATTCACCGTTAAGACTGTTGGAATACCCGGTGGTTAAAATCTGATGTCTGGCGTGGTTGCAAGAAGAAAGCACACGGTATTGCGATGATTGTTGAATTATTGATCCTTACGTGAAGGCCTTTACTCGATAATTTTCACGGTGAATTCTTGTTCAATATTTTATTTTATTGATTCAATAATTGTTGCGTTGATATTTTATATTATTATTGTTTCAATAATTGTCAACTTTGCCGATTTCCCATTATCGGATCAATAATTCATATTATTTGAATAATATTATTAGATAACATTATTGGCAATGTCTAGAAAGTTACATCTCAAGGAGAGGTTTGGTCACCTAATTGCGCGCAAGATGAGGAGAGATCCTTATTGAAAGCCCCTCTTTCTGGGAACGACTGGTTGTCATAAATGTGATTACGTAATATTATTTGTGAATAATTAATTATTGATTCATATGATAAGGAAATATTTATTTTATATGAATATAAATGATGGATTTATTTATGTGGTTATTAATGAAGGAATTAATGTTTGATGTTTTATTTTTGCCGGATTGAGGTATTAATAGATCAAATCGGTGTTATTATAGCTTTATTGTGTGAGTTATAATATTTAATCCGAATAGTTGGATCGTTGTAATTTTTGGATATGTTATACATATATAAGTTGAGTATATGTCCACAAATTTTGAACCGTTAAAATGAACGAATAATTTGTTATAAATTTTGAGAGGTGTTTGATTCTAAAGTAGGGTTATAATTGATTTTGGTGGAAAATTCTAGAATTGAGTGGGCCCCACTTGTGGTTGGTAAAAAAATGTGCTGAATTTTATTTCAAATGTGGTGGGTGGCAATAGTAGCGAGTAAAGCCATCGTGTAGCAGTCAAGTGCTGCTTGGCGGCTAACATTTTCTATAAATAGAGGGCTAAGTTAGAATTGAAAATCACACCGTAAACAAAGTTTTCTCTCTTTCTCTCTATATTATTGAGCGTATTTTGTGAGTATTTAGATACTTTGAGAGTTCTTTGTTCAAGATGAGTTTCATTCAAAGATCACTTAGATCTTTCCTTCAAGAAATCTTGATTCTTTGAGGTAAGGGATATTATTTTTTTCAGAATGATATTATTTCTTCATATCATTATCTTTGAAATATTGGTTGGAATTTTTATCAAATTTGGAACTTTTTCATGTCGGGGTTACTATTCATGAGTTACTATTCACGAGTTACTATTCATGAGTTACTTATTCACGAGTTACTATTCACGAGTACTATTAATGAAGCGTGAAAATGTTTTTTTGTGGAATTTCTATCTTTTGGTGTCGAGATTACTATTCACGATACTCAAGACTATTCACGATATCTGACTATTCAATCAAAAATAAAATTTCTTCTTTTCGTCAAAATATCTATTACGGATACTAGCTTTGATTGTATCCATGTTTTGATCATTCTTGAATTTTACACCACTATGATTATTTTGAGGTATTGTTGGACATGGATAAAACAAAGTACTGAATCCTTAATCCTTGTCATTTTGTTTCACTTTGGATTCGTTCTTTAAAAATATTTTCATCATCCTCGGTCTTAAATGATGATATTATTGAATATCTTTGGCCTCGTAGTGCAAAGATGAGCGTGTTTAAATGAACATGACCGATCGATGAATATCTTTGGCCTTTAGTGCAAAGATGAGCAGTGTTGAGATGAACATGACCGATTGATGAATATCTTTGGCTCAGAGTGCAAAGATGAATATTTGATTTGAGAAGAATATTGATTGATGTTACGAGGATAAAATATTGATGATGGATTTGTTGAATTCATAGATTATAGTAGATTTCATTCTCTACGTAACTCTTCTATGAATTATTATTTCCGTTGCGAATATTGATCTGAAACTTGTTGTCTATTGTATTCTATCAGATTTTTCCCTGTTGGAGACTAACGATAATTTGTTGTATATTATCTTAGTCATAGTATTCTTTACTGGGCTAGTTGAGCTCACCCTTTTCCTTGTTCCATTTTTCTTCTCAGGAGGCGAGAATGTAGCGAGTACTAGTCGGGGTATGGAATGAAGGTTCTAGAGAGAGTTGTTTAGTAGTCCTCACCATTTTTGTAAAATAATGTATCAATAATTATGATGGGGATTTATTTGCGTGTGGATATTGTCTAGAAGACAATATTATATTTAAACTCATTAATATATATATTGTGATTTTCACGACATTTGTATTATTGAAGTTGTAGTTTGCTTCTTGTACCATGTATTTGGCGACTCAGAATGGGTGTTGTGTATACCTATTTTGGGGGCGTCACAATTAAAGATTAATATTATTTATATATATATTAGTTATATATAAATCCTAGCATCCTGGATTATTTACTTGCCTGCTAAGTTAGTGGGGTTTCCCCGCGTGAGTTCGTATCTCACAGGCGACGCCAAAATGGGATTACTAATTTTAAAATAGCTTCCGTTTTTTTTTTTAAATTTTATACAATAAAATTATGCCCAATTAAATTGTTCTAAACACATATCAATATACATATTAAATTAAAACAATTAATAATTCGCATAAAGGTTTGGCTCTGATGCCACTGTTAGGTTTGTAATATTCAAGAACATTGATCAAATTGCATAAAAAAAGTGCGAAACGTGTAAAATCGAGTTTAAAATTTTACAAACCATATACCCGGATCACCCTTTATGCATAATTATTAATTAAACGAAAAGATAAAGAATAAAATCATACCCTCGAAGATCGAGCTTCCTCAGGTACAAGTTCACCTCCAAATCCTTTCGCGTTCAACTTGAATCCACCGGGGTTTTGTTCCTTCCTTTGATCAACGTTAGCCACCCATATGTTTGGCCTCTAGAGGTGATCCACCAAGGAAAAATAAAGATTCAAGAAGAAGGGGTATTGGCTCAAACCCTAGTTTTTCCTATCTCTATAGAAAAGAACGTACTCTCCAACAAATTAGAATTATGTCGTATGTTGTAAAAGTCAACAACCCCCACCACCCATAATAAGACTCCTCTTATTTATAGATGTGGGCAACCCACCTTAACAATTAAGGAATTGAGATTTATTTAATTAATTAAATTCTTTTAATTAATTAAGCTCCCTAATCTTATTAGGGATAATTAATTAAACTCCTTTAACTAATTTTCCTTCCTAATCCAATTAGGAATAAATGAGAGTACTTATATTAAATTAATTCCTAATCTCTTTTAGAAATTAAAATAATAATAATTGTAATAATATTAATAAGACTCCTCTTATTAATTTTTATTTAATATTTCTAAAATATTAAATAATAAATATTAAGCTATTTAATTTATTCTATCACCATAGATTAAATTAAATATACATAACATATTATTACGATTATGC
The DNA here is from genome assembly GCA_020205615.1 of Panax quinquefolius. Taxonomy (NCBI): domain Eukaryota; kingdom Viridiplantae; phylum Streptophyta; class Magnoliopsida; order Apiales; family Araliaceae; genus Panax; species Panax quinquefolius. Next base: position 129,620,713 of record CM035160.1, on the reverse strand, counting down.
CATTAACTTCTTAAATAATTATTCTTCCTTTTATGGTGTGACCCTTTAGGTTCTCCATATTAAACCTAGGTTGTGAATAAATCAATTAGAATAATTCTAATCTTATTTAAATAAATAAATTAAATAATTAATTTATTTAAATAAATAATATTTATTCTACAATAGGGATAAGCTCCCTATGATCAACGACTTTCCGGATAATATAGATTTCAACATTAATCATAAAAGAACCTTTGAGTAAATAGTTACCGCATAATTCAATCCTTTCACCATACTGATGTCCCAATTAAATATAAGACGTGAAATTTCACGTCAAGTCTTATTTTATTTAATTATATGTATTTCGATTCTTAAATGCACAACTCCAAATAATGCAAATTAAAACTCCTTTCTAATTTCATTCTCGCCTTGCCAAGGACTCTTGGGGTTGTCATTTATCGAATCACATAGACATTTCTCTTTTTTATTAGAAGTGGTAGATTCTTTATCGATCATACATTATCTCCATGTATAACTTATTATACCCAAGCATACCCTTTGATATACCCTAAAGGTCTTAAGGAATAAGTCAAAGTATAACTCATCATACACAAGATACTATGATGATCTCAAGTCCAAGGATCACTTGTACTACTATCACTACAGAAATTCCTATTGACAGCAAGTAAAACTCCATTAGGTATTCCTTAGCGAGCCATGTTCAAAGAACTTATTCTCTAATAAGCACCTACGTATTTGCTTTTAGTGTCTCCACACAAATGATCATGAGATCAATCATCCTCATCCAACGAAAGCAAAGAACGTATGTACCAATCTATCCGGATTCACTAATCCCCAATTTAGTAATCCAATGATTGGGAACTATTTTAGTTTTAAGCTTTCTAAGAATTTAGATCTCATTAGAATGATCATCATCATTATTCTAAAAGCATTGCTTAAAACTATGGGTTTATCAGAAGACCCCAAAATTTTTTTAAATAAAAAGGAATTTCCTTTATTTATTATTTTGAAATAGTAAGGGTTGATTTGATTAATGTGTGGTTAGTTATGGGTAAAATGCTAAAATATTTTAAATAAGCAAAGTGGTGATAAAATATTCATTATCGTCGGGAAATATTCGTTTGGTCGTGGAATATTCGTCTGCTTGTCGGGAATATTCGTATTTACTGACGGCCAGCAATCTTTTGTGGGCCCCGTAATGTGAAGCGATTGGATGAAGAAAAGCGACAAATATAAGTTGTTTATAAATAACTAGCGTAGTTATTACCAATATCTTGTTGGAATACCCGGTTGGTTTAAAACACACTAATACGCGTTGTTGAACAAGAGTAGCACCAGACGTATTGCACTAATTATTGATTCTTACGTAAGAAGGCACTACTCAATAATTGTTACGAGAATTATCGCTCAAAGATTTTATTTTATTGAGTTAATATTTGCTGCGTTGATATTTTATATTCATTGTTGTTTCAATAATTGTCATTACACAATATTTTTCATTATCGAAGCAATAATTCATATTATCTCGAATAATATTATTAGATAACATTATTGGCGAATGTCTAGAAAGTTCGCCTCAAAGGAGAGGTTTGGTCACCTAATCATTGCTTGCCAAGAAGGAGAAATTCTTATTGAAAGCCCCTCTTCCTGGAACCACTCGTTGTCGATATTGTGATTCTCAATAATATTATTTGTGAATAATTAATTATTGATTCATATGATAAGAAAAATATTAATTTAATGTGGATATAGATGGAGAAAATTTTTTAATGTGACAATTGTTGAAAATTAAAATTTTATCTTTTTCTGATAAAATAATTCATTTAAATATATTATTATATTTTAATAATATAATAATGGTGATATTTTTACAACGAATGTGGGATATATGAGTATACGAGGAGGAAGAGTATTTTTGTTGCAATAAATGTTTAAAACATGTTAAACATGTTGGTGGACCCCATTTATTGACTGAAATTTGATTATAACAGAAAATCGCCTGCTTATGGATTTTGGTCAATTTCTTTTGGAATTTGGAAAAACTTTCTTCTACAAAGTTGTAGAGAATTGAATTTCCTATAAAAATTCGTGAGATTCGAATTTTCTGATGAAAGAGCTATTTATTATGAATTATTGAAGTTCAAACTCAAAATAATTGATTTTGGAGTTTAAAATATTTTTGTAAGAAAAACGTTTTTGTTGTAATTGAGTGGCTCACATGTGTTATAAAATGATCCGAAATCAGATTTCTAAGGTGGGCTTGAATATTTTAAGAAATATTATTATTTTATTAAATTTTCTCTTTGGTGTTCTAAGCATTTTCCTATAAATAGGGTGCTTAGGGTTAGAATTGAAAATCACACCGTAAACCTGAAGTTTTCTCTCTATATTATCGAGCATATTCTTGTGAGTATTTTGAGTATACTTTGAGTATTGTTAGATGGTGCAAGTTCCTTTCAAAGACTATACCCTATTCCAAATTTAGAAGTACTAATCTTTCGAGGTAAGGATGTTATTTTCTTCTCAAATGATATTATTTCTTCAATATCATTATGCTAAAATATTGGTTGGAACTTTTATCAAATTTGGAACTTTTTCATGTCTAAGTTACTATTCATGAGTTACTATTCACGAGTTACTATTCATGAAGTTACTATTCATGAGTACTATTCATGAAGCGTGAAGATGTTTTTGTGGAATTTCTATCTTTTGGTGTCTGAGTTACTATTCACGATACTCAAGACTATTCACGATATCTGACACTATTCAATAAAAAATAAAATTTCTTCTTTTTGTCCAAAATATCTATTCTACGGATACTAGCTTTGATTGTATCTATGTTTTGATCATTCTTGAATTTTACACCACGTGATTATTTTTGAGGTATTTTTGGACGTGGATAAAACAAAGTACTAATCCTTAATCCTTAATCCTTGTCATTTTGTTTCACCGGATTCGCTTCTTTAAAAATATTTTCATCATCCTCGCCTTAAATGATGATATTATTGAATATCTTTGGCCCGTAGTGAAGATGAATGATTTCAAGAATATCTTTGGCTCAGAGTGCAAAGATGAACAGTGTTGAGATGAACATACGACCGATCGATTAATATCTTTGGCCTCAGAGTGCAAAGATGAACAGTGTTTAAATGAATATGACCAATTGATGAATATCTTTGGCCAGTGAGTGCAAAGATGAATATTTGATGTTACAGGATAAAAGATAGACGATGAACTTTTAAATTCATACATAGAAGATAGTAGTTTGCATTCTCTACTTAACTCTTCTAATGAATTATTATTTCATTGCGAATATTGATTTAAAATTTGTTTGTCTATCAGATTCTATTAGATTTTTCCTCGCTGAGGACTAACGATAATTTGTTGTATATTATCTTAGTCATAATATTCTTTATCGAGCTAGTTGAGCTCACCCTTTTCCTTTTTGTTCCATTTTTCTCGTGAGGCGAGAATATAGCGAGTACGAAGCCTGGGTATGGAATGAAGGTTCTAGAGAGTTGTTTAGTAGTCCTCACCATTTTTGTAAAATAATGTATCAATAAATGTGATGAGGATTTATTTGAGTATAGATATTGTCTAGAAGATAATATTTGTATTTAAACTCACGCTTTCTTTGTTGTAATAATAAAGTTGTAGTTGTTTCTGTACCATGTATTGACAACTCAGAATGGGTGATGTATACCTATTTTGGGGGCGTCACATTTATCACATATTATAAAACAGCATCATGTAGATAATTAAAAGCCTTTAATATATTAATACTTTTTATTAATAAATGAATAAGATTGTTACAAAGTATATGCTTTATCATCAAACATGATTGGCTTGTGTGCATACTACTTTCAGGGCCCACCCATTTCTAGAATTTTTCACCAAAATCATTTATAAACCTAATTTCTTAATCAGTCACCTCTTAAAATTCATAACAAATCATTCGTTTATTTTTAACGGTTCAAAATTTATGAAAATATACTCAACTTATATATGTATAACATATCCAAAAATCACAACGATCCAACGGTCAGATTAAAAATTATAACTCACACAATAAAGTTGTAAGAACATTGATTTGATCTTTTAATACCTCCAATCCGACAAAATACTGATAAAATACCTCAACATTAATTCCTTCATTTATAACCACATAAATAAATCCATCATTTATATCCACATCAAATAAATATTTCATTATCATATAAATCAATAATTAATTATTCACAAATAATATTACGTAATCACAATAATGACAACCAAGGTTCCTGTGAAAGAGGGGCATTCTCGATAAGGATTTCTCCTCATCTAGCGCTAGTATTAGGTAACCAAACCTCTCCTCGATGTAACTTTCTAGACATCGCCAATAATGCTATCTAATAATATTTTTTTAGATAATATGAATTATTGATCCGATAATGGGAATATCATGTGCAATGACAATTATCAAAACAACAATAATATAAAATATCAACGTAGCAATTATTGATCCAATAAAATAAAATATTGAACAAGAATTATCGTAATAATTATTGAGTAGTGCCTTCTTACGTAAGAATAAATAATTCAACAATACCGTAATATCGTGTGCATCGCTTTTACCACGCCAGACATCGATTTTAACCAATAGGGTATTCCAACAAAGTTAATAACAGAATAACTACGCCAAGTATTTATAACAACCCAAACTTTGTCGCTTTCTTCATCCGATAGCTATCCGTTATGCCCCACAAATGGTCGCACTGTCGTATTTAATATTCCTCGGCGTAAAGAATATTCCACGACCAAACGAATATTCCCCGACAATTGAATATTTTATAACCACTTGCTTATTTTGAAAAAAAATTCATATCTCACCCTTAACTTTAAACTTTTATCAATATAATCATTTACTGAATTGTAATTATAAGAAAAATTGAATAATTTTATTTAATAAAATTCGGGGTCTTACAAACAAACTGACCGAACTGAATTAGACAGACTGGTTAAGGAATTTGAAAATTGTTCTCACTGCTGAAAAGATTTCTTATGTCCTAAATTCGCCCGTACCTGCAAAAGTTGCAGAGACCGCCTCTGAGGAAGAGATTGCTACTTTTAAACATTGGAAATATGATGCATATGTGGCTCAATGCATCATGCTCGCATCCATGATTAACGAGCTTCAGCGTTAGCATGAAACCATGGATGCTCTTACTATGATTGTGACGGCCCCGAATCCAGGTCCCAAATCACCTCGGATCCGGTTCGATCATTCTATACAACTATTTCTATTTGCGGAAGATATAAATATAATTTGTTTATACAATACATTACACACTATTCCCCAAGGTCGAGTAACCTTAACTTAATCACATTCATAACTTAACTAACACATAACATTATTATCATTCAACACTATAACAAATCTAATCGCACACATTGACTTTACACTGGAACTGTCTTTAACCTTTCCTTGTATCTGACGCGTTCGTCTTAATCTGCAATGTTTTATCATGATATAGCAAGGGTGAGCATAAGGATTGCCTAACAAGTTTAAGTTCAATAATATAACGATATATCATGATTGAAAGATTCTGAATAATAAGCTGGCTATAATTCAATAATATAATTGTGAACTAGCAGGAACAAATTTATGACTGAACAAGTATTATACATGAACAAATATATCTGAACCGAAGGGTAATGAAGGTGATCAGCCTTTCATACCTGACTTATACATGCAATATGTACAGAGTACAATTATACATGGCAATCAGCAATGATTAACCATAAGCATAACCAATTGAAACAACTCTTAGTAGAGTTAAGTAAAAATAAACTTGCCTGAACCGTTGATTACCGCTACGCAATTTATATCGCCTTATCCGAAGACCTAATATTAGTAATATAGATCTCCAATATTAGAATAATATCATCACAATATAAAACTATAATATATATAAACATAGAATAACCTAAACACATAACACATAACCCTATCACTCATTCAAAGACATAAAACTTAGCATCAAGTCGAACTATTTAAGTCCGAGTTGAAACCGACACAATTCTATCATCCCGACAGTCTAGTCGGACAAATTTCGAGTTTAAGTTCAATTAAACTCTAGCTAAACGCTTAACTATTATCTAAGATAATTTTAATAACAGTCGAAATATTTTTTAAAGTCTCGTAATAATTTTCAAATAATTATTACTATTTATCAAGAATTTTCAATCATTAAACACGTATTTATACGAATTAAATACCTCATAATTCCTTTATCATTAATATTATATTTATATGATTTAAAATACTTTAATCTCATATATTATAAGTTTTTCTTGAACATATAAGTCAAATACTAATCCAGCAACCCAGATTTGGAATCCAGCAAGCTGGATTCCATATCCAGTATCTAGATGGCCAATCCAGTAAACCAAAATGTAATCCAGCAAATTGGATATCATATCCAAAGGATTAGATTGCAATCCAAAGAAATCGGATTCAACATATTTTCAATTCAGTAAACTATTTTTCAATCCAGCAAGCTAGATTCATCAGATTTTTCAATCCAGCAAGCTGGATTCCAAATCTTTTTCACGAAAATACCAAATAAATTTATTATTTTTCCATCCTTTGTCCAAACACATATACATGTATTTCATACCCAAAAAGTATTTTTCCTTAATTTTTTAATTTCTTTTACTATTTTTCAAAAATCATTTTTAGTGCGTGGCTTAAGAAATTAGCCCTATCATGCTCAACTCCAGAAATTCCCATCTCTTGACACAATCTTATACATGTTAACGTGATGCTCCAGTTTAAATTCCGTGGCCATCAGAGTTATAGAACTCCGGTTATAGCGATTTTCGTCAGAAAATCACAGAAATTGAAATGGTCATAACTTGGTCATTTTAAGTTGGAATGAGCTCATTTTTGGACAGGAGATACTTAATACCATATATTTTCATGTCCCAAAAGGTCAGAATTTTTCTGACAATTTAAGTTGCCAAAACAGCCCCTGGAAAGTCCTTCGCAGAAGCGAATTGTCGTTTTGCTGTTTTTTCGTGTTTTGTTAAACATTTTCCATACGGAAATCTACAACTCCTTTTTCAGTGATTCCACTTGGAGATGTTAGAAAACTTATCATATTATCATCACAAATATTTCCAACATTTTTTTGAATGTACAAAAAATTACTAAATTACCCCTACCCTTTGACTGTCCAAAACAGACAGTTTTTCCTTAAAAACACAAAACTGTTTTTGCTAAATTAGTCACTACGGACTGTATACTCAACATTTTTGAGTGATACCACTTGCGTTTAGTAGATAACTTACATATCTAGCACCTCTCTTTGACGGATCACAAAAAGAAGTTATAGATTTAAAATGGTGAAAATCCAAAGTACATAAAAATTTTAAGGCTCATAAGCTAGAAAAATTACTTTTCTTTACTTTTGATTTCCGACTAAAACAACACCCAATATGGGTATATCTAAACATGAAACACTCAATAACAAGTATATTCATGGTTTTTAAGTCTAGAAACATAGTTTCAAGATTTGATTTACCATAATCAAAAATTACATAAACAAAAGGGGTTTATACCTTTGCTTGATTTTCTTTCTCCTTCAAAAATATGAGATGGATCTTGGGTGTATGAAGATCAAAGTCTTTTCTTCTCTTGCTCCCTATTCCATCCGTCTCTCTCCTCTCTCTTTTCTAGTCTCTCTCTTTCTTTCTTCTCTAGTCTCTCTCTTTCTTTCTTAGGTAATAATGAAATGAAAAAGATAAGACTTAGATTTAGGTTTGTTGGAAAAGTAAGTATAGATATATTTGATATATATATCCCTAATCTACCAACATCTCTAGCTCTTCTCTCTCCCACTCAATTACCAAGTGGTTGCTTGCAAGCTTAAACAAACATGTTGGCAAAATAAATAAGTGACACATGGAAGAATAGTTCACCCACTAAAGCAAACTATCATCACATTCATCCCCCTTTCTCTCTTTCTCCCATATCCGGCCACATGGCCTTATATTTCTTCAAATTTTGCTTTTCTTTTTATCTCTTATTTAACATACAAAAGGTCCATAATATCCCCTCTCAAACGAGCTAAAAGTTGGGCCACTCAATTAATTCTTTTGGGCTACTAACTTTAGTTTCTTTGGGCCAAACACATAACATCTTCCAACACTTCTAACATTACCATTCCCTAATTATTTAATTAGAGTTTTCAATTCCACAATTAAAACATAAATCCTTACTCATGCACATTTAAATTATTAACCCAATTAGACTTGCTATAATTAGGTTATAAAATTAATTAGTTGAGAAGTATAAAATAAATCTCTTAGAATTAGTATATATTCTACATACCATAATTCTATCATCCCATAACCCTTAAGTTAAATAAATTTTTCATTCCTAATATATAATTAGGATCACTCTAGTTTCTTTTATTTGTTTGTATAATAAACAAGTATAAATCATCACATAATATTCATACTCATTACTCACATAACTTTTAATCCTTAGGGTTTTATACTTAGCATTAGAGTTCCCAAATTAGGGCTTCATATAAATCGTAAGAATTTTCTAACTGAACGTTTACGTTCTTAATATAATATTTAGGTTTGTCATTATCTGGTCAACCCTTGACCCTTAACCACATACTGTACACATAAATGACCATATACACAGAACATAAATATGTATACACTTAATCCTAAATAATTCACCTAAATCCTTCACAGAATTTTGGAAATCCTCAAAATTCCATCTTAAAAATATCAAATGCATACACTTATTTTCTGTCTAGGTTCAATTTTTGAACCTTAAATCAATTAATAATTTTTTTAAAAATATTCAAATTCTCGGGTTGTCACAATGATACTGCACTTGCAAGAGCTGTATGGTGAGCAAAGTAGGATGTCTAGATATGAAATATCTAAGGAGCTCTTCCGATCTCGGATGACCGAGGGTACTACCATTGAGACTCATGTCTTAAAGATGATCAATTTGATTGAACGTCTTGGACAACTTGGGTTCGTCATGGATAGTGAGTTGAGTCAAGATTTGATCTTGCAGTCACTCCCTGGCACCTTCTCACAATTTGTTGTGAATTTTCACATGAATAAGTTGGAATTCAGCTTGCCTAAGTTACTTAACATGTTGAAAAGTGCTAAAGGTCACTTCGAATCCAAGAAGGACCATGTCTTAATGGTGGATGATTCTTCCAAGAAAAGGAAGAGGCCCAAGGTATCTTCTTAAAAGAAGAAATCCAAGAAGGTTAAGGGTAAGGCAAAAGTGAAGGATCAAAAGAAACCTGATCCAACTAGCAAAAGAATTTGCTTCCATTACAACAAGTCGGGTCACTGGAAGAGGAACTACAAGGATTATCTTGCGGAACAAAAGTAGAAGATGCTTGGAGAAGTTTCGAATCCTTATCAAGGTTTGTTTATGATTGAAATTAATTTTTCTGAAAGTCAGTATTCTTCTTAGGTATTGGATACCGGTTGTGGTTCTCACATATGTAATAATATGCAGGGAATGGTCAGAAGTAGAAAGTTGAGCAAGTATTAGGTCGTCCTACGTGTGGGAAATGCAGCAAAGGTTGCTGCATTAGGTGTAGGGACTTATTGTCTAGCATTGCCTACGGGCAAGTTCATTAATTTAAATAATTGTTATTTTGTTCCGAATATCATTAGAAACATTATTTCAATTTCTGTATTTGATATGGATGGTTTTGGCATTATAATAAAGAACAACAGATGTTCTATTTATAATAATAATATTTTATATGGTGTTGGTAATTTGCGAAATGGACTTTATATACTTAACTTGCATGAAAATATACTTCAAATTGAACAAACTAATAAAAGAAAAGGAGATGATGTTAATTATACCTATATGTGGCACTGTAGACATGGTCATATTAATGAAACAAGATTATTCAAGTTGCATAAAGATGGGCTCCTAGAGCTATCGGATTATGAATCATATCCAACTTGTGAATCTTGTCTCATGGGAAAAATGACTAAATCTCCTTTTAGTGGAAAAGGAGAAAGAGTTATAGATTTGTTAGCGTTGGAACACACAGATGTAAATGGACCTATAACAACGAATGCACGAGGAGGGTATTCTTATTTTATTACATTCACTGACGATCACTCAAGATTTGGATATGCGTATTTAATGAAATACAAATCTTAATCATTTGAAAAGTTCTAAGAGTTCAGAAGTGAAGTAGACAAACAAACTAACAAAAGTATTAAGATTCTTCGATCAGATCGAGGTGGTGAATACTTAAGTGGTGAGTTTCTCAATTGTCTGAAAGAAAATGGCATAATCTCACAATAGACTCCACCAGGGACACCAGAACTCAATGGTGTATCTGAAAGAAGAAATCGAACATTGTTGGACATTATTCGATCCATGATGAGTTTTACCGATCTTCCAGTTTCCTTCTGGGGATATGCTCTAGAATCGACTGCATACCTACTTAACAAGGTACCTACAAAATACGTCCCCAAGACTAAAAGACCCCAACTTTTATGAATAAAGATTAATTTTTCTCGAAATATATTTTTGAATATTATGGTGTGGATTTGATATAATGTTATAGTTGTGGGTATTATTTATAAATTTTGCAAAGTAAGCAGGTGGTTATATAATATTCGATTGGTCGGAGAATATTCGTTTTAACAAAGAATATTCGTACGACGACATAATCATTGGTGGACCCCACAACGGAAGTATTGTCGTAGTTAGAAAACGACAGAATTATCATTTTATAAAAATAACGGCAAAAGTTTTACCGTTAAACTATTGAACTACTCTGTGGTAAAAGTACAGTAATACGTGTGGTTGCATAGTAGCACACGATATTGATTATTGATACTTACGTGAGAAGTCACTCAGTTATACTCAATTATTGCTACAGTAATTGCTGCATACTATCTCTCATATTATTGATTCAATTATTTTCATAGTATCTGATAAGTGGGTTTTACACCTACTTATTGGATATTAATTCACGCGAACTAGGCCCATCTCAAGTATATTTTAGTGTGTTTTAGTTGCATTTTATGTTATTTTGCATTTCATTTACTTAAAACTCATTTGGTGTAAAAGTGCAGGATATGGCATGATTTGGTGATGTAAATGGCATGAGGCTGTTAGAGGCAACAAGTTTTTGGTGTCGTTGCCGGCGAAAGGGGTTTAAATTTTTATTATTATCATTAGTTTTAAGCTATATTGTATGACTTAGACAAATCTAATCTTATCTCATTTCCATTTTTTGTTTTTGTTTTTGTTACAGGAACTTGTATAAATTTTTATGCGCACGCAGTCATCCAACCCTGACTTAACACCTGCTCAGGACAACATAAACGGGAGAGGTTGGAAAGCGAGTGTTCGCAGAAATTTACAAGCACAGTTAGAAAGTACTATATCTAATATGGCAGCCGAGGCACAAGGAGAAGAACAAAGAGAGGAGCATAGGGCTCTGAGAGAATATTCCATGCCCAATATTAATGGATTACAGTCCAGCATAGTCAGACCAGCGATAGCAGCTAATACATTCGAGATAAAACACAGGCACAATTCAGATGGTACAAAATTCGGTACAGTTTGGGGGTGCCGCTACAGATGATCCGAATGAACACCTGTTGAGTTTCATTGAGATATGTGACACATTCAGATATAACAGGGTGACAGAGGATGCTATCAGAATTAGGCTGTTTCCATTCTCATTAAGGGATAAAGCGAGAAGTTGGCTTCATTCTTTTCCAGCAGGATCTATAAATACATGGGAGGACTTAGCACAGAAGTTCTTAGTCAAGTTCTTCCTAATGGTAAGACTGCAAAGATGAGGACAACTATCTCTCGCTTGAAAAACAACAGTATGCGAGTCCTTATATGAAGCGTGAGAGAGATATAAAGAGATGTTTGAGAAAGTGTCCACATCACGGTATGCCAGATTGGATGGTGATCAACACATTTTATAATGGATTGGGATGGCGCTCTGCAATCGATTGTAGATGCAAATTACAGGAGGGGCATTATGGGCAAAAAGCTATGAGGAAGCCTATAACCTTATCGAGACAATGGCATCAAATGATTTTCAGAATCCTACATCTCGAATACCACAGCCCAAGGTTGCAGGTGTGTTGGAAGTAGATGCTATTACTCAGTTGTCGGCATAAATGGCAGTGATGGCGAAGAAAATAGATACATTGGCAGAAAGCAAGACAAAAACAGTTGCTTTGGCCTGTGAGATTTGTGCGGGGTCACACTCGATAGAGCAATATGCTATCATCTCAGAGTCGGTACAGTATGTGAGCAATTACATAAAATACCAAGGACAGTTTCAGAACACATACCACCCCAACAACCAAAATCATCCAAATTTTAGTTGGTCAAATAACCAAGGGAATCAGCAGAATCAGTTTCAACCACAGCCATCTCAGCCACAATTTACACAAAAAACACCGTTTCCACCGAGATTTTCTCAACAAAAACAACATCACATTCCAGCTGCACCTCCACACGAAAAGAAATCAGAAATGGAGGAGATGATGATGAAATACATGGAGAATACAGAGGTTATGATCAAAAGCCAAGTAGTGGCTATTAAGAATCTGGAAACTCAGATGGGGCAAATGGCGAGCATGCTTAACAACAGGCCCCAAGGATCTTTGCCAAGTAATACAGAGACAAATCCTAGAAGAGACGGGAAAGACCAGTGTCAATCAATCACATTAAGATCTGGGAAGAATACTGCAGACACTGCAAGTCGCGGGCCGAGCCCAATTGTACTGAGTAGGACGCGCGATCGCGCGAGGAAGAGCAAGAAAATGCTGAGAAAGGAAATCTGGAAAATTCTGAGGTTCAGCCGGAAGAGAAAGATAAAGCAGGGTCAGTTGAGAAATCCGTGAGTTCATTACCACCAATTCACCCTCGAGTTCTGTATCCGCAAAGATTAAATAAGCAGAGGGAAGATAAGTAATTCAGCAAGTTTCTGGAGATACTTAAAAAGATGCAAATCAATATACCTTTCGCCGAGGCATTGGAACAAATGCCAAGCTATGCAAAGTTCATGAAGGGTATACTGTCAAGGAAGAGGAGATTAGACGAGTTTGAGACAGTGGCCTTGACAGAAGAGTGCGGTGAAGTGCTTCAGCAGAAATTACCGCCGAAGCTGAAGGATCCGGGCAATTTCACAATTCCGTGCATAATCGGGAAGATGAATTTTGAAAAATGTTTGTGTGAACTTGGGGCAAGCATCAATCTGATGCCCTTATCATTGTTCAATCAGTTAGGATTACCGGCTCCAAGACCGACAAACATTTCGTTGCAGTTAGCTGACAGATCCATCACGTATCCATGGGGAATTGTTGAAGATGTATTAGTGAAAGTGGATAAATTTATTTTTCCGGCTGACTTCATCATTTTGGATTACGAGGAAGATAAAATATACCAATCATACTGGGGAGACCATTCTTAGCCACAGGCAGGACTTCGATAGATGTGCAAAAAGAGGAACTCACAATGCGTGTACATGATCAGTAGGTAACCTTTAACGTCTTTAAGGCAATGAAGTTCCCAACAGATGAAGAAGAATGTTTTTGGGTTGATTCGGTGGATCGGGTCTTAAATGATGAGGAACAGAATTTGGTGAACTATGAACCGTTGAGGTGTGTAACTGGTGAAAATTCAGATTTGGAGGTCAAGCCATTGTCGAAAGTAAGAGATATTAAAGCAAGAGGTGAGGTGGACAGATAGGACAACACCTCAACTCTTTCTTCAACTTGAGATTCAGAGACAGTCAAGCTAATTGACTATAACTTAGCGCTTGATGGGAGGCAACCCATTATTTCTATCTCTATTTTTTTTATTTTGTTTAGATTATTTAGTTAGTTCATCTTTATTTCAATATTGATAGTTTGTCGGAGTTGCATAATTGAGTGTGTAGCAAGATTTGCATTGAGAATGGTTGAAACAGGTTAGAGTATTTGGTCAGGATTCATGTTTTAACAGAGTGCATTAATGCCTATGTAGGTATATGCAATTGAAGTCATCACTTATAGGCAGTTTGGAAGTAAACCCAGTAGTGCAAGAAGCATGGTCGCGCGGTCGCGCAATGAATACAGCACAAGACCGCATGCCTACGCGCTACACAAACAAGACCAGAAAGGCCACTCGCGCGCCCGCGCCTGAAAGCTATTGAAAGAGTGCGCGACCGCGCCTGAGACAGTGTTAAAAGTGTTAAAACGTGTGGATACTAGTTGGACTCTCATTTAAAATTATAACAGATGCGCAATCATAGTGTTTTCTCCATAACACATCTCTTCCTCTCTATCCGTTACACAAATTAAAGCCGTACATCTCTCATCACATACCCACGATTTTCTCCACGTTTAAAGTTCAAACCCACGCTCTCATCCACTGATATAAACTAGGGTTTCAAGAGAGGGTTGTGCGACATCAGTGTGGGAAAAATCAAAGTTTTTGCTAGCACTCATTCTCAGTCAAATCATCTGCACTATCTTTATCAATTGTAAATGGGTCCCAAGCGAGCTCGCTCCATTTCATCTTCTTCTTCATCTTCCTCGGGCAGTCAAGGGGAGGATATTGTTGATCACACCAAGTTTCTAAACTTGGAAGCTCAGTAGGAGTATTACAGAATTGTGGCGAAGACGTTTGTCAAAAAGCGCGGTTTCAAACCGGAGGGGCAAGATGGTCAGTTATGTGCCATGATTCATGAGAGAGGCTAGGGTGGACTGACTGCCACTCCCACACCTATTCCGATGAGCATAGTCTGAGAGTTCTATGCCAATGCCAAGGTCACCATGAGCGGTATATCGAAGGTTCACGGTTTTGAGATAGATTACAGACCCCCTGCCATCCGATCAATTTTTAGACTTACCGATACACCGCCAACGGGGGCTGCTAACTGGGTCACCGATGCACATTTGGAGACGGACTTGGAGTTGGTTATTGCTGAATTGTGCGTGCATGGCACGAAATGGACCTATAAAGTCGGCACGAATCAACCTCACATATTCCCAGTCGCAGCCCTGAACCGTTATGCAAAGGCGTGCAATCTGTTCATATGTGCCAAGCTCGTGCCTTCCTCTTATCAGCACGAAATCACAGCGGAGAGGGCAATTATTCCGTGGGGCATAATAACCGGGAAATACATTGACGTTGGCCATCTCATCCATTAGAATATGATGCGATATCTGTGGGGAGGCACCATTGGGAGCATTCCACACGCATCAGTGGTTGCTATAATATGTGCTCATCAGGGATGCAACTGGGGTAACAAACAAATTCAATACCCAAGCCAGGACATAACTCATTCCACCATTGCAAAATTTGAGGATTGGGCAGGACGCAAACCACACCCGCGCAGACGAGGATTTATTCTCTAACCCACAATTCCAGAGCCATCACAGCAGCCCCCTCAAACAAATGAGGCAGGCCCGTCCACGCAAGCACCTGCTGCCCATGGTGATCGCCAGCTCCGTTGGTTGGAGTGAAAAGTCGATGCCATATACGATAATTTCAAAACATTTGCGATGGGACTCACGAGGGCCTTGGCCGAGGCTTTTGCGCAGTAAGGAATGATGCTAGAGTGGCCTCAGTTTGGGACAACAGTCCCATATCCACCACCAGATTCACCACCCGAGGAGGGTAGTACCACTGATCATTAGGGGAGTTTTCTTTACCTTTTACCTTCATTCAATGGGACATTGAATATTATAAGTTTGGGGGTTTTTGGGGTAGTAGTATAGTTGCATGTATTATTGGCATGATTAGTTTAAATTTTGCATGTTCATGTTTAGTTTATTTGTTTGTGTTAGAATTTTTTTTAGTTTGCATGTCTCACGCTCTTCTTTGATAGAAATTTTTGTCTAAATTGATGATGATAGTGAATTTTGAAAGATTTTTGAGTATGTTGGATAACATGAACCTAGCTATAATGTTTTACACGATGAAATTCATGTTACTGTTTAAATGTTTTCGGTTTGCACGATTGTGTTCACAATCACTTGTAGGTATAAGAAGTATGTGTTGCATTGCTCGATAGAAAATGTAGTGTTAAAAAGAGAAATATGTGGAACATGGATGTAGACTTGCAAAACATTGACATTCAAACTTTGAGAGAACATGGGTATGCTATGTATTAAAAAAAATAAAAATATATAGCAATAATGTGGCTAGTCTTATTTCGGGGCCCTGGCTACTTGAGTAAGTACGCCCGAGGGGATTGTCTCTACATCTAGCGCCCTAAGGTCTTTTATGGTCTGGGAGTCGTTGGTTGAAAGCTCGCTAAGGGGTAGCAGTGTTGCCTAATGGAATAAGACATTGCACAGTCATATGAAAGAAAAATAAAATAAAAGAAAAGAAAATAGCAATAAACACCGCGGGAAAGAACGAAAATCGCCCTCGTGAGTAAAAATAAAGTAGTTAAGCCCATTATTGAACCTCAGTTTGTTTTGATACGTTGGAATAGTTTTTGTGGCATATGTATACATGAGTCTTGATTTAAACTATAATTTTCTATTTTGAGAAATTTAGCATGTGTATTCTCTGCTTAAATCAAGTTTAGGGTGAACACAACACACACACAACATATCTATAGCATGTATGAATTCTCTGAGTGTATGATATTATGCCTATAGTTCGGTTTAAATTTGTATTCTTGAATCTGGATAATTTGCTGAGGCGTTTTGGACTGAAATTCTATTAGAGTTGGAACAATGTGAGACAAGTTTGCATATTAATTTAGTTGCATAGTAGTGCTTTTGCATTTTCATTGTTATTTAGCATGCATTGCTTGAGGGCAAACAATAGTTCAAGTTTGGGGGTATTTGATAAGTGGGTTTTACACCTACTTATTGGATATTAATTCACGCGAACTAGGTCCATCTCAAGTATATTTTAGTGTGTTTTAGTTTCATTTCATGTTATTTTGCATTGCATTTACTTAAAACTCCTTTGGTGTAAAAGTGCGAGATATGGCATGATTTGGTGATGTGAATGGCATGAGGTCATTGGATGCATGGCATGAGGATCAATTGAGCAGGAGGCTAAGCATGGATGGACAAAAGAATGAACAATGAATGTATCGGTCTGGCAAAGAAGCAGAAAACCGTAATTCACGATTCGCAGGTTGCCATGAATAAGCTTGAGGATCGCCAGCGCCACGGAGCACCCGACCGATGACATATCAGACATCGCAAGTCAGCGCTACCAGCGAGGATTGAAAAAGGAGGGCGCTACGGCACGCATCGATGCCCGATATCACGAGCTGCTTTATTATAATTTCTAATTTTGAGGGTTGTAATTAATTAAAAACAATGGTTGACTGGTGTTAGGGGAGGATTATTCAGTTTTTACGTATTTTCATATTGTAACTAGGGTTTACACTCTGAGAGAGATTCCAACGTAGAACGAAACCTAAACTTCAACTTTTCTAATTCTTATTGGGATTTTCTATCAATTTTGATAATTATTAGTATGTTGCTGGATTTATATAAGGATTTGAACGTTACTAGTGGATTATAATCAGCAATTGGGTTTAATCGTTGCTATCCTTCATCTTTCAATTGTTTGCTTATTAGCCATGTTTAGCTTTGATCCCATAATGGCTTTTGGTTCAGTCATGAACTAAACTCCATTATGGGATTCTAACGGATTTTAATATGTAATTTAGTTGCATGCTTAAATGCTGGATTGTTTTACATATCATATGGGATTTCTATCATGATTGTTTTGCATGTTTGAATGCTTGATCACCATTCGTTTTCAGTACTTGTATGGAATTGACAATGAACATGCAAGTATGGATTGTAATCATGATAGCATACATATATGGGGCTATTTTGTTTGGCTTGTGTATTTCGTGAACTAGATAGACATATACTGTTTCACCGTATGAGTTAGAATAAGGGCTTGTGCTTAAATTCAACATGGTTGCAATTTCACATAGACATATATTGATTTTGGTTATGTTGATGATTACATTGAGTCTATCTTTTGTGGATGATGTGTAAGTAGGTCATAGTACATTGAAAAATGGCTATGACTCTGTTAGTGCTCTTGGCTACTTTCCTATGATATGTGAACAAGTCTTGCATGATAGTGGTGATTAGATGAAGTATTAAATGAAGTTTGGATCCCATTACTTTCAGATTTGATTTATTACATTTTTATTCTTTGTTTTAGTCGTTATTTGCAATTAGAGTAATTCACCAATTATATTCATTAGTTTGAGCATATAAATATAGGGATTTAATTGATGCATAGCGATTTAAATTAGACAACTTTCTCTGTGGGATCGATACTTTACTTACTCTGTATTACTTGTTGACACATGTATGCTTGCATGCGTTAGAGCTCTTTTGTTAGAACTGAAAAAGAGGCAACAGTATCATCTGCATAATATTTTATATTATTAAATCAATAATTGAGACGACAAAGTTATTCATATTATTACACTACTAGAAAATTGACCTATAGCGACGGTCGCCGACCGTCGCTATAGGCCTAAAGACCGTCGCTAAAAGTTTTAGCGACGGTCGTCGATCGTCGCCATAGAACCCGTCTTAAAGCCTATAGCGACGGTCTTTTGGCTATAGCGACGATCATGACCCTAGCTATAGATCATGGCAAAATCGTAGATAGATATACATAATGCGACGCCGACGACCACCGTCGCTATAGGCCTGTGATTTATAGAACACTATAGCTACGGTCGATGACTGTCGCTATAGCCTTTTTATATTTAAAAAAAATAATTAATAATGCAAATTTATTCAACAAACACAAATACAATATAAAATAAAATATAAAAAATATTATATACATCATTTAAAATCATTCACATTACAACATTACAATATAATAATTGAATGAACTACCAACCACCCAACATTACAAAGAATACATATATTGATTGAAAAACTAGCAACTACCAACCACACAATGTTTTGTTTAATCAAAAGATTAGTCTGCAACAAGGTCGATATGACAAACAGATACTCCTTCATTTGAAGTCAAGCGAGCTGGGTTCCCCAAATTTTGTTTAGTCAGTACTTGTAGACCCATCACTGAACCGCTTAATACTCCCACTAGTTTAGCTATACTTGTACCACTACATATAAAATCAAGAAAACTTAAAAATATTGAACATATAACCACCGTAATGTAATTTCCACAAGAAAAAATTATTATCATACCATTTTCAAATCGACGAAAGTGATATACATACATACTAAATAAGCTAGAATAGAAATGTTCTTTTAGCATCTATTTACATTGCAATCAAGAGCATATCTCCTCTATATCCACACAATTGGCGGGAAAAACAATGAATTTGAGTACATAGTGAAGATTATCGACGTAATGTCAAAGGATTGCCTTTCCCTTGCTTGCAAAAACAACGACTTAGCTACTGAAATTTCCCGCCTCTAAATCCACCACATTACTATCGTAATATTTCCGGTCTAATCATTTTGACCGTTCAAATAATAAGCAACAATCAAGATTAAAAAGTATTTAAACAGATGTCTCATGTATCATCTTGATACAAAAGTGAGGAGCATAATCACAAGACTTGAAAATAAAATTACCGAATGAATAAACAAGATCGCACAAAATATATCCGTCAAGACATGCTAGAATGCCTGCAAAAAGAAAGAGATTACCAGGCGTTGTTTACTTTGCATTCCTATCACGTCAGTGAAGTAGGAAAACTTGGAAGCACTTGCTCAGGATACAAGTATCTCAAGTGCAACGTAAAACAGCTGACAAAGAACAACCTCCAAATTTCATATAAGAAATATAAGTGTATGACAAGTAATAAATTGTTGACAATAAGACTAGATCAAAACATAGATGGTTAAAAGCGAATGAAATCCTTACTGCTATTTTCCATGTCTTTAACCTCTTCAACAGGGAGTCCTGACCTTTGTATTCCACATCCTGTCAGTTCTAGAGACAATATAATAGGTAAAAGGCCTAAACTAATAGTTACAAAATATCTAATGCAAGAGGATGATCCTCCTTCAATATAATGTCCTGCACCATTCAAATCATGTACCCGTCAAATGTCAGTTGTACAAAATTAGAAACTGAAGCTCTTAAACATTTAAAGTAGAGTTAATGAGTCGCTTGTCAAATGTACTAACTTGTTGAGAAAGCATTGATCGAAGCAACAATTGAGGAGAAAACTCGCCCTCCCCTTCATATGGATCAAAAACGTCTAACCGCCATGGAAGTCAGCTTTGGTGGAGGTCTTCCCGAAAAAGCCTGGGTGCAACAAAGTCATTGTATGTACATTGCCCAACTTAACAATTTCCACATAAAATATGTTGATGCTCATCAGATTTGACAACAGAACAACATTAATATGCAAAATATGAACAGATAAGCTTATCAGCTACGCATCAACTTGATACGTAAATGTCCCAAGAGAACTTAAGAAATTAAGAACTTAAGTAAATGTCGCAAGAGAACTTAAGAACTTATAAATGTTGCAACAAATGAAAATTGATAAATTGATAAATGCAACATCTTCTCCACCTGTGACCACCTAACTAACTTAAGAACTTAAGAATAGTAACTAAATGAAATGACTACTAAATTACTAGAACTTAAGAACAATAACTACCTTGAGTGAGAACAACCACTTTCACAAATCATTCAGGTTCCTCGGGCAAATATACCGCAGAATCAATCGATAGTTAGAGAAATTAATAGTAGCATGAACAAGCTAACAAGATACGCTTCTTATAAAGAACAAAATGCTTAAAAGCCTTACAGCTTGCTCTCACCGCTGATCATCGTTATATTTCGGTCAATGTTAAGTTCTGAAATGAGCTTCGCAATCTCGATTTAACTTTGTTTTTTCCATCTCCTTGAGCAATGATATTGCTATTTTTAAGTCATATTCTTTCTTATTTTCCCTAAATTTTTGAATTTCCAAGAATCTTTTAAACCTAGTCTGATCATCCCAAAAGAAAGGCAAAAGAAAATTGAGTGTACCAACTTATGAATAACTTCATGAATGCAGAGAAAAGAAGAACCACTTTTAACAAATGAACAAATATAATTAAAAAAAACACACACACCATATAAGAAAAGAGGATGAGGAGGTTCATATTAGACATGTGGCCTCTAAGCTAAATGAGCACATGACACCCATCCAATGCTACTGGAATCTGCATTCCCAAGCACTCAGTATAGAATCTGCAGATGCAATGAACTAATCATCTTACAGCTTCATTCCCAAGCACTCAGTATAGAATCTACAGATGCAATGAACTAATCAGCTTACAGTTGATTCACACATCACATCGCTATATGTTGAATTTCTAGTAGTGTTATTTGCAATATTGACAATGTCTAGAAAGTTCTATCGAGGAGAGGTTTTGTCACCTAATTGCACGCCAATAGGGAGAAATCCTTATCAAAAAGCCCCCTCTTTCCTAGGAATGATCTGGTTCTTAAATATTATGAGTTATAATATTAATGATGAATAAGTTCGTATTGATTAAAGATGAAATTGATATTTTTATTGTGTTGGGATTATTAGTGTTAATGAAAATCGACATCTATTTCGATAATAATTGATGTCTGGAGGTTATATTGACCAATCGGGTAATTAATCGGATAAATGAGCAATTAATTGCTATTAATTCACATGCTTATAACTATTTATTCACATGTATGTACTATTGATTCATATGTATGTACTATTAGGGGAGGTGGTGCAAGATTGATAATACTTGCATGACTAAATTAAAAATAGAGGTATAGATGAAGGTGCTATACCGTAACTATTTTTTTACATGTGTGTACTATTGATTCACATGAATGTACTATTGATTCACATGATGTACTATTAGAGGAGGTGGTGCAAGTTTGATAATACTTGCAGGACTAAATTAAAAATGAAGGAAAAGATGAATGTATTATACGGTAATATTTCGAGCCCCAAAACGTGCAATTATCGAAACTATATTTTCCTATAAATAGAAGCTCATTATTCTTTCATTCTCATCAATTCACTAAGACTCACAAGAGCAATTATAGAGAGAGAAGTTATAGAGAGAAATAAGAAGAGAAGTCTGTTACCTCACTATTCCAGTATCCAGTCTTCTTCAGAGGTAAGTGATATTATTTTGTTCGAGATTCATAGGAATAATATTTTTTTCCATACTCTGTAGTATGTGAGTAATATTATTTCGTCTCGTATTCCTGATTATACCCTCATTTTATTAAAGTATTACTTCTATACTCCGTGAAATTAGTAGAATATCCTTAAAATTTGCGCTTCATCTAGTATCGTTTCACAAGGATATTTTCTACACATTCTTGTTAAATTTTAAGCTTTTCATGCCGGAGTACTATCCATGAGTAGTATTCATTTTTACGGTAATATTCATAAAGTACTATTCACGGGGTACTATTCACGAGTACTATTCACAAAATACTATTCATGGGGGTACTATTCCCGAAGTACTATTCACGGGGTACTATTCACCCGAGGAATTATTCATGACAAAATTTGATTTCTTTGCTGTCCAAATCATTTTTGATACAATATTATTCTTGAATTTTACTCCATAAAGCAGTATCATGTTGACAATTTGGACATTATTGAATTCTGGATAAATTAAGTTATAAATCTTTAAAAATTTATCATTTGCTTTCCTTTAGTTGAATTCTTATATCATTGTCATCATCCTCATGCTTATATTGTGTTAAAAGTCATATGTGGCTTACGTGCATAGATGTACTATTGATTGGTATGATTATGACCAGGGATTATTCGGTATAATCATGACCGTAATGTTACAAATGATGTGGTAAAAAATCATCATTGGCCTGTAGTGCATTGATGGACATTTGTTGGTATGATTATGACCAGGGATTATTCGGTTTAATCATGACCATTGATAATTACATGAATATCCTTGGCCCGTAGTGCAGGGATGATTCGATGATGTGGTTTAATTATTAAGTTGAGTCTCAGCGATAAAATTGATGATAAACTTTTTAAATCATAGAAGATAGTAGATATCATGCCCTACTTGACTCTTCTAATGGATTGCTTATTCCGCTGCAGTTAAACTTGATGTTTATTATATTTTATCAGTTTAACACTGTTGAAAGCTAATGATAATTTATTCTGCATTTTCTTAGTCATAATATTTCTTACTGGTCTAGTTGAGCTCACCCTTTATTTTCATTGTTCTCTTTAGGAAATGAGAATATAGCTAGGACTAGTCGGGGAACAGAGTGACGGTCCAGATGTTTGCATTAGTAGTCCTCACTATTCAGTGTAATAGTGTGATAATAAATGTAATAAGGACTCCATTTGAGTTTGAATACTGTCTAGAAGACAATATTCGTATTAAAACTCTCAGCTTATGTTTTGTCATATTTTACATGAAAGTTATATAATTAAGTTATATATGAATTTTGTACCATGTATTTGGCGACTCAAAATGGGTGATGTATACCTATTTTGGGGGCGTCACAAAGACCCCGTATGAGTAATGGATAGGGAAGAAACCAAATCTTAAGCATGTTAAGACTTGGGGTTGTCCAGCCTATGTCAAAAAGTTTGAAAACGATAAGCTACAAACTAGATCTGACAAATGTAGATTTATGGGATATCCTAAAAAAACATCAGGGTATTATTTCTATCATCCAACTGGTCAAAAGGTGTTTATTGCGAAACATGATACCTTCTTGGAAAAGGAGTTTATCCTTGAAAGGGTCGGTGGGAGTAAGATATGTCTTGAAAAAGTTCAAGAACCACAAAATACTACAAATCAAAGTCAGGTACCTAACCAAGTGGATGAACCTATTGTAACACACTCTATTTGTTAATCTGGAAGAGTAGCGAAGATACTTGAAAGGTATGGATTCGTCATAGAGGATGACGATGAGGTACGCATCATAGATGATGATGATCCATTGAATTACGAACAGGCTATGAGTAGTAAAGACTCAGAGAAGTGACAAGAAGCCATGCAATTCGAGATGGACTCCATATATGAAAACCAAGTATGGACTTTGGTTTCACCACCTGAAGGCATTAAGCCTATTGGGTATAAATGGGTCTTTAAAAGAAAAACTGGAGCAGACGGCATGGTAGAGACCTATAAGGCCCGACTGGTCGCAAAAGGTTTCAAACAAAGACAAGGAGTTGACTATGACGAAACCTTCTCACCAGTAGCGATGCTCAAGTACATTCAAATTTTTCTTGCAGTTATAGCTTACCATAACTACGAAATCTGGCAGATGGACGTGAAAATGACCTTCGTCAATGGCAAACTTGAGGAGGATGTGTATATGACACAGCCAGAGGGATTTTTTTCAAAGGTTGGAACAAATACAGTCTGTAAGCTACAATGATCCATTTATGGATTTAAGTAAGCTTCTCGTAGGTGTAACATATGTTTTGATGAGACAATCAAAGAGTTTGATTTTATCAAAAATGAGGATGAACCATGTGTGTACAAGAAGGTTAGTGGGAGTGCTGTTTCATTCCTTGTATTATATGTTGATGATATATTACTGATATGGAATAATATTCCTATGCTACACTCAATTAAAATCTGGTTATCTAAACACTTCTCTATGAAGGACTTGTGAGAAGCATCCTATATTTTGGGGATAAAGATGTATAGAGATAGATCTAAAAGGATACTTGGCTTATCCCAAGGAATGTACATTGACTCGATGCTAAAGAAATTTAGCATGGAAGATTCCAAAAGAGGTCTCATGCCGATGAGCCATAGAATACATCTCTCCAAGAAACAGGCTCCAAAGACACATGAGGAGAGAGACCGTATGAGTAAGATTCCTTATGCTTAAGCAATAGGATCTATCATGTACGGTATGATATGTACTAGACCGGATGTCTCTCATGCACTTAGTGTGACAAGCAGATATCAGTCGAATCCAGGAGAAGAGCACTGGAAGGTAGTGAAAAATATCCTAAAGTACTTAAGAATAACTAAGGATGTATTTCTTGTCTATGGTGGGTCTAAATTGAAACTAGAGGGCTTCACAGACTCAAGTTTACAAATAAACCAAGATGACAGTAAATCCATTTCAGGGTATGTGTTTACCTTAAACGGTGGCGCAGTGAGTTGGAAGAGTTCCAAACAGCAAACAGTTGTTGATTCAAAGGATGTGAGGCGGTGGTACATAGCAGCAAGTGAAGAAGTCGCAAAGGACGCTGTTTGGATGACGAAGTTCATTACCGAACTCTATCTGGTTCCTAGCATTAGAAAACCAGTACCTTTATTCTGTGACAACACCGGAGCTGTTACGCAGGCTAAGGAACCCAAGTCTCATCAGAAATCCAAACACGTGTTACGGCGGTTTCATTTGATCAAAGTGATCATTGGAAAATGAGATATCACCCTGGAGCATGTGGACTCTCAAGATAATATTGCAGATCCATTTACTAAAGCGTTAACACAACAACAGTTCAATCGTCACTTAGAGAAGATGATTATGAGAAACCACGGCGATTGGATTTAGTGCAAGTGGGAGATTGAAATTAGTATGCATACAAGCCAATCATGTATGATGATAAAGCATATACTTTGTAATCAATCTTATTTAGTTATTAATAAAAGAATTATTTATTAAAGGCATTTATTATCTACATGGTGTTGTTTTAATAATATGTGATAAACCCATAGTTTTAAGCAATGCTTTTAGAATCATGATGAGATCGTGGTAATGAGATCTAAATTCTTAGATAGCTTAAAACTAAAATTTTCTCAATCAATGGATTACTAAAAAGGGAATTAGTGAATCCTGATAGATTGGTACATACGTTGCTTGCTCATTGGATGAGGATGATTGAACTCATGATCATTTGTGTGGAGACACTAAAGCAAGTATGTAGGTGTTTATTGGAGAATATGTTCACTGAACGTGACTCGCTAAGCATTACCTAATGGAGTTTTACTTGCCTATCAATAGGAATTCCTGTGGTGATAGTAGTACAAATGATCCTTTGACTTGAGATCATCATAGTATCTTATATATAATGAATTACACTTTGACTTATTCCTTAAGACTCTTAGAGTTTATTAAAGGGAATGCTTGGGTGTAATAAGTTATATATGGAGATAATGAATGATCAATAAAGAATCTACCACTTCTAGTAAAAGAAGAGAAATGTCCTATGTGATTCGATAAATGACAACCTAGAAATCTTTGGCCAAGGTGGAATGAAATTAGAAATTAGTTTCTAATTTGCAATCATTAGGAGTTGTGCATTTAGGAATCAAAATACATATAATTAAATAAAATAAGACTTAGCAGTAATTCCATATCTTATATTTAATTGGGACATTGAATGGTGGAAGGATTGAATTATACGGTAACTATTTACTCAAAGGTTCTTTTATAATTAATGTTAAAAATCGATATTATCTGGAAAGTCGTTGATCGCTAGGGAGGCTTATCCCTATTGTAGAATTAATATTATTTATTTAAATAAATTAATAGTTTAAATTATTTATTTAAATAAGATTAGAATTGTTCTAATTGATTTATTCACAACCGATTTAATATGGAGACCGTAAAGAGTCACACCATAAAAGAAAGAATAATTATTTAAGAAGTTAATGGTATAATCAAAATAAAATGTTAAGAATATTTAATTTAATCTATGGTGATAGAATAAATTAAATAACTTAATATTTATTATTTAATATTTTGAAAATATTAAATATAAATTAATAAGAGGAGTCTTATTAATATTATTACAATTATTATTATTTTTAATTTCTAAAAGATTTTAGGAATTAATTTAATATAAGTACTTCTCATTTATTCCTAATACGATTAGGAAGGAAAATTAGTTAAAGGAGTTTAATTAATTATCCCTAATAAGATTAGGGAGCCCAATTAATTAAAGGAGTTTAATTAAATAAATAATACCTTATTTTAATTAAATAAAAGGTTAACTGATATCTTTATAAGAGGAGTCTTATATCAGATATCTGGTGTGGGAAAAAGATACGTAATTCCAAAAGTTGGAGAGTACGCCCCCTTTTTCTATAGAGATAAGAAAAACTAGGGTTTGAGCCAATACACCCTTCTTCTTGAAAATTCTTCATCCTTAGTGGATCACCTCTAGAGGTCATACACTTGGGTGGCTAACATTGATCAAAGAAAGGAATCTACCCGGAGATTCAAGGAGATTACAGAGAAGTAGGAGTTGAACTCGTACTTGTGGAAGCTAGTGTCTACAAGGGTATGATTCCATAACTTCATATTCTTTGTTTTAATTAATAATATGCATAAATGATGATCCGGATAATAGGTTTGTA
Source organism: Panax quinquefolius (assembly GCA_020205615.1). Lineage (NCBI taxonomy): Eukaryota > Viridiplantae > Streptophyta > Magnoliopsida > Apiales > Araliaceae > Panax > Panax quinquefolius. Next base: position 129,593,329 of record CM035160.1, on the reverse strand, counting down.
AAAAAATTTAAAATTTAATTTTACTATGCTTCCGCTTATTTTGTAATTTGATTGCTACTTTGATTTTTCACAAAACCTTACACACTCTAGACATTATTCTTAGCAGAATTGATTTCATATGATACATGCATTATGAGTGACGCAACTCTTAGCAAGGGTTTCATTTCCATTACTTTCAGATGACCTCATCTCCATCTTACAATTTTTTTTATTCCAAATTTTCTTTTTTCTTTTTCTGTAGCTTAACTTGTATCATTTTTTTAGGCTATTAAGAGTTACCAATTTAACGAGTTTTGGACCAATGACTCCTAAACCAAACGCCTTTAGGGCATTAGGTGTAAAGACACCCCTTCGAGTTTACTTGCTAGAGTAACAAAGGCCACACTTTGAGACAAGTCAGGCGGTCTACTCTATTTGATTCTCACCTGAGCTTGTGCAAGATTCGTTTTTTTGGCTTAAATTACTCATGTAGCGAGCATTGGACCGATGACTCCCAAACCAGGCGGCGTTAGGGCACCATGTGTAAAGACACCCATCAGGCTTAATTACTCGAGTAACCTAGACCACGATTCGGATATGCTCAAATCTCACCTTAATCTTCCACATAATGTGATAAGTAGTTTTTATACCTACTTATCCGGTATCTGTTACTTGAATTAGTTGCTTAAACTCATGTTTCTTAGTTACTTTTCATGCATTTTGTGTTCATTTTGTAGATTATACGCTTGGGAGTTGTGTGAGCGACTATTGGTATAAAATCGCAAAGAAAAGCAATTAGGACATTGTTTGGGATTTCATATTTATTTCATGTTCTTGGCTTGGAATTTTGATTATATTGTAGAGCTTCTTCTTAGCTTTCTGGAACATCTCGAATCATTCCAATCGGAGTTCAGATGCATGAGTTATGACCTTTGTACCAACGAACGTTGAACTTCACTGTTTTGGGTGACCATTTACATAGCCGCCACTTCAGAGCCAATTTCAACAATTTTATAGTCCTTATTTCGAAAAACCCAAAGCATGAAAGTTGTAGATCTACATCTCCTCTTTCCGAAACATCTTGAATCATCAAAATCTGAGTTCAGACGAAGATGTTATGGTCATTTTCCCAAAGGACGTCAGAGCCAAAAAAGGACCCCGACCGGGGCCGGCTTTCTCTTCACAAAACCCCCGTCGGGGCGGGGGTTCAGCTGGAAAATAGAACCCTATCCCGCTGAGGCAGGCCCTTTACAAGGATAAACCCCCGCCGGGGCGGGGGTACGCGTAGAAAAGGCGAATTTTGTCCAAATTTGATTCCAAGAAGGATTGGTTCGATCCGATTGACTCAAGGACTTCCAAGAGGACCTAGGTGGTGTTTGATAAAATTGAGTATTAAGACCTGAACAGTTTAGACGCCTAAATAATATAGAGCATCTTAATAGAATTGTGTCTGAATGAAAAAATGTTGTTTGATAATTAATTTTTTCAAAATGTCTGAATAATAGTATTTGACCATTTTAACCCTCTGAACAGTTTAAACAAAACCTGTTTGATAACCAGAAGGTCTGAATAATATTTTAAATACATATTTATAATATTTTGACCACAATATGATAAAATAAAAATTAAAACGTACAAATTAAATTAACTTCAAACATAGTATCATGTCCCAAAAATATCAACATAGCATAATAATTCAACCATACAAATTAAATTAACTTCAAACAGTTGTTAAGTATTGAAGTGCAATTTGTTCACGTAGATTAACCATAAATTATACGCCTTGATCACCCCATTGTGGTTCATCTTGTCCCTCTTCTTCTTTTCTTCATTTTTCTCCGCTTCATCGTCAAACATGTTATCTCGATCATATTGAGCAAACATCTCAGACAACTATAGTCACGAAAAAGAGAATAAGCTTCTGACTCATTTAGCCTCTTTCAGTAGTAAGCATTCTTGTAGATCAAATTTTAAAACTGTGCATATGCAAGTGAAAAGAGTTATGGGATGCATTAACTCTTCAAATTAATTCATTTTCATGTGCTTATAAAAGAAAAGAACTAACACAAAGGGTGATCACTAAAACGATGTGAGCTCTATCATCATTCCTTACATTAGATGTGCGTATATATAAAGAAATAGGGACATGAACAGAGAAAAAAATTATCTATATATCAATATCACAATTTGTCAATATCACCCACCTACATGTCAATATCACAATTTGTGACTTATCCAACACACATGCTGGGTGTTTTGGCAATCTGTTGACACTTTAAATACTTCTACATGTGTTAATTGTTCTGATTTCGTTTTATTTGTGTACCTCTTTCTCTATCTATATATCTATATATATTATAGATTTTAAAATTCATGTCTTCAACAAAATGTTTCTAAATTTAACAAAGCCATGTCCAGCTAATCTAATCAGATCTGCAATAAAGCATTAATTTATAAAAAACCAAAAGGAAATGAAAAAATTTCTTTTCCTCAAGTTTATGTATCATTCTCTTTAATCTTCCATATGTGAGTCAATTACAGCCACCCCAATTAGTTTAATAGAATTTCAGTAAGTTTGTGAATCATACTACATTGGCCATCTCTATACAGGTTACCATTATAGTAGTACTGTTCCAAGGAAGGCAATCCATACTCTGCTATCAAGCATAATAATGATGCCATGGCAACTTATCATTAACCCTTTTAGTTGTCAAGATAGTGGTTAACTTATTAGAGAAAATAGCCTCACCTACTCATTGCTACTGACTACTGTTTTCTATCTCCATCCCAAACCTTCAACTTCATGACACATTGACATAGTTGTCTAATGTTACTGGTAGTCAATCTTCTTGTATTCAAATCTAGCTATTTATATAAAGGTTTGCTAATTCCATATACATATATAAAGGTTAGCTAATTCAGTCAATCAACTTGGTTTATTATATTTATATGAGGTTCATTCACCAGGAGAAAAAAAGAAACGAAGAGGAGATGTGTGTCAATGAATAACAGAGGCACATTATCAACCAAAGGTGGTAGTATATGAAGCACACCAAGCAAATTAGTATGAAAAATGAAGAACATTAGCATACATATATGAAACAGAGGCAATTACAACAAGAGACTTAACAACATTCATACAATAAGATAAAAACAACATTAGCAAACATATATGAAACAGATAAATAAACACTTCAAGTGACTATGTAACCCCCAAGTAAAAATCAAGCCAGAAGAAAAACAAATTTATAGTGATCATCATAAAAAAGTGTGGTTGTTAAACAACTTGGTAGAAGAGGACTACAAGTAAAACCCCCAATAAAGAAAATATATGTGACCTATGAATGCACATCGTCTAGTCAGAAAAAACTTAATAATCCATATCAAAACCCCGAATAAAGAAAATAATTGTAGGATATCATAAAAAACCCTAATAAATTGCAGGATATAATTGTAGAGTGTGTTTAATAATCCATAACAAAACCCCCAATTAAGCAAACAAAAGCTTGAAGAGACAGAATTGAGTACTGAACAAAGATCAAAAGAAATCGCACATTTAGCTTCAACAAACGTGGGATTTTGTAATATAGCTGAGGTGAAGGAAGAGCAGTAGACAGGAGTGGTGGATCGAAGAAGAAAACGGGAGAGATAATAGGGTTCAGATTGTATTATGGACAAAGGTGGGATTTTGTAATATGGCTAAGGTTATTTTTGTCCTAGAAAAACTAAAACTCGGTAAGAGGGGGCTCTTAATGGTTTAGAATTATTTTTGTATCTTACCGATTAAGAGACATTAAGAGGCAATACTTTTTTTAACAAACAAGTTTTGCCTCTTACAGATTCAGAGGTAAACCTATTAAGAGGTATTAAGACCTAATCAAACACTACCTTAAAGACATATAAAGAAACTTATAAAAGGAGGAGAATCACAGAGATTAGAGAAGAGGGAGGATTCCATTAGATTATATTAGAGTAGAATAGATCAAAACTCTAGTTCTTATGAGATTTGGAGATTGAAGCAACTTGGAGACCAATGAAGATTCAAAGTAGGAGCGAGGAGGGAGCTTCAAATCTATAGACAATAGATTCTATCTTCTCATCTTCTTCTATCTTTGTCTTTTATTGTTTATTCAATTGTGGATTCTTAGTTTTAATTCAATAATCATGAACTAATTCTTTGTTTAAGATTACAATGGATCTTATTGTGTAGTTTATTTTAATATGATTCGCTATCAATTATTATGTTCTATTGTGAGGATTGTCTATTCTGATTTCGACTTAATTGTTTAATTGACTGGCCATCAATTACCATGATAATCTATATGAACTCGATAGATGAAGTATAGATTTAGATTTGATCCTAATAGCATGTGTTTGTGATTTCTGTATAGATGGAATTCATGATTCGTGTTTAGGATAGAGATATGTCTTACGCCATATGTAATCTTATAGAGAACTTGTGCTTTAAATCCTTTTTAATTGTAATTCACATAGAGATATAGTGGATTAGTTAATTAGGGTGTCATACTTAATTCTATCATCTGTGGATTTAAGTGAGTATGGGTATTATGCATCGAGAAGTGGTTTTATCTACTTTAGTGTTCTTAATTAACAATTCAGGATAGAGAATAATTGATGAGAAGTGTGTTAACTTAAATGAAACAATAAGTGAAGTTGTGATCTTAAATCTCCGTAATCTTAATTTAACTAGTGGTAATTAGAATTAGTTTACTTATAAATTGAAATTCATTCGTTTAAATAAGATTGAGTTGGTTACGGGTTAGTATTTGGTGATTTTTATTAAACAATTCCTCGTGGGAACGATACTCTACTTTCACTTTATTACTTGTTGACCACGTATACTTGCGTGTTGTGCGTAATTAGATTTTACCCAATAAGTTTTTGGCACTGTTACCGGGGAGTTAGTTTAATATTTTTTTGCCAATATTAGCTTCAATCAAATTAGTCTTAATTTAAACATTTTGTTTTCTTTTTATTTAATTCTCTCTCTATTTTTCTTTCTTTTCGGGTATCATGGATGGATGCAATTATCAATGGCCATACACAAATATAACTCCACCAAGGGACACGGGAATTGATGGACTCAATGCATTTTTTTCATTGTCAGCACAAATTGAGACATTTTCGAGGAAGTTGGACGCTTTTGCAGCACAACGTAGTCAAAGTGTGGCGGTTACTTGTGATTATTGTGCTGGAAATCATCTGAACCATCAATGCACCGCCGGGCTGAGTTTGCAAGACCATATAGTGGTGATTACCTCAACAACTATGATGAGCCTAACTATCACCGAGATTGGGGGTATCACCCGGATTCTTCAGGGAGCTACATTTATGATGACCAATATTACGCTCCAAATCCATCATACACACTAGAATTTTCATGTCCACCTCCATTGCCACAAGAAGAAAAGACAAATTCGAGGGATGTAATATTGAAGGGCATAGAAAACCTAGAGGAGATGAGGATTAGCCAAGAGCTTTCAACCCAAACTTTCAATAATCAAATGGAACAACTCGTCACTACCTCAACCAATGGTCCTCAATACATGGCTTCCGAGACTGAAACAAAAAATACAAGACTGGGGGAATTATTGTCCAAGTTCATAGCAGATGAGGAGAAGATGAGTAATCAAGCGAGGTCAAATCAAAATCTTACGGATTAGATAGAGAAAATGACCAAAGCTATAAGCAACCTTCCTCCAAACACTTGGCTTTATGACATGGATGACGAAATTGACGGAGAACCCGAACCAAATCTGCGACTAGATGAGCCACAAGATATCGAAAGTGTGGAGACAATTGGGGATAATGAAATAGAGGTTGACGAAGATCTAAATGGGTCTCCACCAAAGATCAAAGAGTCAGTCAGATTTGCAAAATCATGCCCACTTGGTAGTCATGTCGTCGGCGAAGCTCTTGATGACATAAGAGCGAGTACAATTTTGAATCCATGGTGGGACGAGAAAGAGAAGATAGACGAAGAGCCCATTGTGTGTGACAAGCTTCCATGCCCCAAAGTGTTCACATACATAATGGAGAAAACACCTAGCTGTGGGACGTTCTTGATTGAGATCATACCAAATCAGAGTATGCTAGGTGACTTTGATGCATTGGCCATCACAAATGGGAACTTACCAAAAGTTACATTATTTTCGATGGATGGAGGGTTCCTCAATTATCAAAGAGGAATTGGATAGTGTTGACCAGAAAAAGTCAAGTCGAAAGATCAGAATCAAGCTACCGAATCGGGAGGCAACCTGTGAATTTTATATTTATATGCTTTACTAGTTTATTTAGTAGATAGGAATCAAGTTGTTATAATTGTTTATTAAGTTCTCTTATAATCCAAGTGCTATTCTAATCCATGTTGTCTCTCTTAATTGCATATATTGGAGGTTCAATGGACAGACAAAAGATTATGAAAAGGTTATTCAAGTCAAATTCAAGTGTGGTGCCCAATTTGTTCCATGTGTCTAACCTATTCTCTAAACTTAGCAAACAAGGAGGAGGATTGCTATATTTTCAGGAAGTCTTCTGCTTTACTTTTTTCTATTTCAGCCATTGAGGACAATGTCTAGTTTAAGTTTGGGGGCATTTTAGTGTCGTATTGTATATAGTTAGTTATTTACATTGTAGTTCGTATAGTTGCATTTAGTTTTTGCATTCAGTTTCTTTAAAAAAATTTGAAAAATTGAAAATTTTCAAAAATAGTAGTTAGTTTACTATGTTTATATAGCATTTAGTACATATTGCATGAGTCCAGCTGTTTGATATTTACAATTTGTTTTGGCCAATGATGAGATTAGAATTGGGTAGACAAGTATAGTACTAACTATGAGAGCTTTGATGTGATTTCTTGTTAGGAATTGAGTCTTTATCTGTTTGAAACTAGTATAATAAGGATAACACAGTAAAAACAACTTGTTGAATGATTGAGTTTAAATTGATACATAATCGAACTCTAAAGGATAATGCTAGTTTGAATGAAAGAATGACAAGAATAAGTAGTGATGGCTAAAGTTAGACAAGAACCTAAGTTTGGGAGAATATTTGGGGTATATAAGCTAAAAAAGAAATAGAAAAAAAAAGAAAAAAAAAGAAAAAAGAAGAAAAGTATGAATAAACACCGTGGCATGCTTGTCTAGTTTTGTGGCCTTTGTTACTTGAGTAAGTAAGCCTGAGGGGATTGTCTTTACACCTAGCGCCCTAAGGTCTTAATGGTCTAGGAGTCATTGGTCGAAAGCTCGTTAAGGTAGCAATGAAAAGCCTAAGGGAATAAGACATTGCATGGCTATGTGTATATAAACCAAAAGAAAAAATGAATAAAATGGGAAATAAGAGCAAAAAGCCCCCGTAGATGAAAAATAAAGCATAAGTATCACATGTTGACCCTCAATATTAGTAATTGTTTGATGTTAGTTGGATCTAGCTCATTTGTGGATTTCTTGAGTTTACACTGTATGATGCCTTCGAAGAGATTTATTATGTGTTAAAATTGATTTTACATCAGTTAGCATTGTTGTTGTGAGCACACACGCACTATATTAGTGATAACAGTCTAAGATTTGATGATTGATTGGGAAATTACTAATGAGTTTTGATATGATGTATTATCATGTTTTCTTGATTTCTCTCAGGCCGGTTGAATAGACTTGTTTCTGTCATTACTGCTGGATTCGTAGGCATGTAGATTAGTTGCATTGCATATCATTACTGTTTTATGTTTTTGCTTAAGGACAAGCAAATGTTTAAGTTTGGGGGTATTTGATAAGTAGTTTTTATACCTACTTATCAGGAATCTGTTACTTAAATTAGTTGCTTAAACTCATGTTTCTGAGTTACTTTTCATATATTTTGTGTTCATTTTGTAGATTATACGTTTGGGAGTTGTGTGAGCGACTATTGGTATGAAATCGCAAAGAATTGGTATGAAATCGCAAAGAAAAGTAATCCAGACATCGTTTAAGCTTTCATATTTATTTCATGTTCTTGGCTTGGAACTTTGATTATATTGTAGAGCTTCTTCTTAGCTTTTCGGAATATCTTGAATCATTCCAATCGAAGTTCAGATGCATGAGTTATGACCTTTGTACGAACGGACGTTGAACTTCACTGTTTTGGGTGACCATTTACATAGCAGCCACTTCAGAGCCAATTTGAACATTTCTCCAGTCCCTATTTCGGAAAACTCAAGGAATGAAAGTTGTAGATCTATGTCTCCTCTTTCTGGAACATATTGAATCATCAAAATCTGAGTTCAGACGAAGAAGTTATGACCATTTTCCCAAAGGATGTCAGAGTAGAAAAAGGACCCCCGCCGGGGTGGGCTTTCTCTTCACAAAACCCCCGTCGGAGCGGGGGTACCAGCTGTAAAATAGAACCCTAGCCCGCAGGGGCAGGCCCTTTACAAGGCTAAACCCCCGCCGGGGCGGGGGTACGCGTAGAAAAGGCGAATTTTATCCAAATTTGAGTCCAACAAGGATTGGATCGATCCGATTGACTCAAGGACTTCCAAGAGGACTTAAAGACATATAAAGAGACTTATAAAAGGAGGAGAATCACAGAGACTAGAGTAGAGGGAGGATTCCATTAGATTAGATTAGATTAGAGTAGAATAGATCAAAACTCTAGTTCTTATGAGATTTGGAGATTGAAGCAACTAGGAGACCATTGAAGATTAAAAGTAGGAGCGAGGAGGGTGCTTCAAATCTATAGACAATAGATTATATCTTCTCATCTTCTTCTATCTTTGTCTTTTATTGTTTATTCAATTGTGAATTCTTAGTTTTAATTCAATAATCATGAACTAATTCTTTGTTTGAGATTACAATGGTTCTTATTGTGTAGTTTATTTTAATATGCATCGCTATCAATTATTATGTTCTATTGTGAGGATTGTCTATTCTGATTTGGACTTAATTGTTTAATTGATTGGCCATTAATTATCATGATAATCTATATGAACTCGAGAGATGAAGTATAGATTTAGATTTGATCATGATAGCATGTGATTGTGCTTTCTGCATAGATGGAATTCATAGTTCGTGTTTAGGATAGAGATATGCCTTTACGCCTTATGTAATCTTATAGAGAACATGTGCTTTAAATCCTTTTTAATTTTAATTCACATAGAGATATAGTGGATTAGTTAATTAGGATGTCTTGCTTAATTCTATTATCTGTGGATTTAAGTGAGTATGTGTATTATGCATCGAGAGGTGGTTTTATCTGCTTTAGTGTTCTTGATTAACAATTCAGGATAGAGAATAATTGATGAGAAGTGTGTTAACTTAAATGAAATAATAAGTGAAGTTGTAATCTTAAATCTCCGTAATCTTAATTTAACTAGTGGTAATTAGAATTAGTTTACTTATAAATTGAAATTCATTCGTTTAAATAAGATTGAGTTGGTTACGAGTTAGTACTTGGTGATTTTTATTAAATAATTTCTCGTGGGAACTATACTCTACTTTCACTTTATTACTTGTTGACCACGTATACTTGCGTGTTGTGCGTAATTAGATTTTACCCAACATAATGCTCGTTTTCTTAGGCACTAAGTTACCCATATAGCAAGTGTTAGGCCAGTGACTCCCAAACCAGACAACTTTAGGGCACCAGGTGTAAAGTCACCCCTCAGGCTTAATAACTCGAGTAACCTAGGCCATAATTTGAGACATTAGACTGGCTACTTATCTCTTAACATTGTATTAATTTTGTTATCATTGTCGCCATAGTTTCATACCCCACAATTGAGAGTTAAGGTAACTACAAAGTGCAGACAAGCATATGAGGTCAATTCTATTCCAAATAGCGCTTTGAACTAGTATCACGTGCCTAATCAAGAGGTTGAATAGTCTTAATTCTCTAATCATTCCCGTGATTCTTGATCCACAGACGCTTATCGGGATTTATAACAAGTTAAATAAAATATTCCCTTTTAAAACCTTTTTCTAAGATTCTAATGCAAGATTTATTTTAACATGTCTATCATCACTAGTGAATGTAAATGGAGACGGAAAATAAAGGGATGAAAGAGTCATACCTCATATGTGGATTGATGTATTCTGGGAAAAGAATAATTGAAAAAGGGACCCATTGATCTTACTGGATTGTCATAGAAATGTCATTAGGGAAGCTCTAATGATGATGGACCATGCTGACAGTGCTGACTGGTGCATTTTCCTTTCTAGGATGGCCGATAAATGCCCCAGTGTTGAGTTGTAGTGGTCTCTGACATTGATCCAGTCTTGTTTGTTATAAGGGTCCCAATATCGAGTTGTTGATTCTAAAATTGCCTCAGTCGTACTTGTCATATAGGGTAATTATTTTATTGTATGTTTGACAGATGGGCCGATAAGATGCCGAGATTGCAAGAGTCTTTTACCTATGGACCCACATGGTGAACAAGTAGTGGATAAGGGATTTGATGTTTGGATACCCCAGTCATTGTTTTTGACTTGTAGGCGCAATTTATTTTGATGATTCATGTAGAGAGGCCTTCGGACTCCACTGAATTGGACCTAAGAACTCAGCTTAGTTTGTGATGTGATGGCTTCAACCGGGTTTGGTTTGATTTATGGCCTTTATCTCCGGGAACAGGTCGTCAGGTATGAGATACATTTTGCCACGACATTTGCCTATGTACTTCTGTAGGTCAAAGGAGATCAAGTCTTCTTGCACTTCAGGAGTGATGAGTTGCTGAAGGGTTGCATCTTAGGGTGATTGCTATTTCATCCTTGTGACTAGTTGTCATAATGTATTGTTGTCTCTTCCTTTTTGGGACTTGTGTTGGATTTAATGGAATAACATTGAAGAGCCGTTGGGGATTCTCAACATGGGTCGCTGACTTTGAGGGTTTTTATTAGGTGTAGACATTGGTTCTTGGGATTGGTTTTTAGGCTTATATTTGGGTTTAAATGTTTCTTTTGAGGGTTAGACCGCACCATAGATGGTTGCCTACGTACTCCCATGACTAGAGGGAGATCAGGTCTTTCTTAGTACATGCTTGGCCTGATTGGTTGGGGACTGGTATTCTGTATAGGGAGTGGAGTATTTTGGGGATTTGAAAATTGTTTGTTTGGTCTGACCGCACCATAGATTGCTGCTACGTACCCCCATAAATAGTGGGAGATCAAGTCTTTCGTAGTTCAGGCTTAATGAGTTGTAAAAGAGTTGTATCTCGTGATCGCCGAATTATTGAAGGGGTTTTGTGATTTTTTTAGGGGTTAGACCGCACCATAGATGGTTGCATACGTACTCCTATGCGAGGAGATCAGGTCTACGTAGTTCACACATAACTTGATTTTTTGATTTTTTTATTATTTAATTTGATTTTTTTTCTTTCTTTTCACTTCCTGCAAAACCTGGGGTTAGTTGTTTTGATAACAGGATAAATATTATATTTAATATGACAGGATAAATATGACATTTAATATTTTACAGAAATTGACATTTGATATTTGACATGGAATTGACATTAGATATTTAACATGGAATTAACATTTGATATTTATTGAAAGAGGAAAGGCGGGAAGATTCTTCCCATCGCGTTTAGTTTATCAAAGGCTAACCTATCTTAGGTTTACTCTCACGGGCTTTTCGGCATGAAAGTTCCCAGATCATCGCAATCTACTAGATGGGGAATTAATCTGATCTTTCAATTGAAGTGGATCTGAGTGGTGCATTTCTTGAGCATTACGGGATTATGATCCTCTTGAGTCCAATAATCAACCACCAGGGGGTTCACCACCTAGTGGAGGAATCACACAACATACATTCATCGCGTCTCACCGTATGCAATATGATGACATTGTGTGAAGCACTAATATAAAGCATTTGTAAATAAGCATTCATTCACACACATGCATTTCTAAAGAAAGCATTCATCACACGTAGATAAAAGGGAATTGAAAAGATTGAAATGAGGCTTAAGCCCTCTAAAGTCCTTAGTGCAGTCGACACCTGTCGACGTTGGGAAAATTCATGTTTTTCCTATGTATTTCTACCTTTTATATCTCACTAGGTTGATTTATTTGTTTTAAGAGTGAGTATTAGGAAAATATTGACATAAATGTTGACAATTTTTAAAAGATTGCTTTTATGCGATTGGACCGAATGAGAGAGAGCCGCCAATTGGTATAAGTTTTAATGGTTATACCAACTCAACCGGAATTTTAGAAAGGTTTTCGCAATATGGCACAATATGTGACTACATTTAATTGGTCTGGAACCCGAGATTCATAGAGTTTGGGGGCTTGGTTAAGCGAGAGGAAGGTGTTAGGCACCCCCCCCCACTTCCATGAAACACGATTACCGCGACTTTTGTATTCCCTAAGCATTTAATGTGTGTGTGTGTGTGTGTGATTTGAGCTTTGAAAAGGTGCTTTAGTGCTTTATTTTGAAAGTAGTGTTGTGCCTCTTTGGACCTATGTACAAAGGATTTGATTTACATAAAAGTTTATTTTATTTCATTTAAAGCATATGAAAGTGAGGTTTTGAAGTCTGGTTTTCAAACCCTTTAGCACCCTTTAATACTTCCAATTTTATTCTAGAAGCGGCTAGATTTGATTTTATTTGAGATGTGAAGCATCTTTGACAATATTGAAATTATTTACAAGTGTCGGGCTCCTTGTGGGAATGAAAGCCATCTAAGTAAACTCGAGCACCACATACATGATTTTTCACTATATTTAGGCCTTAAATTCGGATACCATTTTAATTTTAAGGCCCTAGATTTACATTTACAATGGATTGCAAGCTAGTTGTACAACTTAAAAAGTCCATCCCGAGAACCGAATCTAGATTCATTGATTGAATCGTAGACCCTGTGGCTCCTAGGCTCACATGGCATCAGTTAAAAGCTTGCATGATGCATATTTAAACATATTATGCACATCTAACTTAAAAAATCGTTAAACAATGGATTTATTGATTAAATCCATGTACGCGAGTATACAAGCTTCCCGTTTCCTCTAGATACAGATCTAGGGTCACGTGGTTGCTAAATATTTATAAAACTAGAAAGTAAACTAGATCTTAGCCAATATAGCCCAATGGGTCAAGCTATAAAGCTTTTGGACCGGTTAAATGCTAGATCTGGCCTGATCTAGGATAGATCTAGTTAACACACATTAAATATTGAGTATTTATATGAAATGAACGTTTAAAAACTAGATCTACGCACCACTAAGCAATATATATATATATAGCACTTATATATATATATATATATATTAGATCAGCAAATGAACCTGGATCTAAGAAGATCTTACAATATGGCGCAAGAATAGAAAATGAACGACTTAAAGCTGCTGAAAACTTGATTTCAACCAATAGAAACTTGATAACAGAGTTTATATGTATACTAGTGTTTAGAACAGAGATTTACAGTGTTTAGAAGCAAGATCTAGCCTCTCTCTCTCTCTAACTCGCGCTCTCTCTAGTTTCTCCCTCTCCGTCTTCTCTCTCCAAATGAGCTAAAATCCAAAATTTATAGAGGATAAAGGTGGGAGGCACAAATCAACTAGAGGCAGCCACAGTTAGACCTGCGGTAGCCCTAAAGTGGCCCCACTTACTCGGTTTTCATCCCGCTAAGTCAGGTTTTCATGTTACACGCTGGAGCGGTCATAACTCTCGATCCGAGAGGAGATATAAGAAATTCCATATCATTCCGGAAAGCTATTTCCGATAGCTTCGCAATGGTATATTATTCACCCAATTCTGAGTTCAGGAAGGCAGAGAAAAAGTGGAAAAACCATCACTGGATAGATGTTAACTAGCCATTCGCCTTGTTATACACTGAGAAGCTTGCTCCTTTCAATCCGGGAATAGTTGGGAGATGTGTCATACCATTATGTAATGATCTTTCAGAGGGCTATAAAATGACATTGGGCTTGACCATTTCTGAATTCGAAAAGATGGGTCCATGACGAAAATAGTATCTTCAAGTATCCTAAAAGTAATCCGTGGAGCTGTCTTGCATAGTTTGCACTTGGGATTCCTGTGATGGCTCTTTATGACCTTATCTACAGCTGGATGACTATTTTTTTTTTATGTTATGTTATCAACATTCCATCTTTGCCCTCCTGGGATTGTCTTCGGCGTTGATGTGGCTTTTGGCTGTCCCTCAGGGTTATCTCCGAGGTTTGACTGCTGTTGATTATGTCTTTCCTTGGGCTTATCTCCGAGGACTGATTTGATGTCCCACGGAGCTGTCTTCAGGGTTTGATTATTGTTGTAGTTCTCCAGGGCTATGTTCAGTGTGTAAAAAGACGTGTTTGCCCTTCTTTATGGTTAGTCCAAGGAAAGCAAAAATTTTGAGTGTCTACATATTTCATATTACATTTATTGATATTATTTATTGTTACTAATATTTGTTTGTGTTTATCTTACATGACATGTTGAGAGTGCAAAATCCTTACTTGATAAATTTTCAGCATTTACTCAGATGCCTCTCGAATATGTTCTGCAAAAAAAAATTGGAATTACCAGTACAGTATATACAACTTTGAAGTAAGAGTGAAAAAATACCTTAACAGAGGGGTCCCACTGAATTTGGATTTCAATCTCAATTCTCACAATTCAACGAAGAACTTGGAAAGAAAACTGATTATCCACTACAAGAAAGCTACATACCCACCACACAGGCCTATGAGAAGAGCTCCATTCCCACCACAAAAGACTATGAGGAGTGATACATTCCAATCATCCAAGACTTTGTGAGTGTTTCTAACTTCATAGGAGCTGGTGAACTTAAGGTACTTGAAGTGATAATATTAATATTACTTGAATTAATCATATTAATATTGATATTACAACAATTAGTACGATAAATATTAAAATCTATTAATAATAATATTAATATTATTAATATCAGGAACAAGCAGTGGGAGCACACATCTCTTATGGACGGAAAGGGCGCCCAACCAAAAAATTGAGGGAACAGAAGGTTATGTTCATAAATGAACATCTGTTTGGAAATGTGGTGGCGAATTCAAATATGTAAGACCCCAACTTTTATGAATAAAGATGAATTTTCTATAAATATCATTTTTGAATATTAAGGAGTAAATTTGATATAATGTTATAGTTGTGGGTAATATTTATAAATTTTGCAAAGTACGCAAGTTGTTATATAATATTCGATTGGTCGGGGAATATTCGTTTTAACAGGGAATATTCGTACGACGACACAATCATTGGTGGACCCCACAAATGGAATTATTGTCGGATTGAGAAAACGATAAGAATATCTTTTTATGAAAATAACGGTAGAAGTTTTACCGTTAACTGTTGAAACACTCGGTGTTAAAAGTACAGTAATACGCGTAGTTGCATAGTAGCACACTGTATTGATCATTGATGCTTACGTGAGAAGTCACTCAGTTTTGTTCAATTATTGCTACAGTAATTGTTGTATAGTATCTCACGTTATTTGATTCAATTATTTTCGATATTTTATATATTATTAAATCAATAATTAAGATGACAGAGTTATTAATATTATTATTTGTAATATTGACAATGTCTAGAAGTTCTGTCAAGGAGAGGTTTGGTCACCTAATTGTGCGCCAATAGGGAGAAATTCTTAATGGAAAGCCCCCTCTTTCCTAGGAACGACATGGTTGTTAAATATTGCGAATTATAATAATGATGATAAATATTGTTAAAAATATTGAGAAGATTTTTATGAAGTAATTGTTGTAAATTTTGCTTATTATTTGGATCCCCATTTACCCATTTTTCAAAATAATCGGTAGAAAAATATTTAATATAATAAAGGTGGGCCCACATGTGGGACCCATATGTGGAAAATTGAATTGCTGGGAGGTTGTTTTTCAAATGGGATGTCGCGGGGGAGGTGGGAGAAAAAGTCAGGAGGGAGTTATCATTATTAGTATTATTATTATTATTATATATATATATATATATGTTGATAAATGACATGTGTTATATATATATATATATATATATATATATATATATATATATATTTTTTTTTTTGTTTTACTTAATAATGGCTTTGGAAATTCATGCGCCGAATATTTCATAAGACATCCGTGAATTCATAAAGCATCCGTGAGTTGCACAACTATTACATCCGTGATTTTTTCTTGCACAGTGCCCCTTCCATTCTCCTATAAATAAGATGCTTAGTTAGAATTGAAAAACACACCAGAATCAGAGAATTCTTCTTCTATAATATTGAGAGTATTTCTTTCGAGTTTTAGAAAGCTTTGAGTTTAGAAAATAGTAAAAGTTTTCTTCAAGAATATCCCCGCTATACCAGTTGGAATACTCTTCTTTTCAAGGTAATGGATTTTATTTTTGTTCAGTATTCATATGAAATAATATTTTTTTCCATACTCTGTAGTATGTAAGTAATATTATTCCGTTTCAGATTTCGAATTCTATACTCATTTTGTTAAAGTTTTGGCTTCTATACTCCATGAAATTAGTAGAATATCCTTGATATTTGCACTTTATCCAGTATCTTTTCATGGAAATATTATTCTGAGCATTTTTGATAAATTTTAACTTTTTCATGCCGGAGTACTATTCACAGGGTACTATTCCTGAATTTCTATTCACGGGGTACTATTCACTCAGGTACTATTCACCCGGGGCACTATTCATGATAAAAATTGATTTGTTTTTGATCCAAATCATTTTTGGTACAATATTATTCTTGAATTTTACTCCACAAAGAAGTATCATGTTGACAATTTGGACGTTATTGAATTCTGGATAAATTAAATTATAAATCCTTAAAAATTTATCCTTGAACTTGTTTTATTGAATTCTTATATCATTGTCATCATCCTCATGCTTATATTATGTTGAAAGTCATCTGTGGCCTGTAGTGCATAGATGAACTTGGTATGATTATGACCAGGGATTATTCGGTATAATCATGACCGTAATGTTACAAATGATGTGGTAAAAGTCTTCATTAGCCCATAGTGCATTGATGGACAGTTGTTGGCATGATCATGACCATTAATGAAAAAATGAATATCCTAGGCCCGTAGTGCATGGATAATTTGTGGTCGTGATACTAATGAATATCCTTGGTCGTAGTGCAGGGATGATGTGGATTATTTATTAAGCTGAGTCTCAGCGATAAAAGTGATGAAAAACCTTTTAAATCATAGAAGATAGTAGATTTTATTCTCTACTTGACTCTTCTAATAGATTGCTTGTTCCGTTGTAGTTAAACTTGATGTTTATTATATTTTATCAGTTTAACACTGTTGAAGGCTAACGATAAATTATTTTGCATTATCTTAGTCATAATATTTTTTATTGGGCTAGTTGAGCTCACCCTTTTGCTTTCATTGTTCTCTTCAGGAAATGAGAATGTAGCCGGGACTAGTCGGAGAACGGAGTAACGGTCCTGATGATAGCATTAGTAGTCATCACTATTCTATGAAATAGTGTGATAATAAATGTATTGAGGACTCCATTTGAGTTTGAATACTGTCTAGAAGACAATATTCGTATTAAACTCTCAGTTTATGTTTTGTCGTATTTTACACGACAGTTGTATTATTAAGTTGTATTTGAATTCTGTACCATGTATTTGGCGACTCAAGATGGGTGATGTATACCTATTTTGGGGGCGTCATAGTTGGTATCAAAGTTTAGGGATATGATCTCTGGCTGAGATGTGAGACAAGAACTAGGAGGGGAGAGACGGGGAATTCCTTCGCTAGTATGACCTACCTAAGTTTATTTGGTATTTAATTGGTCGGTCAGGGTATAGGGATAATATGTGACATGTCAATTAATCCTTTTTTCTGTGGCAGTGTTTGAAAATGACATCCGATAATGTTGAGAATAGCAATGGAGCACAGGAGACCGTTGAGTCACCACAGATCAACACCCAGGATAATGTGCATCAGGAAGGCAATAATCCTCAGGTGAACAACAACACCGACCAAATGGCGAATGACGGAATGTTTAGGAGCTTTCTGCAATTCGTACAACATCAGGCAAGAGAGACTCCTGTCCAAAATATAGGTGGAAACACTGGAAACTCTAGGACGATCACCGCTAAACAGTTTAAGGAGCTGGGACCACCGAAGTTTATTAGAGAGCCAAAACCACTTAAGGTGTAAACGTGGATAAAGCAGATCACCAAGATATTTGATGTCTTGGGATGCTCCAAGGAGAAAAAGGCTCCCTTTGCCACCTTTATGTTGCTAGGAGAGGCAGATTACTGGTGGGAATCGGTAAAGCATACTCAACCTGCCGCACTGAAGATGTCTTGGGAGAAGTTCCAAGAACTATTCAATGACAAGTACTTTTCCAAAAGTATTCGTCATATGAAAGTGGTAGAGTTCATCAAGTTGGAGCAGAACAATATAACTGTGTCGCAGTACGAAGCTAAGTTTGCCGAGTTGTCTCGCTTTGTGTCTCGCTTGGTTGATAATGAGGAGAGAATGACGCGGATGTTTCTAAGAGGTTTGAAACCCGAGATACGTCAATATCTAATTTCTCATAAACTGTGTTTGTATTCAGATGTTGTAAATAGGGCTCAATTATTGGAGTGCGATAACGAGTCAACCCAACCAAGAGAAAGCAACCCGCAAAATGATAATACCAGTGGTCGCAGTCATCAAAGCGGTGACAACAAACGTGGAGGGAATCAACATGCCAGAAATGGTAACCACTTTGGTGGTAATCATGGCCAAGACAATAAAAGTGGACATTTCAAGAAGTGGAGATTCAACAATGATGGAAAGACGTCATCACCAGCACCCGTTGTTAAGGAGGAGAACGACCACCTATCATATGCTTCAAATGCGGAGGGGAGGGACACATCAGTCCAAACTGTGCGCAGTAGTACAAAACGTGTTATAATTGTGGAAGAGAAGGTCACCTAGATAGATTTTGTCATACTGGAAAACCAAGTCCAGTTGGAATGGTGACACCAAAAGCCGTCCCAGACAAATCAAAATCAGTAGTTCAAGGGAGAGCGTTTGTTGTGACCTCCCAGAAAGCAAGGAACCCGAACGAGGTCATCACGGGTAAGCTTATCATAAACTCTAGCGAAGTATATACCTTATTTGATACCGGTTCTACCCATTCTTTTATTTCTCCTACTTGCGCTCAACGTTTAAATTTGACTCCGGAGAAATTAGACATTGACTTATCTGTTGAAACTCCATTCGGAGAAACCTTCATTACATCCACTGTTTATAAGTCTTGTTTGGTTCAAATTGGTACCCTCACATTACATGTAGATCTTATTTCATTGAAAATACTTGCATTTGACGTAATTCTAGGGATTGATTGGTTAACTACTCATCATGCAAAAATTGATTATTTTTGTAAGGTTGTTAGCTTTCATATTCCTAACCAACCTATTATGCAAATTCAAGCAACCAACCCATTAAAATCAATCACTATCATCTCAAGCCATAAAGCTATTCGTTTATTAAAAAACGGATGTCAAGCTTTCTTAGCTCATGTCACGGATTTAAACAAAAATACGTCAGTTTTGAATGATATTTCTATTGTCAATAAATTTCCTGACGTATTCCCTGAAGAACTTCCTGGCCTACCCCCAGAGCGTGAAATTGAATTTTGTATCGACCTTGAACCTGGTACAAAACCCATTTCCAAAGCCCCATATCGAATGGCTCTTGTTGAACTTCAGGAGTTAAAGACCCAACTGTAGGAATTGTTAGACATCAGTTTCATCCGTCCTAGTACGTCTCCTTGGGGTGCTCCTGTTCTATTCGTAAAGAAGAAAGATGGGAGTATGTGACTTTGTATTGATTATCGGGAGTTGAATCATGTGACCATCAAAAATAGGTACCCATTGCCACGTATTGATGACCTGTTTGACCAGTTGCAAGGCACTAAATTATTTTCAAAGATCGATCTTCATTTCGGATATCATCAGTTAAAGATTAGAACCGATGACATTCCAAAGACGGCTTCAGAACTCGGTACGGGCATTATAAATTTCTAGTCATGTCTTTTGGATTGACTAATGCTCATGCTGCCTTCATGGATATGATGAACCGAGTATTCAAGGAATATTTGGATCACTTTGTGGTCATCTTTATGGATGACATCCTCATATATTCCAAAAGTCGTGAAGATCATGATCAACACTTGAGATTGATACTCCAAAAGCTTCGTGAAAACAAGCTTTATGCCAAGTTGAAGAAATACGAGTTCTGTCTTGAGGAAGTTGCATTCCTTGGGCACGTGATATCAAATCATGGAATATCTGTTGACCCGGCAAAGATTGAAGCAATTCAAAGCTGGGAGCAACCTAAGTCAGTGACCAAAGTACGTAACTTTCTCGGCTTAACTGGTTATTATCGGAGATTCGTAGAAGGATTTTCTCGAATTACTACTCCATTAACTCATCTGACTCAGAAAGATATAAAATTCGGTTGGAGTGAGGAATGTGAAAAGAGTTTTCAAGAACTCAAGAGGAGACTCATTTCAGCACCAGTTCTGACAATACCATCTGGCTCGGAAGGATTTGTCATCAATAGTGATGCTTCAGGCAAAGGGTTAGGATGTGTTCTTATGCAACATAGGAAAGTCATAGTCTATGCCTCACGACAACTCAAAGAATATGAGAGGAATTATCCTACTCATGATCTAGAGTTAGCATTTGTCGTTTTTAACTTTAAGATTTGGAGGCATTACACAGATGGGGAGAAGGTGGAGATCTATACGGATCATAAAAGCCTCAAATATTTCTTCACCCAAATGGAACTCAACATGCAGTAATGACGTTGGCTTGAACTGTTGAAAGATTATGATCATACCATTCAATACCATCCTGGCAAAGCGAACGTGGTAGCTGACGCATTGAGTAGAAGATCATATGCTGGTACGAGTGCGATATGGTCAACGCAAAGGCCCATTTTATATGACTTGCAAAGGATGGAGATAGAGTTAAAGACTCCAAGGACCAACGTGAAGATGGTAAATATACGAGTTGAACCAACTTTAATCGATAAAGTTAAAGTTGCTCAAGCTACAGACCTAGAGCTGATGCGTATGAAGAAGAAAGTACAAGAAGGTGTTATCCCGGAAGCAAGAATCGATGAAGAATGAATACTTAGAGTCAACTCCAGACTTTGTGTTCCTAGCGACCCTGATTTAAAGTATAAAATCATGATGGAGGCGCACAACACACCGTTTGAAATCCATCCCGGGAGTACCAAAATGTATCGTGATCTTCGACATACATTTTGGTGGAGTAATATGAAGAGAAAGATAGCGGAGTTTATCTCAAGGTGTTTAACTTGTCAACGAGTCAAGGCGGAGCATCAAGTACCAAAAGGTCCATTGCAACCACTTGAAATTCCATAATGGAAGTGGGAGCACATTACAATGGATTTTGTTACTGGTTTTCCTAAGGTTTCTCAAGGCATAGATGCAATTTGGGCCATTATTGATAGATTGACCAAGTCTGCTCATTTCTTACCTATACGAGAAACTTATACACTTGAACGTCTTGCTCGTATGTACATAAATGAGATTGTAAGACTGCATGGTATGCCAGTATCCATAGTTTCTAATCGAGACCTAAGATTCACTTCAAGATTTTGGGTTAGTTTGTAAAAAGCTATGGGCACGGATTTACGATTTAGTTCTTACTTATCATCCTCAAAGCAGACGAGACGATCGAAGAGGACTATTCAAACTCTTGAAGATCTATTAAGACTCGTGTCCTTGACTTCAAGGAAGTTGGGACAAGTTCTTACCATTGGTGGAGTTTTCCTCTGACAACAGCTTATCAAGCAAGTATTGGTATGGCTCCATTCGAGGCGTTGTATAGAAGAAAATGTCATTCTCCAGTATGCTGGGATGAGGTGGGTGAAGCAACGTTATTGGGACCGAAGTTGGTACGTATGACGACGAAAAAGATTTAAATGATCCGACAACGTATAAAAACCTCACAAGATCGTCCAAAGAGTTATGTTGATCTTCATCGAAAAGACGTGGAATTCAATGTTAGAGAGCATATGTTGTTATGTGTGGCACCATGGAGGGGAGTTACGAGATTTGGAAAGAGAGGAAAGCTCAATCCTCGATTCATTGGCCCATTTGAAATACTTGACCGAGTAGGAACTGTGGCTTATAGACTCGCGTTACCGCCAAGTATGTCTCGTGTTCATAACGTTTTTCACATATCCATGTTACGTAAATATGTGGAAGACCCGAACCACATTATTGAGTTAGA
The DNA here is from genome assembly GCA_020205615.1 of Panax quinquefolius. Taxonomy (NCBI): domain Eukaryota; kingdom Viridiplantae; phylum Streptophyta; class Magnoliopsida; order Apiales; family Araliaceae; genus Panax; species Panax quinquefolius. The sequence goes on along the minus strand of CM035160.1, from coordinate 129,571,104 downwards.
ACCGGATGAAATAGCGGAAGATTTAACGTATGAAGAGGTTCCTGTTAAAATCTTGGATAAGAAGGAACATATTCTAAGCTCCAAGGTTATACCTCAAGTCAAAGTTTTGTGGAGAAACCACGATGTTGAGGAAATGACCTGTGAGTTAGAATCTAAAATGAAATCAAGGTATCCTCACCTATTCGTCATACCAGGTATGTACCCTAATTTCGAGGATGAAATTTCATAAGAATAGGAGGTTGTAAGACCCCAACTTTTATGAATAAAGATGAATTTTCTATAAATATCATTTTTGAATATTAAGGAATAAATTTGATATAATGTTATAGTTGTGGGTAATATTTATAAATTTTGCAAAGTACGCAAGTTGTTATATAATATTCGATAGGTCGGGGAATATTCGTTTTAACAGGGAATATCCGTACGACGGCACAATCATTGGTGGACCCCACAAACAGAATTCTTGTCGGATTGAGAAAATGATAAAAATATCTTTTTATGAAAATAACGGCGGAAGTTTTACCGTTAACTGTTGAAACACCCTGTTAAAAGTACGATGTCTACGCCGTAGTTGCATAGTAGCACACGGTATTGATCATTGATGCTTACGTGAGAAGTCACTCGGTTTTGTTCAATTATTGCTACAGTAATTGTTGCATAGTATCTCACATTATTTGATTCAATTATTGTCGATATTTTATATATTATTAAATCAATAATTGAGATGACAGAGTTATTAATATTATTATTTGCAATATTGACAATGTCTAGAAGTTCTGTCAATGAGAGGTTTGGTCACCTAATTGCGCGCCAATAGGGAGAAATCCTTATTGGAAAGCCCCCTCTTTCCTGGGAACGACCTGGTTGTTAAATATTGCGAATTATAATAATGATGATAAATGTTGTTAAAAATATTGAGAGGATTTTTATGAAGTAGTTGTTGTAAATTTTGCTTATTATTTGGATCCCCATTTACCCATTTTTCAAAATAATCGGTAGAAAGTTATTTAATATAATAAAGGTGGGCGCACATGTGGGGGCCACATGTAAGACCCGTATGTGGAAAATTGAATTGTTGGGAGGTTGTTTTTCAAATGGGATGTAATGGGGGAGGTGGGAGAAAAAGTCAGGAGGGAGTTATCATTATTATTATTATTATTATTATTATTATTATTATTATTATTATTATTATTATTATTATTATTATTATTATTATTATTATTATTATTATATATGTTGATAAATGACATGTGTTATATATATTATATATTTTTGTTTTACTTAATAATGGCTTTGGAAATTCATGCGCCAAATATTTCATAAGACATCCTTGAATTCATAAAGCATCCGTGAGTTGCATAACTATTACATCCGTGATTTTTTTCTTGCACAGTGCCCCTTCCATTCTCTTATAAATATGATGCTTAGTTAGAATTGAAAAACACACCAGAATCAGAGAATTCTTCTTCTATAATATTGAGCGTATTTTTTTCGAGTTTTAGAAAGCTTTAAGTTTACAAAATAGTGAAAGTTTTCTTCAAGAATATCCCCGCTATACCAGTTGGAATACTCTTCTTTTCAAGGTAAGGGATATTATTTTTGTTCAATATTCATATGAAATAATATTTTCTTCTACACTCTGTAGTATGTAAGTAATATTATTGTGTTTCAGATTTTGAATTCTATACTCATTTTGTTAAAGTTTTGGCTTCTATACTCCACGAAATTAGTAGACTATCCTTGATATTTGCGCTTCATCCAGTATCTTTTCATGGAAATATTATTCTGAGCATTTTTGATAAGTTTTAAATTTTTCATGCCGGAGTACTATTCATGGGGTACTATTCCCGAATTACTATTCACGGGGTACTACTCACTCGGGTACTATTCACCCGGGGCACTATTCATGATAAAAATTGATTCGTTTTCGGTCCAAATAATTTTTGGTACAATATTATTCTTGAATTTTACTCCACAAAGCAATATTATGTTGACAATTTGGACGTTATTGAATTCTGGATAAATTAAATTATAAATCTTTAAAAATTTATCCTTGAACTTGTTTTATTGAATTCTTATATCATTGTTGTGACGCCCCCAAAATTAGGTATACATCACCCATCTTGAGTCGCCGGATACATGGTACAGAATTCAAATACAACTTAATAATACAACTCTATGTATATAAATACGACAAAACATAAACTGTGAGTTTGAATATAAATATTGTCTATTAGAGAGTATACAAACTCAAAAGGAGTCCTCATTACAATTATTATCACACTATTTCACATAATAGTGAGGACTACAAATGCTATCCTCTGGACCGCCACTCCATTCCCCGACTAGTCCATGCTACGTTCTCATTTTCTGAAGAGAACAGTGAAAGAAAGGGTGAGCTCAACTAGCCCAATAAGAAATATTATGACTAAGATAACGCAAAATAAATTATCGTTAGCCTTCAACAGTGTTAAACTAATACAATATAACAAACATCAAGTTTAACTGCAGCGGAACAAGCAATCCATTAGAAGAGTCAAATAGGGAATAAAATCTACTATCTTCTATGATTTAAAAGGTTTTTCATCACTTTTATCGGCGAGACTCGACAATAAATAATCCACATCATCAAATCATCCACGCTTTACTGAGCCAAGGATATTCTTTGGTATCACGACCACGAATTATTCATGCACTACTACCAAAGATAATCGTGTTTTCATCAATCTAGTCCCGATCATGCCATAAAATAATTCATCTTTGCACTACGGCCAAAGAGAATCCATAGCCATAATCATACCAAAAACTATCCATCAATGCACTACGGGCCAATGAGGACTTTTTCCACATCATTTGTAACATTACGGTTATGATTATACCGAATAATCCCTGGTCATAATCATACCAAGTCCATCTATGCACTACAGTCCACAGATGACTTTCAACATAATATAAACATGAGGATGATGAAAATGATATAAGAATTAAATAAAACAAGTTCAAGAATTAATTTATCCGAGAACCGATAACGTTCAAATTGTCGACATGATATCTTTTTGCAGTAGTAAAATTCAAGAATGCTCAAAAGAATATTTCCATGAAAAGATCTTTGGATGAAGCGCAAATATCAAGGATATTCCACTAATTTCATGGAGTATAGAAGTCAAAGTTTTAACCAAACCGAGTATAATAAAGAATGGAATAACAAAAGAAATTACCATGCATTCGATAGAGCCAGAGCGAGTTATATTCCAACGAAATAATAAATAACGGAACAGTCCTCGTAAAAAACATGCATGACATATATATTCAACGAAATAATAAAGAATGGAACCAGGTCCGGCAGAAAACGCATGTAGAGCGGGGATATTCAATGAGAATAATAAATAATGGAACCAGTCCGGCGTAAACGCCTGCATGTGATATATTCAATGAATAATAAAGAACGGAATATTAGAAGAATTTCACCATGTATGCGGTGCCAGCATAAACAGAGTTATTCAACATAATAATAAAGAATGGAATAACGTAAGAATTTCACCAAGTATAGGGTAGCCTGGCAGATATCTGAGTTATTCCAATGAGAATAATAAAGAATGGAATAATGAAGTTCTCTTCATAAATAAGAAAGAAAGAGTACCCCTTACGAGTACAACAAATAATATTCCCTACCTTAGAAAGAAGAGTACTAGATATAGAAGTAGTGAAGTAGCAGAACACTTTTCTTCTTTCTCTCTATAGTTTCTCTCTCTAGAGTTTCAGTGAATTCGTAAGAAATAATAAATGAATGAGCTTCTATTTATAGAAAAATGGACTGCATAGTAACTAACTCATGAACAGTCCAGATTATTTTACTTTAATCTGACGGTCAATATTTAAAGCAAAATCTTTTAAATAAAAGTATAATATATTCTATTTATAATCTAATAAAACAAATAACTTTATAAAAGATTTTACTATGCAAACACTATGCATAATAAAATATAATATATTCTAATTATTGTCTAATAAAACAGATAACTTTATAAAAGTATTATGTTTTATATAAAAAGATTTTACTATGCAAAACACTATGCAGGCACTATGCAACACTATGCAAGCACTATGCAAATACTATGCATAATAAAATATAATATATTCTAATTATTGTCTAATAAAACAGATAACTTTATAAAAGTATTACATTTTATATAAAAAAGATTTTACTATGCAAAATACTATCTTGAGACACTTTATGCAACACTATGCGTAATAGAATATAATATATTCTATTTATAGAATAACTTTATAAAAGTATTCTATTTTATATAAAAAGATTTTATGTATTATTATATTAATAATACCAACAACACAAAAATCGATTGACTTATCACGTAAGCATCAATAATTAATACCGTATTGCTACTATGCAACCACGCCATATTCTTGTACTTTTACTACTGAGGTAGTTCAACAGTATTAACGATAAAACTTCCGCCGTTATTTTCATAAAATATTTTTGTAGTTTTCTCAATCCGACAATAATTTCGTTGTGAGGTCCACTAATGATTGTGCCATTGCACGAATATTCCCTGATAAAACAAATATTCCCCGACCAATCGAATATAATATGACAACTTACATACTTTGCAAAATTTATAAATACTACCCACAACTATAACATTATCTCAAATCCACACCATAATATTAAAAAAATATTTCGAGAAAATTAAATCTTTATTCATAAAATCTGGGGTCTCACAATCTCCCCTCCTTATGAAATTTCGCCCTTGAAATTTACGTACGTACCTGTTATGTCGAAGAGGTGAAGATACCTTAACTTCATTTTAGATTCTAATTCTTGAGGTATAACCTTTGAGTGTTGGATATGATTCTTCTTATCCAAGATTTTAACATGTATCTCCTCAAATGTTAAATCATCCTCTATCTCATCCGGTTCTAAATTAATAATGTGGTTCGGGTCATCCACATATTTACGTAACATCGATACGTTCAAAACGTTATGAACACGCGACATACTTGGCGGTAAAACGAGTCTATAAGCCACAGTTTCTACTCGATAGAGACTTTTAAATGGGCCAATTAAATCGAGGGTTGAGATTTCCTCTCTTTGTCTATTCTTGCTTCTAAAATAACGCCCTCTTGAACCTTCTTCTTCACATTTATCAACTCCGGGTGTGTAGCTTGAGCGACTTTAACTTTATCGATTAAAGTCGATTCTACTCGTATATTCGTTACCTTCACTTGGGTTCCTAGAGTCTTTAACTCTATCTTCATCATTTGTAAGTCGTACGAAATGGGCCTTTGTGTTAACAACATCGCACTCAGAACGAAGCATACGATCTTCTACTCAACGCGTCGGCTACCACGTTCGCTTTCCCACGATGGTATTGAATGATACGATCGTAATCTTCAATAAATTCGAGCCAACGTCTTTGGCGCATGTTACATTCATTTTAGTTGAAGAAATATTTGAGGGTTTGAGAAATGGGTTTTGTACTGGGGTCAATACAAAATTCGATTTCACGCTCTAGGGGTAGGCTAAGAAGTCTTCAAGAATACGTCAGGAAATTTATTAACAATAGAAATATCATTCAAAACTGTGACTCTCATCCAAGACTTGGATAGCCCGTCACATTGATACCTATCAACTTGTCATCGTCATTCACAACGTCGCCTACAGAAAGTCTGGCTTCGGTGCATTCCACACAAGAAAGTCAACAACGAAAGGACCGGGGCTCTTTACTTATGGCTTGATATGACAATGATTGACTTTAGTGGTTTGGTTGCTTGAATTTGCATAACAGGTTGGTTAGGAATATGAAAACTAACAACCTTACGAAAAGCATGATGAGTAGTTAACCAATCGATTTCTAAAATCGCATCAAAGGCAAGTATTTTCAGAGAGATAAGATTGACAGGTAACGTGACAGTGACAATTTGAATTAAACAAGATTTATAAATAGTGGATGTAACGAAGGTTTCTCCCAACTGAGTTTCAACAGATAAATCAAAATCTAAATTCTCTAGAGTTAAATTCAAACATTGAACACAACTAGGTGAAATAAAAGAGTGGATAGAACTGGTATCTAATAAGGTATAAACTTCGCAAGAGTTTATCATTAACTTACCCGTAATAACTTTGTTCGGGTTCCTCGACAAACGCTCTCACTTAAACTACTGGATTTGACTTTGCTATAGGGTACATTCCACCCTTAAGTGCTTCGTCCCATTCCTGATCCATGATTTGAATCATTATTCTCCGATCCATATCGAATTGGGGTTGACCGCTATGCACAGGGTAATTCCGAATTCGATGTTGGATTCTCCCAATTGTTGTCCAAAAAGAAAAATCCATTTCATCTATTTTGGCTTTATTGGATCGGACGTCTTTTTCTACAATATCTACACGTCGTGCGGCTTTTACCCATGCGTCATCTATTCTCCTTCGTTCATTTGTTTCTTCTTTCATCAGAACTTTAATCATAGCATTCTCAGATTCCAGCTCTAATATCTTATACTCTGCCAAAGAGTGCTTCTGTTCGAGCATCGCACATTGGGTAACACAATTTTGAATGGTTGCATCTCTTTGCTCCACGACCGCCTGCCGTTCTTCAGCCTGCTCTTCTAACTCATGAATACGATTTTGTAATGCTAAATTTTGATCATAAAATTCTTCTAATAAATTCTCCTCTTCTTCCTCTTCTTCCTCACTCTCAGTCGCTACCTCTGCAACTAGCTCGGGTGCAACTATTAGTTCTTCACGCACCACATAGATATCTCTAATTTTTTCTTCGTCTGACATCACATTAACCTGGTTAGTGATTAAAGGTGTCTCAACGGTCTCATGTGCTTCATTGCTTATCTCAACATTTTCGGATGTCATTCGTAAATACTGCCACAAAACAAAGGTTAATTGACATGTAACACATTATCCATATACTCTGACCGGCCAATTAAATATCAAATAAACTTAGGTAGGTCATACTAGCGAAGGAATTTCCCGTCTCTCCCCTCCTAGTTCTTATCTCACATCTCAGCCAGGGATCATATCCCTAAGCTTTGATACCAACTGTGACACCCCCAAAATTAGGTATACATCACCCATCTTGAGTCGCCAAATACATGGTACAGAATTCAAATACAACTTAATAATACATCTGTCGTGTACAATACGATAAAACATAAACTGTGAGTTTGAATACAAATATTGTCTACTAGAGAGTATACAAACTCAAAAGGAGTCCTCATTACAATTATTATCACACTATTTCACATAATAGTGAGGACTACTAATACTATCTTCTGGACCGTCACTCCGTTCCCCGACTAGTCCCTGCTACGTTCTCATTTCCTGAAGAGAACAGTGAAAGAAAGGGAGAGCTCAACTAGCCCAAGAAGAAATATTATTATGACTAAGATAACCTAGAATAAATTATCGTTAGCCTTCAACAGTGTTAAACTGATACAATATAACAAACATCAAGTTTAACTGCAGCGGAACAAGAAATCCATCAGAAGAGTCAAATAGGGAATAAAATCTACTATCTTCTATGATTTAAAAGGTTTTTCATCACTTTTATCGCTGAGACTCAGCTTAATAAATAATCCACATCATCAAATCATCCCTGCACTACAGGCCAAGGATATTCTTTAGTATCACGACCATGAATTATTCATGCACTACGGCCAAAGATAATCGTGTTTTCATCAACGGTCCTGATCATGCCATAAAACAATTCATCTTTGCACTACGGCCAAAGAGAATCCATAGCCATAATCATACCAAAAATTATACATCAATGCACTACGGGCCAATGAGGACTTTTTCCACATCATTTGTAACATTACGGTTATGATTATACCCCTAATAATCCACAATCATAATCATACCAAGTCCATCTATACACTACATCCACGAGATGACTTTCAACATAATATAAACATGAAGATGATGACAATGATATAAGAATTCAATAAAAAAAGTTCAAGAATTATTTTATCCAGAACCGATAACGCTCAAATTGTCAACATGATATCTTTTTTTTAGAGTAAAAATTCAAGAATGCTCGGAAGAATATTTTCATAAAAGATCTTTGAATGAAGCGCAAATATCAAGGATATTCCACTAATTTCATGGAGTATAGAAGTCAAAGTTTTAACCAACCGAGTATAATAAAGAATGGAATAACAAAAGAAATCACCGTACGCATGCGATAGACCGCAAGACAGCAAAGTTATTCCAATGAATAATAAATAACGGAACTAGGTCCGGTAAAAAAGCGAAAACGAGATATTCCAATGTAATAATAAAGAATGGAACCAGTCCATAGTAACGCATACGAGATAGGATATTCAACGAATAATAAATAATGGAACCGAGTCCCACGTAAAGCGCATGAGACGGGATATTCCAACGAATAATAAAGAATGGAAATATTAGAAGAATTTCACCATGTATGCGGTACTTGGCCATAAGCAGTTATTCCAACATAATAATAAAGAATGGAATAACGAAAGAATTTCACCAAGTATAGGGTAGCTTTAGCGTATCTGAGTTATTCCAACAGAATAATAAAGAATGGAATAATGTAAATTCTCTTCATAAATAAGAAAGAAAGAGTACCCTTTACGAGTACAACAAATAATATTCCTACCTTAGAAAGAAAGTCTTGGATATAGAAGTAGTGAAGTAGCGAAACACTTTTCTTCTTCTCTATAGTTTCTCTCTCTGAGTTTCAAATGAATTAAGTGAGAAATAATGAATGAATGAGCTTCTATTTATAGAAAAATGGACAAAGATATAGTAACTAACTCATGAATCGATCCAGTTGATTTACTTTAATCTGACGGTCCATATTTAAAGCAAAATCTTTTAAATAAAAATATAATATATTCTATTTATAATCTAATAAAATGAATAACTTTATAAAATATTTTACTATGCAAACACTATGTAATAATAAAATATATATATATTCTAATTATTATACAATAAAATGTATAACTTTATAAAAGTATTTTGTTTTATATAAAAAGATTTTACTATGAAAAATACTATGCAGACACTATACAAACACTATATACATAATAAAATATAATATATTCTAATTATTGTCTAATAAAATGTATAACTTTATAAAAGTATTTTGTTTTTATAAAAAAGATTTTACTATCCAAAATGTTATCACGAGACATTTATATCGTAATAGAATATAATATATTCTATTTATAGAATAACTTTATAAAAGTATTACATTTTTATATAAAAAAGATTTTACGTATTATTACATTAATAATACCAACAAAAAATGAGTGACTTATCACGTATTCATCAATAATTAATACCATGTACTACTTATGCAACCACGCGTACATCGTACTTTTAATCTTGAGTAGTTCAACAGTATTAACGGTAAAACTTCCGCCGTTATTTTCATAAAATATTTTTGTCGTTTTCTCAATCCGACAATAATTTTGTTGCGGGGTCCACCAATGATTATGCCATTGCACGAATATTCCCTAATAAAACAAATATTCCCCGACCAATCGAATATAATATGACAACTTGCATATTTTGAAAAATTTATAAATACTGCCACAACTATAACATTATCTCAAATCCACACCATAATATTAAAAAAATATGTTGAGAAAATTAAATCTTTATTCATAAAATCTAGGGTCTCACAATTGTCATCATCCTCATGCTTATATTATGTTGAAAGTCATCTGTGGCCTGTAGTGCATAGATGGACTTAGTATGATTATGATCAGGGATTATTCGGTATAATCATTACTGTAATGTTACAAATGATGTGGTAAAAGTCCTCATTAGCCTGTAGTGCATTGATGGACAGTTGTTGGCATGATCATGACCATTGATGAAAACACGAATATCCTTGGCCCGTAGTGCATGGATAATTTGTGGTCGTGATACTAATGAATATCCTTGGTTGTAGTGCAGGGATGATATGGATTATTTATTAAGCTGAGTCTCAGCGATAAAAGTGATGAAAAACCTTTTAAATCATAGAAGATAGTAGATTTTATTCTCTACTTGACTCTTCTAATAGATTGCTTGTTCCATTGCAGTTAAACTTGATGTTTATTATATTTTATCAGTTTAACACTATTGAAGGCTAACGATAAATTATTCTGCATTATCTTAGTCATAACATTTCTTACTGGGCTAGTTGAGCTCACCCTTTTGCTTTCATTGTTCTCTTCAGAAAATGAGAACGTAGCCGGGACTAGTCGGGGAACGGAGTGACGGTCCAGATGATAGCATTAGTAGTCATCACTATTCTATGAAATAGTGTGATAATAAATGTATTAAAGACTCCATTTGAGTTTGAATATTATGCAGAAGACAATATTAAGTATTAAACTCTCGATTTATGTTTTCTTAGTATTTTACACAACAGTTGTATTATTAAGTTGTATTTGAATTCGGTACCATATATTTGGCGACTCAAGATATGTGATGTATACCTATTTTGGGGGCGTCACAAAACATATATCATGTGGTACATCCGCGATAATAGTATAAGTTACAACATAATGCATTCCAGTCCTTAAAGCCTGCTGAATGGATTTACAAGCATATCATGGACGCGTATATATTGCTACTACGGGATAGAGATGAGTACTACAGGTCGCGGGGAATAAAAAGGTGGTCCTAATTTGCTTTCATAGAGTCATTCTTCATGCATATTGGGCAAAACTATGTGCCTCCCCCCACCCCCACCGAAGAAAATGGTGCAGCGAGTTTTTGCCAACCTTATGTGCACCCATATTTGGGCCCACCTTTACACCAAGTTTTTGTCAATCATTTTATCTTGTTGCTATTCTCGGTTAACGATTGGATAGTTACCATTCTTGACCCGTTCTACAATGATACCAAGCATATGAAGCTACATGACATGTACAAAGGATTCGTTGACATTGCAGTACGTGTAGTATTTGTTGTTGTACTTGTATAAATGTCAAATATATTACTCGTTATTAACCAACTAATTTGTTCATGAAAGTACAATTGATACCAGTGTGTTTGCGAATTGGTAATCTGATGCATGAGTGGCCCAACGGTAATCCCCGGGTGCAAGTAGCAAAGACCCGATAGGTGCAGCATAACACAACAAACTGTGGCATTTTATTATGCAAGTATGTCGGCTATTTCGTCAGGGCCAATGTTGATGTTCACCGAGAGAAGTGGTCCTTAGAAGATGTAACAGTCTTTCGATACCGAATCGCTTGAGAACTCTATAAAAAAGTCGCAAGATTACTTCCGGAGGTTGACATATACAAAATGTTGTAGTTTTCATCTCATGTACACGATTTGATTGTAATGCGCTATGTGAATAAGATTATCCACTTAGTTGATTTGCTACGAATAATGTGGAAATTATGATTTATAATTGATTATATTAAACTTAGTTAGTTCATATTAAGCTTCATATTAATATTAATATTAATATTATATTAATAATAAACTTCATATTAATATTAGTTTGTTAATATTAATTATATACTTCATATTAATATTAGTATTTATAGTGTTATTAAACTTCATATTAATTTTAGTTAATCACATAAAATATTTGTCTCAATCTAATATGAAATACCAACTCTTTTTATAAATTGGAAGAAGTAAAATAATTATTTCGTTTTGAAAATTTACCATCATTATTTATTTTTAAATTCAACTTGATATATTTTAAAACTCAGAACTTAGGAAAAATAATATTTCGTAATGTTCAAATGATCCAATTAGTTTTTGATAATTATCACAAAAAAAAAAATTAACTATTATAATTAAGTAATAATCTTATAATTTATAACTAAAAAAGTATTAAAAGTAATAATCTTGTATTAGTATTTTCGTGTGTACTAAATAATCAATTGACTGGGAAAATTGGTGTATATGGGGAGCCTATGAATTATGATTGACCAGTTTTCAATTTTAAATTGATCGGTAGTAGGGAGTGTAAAAGTATTGACAAACTTCTGTTATACAATTAATCTCCCTTCTCACCCTTTTCTTCAACAACCGACAAGGCTCTCTCAGTCCAATATATCGTGGGTCCGGTGCTAATGACCGTTACTAACGACAGGTACTTTTAATATATTTTTTTTATTTTTTTTAATCACAATTATAAGAATAATAAATAAAAAATAATAAAATAAATTTGAACAAAAAATTATAAAAAAAATATATTTTTTATAATTATGATTAAAAAAAAATTAAATGTACCGGTCATTAGAGCGCGGGGAGCCTATGAATTATGATTGACCAGTTTTCAATTTTAAATTGATTGGTAGTAGGGAGTTGACTTACATTGGAAACGAGATAAAGCAAGAAAAATTAAGTGTCGCTACAGCATGTAAATATTACTCACTGTTCTTTAATATAAGTCGTTTTAGAGAAATGTTTTTGTTCCTAAATATAAGTCATTTGAGAATTTCAAGTATTAATTACTTAGTTTTCAATATTACCCAAAGTAATAAATATAATTTTGGTTCTCTCACTATTTTTTGCCCAACAAATAACACTCTCTTCTTCCAATACAAGGGCAATATAGACAATTGATAGTATATTTAATCTATATAATTATTTCGTATCTTTGTCTTAAGACAACTCTAAAAGCAGCGTATATTAAAGAACGGAAGGAGTACTTTACACGGAAAACGAGGCAAAACAAAAAAAATTAAGTGTCGTTATAGTTTGTAGTGGCTGACACAATCAAATTTGGACAACACTAAGCAAAAAAAAATTAAATTATGTGCAAATCAAATTCGGACAACAATTAATATTACTTTACACAGAAACGATGCAAAGCAAAAAAAAAACTTACGAAATGATGTATTTAATAAAATAAAAAAAATTACGAAATGTTGAATTACAAGAGTTTGAAGTTATTTACCCGTTATTATTTTATAAAAACGGGTCTATTTATAAAATAATAACGAGTAAATTTTTTTGTATACAAATATAAAAATTAAATAATTTTCAAAAATGGAAATAAAAATTAATAAGATGATAAACATTATTTTATATACACTATTTGTACTTATTTTTAGGTCACCAAATCAGTATTTAAATATGCAACCATTGTATTACACATATAATGAATAAGACAATTGTTACATATTGTTTTTTTTCCTTACAATGGTTAAGTAATGGGGCTCGTAACCATTTTATTTTTCCTTGCGCGGGTAATTGATACTTAGTAATTGGCCCTTATTGTTTAATATTTTCTTATTTTGCGTATATTATTCTTTAAACATACTTGCATAATTTTGATCTACTTGTTAATTGGTACACAAGTTTTCCTAACAAAATGATTTTAATCATAATCTCAAAATGAATAGTAAAACTAATAAAAAAATAAAAGTACTCAACACTTTATATAATTTTGTGGAACTACTAAAAATAAAATTATAAATTTTTATTTTTCTTAATACGTGTAAAAATTAAACTATTTTGCTCATCCTTCGGAGGGAATAAATATCATTTTAATCTTAATTTATTTTCAAAACTTACAAACACAAGGAAATTTACTCTCATTTCTTCACTTATCTTTTTCTCTCATAAATTTTATAATCCCTTCCGTTATTTTATTCTCAAACTCACATATGGAGTAGAATGCAAGATTAAAATGCAAAACTGTCACCTCCTTTTATTTAATTGCGAGTCCGGGTGGCAATTAAGTTTGCTTTAATGTTGACACATTTAATGTTTCACCGACCGTGACACCAGATGTGCGGCTGTTGACGGACAACAAGCAGCAATGAAGGAAACGAGTTGCCTTGAAAATGTTGCCCTCGTGGTATAAAAGAATTGTTTGGCCATAGCTAATTGCATCATCAAATGGCGACTCCCACAATCTACAAGGTGATTGTGCTCGAAAACTGTCGAGTCTCTCCACTGCCGGTCGCCGCCGATGTAACAAAGTCAATCCCCCTCTCCTTCTTGGACTTAGTATGGATATCGTTCCATCCCCTAGACCAAGTTCTCTTTTATGATATTCCACACTCCACAACCACCCACTTTACACAAACCATTGTTCCGAATCTCAAAAATTCGTTGTCCCTTGTCCTCAAAACACTTCTATCCATTGGCCGGTAATCTGATAACGGCCTCAAGCATTTCTTCAACCACCCAGCCCCAAATTCGTTACTCTGACGGCGACTCTGTTTCACTAACATTTGCGGAGTGCAATGACAATGATTATAATCATATTTCGGGGATTCACAGTCGAGATGCCGATGTATTACTTCCTCTTGTTCCTAAACTCCCACCAGCTTCATCGGAGGGAGACTGTATTGTAACCCCAGTTTTGGCTGTTCAGGTAACATTCTTTCCTAACCATGGTATCTGTATTGGGATTACTAGTTCCCACGCCGTTGCAGATGGAAGCAGTATGTTCAATTTCGTTCGAACATGGGCTTCAATTGCTAAACAACTATGCAGCAGCAGCAGAGATGATAATTATGATGCACTATTTTTGGAAGGACTCCCTTTTCATGACAGGAGTGTGATTTCGAGACTAGCTCATATGTGTACTGGAAATAACAATTCTCGATCAGCTAACGTCAATAAGGATGGAGTCAATTCTCAATCAGCTCCAGTCAATAAGGATGGAGCCAATTCTCAGTCAGCTCCAGTCAGTAAGGATGGAGCCAATTCTCACTCAGCTCCAGTCAATAAGGTTCGAGCCACATTTATAATAGATGGAAGCAATATCCAAAGACTCAAGAACTTGGTGTCAGCCCAACGACCAACCAGGGGCGGAGGTACTTAGGGGGCAGGGGAGGCACCTGCCTCCGTTGGAAATTTTTTTCTTCCTTATATAGCTATAGGGGCAAAAATAGAATTTCATAAATCAGGAGGCAAAATATATAAAAAAATTGAAGTTAAAACTTAAAACTTTAAATAGCCAGCCGGCACCCCCACAACGGCACAACCCATAGCCAAAGGAACAAGCTTCATAAATCTTTCTCTCTACAGTCAGATGACTACGAGCTTCATAAATTTCTCAGTGAACAAAACTTCATAAATCTTTCTCTCTCTACAGACTCACGACTTCATAAATTTATAGTGAACAAAGCTTCATAAATCTTTCTCTCTCCCAAGTCTCACTGAATGTTGCCACCGGTGAGTATGAATGTATGATACTTTATTCTCTAAGATTAATGTTAATATGTTATACTTAATAGTTAATAATTAATACTTCTAAGTTCTAATGTTAGTGATGAGATTTGTGGATTTTAGGGGTTTAAATCTACTTATAATCTGAGCTATTTTGGTCACTGATTGATGGATTTAATTTTTCATCTCACTTGAAATTGGGGGTTTTTTAAATTGGGGGTTTCATGGATTATCGATATACCAAATTGGCCTGCTTAAGCAGTTTCTTCTTAATGTCGTTGTGGTACTGTAAACTCCATTTTAACTGGTGCATTTGTGGTGTAATTGCAGGAAGTGAATCATCGGAAACGTTATTTCTCAAATTGAACTATGGCAAGTAAGTTTCTAAATTATTTCGACTCCTAACTAATGTTTTTATTCTGATTTTTTTTATTAGAATGAATTATGAATTATGATTTAGGCATTCACGATATGTTTGCAAAATTTAGGCATTCACGATATGTTTGCAAAATTCAAACGTTCCAAAACAACCGAATCATCGGCATCACAATCCATCCAAGTTGATGAAACTACTCATAATCTGTCAAATCAAATTCCTATCCAAGAATCATCTCAACACACCAATTCTCAATCTCAAATTGAATCCGATATAGAAGAGACACTTGTTGGCGATCCAAGATTAAGACCATCTATAATGGAATATAATGTTAACCGGAGAGATAGTATTAAATGAGGATATTTGCTTAAGGGCCCTTATCAACCATTGCTTTCCAATTCCCTCGGACTATTATTTACGGAGAGAAACGTAGATTTAAACCCTGATTGGTACAAAAAGTATGCCTCTTGGTTGAAATATAGTGAGAGGAAAGATGCAATTTTTTGCTTATATTGTTATCTATTTAAAGCTGATATTGGTGGTCAAGGAGGTGGGGATACATTTGTTGGTAAGGGATTTAATAGTTGGAGGAAAATCTGATACTTATCTCACATACGTTGAGAAACAAGAATAGTATTCATAGACGATGCATGTTGGCTTGTCAAGATTTAATGAATCGAAAGCAACACATAGATATCAAACTTTCCAATATATCAGACCAAGAAAAAAAAGATTACAAGCTTCGTCTGCTCTCATCTATTAACTGTGTTAGACTGCTTTTAAGTGAGGGGTTACCTTTTCGTGGCCATGATGAATCAGATGATTCAAAAAGGCGAGGGTTATTTCTTTCCATTCTAAAGTTTCTATCCGAGAATAATGATGAAGTGAATAAAGTTGTGTTGAAAAATGCTCCAGGGAACAACAAATTGACATCACCAAACATCCAAAAAGACATTTGTAGTCTTTCTTTGCATTTTGACCACAAAAGTTATAGTTGCAGAGATTGGGGAAGATTTTTTCTCTTTGTTAGTTGATGAGGCTCGTGATTCATCAATTAAAGAACAAATGGCTGTTGCTTTACGTTATGTGAACAAACATGGATATGTTATTGAGCGCTTTCTTGGCATTGTTCATGTTGCTAATACAACTGCTCGAACACTTAAAGAGGCCATTGAGTCACTTTTTGCAAAACGTGGACTAAGCATGTCACGTGTACGTGGGCAAGGATATGATGGAGCTAGTAACATGCGAGGGGAATTTAATGGTCTTAAGAGTTTAATATTGTCAGAAAATAAGTCTGCTTTTTATGTTCATTGCTTCGCTCATCAGCTTCAATTGACACTAGTAGCAGTTGCAAAAAAATATAAAAAGCTTAAATCATTCTTTGATTATCTTGCTATTTTGTCAAATGTTGTTGGAGCTTCTTGCAAGCGTAAAGAAGTTCTTCAAGTGAAGCACATAGAAAGAATAATTGAAGGAGTTTCTTCTGATGAAATCAAGACCGGGCGTGGGTTGAATCAAGAAGCGACCTTAAAGCGGCCCGGAGACACGCGGTGGAGCTCACATTATGACACAATTCTTAGTGTTATTTACTTATTTTCTAAAACAATTGAAGTGCTTGAGATAGTAGCAGATGATGCATCGGGGGATAAAAGTACAGAAGCAAGTACTTTGTTGCATTTCATGCGAGATTTTGAGTTTGTATTCTTGTTGCATTTAATGAAACAAGTTTTGGTAATCACGAATACCTTGTCACAAGCATTACAAAAGAAAGACCAAAATCTAAATAAATCTGCAATGGTTTTAGTTAATGTCAAAAGCAACGATTACAAAGCATGAGAGATTCGGTTGGGAGAGTTTGTTGGCAGAAACTACTGCATTTTGTAATGTTCATGAGATAGTCGTTCAAGAAATGGAAGACACCTTTTTGGTTCAAGGGAGATCATGTGACGCCCCCAAAATAGGTATACATCACCCATTCTGAGTTGTCAATACATGGTACAGAAACAACTACAACTTTATTATTACAACATATAAATCGTGAGTTTGAATACGAGATATTGCCATCTAGACAATATCCACACGCAAAATAAATCCTCATCATAATTATTGATACATTATTTTACAAAAATGGTGAGGACTACTAAACAACTCTCTCTAGAACCTTCCTTCCATACCCCCAAGCTAGTACTTCGCTACATTCTCGCCTCACGAGAAGAAAAATGGAACAACAAGGAAAAGGTGAGCTCAACTAGCCCGATAAAAGAATATTATGACTAAGATAATATATAAAAATTATCATTAGTCTTCAACAGGAAAAAAAAACTAATAGAATACAATAGACAACAAGTTTTAAACCAATATTCGCAGCGGAAATAATAATTCATTAGAAGAGTTAAGTAGAGAATGCAAACTACTATCTTCTATGTATGAATTTAAAAGTTCGTCGTCTATCTTTTATCCCTGTAACATCAATCAATATACATCTGGAATCAAATATTCATCTTTGCACTACAGGCCAAAGATATTCATCAGTTGGTCATGTTCATCTAAACACCTGTTCATCTTTGCACTACGGGCCAAAGATATTCATCAAAAATCATTCATCTTTGCACTCTGAGCCAAAAATATTCAATAATATCATTATTTAAGACCGAGGATGATGAAAATATTTTTAAAAAACGAATCCATTGAAACAAAATGACAAAATTAAGGATTAAGACTTTGTTTTATCCATGTCCAATACTACCTCAAAAATAATCATAGTGGTGTAAAATTCAAGAATGATCAAAACATGGATACAATCAAAGCTAGTATCCGAATAGATATTTTGGACGAAAAGGAAAATTTTCATTTTTTCATGAATAGTGTAAATATTAAGTAAATAGTGTCAGATATCGTGAATAGTCTAGAGTATCGTGAATAGTAACTCAGAACACCAAAAGTTCTAAATTTGATAAAACTTGAGATCAATATTTCAAAGATAATGATATTGAAGAAATAATATCATTACTGAAAAAATAATATCCCTTACCTCACAAAGACAATTTAGTTGAAACACAGGATATAGGCTATGACTTGAACTTGCAATCAGTATAGCAATACTCAAAATATACTCAAAATACTCACAAGAATAAACTCGATAATATAGAGAGAAAAACTTGATTTACGGTGTGATTTTCAATTCTAACTTAAGCACCCTATTTATAGGAAAATGCTTAGAACACCAAAGCGAAAAATTTAATAAATTAATATATATATATATATATATATATATATATCAAATTCATACATCCACTTTAGAATTCAGCTCCTAGCATTTCCCACATGCCACCTTCTAGAAAAGTAAGAAAAAAATATTTTCATAAAATAAATAATTAAAACTTTCAAAAAATTAATTATTTGAGCTTGAACTTCAATAATTCATAATAAATAGCCCTTTTATCAGAAAATTAGAATCTTGCAACTTTTTATAGAAAATTCAATTCTCTACAACTTTACAGAAGAGAGTTTTCCCAAATTCCAAATAGAAATTGGCCAAAAATCCACAAACGGGCGATTTTACGTGCTATAATCAAATTTCGATTCAAGAAATGGGGTCCACCGAGCATGTTTAACATGTTTTAAACATTTATTGCAACAAAAATACTCTTCCTCCTCGTATACTCATATATCCCACATTCGTTTGTAAAAATATCACCATTATTATATTATTAAAATATAATAATATATTTAAATGAATTATTTTATCGAAAAAAGATAAAATTTCAATTTTCAACAATTGTCATATTAAAATTTTCTCCATCTATATCCACATAAAATCAATATTTTCCTCATCATATGAATCAATAATTAATTATTCACAAATAATATTACAAAATCACATTATTGACTAACTAGGCGCCTAGGAAAGAGGGGCTTTCGAATAAGAATTTCTCTTTCTTGGGCGCGCAATTAGGTGACCAAACCTCTCCTTAGACGAAACTTTTTAGACATTGCCAATAATGTTATCTAATAATATTATTCGAGATAATATGAATTATTGCTTCGATAATGAAAATACCGTGTAATGACAATTATTGAAACAACAAAGAATATAAAATATCAACGCAACAATTATTAAATCAATAAAATAAAATCTTGAATAAGAAATTCTCGTAACCATTATTGAGTAGTGCCTTCTTACGTAAGAATCAATAATTGGTGCAATCTGAAGTGTCTTCTTGTGTTTTAACCACAGTATTTTTAACAAGATATTAATTGAATAACAACTTCTGTAGTTATTTTTAAACAACTTATATTTGTCATTTTCTTCATCCAATCGCTTTTAGTTATGGGGCCACAAAAGAGCATGTCGTCATAATATTCCCGACAATGAAGAAGAATATTCCACGACCAAACGAATATTCCCCAAACAACAATGAATATTTTATAACCACTTGCTTATTTTGAAATATTTATGTATTTTACCCATAACTATCCACATTAATCAAATCAACCCTTACTATTTCAAAATAGAAAATTAAATTTCATTAATAATAAGTTGGGGTCTTACAACCTCCCTCCTTATGAAATTTCGTCCTCCGAAATTGACGTCGTGCATTACTGGTGTTTGAAAAGGTGAGGATACCTCGCCTTCATTTTCGTTCAATTCCCGGTCATTTCCTCTATAGCATGATTCCTCCACAAAACTTTAACTTGTGGTATGACCTTTCTTGCGTAGGACATGCTCCTTCCTATCCAAGATCTTAACAGTACCTCCTCATACGTTAAGTCTTCGTCTATTCGTCCGGCTCTAACTCTATAACGTGGTTCGGTCTTTCACATATTTACGGTACGAGATATGTGAAACACATTATGAACACGAGACATACTCGAGAGGTAACGCAAGTCTATAGCTACATTTCCTACTCGGTCAAGAAATTTGAAATGGACCAATAAATCGTGGATTGAGCTTTCCTCTCTTCCCAAATCTTGTAACTCCCTTCCATGGAGCAACTCGCAAATACATGATCCACTATACTAAATTCCACGTCCTTTCGATGAAGATCCGCATAACTCTTTTGTCGATCTTGTGCTTGCTTGTATCGTTGTCGAATCATTTGGATCTTTTAAAATAGTCATACGTACTGACTTCGGTCCCAACAATGTTGCTTCACCCACCTCGTCCCAACATACCTTTGAGAGCGACATTTTCGTCCATATAATGCTTGAATGGAGCCACACCTATACTTGCACGATAACCTGTTGTTTTAGAAGAATTCCACCAATGGTAAATACTTATCCCAACTGCCCTTGAAGTCTAGGACACAGAGTCTTAATAGATCTTCAAGAGTTTGAATATTCCTCTCTGATTGTCCGTCCGTTTGAGGTGAAAGTAGTATGCACACAAGCCAATCATGTTTGATGATAAAGCATATACTTTGTAACAATCTTATTCATTTATTAATAAAAAGTATTAATTTATTAAAGGCTTTTAATTATCTACATGATGCTGTTTTATAATATGTGATAAACCCATAGTTTTAAGCAATGCTTTTAGAATAATGATGATGATCATTCTAATGAGATCTAAATTCTTAGAAAGATTAAAACTAAAATAGTTCCCAATCATTGGATTACTAAATTGGGGATTAGTGAATCCTGGATAGATTGAATACATACGTTGCTTGCTCATTGGATGAGGATGATTGATCTCATGATCATTTGTGTGGAGACACTAAAGCAAGTATGTAGGTGCTTATTAGAGAATAAGTTCATTTGAACATGGCTCGCTAAGGAATACCTAATGGAGTTTTATTTGCACTGTCATAGGAATTCTGTAGTGATAGTAGTCTGAAGTAATCCTTGGACTTGAGATCATCATAGTATCTTGTGTATGATGAGTTATACTTTGACTTATTCCTTAAGACCCTTAGGGTATATCAAAGGGTATGCTTGGGTATAATAAGTTGTACATGGAGATAATGTATGATCAATAAAGAATCTACCACTTCTAATAAAAGAAGAGAAATATCCTATGTGATTCGATAAATGACAACCCAAAGAGTCCTTGGCGAAAGCGGAATGAAATTAGAAAGGAGTTTCTAATTTGCATTATTTGAGTTGTGCATTTAAGAGTCGAAATACATATAATTAAATAAAATAAGACTTGACAGTAATTCCATGTCTTATATTTAATTGGGACATTGTATGGTGGAAGGATTGAATTGTACGGTAACTATTTACTCAAAGGTTCTTTAATGATTAATGTTGAAATCTATATTATCTGGAAAGTCGTTGATCGCTAGGGAGAGGCTTATCCCTATTGTAGAATAAATATTATTTAAATAAATTAATTATTTAATTTATTTATTTAAATAAGATTAGAATTGTTCTAATTGATTTATTCACAACCTGGTTTTAATATGGAGAACCTAAAGGGTCACACCATAAAAGGAAGAATAATTATTTAAGAAGTAAATGGCATAATCGTAATAATATGTTATGTATATTTAATTTAATCTATGGTGATAGAATAAATTAAATAGCTTAATATTATTATTTAATATTTTAGAAATATTAAATATAAATTAATAAGAGGAGTCTTATTAATATTATTACAATTATTATTATTTTAATTTCTAAAAGAGTTTAGGAATTAATTTAATATAAGTACTCTCATTTATTCCTAATTGGATTAGGAAGGAAAATTAGTTAAAGGAGTTTAATTAATTATCCCTAATAAGATTAGGGAGCTTAATTAATTAAAAGAATTAATTAATTAAAACCCAATTCCTTAATTGTTAAGGTGGGTTGCCCACATCTATAAATAAGAGGAGTCTTATTATGGGTGGTAATGGGTTGTTGACTTTTTTTCAACATCTGACATAATTCCATTGTTGGGAGTACACCTTTTCTATAGAGATAGAAAAACTAGGGTTTAGCCAACCACCCTTCTTCTTGAATTTTATTCTTCCTTGGTGGATCACCTCTGAGGCCAAACATTTGGGTGGCTAACGTTGATCGAAGGAAGGAACCAAACCCGGTGGATTCAAGATTGAGCGCGAAAGGATTTGGAGGTGAACTTGTACCTGAGGAAGCTCGATCTTCAAGGGTATGATTTTATTCTTTATCTTTTCGTTTAATTAATAATTATGCATAAAGGATGATCCGGGTATATGGTTTGTAAATTTTTTCAACTCTGATTTTACACGCTTAGCACTTTTATGCAATTTGATTGCATACATGAATATTACAAAAACCTACGATGGCATCGAGCCCAAACCTTTATGTAAATTATTAATTGTTTTAATTTGTTATTATATTGATATGTGTTTAGAACAATTTAATTGGGCATAATTTAATTGTATAAAATTTATTAAACAAAAAAAAAAAAAAACTTCAATTTGCGAAATAGTCTGCGGTTTAATATGGAGCAAATTAAAGTAAACCTTTATTCTATATATATATATCCGGGTAGCATTCATGAGATAAAAAGAGTGACCAAGACGAATTTACATGGAATTGTAAAAATCTTTTGGTTCAAGTACTGCATTCCATATGGTTATGCACGGAATTTTAAAATAAAAGGTACGAATATATATATATGTTCAAAAGGGCCCCTTTTATTCATTGCAGCAACATGACCGAAGTCTAACAAGACAAGGCCACATTTTTTTTTTTTGAAGCTTGAGGCACGGTTTTCAAAAAAAAAAAAAAAAAAGGATGGCAGATTCACAGTTTTTTTTTAATTTAAGGGAACGGTTATATATATATATAATATATATATATATATTACGAATATATATATACATATATATATATATTATTATATAATTAAAATAAAAGTTTATTTTAATTTTAAAATAAAAGGTTTATTTTAATATTAAAATATAAAGTTTTATTTTAATTTTAAAATTAAATTTTCATGCTAACTAATTAGAGTTGGAATTGGATTCCATAATAACTAATTGGAGTTGAAATTGGATTTTATTTTTCCTAAAATAAAGGAGTTTATTTGTGAATAGGAAAGTAAATCCATCTTTCCTTAAATAAAGGAGTTTGTTTAGATATGAAATAGGATTTCATATTATTCAAAATAAAAGGAGTTTATTTGTGAATAGGAAGAGAATCCTAATTTCCTTAAATAAAGGAGTTTATTTAGATATGAAATATGATTTCATATTATTCAAAATAAAAGAGTTTATTTGTGAATAGGAAAATATCAATCCGTGTTTCCTTTAATAAAAGATTTTTTATATATATGGAATTGGATTCCATAATTAATTAAAATAAAGGAGTTTATTTTGATTAAAGATTTTGATTAAAATAAAATAGTTTATTTTATTCAAAATTGGATAAATTAAAATAAAATAGTTTTATTTTGATTTAAATTTGGATTAAAATAAAGGAGTTTATTTTGATTCAAAATAGATTTTATACTAACTAAATTTGCCCATTAAATGATATCAATATATATATTAAATGTTTATTATTCATGAGATGAATGTTATTTATTGATGCGTATGGTGATGTGTATGATAATAAATGGGATTGATTATGGACTATTGACCAATGCGATTGGATTTTATTTTAGTTGGATGCGTGAATGTATGGGTTTTATTAAATGGGGTTCTGCGTACTCGCCTTCTCTAATTTTTCTTAATATAAATTCTATCTCCTCCTATGTACTTTCCTCGATCACGATCAAGGTTTATTTATTTTAAATAGTTTTGTAATAGGAATAGTTAGAATTAATTTTGAAAAATTGGAGATCAAGGAACAAGGAGCGCTTGAAGACCCGTTTGTAATGGAGCAGGGTTTAAATGTAATAGTTATATTTAAATATTATTTCTTGCACCCCTAGGGTTTGACCTTTTGGTTCACTTGGTGGCTCTAGTGAACCAAACTAGAATAAAAGTCCATAATCAATCCGGGTAGAATATAGTATTCTATATGTGCATGCGTATACTATATATATTATATATTATGCAAACATGCTTAGCATGTTCATTAATATGACGTATTTTTTATATATATATGTAAATGCGCTAAACAAGATGAGACAAATTAATAACAAACCCTCAATTTTTATATTAAGTCTAAGCGTTCAAAGATATTTGGAATATCGAACGTCGCCTTCTAGCATGATAAAATTAATAGAGTATTAAATATTTAATATGAGTTTGTTGTGTCACCACAAGGCAAGTATTAAGTATTTAAGATGTTAATTTATCACATTTGATGCTTATAAAGAAAATTGAACAATATTGTTTTGTTGTGTCACCACAAGGATGATATTTTTCTTTTTTGAATATATGGAGTGCTAGGTCGGACTTAACTTGGATAATTTTGATTCGGATGTGCCACCACTTGATCAAAATAATCTAATAGGCAAAATACTGAGGAGTTGCATAGTTGATGTAATTGACAAAAGTTGTCTACCTATTTATTTATATATAGTTTGTTGTGTCACCACAAGGCTATATACATTTGAAATGGGATCCTTATTCTCACTAGCGAGATCTTTAATTAGATTTTGCGAACTATATAAGTGAGGGTAATATAGTTTGAAGAAAATAGTGGGAGATACCAATTTAAAACAAGACCTAAATTATTTTGGTAATTAATAAAAGAATGTATGTTAAAATGTTGTTAATTACAAATTCATTTACGAAATTTTACAATGTCTAAAATTACTATCAACTGCGAAGCATATTAGATGCTAAATTAACGGTGGATTAAAAGGATTGGTTAAGGAATTTGAGAATAGTTCTCATAGCTAAAAAGCTATCTTATATCCTTAATCGCCTATCCACTCGCAATGGTTGCGCGACAATACCTCTGAGGAAGAGATTGCTACTTTTAGAAAGTGGCAAGATGATGCCTGTGATTAGCTCAATGCATCATGCTCGCATCCATGAAAGTAACGAGCTTGACGTCGACATGAAACTATGGATGCTTTACTATATTCCCGCACATCAAGTAGTTGATGGTGAGGAAAGTGGACCGATAGATGTCGATATCTAAGGAGCTCTTCCGATCTAGAATGACCAGGTGACACTATATAGTACGGATAAAAGTCCTTAACATTATCAATTTGATTGATCAATTAGGACAACGAGTTTTGTCATGGATGGAGAGTTGACCAAGATTTGATCTTGCACTCACTCCCTCGAACTCCTTTCACAATTGTTGTGAATTTTTCATATGAATAAAGCTAGATATCGGCCTCATTTGATTTGTTTAACATATTGAAAAATGTTGAGAGTCACTTTCAAACCAAGAAAGATCAAGTCTTCTTGGTAGGGGCCAAAGGATCTTCTCGAAAGAAGAACGATTCAAAGAAGGTAAATAGAAAGGCATAAACAAAGGATAATAAGAACAAAAGCGTCACGGATAGCAAAGGAGTTTGCTTCCACCGCATTAAGCATGGACACTTGGAAAGAAACTGCAAGAAGCATCTTCTTTGGAGGCTAACCAAAGAAGCTTAGTGAAGTTTCGGTTCAATACGAGTTTTGTTCATGATTGAAATAAATTTTTCTTTAAGTCAAGGTTCTACTTGGGTATTGGATCTGACTTTGGTTATCATAAATATAGATTTATGAAGGGACCAAGGTATAGTAGAAAGCTAAACAAATATAAGTAATCCTATGTGTTGAAAATGAAGCAAAGGTTCTTTGCATTAGCCATAGGAACTTATAGTTTAACAAAGCATCTGAAGCAAGTCTATTAAGTCAATAAGTTGTTATTGTATTCCAGTTCTCGTTGAAAATATTATTTCCATTTTATTGTTGGACAATGAAATCTTTGGTATTATAATTTAGAACAATTGTTGTTCTATTTATAATAAAAATGTTTTGTATAGAACTGGAATATTACTTAATAAATTTTGTATACTTGACTTACATGAAAATAATTTTGCATATTGAACAAATTAGTATAAGAAAAGGAGATGATCAATTCAAAGAGTTGAATGTGTGTATTTGTTGAAATACAAGTGTGAATTATTTGAAAGGTTCAAAGAATTCAAAAGTGAAACAAATTGACAAAGTATTAAGATTCTTTGATTAGACCAAGGAATAAATACTTGAGCAATAAGTTTCTAGATCATCTCAAATGGTTTTCTCATAATGGACACATCCTGATACGCAATAATTGATTGATGTATCTGAATGAAAAATCATACCTTGTTGGACATGGTACGGTCCATAATTATTTTATCGACATTCCAGTATCCTTCTAGGGTCATGTCCTAGAAATGGCTGCATATCTACAAAAGGGTAACCTCAAAATCCGGCCCCAAGACTCCATAAAAGTTATGGACAGGGAGGATTCCTAATCTTAAGTATGTTAAGATAAGGGGTTGTCCAACTTATGTGAAAAGGTTTCAAAGGATAAGCTTGGGACAAAATTTGACATGTACAGATTTGTGGGACATCCTAAAGTAAGTTTAGGGTATATGTTCTATAATTCTACTTAGCAAAAGGTGTTTATTCTGAAAACACATTTGCCTTCTAAGATAAAGGTGTTTATCATTGAAGGGACTAGTGGGAGGATAATAGATCTTGAAGAGTTCAAGAACCACAAAATACTATAAGTCAAATAAGAGGAACTCGTAGATAGACCTGTTATACCACAACCAGATCGTAAGTCCGGAATAGTACAAGAAGATACCTAGGAGGTATGGATTCATCATGGATGATGATGATGAGGTACGATCATAGAAGATGATGATCCGAGTTACATTCGATGAGGTAAGACTTCTAGTGTGTACAAAAGGGTCGATTGGGGAGGCGCATTGACATTCCTAATATTATATGTTGATATACTACGGATAAGGAATGACATACTAATGCTACAATCAGTAAAGATAAAGTTGTCTAAACATTCCTCCATGAATGATTTGGGAAGAGTATCTTAATTGGGGATATAAATCTATATAGATAGATTTAAGAGGATGCTCGACTTAACCCAAGGAACGTATATTCATTTGATGCTAAAGTCGTTTAGCATGGCAAGCTCCAAGAGATGTTTCATGTTGATGAGCCATGGAGTGTATCTCTCTTAATAGTCCCCACAGACTCCTAAAAAGAGAGGTCGCATGAGTGACAATCATGCATGCAATGAAATGTACTAGACCTGATGTTGATCAGTCATATTCTAGAGAAGATCACTGTAAGACAGTGAAAAGCATCTTAAAGTTCTTAACCGGCACTAAGGATGTGAGCATACATGGTGGGTCTGAGTTAAAACTAGAGGGCTTAACAGACTCAGCTTTTTCGACGCACCAAGATGACGTAAAATCCACTTAAAGGTAAAGCGTTATCTTGGGCGGTGGTGCGATGAATTGGAAAGGTTCCAAACAAAAAAGAGTTCTTTGGTTTAGTGATAAAGACAAAGTATATAGCTATAAATGAAGCTGCAAAGTTGATTGTTTGGATTAAAAGTTCATTACGAGAACCAGAGAAATAGTTCCTAAGTCTCATCTTGGATCTAAACATGTGTTGTGGCACTTTCATTTGATTATTAGAATCATTGAAAGATGGGAAATCACTATAGATATAGTGGACTCTCAAGAACAACATTACATATCCATTAACTAAAGCTTATCCAACGATAGGATAATCGTCACTTAGAGAAGAAGAGTATAAGATACCATGGCGATTGGCTTTAGTGCAAGTGGGAGATTGAAAGTAGTATGCACACAAAGCCAATCATGTTTGATGATAAAGCATATACTTTGTAACAATCTTATTCATTTATTAATAAAAAGTATTAATTTATTAAAGGCTTTTAATTATCTACATGATCTTTGTTTTATAATATGTGATAAACCCATAGTTTTAAGCAATGCTTTTAGAATAATGATGATGATCATTCTAATGAGATCTAAATTCTTAGAAAGATTAAAACTAAAATAGTTCCCAATCATTGGATTACTAAATTGGGAATTAGTGAATCCGGATAGATTGGTACATCGTTGCTTGCTTCATTGGATGAGGATGATTGATCTCACGATCATTTGTGTGGAGACACTAAAGCAAGTATGTAGGTGCGTATTAGAGAATAAGTTCACTTTGAACGTGGCTCGCTAAGGAATACCTAATGGAGTTTTATTTGCACCGTCAATAGAATTCCAAGTAGTGATAGTAGTCTGAGTAATCCTTGGACTTGAGATCATCATAGTATCTTGTGTATGATGAGTTATACTTTGACTTATTCCTTAAGACCCTTAGGGTATATCAAAGGGGTATGCTTGGGTATAACAAGTTGTACATGGAGATAATGTATGATCAATAAAGAATCTACCACTTCTAATAAAAGAAGAGAAATGTCTATGTGATTCGATAAATGACAACCCAAGAGTAGTCCTTGGCAAAGCGTAATGAAATTAGAAAGGAGTTTCTAATTTGCATTATTTGAGTTGTGCATTTAAGAGTCGAAATACATATAATTAAATAAAATAAGACTTGACAATAATTCCATGTCTTATATTTAATTGGGACATTGTATGGTGGAAGGATTGAATTGTCTGCGGTAACTATTTACTCAAAGGTTCTTTAATGATTAATGTTGAAATCTATATTATCCGGAAAGTCGTTGATCGCTAGGGAGGCTTATCCTATTGTAGAATAAATATTATTTAAATAAATTAATTATTTAATTTATTTATTTAAATAAGATTAGAATTGTTCTAATTGATTTATTCACAACCTGGGTTTAATATGGAGAACCTAAAGGGTCACACCATAAAAGGAAGAATAATTATTTAAGAAGTAAATGGCATAATCGTAATAATATAATATGTATATTTAATTTAATCTATGGTGATAGAATAAATTAAATAGCTTAATATTATTATTTAATATTTTAGAAATATTAAATATAAATTAATAAGAGAGTCTTATTAATATTATTACAATTATTATTATTTTAATTTCTAAAAGAGTTTAGGAATTAATTTAATATAAGTACTCTCATTTATTCCTAATTGGATTAGGAAGAAAAATTAGTTAAAGGAGTTTAATTAATTATCCCTAATAAGATTAGGGAGCTTAATTAATTAAAAGAATTAATTAATTAAAACTCAATTCCTTAATTGTTAAGGTGGGTTGCCCACATCTATAAATAAGAGGAGTCTTATTATGGGTGGTAATGGATTGTTGACTTTTTCAACATACGACATAATTCCAATTGTTGGAAGAGTACACCTTTTCTATAGAGATAGAAAAACTAGGGTTTAGCCAACCGCCCTTCTTCTTGAATTTTATTCTTCCTTGGTGGATCACCTCTAGAGGCCAAACATTTGGGTGGCTAACGTTGATCAAAGGAAGGAACCAAACCCGGTGGATTCAAGATTGAACGCGAAAGGATTTGGAGGTGAACTTGTACCTGAGGAAGCTCGATCTTCAAGGGTATGATTTTATTCTTTATCTTTTCGTTTAATTAATAATTATGCATAAAGGATGATCCCGTATATGGTTTGTAAATTTTTCAACTCGATTTTACACGCTCGCACTTTTATGCAATTTGATTACATATGAATATTACAAACCTAACATGAGGATGGTATCTTAATCAATCAGAAATCGTGCCCATAGCTTTTTGCAAGCTAACCCAAAATCTTGAAGTGAATCTTGGGTCACGATCCGAAACTATGGATACAGTGCATGCCATGCAACCTCACAATCTCATTCACGTACATACTAGCAAGACGTTCAAGGAATAAGTCTCCGTGATCGGCAAAGAAATGAAACACTTTTTGTTTAATCTATCAACAATAACCCAAATAGCATTAATGCCTTGAGAAACCGTAGGAAGACTTGTAATGAAATCCATGGTAATGTGTTCCCACTTCCATTTCTAATCTCAAGTGGTTGCAACAACACTTTAGGTACTAGATGCTCCGCCTTTACACGTTGACAAGTTAAACACATCGAGATAAACTTTGCAATCTCTCTTCATATTGTTCCACCAAAATGTATGTCAAAGATCACGATACATTTTAGTACTTCCAGATGGATTGTAAATGGTGTATTGTGTGCCTCCATCATAATCTTGTTACTTCAAATCGAGTCGTTAGGAACACAAAGTCTAGAGTGGACTCGAAATATTCCTTTTTCATCAATTCTCGCCCTAATAGCTCCTTCTTGTACTTTCTTCTTCATACGCGCATCGGCTCGGATTGGGTGGCTTGAACCTTCACTTTTTCTATTAAAGTTGGTTCTACACGTATACTTGACATCATCGCACTTGTTCCTCGCATATGATCTTCTAGTCAACGCGTCGCCGGCTACCACGTTCGCTTTTCCGGATGGTATTGAATAGTGTGGTCGTAGTCTTTCAATAGCTCAAGCCAACGTCATCGCCAGCGTGTTGAGTTCTTTTTGAGTGAAGAAATATTTAAGGCTTTTATGGTCCGAATATATCTCCACTTTCTCCCATATAGATAGTGCCTCCAGATCTTTAGCGCGAAAATGACTCGCTTGACTAACTCTAGATCATGAGTAGGATAATTCCTCTCATATTCTTTAAGTTGTCATGAGGCATAAGCTATGACTTTCCCACGTTGCATGAGAACACATCCTAACCCTTTGCACAAGCATCATCAGAGATAACAAATCCATCCGAACCGGATGGTATTGTTAGAACAGTCTTAAAATAAGTCTCCTCTTAAGCTCTTGGAAACTCTTCTCGCGATTCTTCGCTCCAAACGAATTTTGTATCCTTCCGAGTTAGCTAGGTTAATGGAGTAGCGATTCGAGAAAACCCTTCCACGAATCTCCGATAATAACCAATTAAGCCCAAAAAGCTACGTGATTTGATCATCGACTTCGTTGCTCCCCAACTTTGTATTGGTTCAATCTTCACGGATCAACAGATACTCCATGTTTCGACACCACGTGCCCAAGGAATGCTACTTCCTCAAGCCGAACTCGCATTTCTTCAATTTGGCATATAGTTTGTTTTCACAAAGCCTTTGGAGTACCGAAATTTTCAAATGGTGCTCATGATCTTCACGACTTTTGGAATATATGAGGATGTCATCAATAAAACAAAGAACGAACCGATCTAAATATTCCTTAAATACTCGGTTCATCATATCCATAAAAGCCTCGGGAGCATTAGTCAATCCGAAAGACATGACTAAGAATTCATAATGCCCGTCTTCGAGTTCTAAAGGCGCGTCTTTGGAATATCCTCGCCTCTAATTTTCAAATTTGATGATATCCGAATCGAAGATCGATTTTTGAAAAGAATTGTGCCCTTGCAAATCGGTCAAACAAGTCATCAATACAAGGTAGAGGATACCTATTCTTGATGGTGATATGATTCAATTCCGATAGTCAATACAAAGTCGCATACTCCGCCTTTCTTCTTTCTTTACGAATAAAATAGAGCACCCCCCAGGAGATGTACTAGGACGAATGAAACCAATGTCCAACAATTCTTGTAGTTGGACCTTTAACTCCTGAAGTTCAATAGGAGCCATTCGATATGGGGTTTTAGAAATGGGCTTTATGCGGTTCAAGATCAATAAAGAATTCAACTTCACGTTACGGGGTAGGCCGGGAAGTTCTTCAGAAATACGCCGGAAAAGTCAATAACAACGGAAATATTATTCAAATTTGACGTGTCTTTATTCAAATCCATAACATGGGCTAAGAAAGCTTGACATCCGTTTTTCAATAAACAAATAGCTTTATGATTAGATATGATGGTGATTGATTTTAATGGTTTAGTTGCTTGAATTCGTATAACAGTCAAGTTAGGAATATGAAAACTAACAACCTTACGAAAATAATCAATTTTGGCATGATGAGTAGTTAACCAATCAATCCCTAAAATCACATCAAAAGCAAGTATCTTTAAAGAGATAAGGTCAACAGTAAAGGTGATGGTGCCAACTTGAATCAAACAAGATTTATAAACAAAGTGGATGTGATGAAAGTTTCTCCTAACTGAGTTTCCACGAGATAGGTCAAAGTCTAATTTCTCCGGAGTCAAGTTTAAACGTTGAGCACAAGCGGAGAGAGATAAATGAATGGGTAGCACCCCATCAAGTAAGGTATAAACTTCGCAAGAATTTATAAATAGCTTACCCGTGATCACCTCGTTTGGGTTCCTCGCATTTAGACCGATCACAACAAACGCTCTTCCGTGAACTGCTTGACTTTGACTTTTTCGGGATGTTCTTTTGAGTCACCGTCCCATTGAACTAGGTTTCGCTATCAGATAATCTCGAAGCGATATGTCCTTCCTTACCACAATTATAGCATACCTTGAACTGTTGTGGCGCTTTTGACCGATATGTCCCTCTTTCCGCATTTATAAGCATATAATGACCGGTGGTCGTTCTCCTCCCTTAGAACCGATTCTTTCGCTTAAGACTTCTGCGTCTTCATATAATTCATTAAATTTCCTCTTTTAAAATCTCCTCCGACTCGCTTCTTCTATTTTCATAGCTATGATTACCACCGTAGTGGTTACCATTTTGTCCGTCTGCTTTCTTTCTCCGCCGGTTATCGTTATTACGCTGACCGCTATCTCTCGTATGATCCTCGGTTATGGTCCTTGGTTGAACATACTCGTTATCTCGCTCTAACAATTG
The DNA here is from genome assembly GCA_020205615.1 of Panax quinquefolius. NCBI lineage: Eukaryota > Viridiplantae > Streptophyta > Magnoliopsida > Apiales > Araliaceae > Panax > Panax quinquefolius. The sequence goes on along the minus strand of CM035160.1, from coordinate 129,537,978 downwards.
AGCCCTCATTAACAACATCCTAATAGAGAGAAAATTTATGAGAAATGAGATATTGTCGTATCTTGGGTTTCAAACCTCTCGAAATATCCGCGTCATACGTTCCTCATTCTCCACCAAATGAGGTCTGAAACCTTGATAACTCGCAAACTTTGCCTCGTCTTTGAGACAACGTTATGTTGTTTTGTTCTAATCTGATGAACTCCACTTCCTTCATATGACGAACACTTTTAGGAAAGTATTTGTCATTAAATAGTTTCAAACGCCTCCCAAGAGACATGCCGAAAAGTGCCGGATGTGTACGCTTCACGCACTCCCACCAAGTAGTATGCCTCGCCACGGAACATAAAGGTGGCGAATGGAACCTTCTTTCTCCGTGCATCCCAAGACATCGAATATCTTGGTAATTTGCTTGACCCATGTTTCCGCGCGTGATCGGATCTGGCTTTCCTTTAAATTCGGTGGTCCCAACTCTTTGAATCTTGGTCGTGTGATAACCCATGAATTGCTATCATTTCCTCCTCAGATTTTGAACACGAAGTTTCCTCGTGCGATTTTGCATGAACTGCAAAAGCTTCTAAACATCCCTCGTTCATCATCTCGCCAATTGGTGTTGTTCACGGAGGAACATTGTCGACTGTTTGACGTTCTCCTCGTTGGTGAGTACAAAGCGTCTCCACGGTCTCATTTCCATTGTTAATATTCTTAGTCAACATTCTCAAATACTGTCATAAAACAAGGGTTAATTAAGGAAATCAATATTCACATAATATCCCTATATCACCAACTAACAAATATGCTTAGGTAGGACACACTAGCGAAGGATTTACTCGTCTCTCCCCTCCTAGTTCTATTCCCCGATCTCCGCCAGAGATCATATCCCTAAGCTCTGATACCAACTGTGATGCCCCCAAAATAGGTATACATCACCCCATTCTCGAGTTGTCAATACATAGTGCATGTAAACAACTAAAACTTTATTATTACAACATATAAACCGTGAGTTTGAATACGAGATATTGCCATCTAGACAATATCCACATGCAAATAAATCCCCATCATAATTATTGATACATTATTTTACAAAATGGTGAGGACTACTAAACAACTCTCTGTAACCTTCCTTCCATACCCCGACTAGTACTCGCTACATTCTCGCCTCCCCCGAAGAAAAAAATAGAACAACAAGGAAAAGGGTGAGCTCAACTAGCCCAATAAAGAATATTATGACTAAGATAATATACAACAAATTATCATTAGTCTTCAACAGAAAAAAAACTAATAGAATACAATAGACAACAAGTTTTAAACCAATATTCATGAATGAAAATAATAATTCATTAGAAGAGTTAAGTAGAGAATGCAAACTACTATCTTCTATGTATGAATTTAAAAGTTCGTCGCCTATCTTTTATCCTCAGTAACATCAATCAATATACATCCGAATTAAATATTCATCTTTGCACTACTGAGCCAAATATATTCATCAGTTGGTCATGTTCATCTAAACACCTGTTCATCTTTGCACTACGGGTCGAAGATATTCATCAGAAATCATTCATGTTTACACTACAGGCCAAAGATATTCAATAATATCATCATTTAAGACCGAGGATGATGAAAATATTTTTAAAGAAACGAATCCAAAGAAACAAAATGACAAGGATTAAGGATTAAGTACTTTGTTTTATCCATGTCCAACAATACCTCAAAAATAATCATAGTGGTGTAAAATTCAAGAATGATCAAAACATGGATACAATCAAAGCTAGTATCCGAATAGATATTTTTGAACGAAAAGGAAAATTTTCATTTTTCGATGAATAGTCTTGATTCGTAAATAGTGTCAGATATCGTGAATAAAGTCGTAGTATCGTGAATAATAAGTAACTCTACACACCAAAAGTTCCAAATTTGATAAAACTTCAGATCAATATTTCAAAGATAATGATATTGAAGAAATAATATCATTACTGAAAAAATAATATCTCTTACCTCACAAAGATGACAAGACTTTTATTGAAACAGGATATGATATAAAGCATGACTTGAACTTGCAGACCGAGTATAATAATACTCAAAATATACTCAAAATACTCACAAGAATACGCTCGATAATATAGAGAGAAAAAACTTCAGCTTCTGGTGTGATTTTCAATTCTAACCTAAGCACCTATTTATAGGAAAATGCTTTAGAACACCAAAGCGAGAAAATTTAATAAATTAATATATATATATATATATATATATATCAAATTCATACGCCTACTTTAGAATTCAACTCTAGCATTTCCCACATGCCACCTTCTAGAAAAGTAAGAAAAAATATTTTCATAAAATAAATAATTAAAACTTTCAAAAAATCAATTATTTTGAGCTTGAAACTTCAATAATTCATAATAAATAGTCCTTTTATCAGAAAATTCAATCTCGCGACTTTTTATAGGAAATTCAATTCTCTACAACTTTACGTAAGAGAGTTTTCCCAAATTCCAAATAGAAATTGACCAAATCCACAAAATCCAAGGCGATTTTACAAAGTTATAATCAAATTTTAGTCAAAATGGGGTCCACCGACATGTTTAACATGTTTTAAACATTTATTGCAATGTAAATACTCTTCCTCCTCGTATACTCATATATCCCACATTCGTTGTAAAATATCACCATTATTATATTATTAAAATATAATAATATATTTAAATGAATTATTTTATCGTAAAAAGATAAAATTTCAATTTTCAACAATTGTCACATTAAAATTTTCTCCATCTATATCCACATAAAATCAATATTTTCCTCATCATATGAATCAATAATTAATTATTCACAAATAATATTACGTAATCACAATATCGACAACCGCACGGTTCAGGAAAGAGGGCTTTCAATAAGAATTTCTCCTTCTTGGCGCCGTAATTAGGTGACCAAACCTCTCCTTAGATGTAACTTTTAGACATTGCCAATAATGTTATCTAATAATATTATTCGATAATATGAATTATTATTTCGATAATGAAAAATAATGTGTAATGACAATTATTGAAACAACAAAGAATATAAAATATCAACGCAAAATTATTAAATCAATAAAATAAAATATTTGATAAGAATTATCGTAACCATTATTGAGTAGTGCCTTCTTACGTAAGAATCAATAATTGGTGCAATACTGTGCTCTTCTTGTGTTTTAACCACCGAGTATTTTAACAAAGATAATTCAGAATAACTACGCCCATTATTTTTAAACAACTTATATTTGTCGTTTTCTTCATCCAATCGCTTTCCGTTATGGGGCCAACAAAAGACTGCGTCGTCGTACGAATATTCTCCGACAGCAAGAATATTCCACGACCAAACGAATATTCCTCGACAACAATGAATATTTTATAACCACTTGCTTATTTTGAAATATTTGCGTATTTTACCCATAACTATCCACATTAATCAAATCAACCCTTACTATTTCAAAATAGAGAAAATTAAATTTCATTAAGAATAAGTTGGGGGGTCTTACAACCTCCCCTCCTTATGAAATTTCGTCCTCAAAATTGACGTACGTACCTGGTGTTTCGAAAAGGTGAGGATACCTCGCTTTCATTTTCGTTTCCAATTCCCAGGTCATTTCCTCTATAGCATGATTCCTCCACAAAATTTTAACTTGTGGTATGACCTTTGCGCGTAGGACATGCTCCTTCCTATCCAAGATCTTAACAAGTACTTCCTCATACGTTAAGTCTTCGGCTATTTCGTCCGGTTCTAACTCTATAACGTGGTTCGGGTCTTTCACATATTTACGAAGTACAGATATGTGAAACACATTATGAACACGAGACATACTCGGAGGTAACGCAAGTCTATAGGCTACATTTCTTACTCGGAGGTAACGCAAGTCTTTGCAATCTCTCTCTTCATATTGTTCCACCAAAATGTATGTCGAAGATCACGATACATTTTAGTACTTCCAGGATGGATTGCAAATGGTGTATTGTGTGCCTCCATCATAATCTTGACTTCAAATCGAGTCGTTAGGAACACAAAGTCTAGAGTGGACTCAAGTATTCCTTCTTCATCAATTCTCGCTTAGGAATAGCTCCTTCTTGTACTTTCTTCTTCATATGCATCACCCCTGCCTGCGGCTCGAGACCTTAACTTTTTCTATTAAAGTTGGTTCTATGCGTATACTTGACATCATCGCACTTGTTCCTGCGTATGATCTTCTACTCAACGCGTCAGCTACCACGTTCGCATTTCCAGGATGGTATTGAATAGTGTGGTCATAGTCTTTCAATAGCTCGAGCCAAAGTCGCTGCCGCATGTTGAGTTCTTTTTGAGTGAAGAAATATTTAAGGCTTTTATGGTCTGAATATATCTCCACTTTCTCCCCATATAGATAGTGCCTCCGGATCTTTAAGCGAAAATATCGGGCTGCTAACTCTAGATCATGAGTAGGATAATTCCTCTCATATTCTTTAAGTTGTCATGAGGCATAAGCTATGACTTTCCCATGTTGCATGAGAACACATCCTAACCCTTTGCTTGAAGCATCATTTGTAGATAACAAATCCATCCGAACCAGATGGTATTGTTAGAAACAGTCTTAAAATAAGTCTCCTCTTAAGCTCTTGGAAACTCTTCTCGCATTCTTCGCTCCCAAACGAATTTTGTATCCTTCCGAGTTAGCTGGGTTAATGGAGTAGCGATTCGAGAAAACCCTTCCACGAATCTCCGATAATAACCAGCTAAGCCCAAAAAGCTACGTACTTCAGTCACCGACTTCAGTTGCTTACATTAAAAATGATGTATTTGAAACTATTGATAATGAAGCTATCTTAGAACATTTTCAAGCTATGGGGTCTAGGAAGATAGCATTGTAATTTGAAAACATTATTATGATTAGTTAATATTATGATTAGTTCAAATTTTCTTTATTTAAATTTAACAAAAAAATCAGTTAAATCCGCACCCGCTGGATAAAATTCCTGGATACGCTCCTGCGACCAACATTAGCACATATATCATCTTTCACAGTGGTATCTGCTTACATATGGACTTGTATAGCAAAAGACGCGATCATGATCGAGAGAAGGCGCATGACGAAATGAACGTCAAGACTTTGGTTTTCTATGGATTATCGTGCTTCGTTTGGATCCTCCGATACCGCCACCTACTTTGGTAATTGCTTGGTGCCTTGTCTTTACAACCATGAAAACCATAATTAGTAGGGGAACAAGGGCTTGTAACTACAGCTGAACTGATCGGGAAGGAAATTCGTTTAAGGGTGGAGCGAGGGGTGCTGAATGGTGCAGATAATTGGCAGCTGGAATTTGCAGGAGTGGTGAAAGGGGAACAGACAATGGGGGTTTTTGGTTCGCCAAATTTCGATTATTATAATAAGATAGATTTTGGTTGGGGTAAGGCCAAAAAGTTCGAATTTATTGAGGAAACATTATCCCTCTCAAGGTGCAAGGATTCGGAAGGGGGCCTGGAAATTGGGTTGATCATGCCTAAGAAGGAGATGGATGTATTCTCTACCATCTTCACCAAAGGCCTCTTGATTAATAAGTAGGCTAGTTATTTTCGAGCCAAAATCTTGAGTTTTTTAGTGAATCAGATCATCTGCTATCTTCTTAATTAGATTGTGGGAGAATGAAATTGGAATAATTTGTAGCATAATTATTCTACTATTCATCAATCTCTTTGATTTTCTTGCTTTTTCATCTCTGATCAATCCCTCTTTATCCTTTCTTCGAGATCTTTTCGCTTTTATTGATTCGTGTTTAATAGGAAAATAGTTGCCTTGCTCTATGCATCTATTGGTACACTTGAGAAAGAATATCATAATATTAAAGGCGACTGAAGGAATAATATGATCCATGTAATGACATATTTACACAAAAACGAAAATTAAATCCGTATCTCTAAAGCGTGATAGAACTTTTTAGTGCGGAAAGCTCTTTGCAATTGATTGTCCTCTATAACCCAACAACATCTCCGAACTACAATAAAAGAATGGAGCTCAAATTCACGATTTGTAACAGCTTAGAGTTTGGTCTGTATTGGAAAGGTCACTGATAAAACTTTCTAGGGTTTTGGGCCAACTGATTAATTGTGATCCAACCGAGGAGAGGATGCGTGAGTCTTATAGGCAGAAGTAGTTTAAACCACTTCTCTCAATCTCTCCAACTCTGAGTTACGTAAATATTTAGTCAATCTCATAAGTTGACTAATAAACCAAATGGGTCGGACCCTCCATGGGCACCCCATTTGGTTACCCAAAATCTAACATCTCCCACTCACAGGCCTCAGGCCTTTTGTGCTTGTCTAGGTCCAAGGAACATAATCGATATTAATTGGTCATTTTAAGGACCCAATTGACGAAAAATAAACTTTAAGGATGACTTTGATATTTGGTGACAACTTGAGACAGAAATGTCATTCAACCCGTTTGATTTTTATTCCATGTGGGAGATGGTGGAATAAAATACATTCTAATGGAATGGATATTTGTGAGTCTGGCCACCTCCATCAACAAGCAAACACATAATTCAAATGATTTTATAATTATTGAATCAAATAATCCTTAAAGGGATTCTATAGTGTAAGAGCAGAAAGCTCGCCTCATACTTCCTTGGACCAAGTTGTAGAAAATTTAAAATATTGTTTTAGAATTTTAACTTGTAAAAAATTTGTTTGAATTACTTAAGCGGTGGTTTAGATCTTTTGCTTAATAGCCGTGTCATATCATTTTCGAACAACATTACTAAGATTCAGAAACAGCTGTTTCGAAACAATACAAAGTAATACACACATTCTTTAGGCGACATTTCACTAGTTCAGTAATGCTTTTTACAAAAAGGCAGCTCATTGGCATGTCTATATGCCACATTGTGTACATAAAAGCCCCATGTTTGTGCATTCAGCTACACACTAATTCATCATTAATCAAAACTTTTAAAAGTTGCAATATTCATTTTTGTATTGACTAAAATTAAAAAAGAAAAATCTTGTCAATTGTTGTTGTTTTTGTTGTTAATTACTTCATTACTCTATAGTGGATCATGAAGTTCAGGGGTAGTAGCGGTATCGCCAACCCGGTAGGGAGTATCAAAAAGGTTATTGCGAAGGACATACAAAAAAACGGATTCGGTTAGCATGAAGTTCATTTTTAGGTAAGTTGGTCAATTGACCAATAGAATGCTGACGGGTAAAATGCAAGGTTGACCACTGAACTTTAAGGGTTTTTGGGTATTGGTAATTTTTTCTTTGGTCAACGCAAATCGTTCTTTTCTATTAAAAATTTGGACTGTGGTGCGCGCGCCATTTCATTTGCGTTGATTGCTTCTCACGCTTTCTACGTGACACACGATGGCGGCATCTCGACGTCGATCTCTAAACCTAGAGGTTGAAATTTTAGTCCAATGACCAACTAAGCTACAAGGCCTAGTTATTATAATTTTGCAAGGATTAATATGTATAACTAAACAATTAGATCCCCAAATTATATAATACCAATAATATTAATAATAATTATACTAATAATAAAAATAATTATAATAATAATAATATTATTAATAATAATTATAATAGTAATAATTATACTAATAATAATTATAACAATAATAATAATAATAATAATAATATTAATTATACTAATAATAATAGTAATAATTATACTAATAATAATAATTATAACAATAATAATAATTATAATAATAATAATAATAATAATAATAATAATAATAATAATAATAATAATAATAATAATAATTAATATAATTCATTCTACACCAGGAAATCAATCGGAAATTTTGCCTGGCTCATGGCGGGACTGAGCATGCCGTGCAGAAGAGTAAGCCGAAAGTGCTGACCCAGTCATGCTCAGTGAATGCTTAGCAAGATCTACACTCTTCTCGTCAACAATTAATATTAGTATTATTAGTATTATTATTATTATAATAATAATTATTATTAGTATAATTATTATTATTATTATTATTAGTATAAATATTATTATTAGTATAATTATTACTATTATAATTATTATTATTAGTATAATAATAATTATTATTATTAATATTAGTATAATATTATTGTTATTATTAGTATAATTAATATTATTATTATTATTGTTATAATTATTATTATTAGTATAATTATTACTATTATAATTATTATTATTAGTAGTAGTATTATTAATATTATTATTATTATTATTAATATTATTATTATTATTATTATTATTAGTACTACTACTACTACTACTATTATTATTATTATTACTATTATAATTATTATTATTATTATTATTATTATTATTATTATTATTAGTGCTACTACTACTATTATTATTATTATTATTACTATTATTATTATTAGTATTATTATTAGTATTATTATTATTATTATTATTATTATTGTTATTATTATTATTAGTACTACTATTATTATTATTATTATTATTAGTACTATTATTATTATTACTATTATAATAATAATAATAATAATAATAATTATTATTATTATTATTACTATATTATTATTATTATTATTATTATTATTATTATTATTAGTATTAATATTATTATTGTTATTATTATTATTATTATTAGTACTATTATTATTATTATTATTATTATTAGTGCTACTATTATTGTTATTATTATTAATAATATTATTATTGTTATTATTATTATTATTATTATTGTTGTTGTTTTTTTTAATTTACCTAAAATTATGTATTTTGGAGATTTGTTTTGTCTTTTAATTTGGGGATCTAATTGTTTAGTTATAAATATTAATACTTGCAAAATTATAACTACTAATCCTTGTAGCTTAGTTGGTCATTAGGCTAATTTTTCAAACTAGAGGTTTTGAGTTCGAATTTGTGCAGCTACAAGTTTGTGGGAAAAAATTCAAAAATTGCCACGTCAGCTCGTCCATGTGTAAAATAAAGAACGTCATATCTTCCACGTGTGCAATGTAGGCGTCACGTAAGCAAGTCAACGCACATGTGGCGCCTGGGGCTCAAAGTCCAAATTTTTTAATAAAAAGGGGCTCAATTTGCGTTGACCAAAAGAAAATGGCTCAATACCCAAAAACCCTTAAAGTTCAGTGGTCGACTTTGCATTTTACCTGAATGCTGACACACATAGAGCCTCGTCTGCGTGTCAGCACTCTATTGACCAATTGACCAACTTACTCAAAAATGAACTTCATACTAACCACTTCCCAAAAAAACCCGTCAAACTCAGCTCGTGGAGAAGACTATCGTGTGCGGCAGGGGTTATCCAACCTAGAAGGGCCTCGATTGATCTCATCAATGGATTTAAGTTCTTAATTGAAGAGCCTAAAAAGAAGATTAAAGTGGTAGCAATCAAAGAGGAGATGCTAGCTTAAGAGACCCAAGAATGATGGTCACCACGGGAAGACAATGCCTCAACAGATTAAGTTGGTGATTCCACTACTACCCCTAGAAGAACTTCATGATCCACTATTACCTTTTCAGCCTTGGAATTAGGGGTGCTCATTTTTTCTGCTTTTGGTTTTATCGAATCCGATTGAAACCGTGACTATATGATCTCAGCTTTTTTTCGCTTTTGATTTTTTCTAGATCTGGGTTTTCGGTTTTTATACTTTTCTTGCACTCTAGTGGCGGTAATGAAAATTTTGAATTCTAAGAATCTGAAAAAACCGAAAAAAGAACCGAAAACCATACAAATAATATAACCTAAATAGAAAAAAAAATTGTAATTTAACCTAAGATCAAAAGCCTATATTCTAAGATAATCGAAAACCATACAATTTCTTTTTTATATTAAATTTATTAATATAAAAAAATTATTTTAATTATCGGTAGAAACCGAAAACCGAACCGAAAAAAAGCAAGATTGATTGTCAGGTATCGAATCCCAAATCAAAAACCTGTTATTCTGCATTCTGCTTTTGCTTCTTGATTTTCCTGATTTTTTGGTTCTTGACTCTATTTGGTTTTTTTGCAGACTTGGGTTTTTTTTACCGATGAGCACCCCTACTTGGAATCTTAGAGTAATGAAGTAATTAACAACAACAAAAATAACAATTGACAAGATTTTCTTTTTAAATTTTAGTAAAATGAATATTACAACTTTCTAAAGTTTTGATTAATGATGAATTAGTGTGTAGCTGAATGCACAAACATAGAGCTTTTATGTACACAATGTGGCATATAGAAACTTAATTCAATTCCTTGCCTCCATTGGTACTGCTACAAGTGTTTGTGCACTAGATCCCCAAGCATGAGTTCTAGCCGCTAGAGGAAGAAGAAAGAAAAGGAATGGCTCACCCTAGGTTTCTAGATGAAGCCTACCATTGAAGCACTTCCAATCTTGTTGAACAACCATGGCACAAGGCCATGGCCCTCCTTCTCCAAGCTCTTCCACGTCCACTCTCTTTTCTCCCTCTAGGTTGCAAGTTAGAATGAAAGATATGTTCATTGGGTCATTAGGTTGAGCCTATAACAGCTAAAATCATCAAAAAATCCGTGTCTCAAATTTGCGAAGCCTTGATTTGAAAGAATTGGAAATAAATGCTAAATACGGGTAATTTTCTACTTCGACATCTGTTGGGAAAATGACCATAACTTCTTCATACAAACTCCGATTTGGATGATTCAAGATGTTCCGGAAAGAAGAGAGAGAGATATACAACTTTCATTCTTTGAAGTCTTCGAAATCATTGCTGGAACAATGCTCAAATTGGCCATGAAGTGACTGCTCTGTAAATAGCAGTTGGTAGTTTCCAGATTTGACACCCGTTGAGAAAATGGCCATAACTCTCGTATCCGAACTTCGATTGAGGCGATTTAAGATGATCCGGAAAGAGGAGACGTTGATCTACAACTTTTATTCTTGGCGTTTGGACAGATAATGGCCGGATCATGGCAAAAACTGGGCGTCACCGGACTACTATGTTAATAGCAAACCAAAAATGTGAATTTGGCGATTCCAACCATCGACCCAAATGACATCCCATCCAGTTCCTACAAAACAAAGTAAAAACACATAAAACTAATACAAAAACACATAAAAGCAATATAAAACTACATTATACAACAATAAGCTAAAAACACACACAAACCAAATGAGATACCTTAAGACTTACAAATTATCAAGGCAAAAAGTACTCAATACTTAGGTATAAAAACAACTCATCATGGTGTAATGGTCTGAGATAATTATTATAGTAGTACTCACTATTCTGTAAATTAGCGTGACAATAAATGTAATGAGGACTTGATTTGAGTTTGGATATTGTCGTATTATATACGTTACAATATTTGTATTGAAACTCACATCGTATGTGTGGTCGATCGTATTTTGCACGACATTTTAATAATTGTAAATAAGAAAGTTTGTATTTAGATTGTGTGGTATGTATTTGACGACTTAGAATAGGTTGTATGGACCTATTTTGGGGGAGTCACAATTTCTTAGTTATTTCCAAAAAAATTCTTGGAGTGGCAACATCGTGCAAAATTTGTCCAATAGAGATTGAAACTTTTTAACTCTTGGTGCTTGATAACTAGTGCATTTAAAAATTTGTGGTCGAATTTTCTCCAAAAAAAGGGGAATGACATGAGAAAAATTATCAATGAAGATTGAGTTTAATTTATATTTAGAATGTATGGAAGTTTTAAACAGTTATTGTATTATTATTTATTATTTAAGTTATGCTCGTAGATTTAATTATTTCTGGGTTCGTTTATGTTTTGGGCTTAATTTTTAAGCATATTGAAAGTTATATGATTTTAGGATTTAGGTAATATAAATAGTTTTTAGGGTTATTATTATGGAATAACTCTTATTACAGTAGAACCTCTATAAATTAATACTCGATAAATTAATAATCTCTCTAAAATAATATTTTTTTCCCCAGTCCCGACTTGGGTTATTGGGATAAATTAATAATTTTGATAAAATAATAAAATAATAATTTTTAAAAAGACCCTTATATAAATATGTGGTCCCATCAAAATCATAAATTAAAAATTCTTTTAAATTACAAATATATCTAGGGAAATCATGTAAAATATGATTCTATTCTCGTTTGTTTTGTCTTGAAATTCAAATCTAATTGAATTTCATCATTAATTTTTCTCATTGTGTCCAAAAGTTCAGGTGTTGCATTCTCGAATTGTAATAAAAACTTGTGAAAAAGTTGTTGACGCTATGAATGCTTCCTTTCGCGTTATTGGCCCCAAAGGTATTGTATCATCCTCACAAGTATGATACATTAATTTAATAAGTATGATATATTACATTAAAAAAAGTAGACTAAATAGCATATCTGACCCTCCTATTTATCATATTTTTGCTAAACTGTTCCTTAAACTTATTTTTTAGCACAACTGTTCCTCAATGATGCATTAGTTGTGCAAAAGTGTTCATTTTCTATTTTTGGTCAATTTTCGTTAGTCAAACAAGATGTTTTCCGTTAGTCAAATATTTCTTTTGGTCAAATGTTCCCCAAACTTATCATTTTTATTTAACTTGATCTAATTAATTAAATTATGAACTTGTGCAATAAATAACATAAATGTTAAAAAATAACAAATATTCATTTTATCAAAAAAATTCATAGACTTCTTGCTTATGAAATTTCTAAAATGTTAAATTTTCCGTAATATACATTCAAGCACAAGTTTTTCTTATTTAAAAGTAAATTTTAATGCTCATAAAAAGTGCAAATTAACACACAAAATTTTATTTTTTTCAAATATTAAAATTTATGTAAAACAAACTTAGAAAATACTTGTTACAGAACGAATCTTATAATTCATATAAAAAGTATTAAAAATTATGTTAGTTATGTTTAATCAAAAAAAAATTGTTTCATAAGATTTTAAAATTGTAGGAGATTTCAAAAAATGTGTTTTAGAATTTTCCTACCTAGTTATTTTCTGACAATTATTTTAGTGTAAAATATATGATTACACCGTTTAATATTCTCAACATCTGTTTATGTTGGCCCTTATTAGGGGATTAAAACATCATTGAATATTTGGGGACCTGTTTTAGTGTCTGTTGACTTTAGTAATCCATGGTCTAGCATTTGTTCTTATTGAATTTGTATGAAAAGCTTTAATTTCTATTGGAGCATTCACAAAGTTTGATTACATAATTACATGCAATACATGTATGCCTACAATAAATAAAATCCACCTATCAGGTGAAGAATGTCGTTGCTTTTTTCATTACAGATGTAGGCGCTATTAAGATCAAATCCTAATTAATCAAAAATTGAAGTAGATTTTAATTTATAATAAAGTTGTGCGTAAGATTCATTTCGTAACAATTTTTCTTTAAATTTGTTTTAGTAAATTTTAATATTTAGACAAAAAATGAAATTTTTTTGTGTTAATTTACACTTTTTATGGGTATTAAAATTTTGTTTTTACATTAGAAAATTTTATGTTTGAATGTATATTACGCAAATTTTAATATTTGAGAAATTTAATTAGTGAAAAGTGTATGAATTTATTTTCTTGATAAAATAAATATTTGTTATTTTTGAAACTTGTGTTATTTATTGCACAAATTCATAATTTAATTAATTAGATCAAGTTGAATGAAAATGATAAAAGTTTGGGGAAACATTTAACTAACCGAAAATATTTTGTTTGACTAACGGAAATTGACCAAAAATAGAAAAGGAACACTTTTGCACAACTAATGTATCATTGAGGAACAGTTGTGCTAAAAAAAATGTTTAAGGAACTCTTTAATTAGCAGAAACATGATAAATAGGAGGGTCAGATATGCTATTTAGTCAAAAAAAGTATGATATAAACATCAATAAAATATAATAATTTTAATGTAACTAAATTTATGTTCACCGAATAGAAAAATACTCTTTAAATTAATAAATTATTAATTTATCGATTAAATAATAACTCTCTAAATTAATAAAATTTTCCAGTCTCAACAGTATTAATTTATAGAGGTTCTAATGTATTCAGATTTTATAAAAATATTGGATTGAATGACACTTCTGTCCCTTCAAGTTGTCACTCACTTTCAAAGTCGTCCTTAAAGTTTATTTTTCGTGAGTTAAGTCTTCAAACTGACATTTTTTTTGGCATTTCTGTTCCTTTTACCCGATTTGACTGTCACCCGACCTAACTCGACCCATTTATCTTTTACCCGATTCGATATTTTTTGCACTTGTCCCTCTAAGTTACTAGATTTTATTTTTAATTGGGACTATTAGTCTCGGGATTATAAAATGACTTAATAGTCTTGACATTATAATTATAATCCCGGGATTATAACTAGGATTCTTTGCAAACAAACATAGATTATAATCCCGAGATTATAATCATAATGTCAAGACTATTAAGCCATTTTATAATCCCGATTAATAATCTCAAAGCCTAAATTAAAAACAAATGGCATATATGGGATAAATAAATATATCCCAAATATAATCTTTCTGAAATAAACATAAATTTTCAAGAATATAAAATATAAATAATTTTCATTAATATTTTGAATACATGGTGGAATATGAACAATTATTATTATTACTTTGAATACATATACAAACAAATACAATATTAATTGGTAATAAATTTGTAACAAAAGATGCCGGGACCAAATTTAAGTGTGATTTTATATACGTTAGTAGATTAACATTATCTATTCTTATTAGAAAATGAATGGATAAGAATGTATTATTAACATTATCTATTCCTTATCTACTATTGAGTGTTTTTCATTCTTAAACTAGTGAATTCTACTTGTAAAGATAAATTAGTTCTTTTAAAATATTTAATATAAATTTATATACTTTTAGACATTTTTGGTGGACAAAATTTAACATATTTAAGAATATCTTTTTAAAGTCGGAGGGAGTATAACTGTATAATATTTCACAAGCATCAAAAATACCTTTATATTGATATATCAAAATAAACTCATAAGAGTAAAATAGGCTTAATAGGATTCACTCCGTGTGCAAAAGGATGAGATAAAAGTATATAAAGTGAATTAGTAAATCTAAGTCATTTAGTGATATTTATTAATATAAAAATATAAAAGTATTCATCACTTTATATAATTTTATGGAACTACTAGAAATAAAATTAGAACTTTTTATTTTTCTTAATATGTAAAAAATTATACTTTGCTCATCTTTTAAAAAACGGAAAAAATAAATATCATTTTAATCTTAATTTATTTTCAAAACTTACAAACACAAGGAAATTTACTCTCATTTCTTCAGTTATCTTTTTCTCTCATAAATTTTATAATCCCTTCCTTTATTTTATTCTCAAACTCACATATAGAATGCAAGATTAAAATGCAAAACTGTCACCTCCTTTTATTTAATTGTGAGTCCGGGTGGCAATTAAGTTTGCTTTAATGTTGACAAATCTAAGTTTGCTTTAATGTTAACACATTTAATGTTGACCAACCGTGACACCAGATGTGCGGCTGTTGAACGGACACGAAGCAGCCATGAAGGAAACGAGTGGCCTTGAAAATGTTGCCCTCGTGGTATAAAAGAACTTTTTGCCCATAGCTAATTGCATCATCAAATGGCGACTCCCACAATCTTCAAGGTGACTGTGCTCGAAAACTGTCGAGTCTCGCCACTGCCGGTCGCCGCCGATGTAACAAAGTCAATCCCCCTCTCTTTCTTGGACTTAATATGGATACCGTTCCATCCCCTAGGCAAAGTTCTCTTTTATGATATTCCACACTCCACAACCACCCACTTTACCCAAACCATTGTTCCGAATCTCAAAAATTCGCTGTCCCTTGTCCTCAAACACTTCTATCCATTGGCCGGTAATCTGATAACGGCCTCAAGCATTTCTTCAACCACCCAGCCCCAAATTCGTTACTCTGACGGCGACTCTGTTTCACTAACATTTGCGGAGTGCAATGACAATGATTATAATCATATTTCGGGGATTCACAGTCGAGATGCCGATGTATTACTTCCTCTTGTTCCTAAACTCCCACCAGCTTCATCGGAGGGAGACTGTATTGTAACCCCAGTTTTGGCTGTTCAGGTAACATTCTTTCCTAACCATGGTATCTGTATTGGGATTACTAGTTCCCACGTCGTTGCAGATGGAAGCAGTATGTTCAATTTCGTTCGAACATGGGCTTCAATTGCTAAACAACTATGCAGCAGCAGCAGAGATGATAATTATGATGCACTATTTTTGGAAGGACTCCCTTTTCATGACAGGAGTGTGATTCCGGGACTAGCTAATATGTATACCAGAAATAACAGTTCTCGATCAGCTAACGTCAATAAGGATGGAGCCAATTCTCAATCAGCTCCAGTCAATAAGGATGGAGCCAATTCTCAGTCAGCTCCAGTCAGTAAGGATGGAGCCAATTCTCAGTCAGCTCCAGTCAATAAGGTTCGAGCCACATTTATAATAGATGGAGGCAATATCCAAAGACTCAAGAACTTGGTGTCAGCCCAACGACCAACATTAGCACATATATCATCTTTCACAGTGGTATCTGCTTACATATGGACTTGTATAGCAAAAACGAGGGCCGCTACTGGAGAAGGGGCGCACAACGCAGATGAACTTCAGCACTTCGGTTTTCCTATGGATTGTCGTGCTCGTTTGGATCCTCCGATACCTGCCACCTACTTTGGTAATTGCTTGGTACCTTGTCTTACAACCATGAAGACCGCAGAATTAGTAGGGGAACAAGGGCTTGTAACTACGGCTGAACTGATCGGGAAGACAATTCGTTCAAGGGTGCAGCGAGGGGTGCTGAACGGTGCAGATAAGTGGCATCTGGAGTTTGCAGGAGTGGTGAAAGGGGAATGTACAATGGGGATTTCTGGTTCGCCAAATTTCGATTATTATAATATGATAGATTTTGGGTGGGGTAAGGCCAAAAAGTTCGAATTTGTTGAGGAGCCATTATCCCTCTCAAGGTGCAAGGATTCGGAAGGGGACCTGGAAATTGGGTTGATCATGCCTAAGAAGGAGATGGATGTATTCTCTACCATCTTCACCAAAGGCCTCTTGATTAATAAGTAGGCCGCCACCAATGTAATCAAAGCTTCTTGAGTTATTTTCGAGCCAAAATCTTGGGTTATTTAGTGAATCAGATCATCTTCTATCTTCTGTGTACGTTAATTAGATTGTGGGAGAATGAAATTGGAATAATTTGTAGCATAATTATTCTACTATTCATCAATCACTTTGATTTTCTTGATTTTTCATCTTCATCGATCCCTCTTTATCCTTTCTCTAGAGATCTGCCTTGCTCTATGCATCTCTTGGTACACTTGAGAAAGAATAACATAATATTAAAGGCAACAAATTTTGCTTACTTTGTTTGGTTATTACTAGACCTGACAATATAGTTGGTTAACTGTCGGGGTCAACCCATATTAACTGGAACCAAATGCGTTGGTTAACTATTTTTATTTATTTGGATTGATTAAAGTTTGGAATCATATTTTTAGAAAGAAATATAGTTCCAACCCGGTTAACTATTTTTCGACCCATATTTTATTCCAAATTCAAATCAAAAGTTCTTTCCATCCATATTTACATATTTAAGAAGCTCAACCACCCACCCCTACCCCACCCCACGCCACGCCACGCCACGCCACGCACCCACTCTACCCCCACCCCACCCCACCAAAAAAAAAATATTATGTGATTATGTATACACCCCTTATCCCCACCCCACCCCACCCCACCCCACTCCCACTCCCACTCCCACCCCCCCCAATAAAATAATATTATGTGATACATGTTTACCCCCACCACCCACCACCCACCCCCACCCCCACCCACCCCCACCCACCCCCCTCACCCACACCCAAAAAATAATATTATGTGATTATGATATCTCATAAGATTACTTAAGAAATTTTAAATTTCACCCCTTATATCCGTCTCTCTATCTATAGTATATATTAATTTCATTTTTTTAAAATTTTGTTTAAAAGTCAAAACATCTTAAAATGGTTAATATGATTTTTAACCATAACCATATAGTTCTAACCCACATAACCCATATTAAAAATGATTAATATGATTTTAGTTCTTAAATGGAACCATAACCATATTTTGAAAACTAAAACCAACCCATAACCATATTTTGTCAGGCCTAGTTATTACCAACATCATTCGAACTTCAAAATATTCATTTCTTTTGTTATTAGTTAGATTGACATCTTGCTTGAAAGGTTTTTGGCTTTTATGTTTCCCATTTTACGATTAGTTGTATAATGAGCAAACAGTTCGGGCTCGATTTGTATTCACTCGATTAAAAGTTCGATTCGAGCTCGACTCGAAATATAAATGAGTCAAATATGAGCAAATTTTAAAGTTCGGTAATTTACTCGAACAACCTCAAATTATAATTTTCTATTAATACTCGGATCATATTCATTCGAAAAGTTCAAACTACTCAGTCTTGATTCGAGATCGTGCTCGACTCAGTAGCTAAACGAGTTTCAATCAAACTTTATTTTATACTTGATAAATTTTGTGAACCAAATCTAAGCAACTCAATACTCGGCTCGACTCGGTTCATTTACACACCCTTAACCTAGAGTGAATGAGAATAATGGAATAAATTGTTGGATTTGTGGGGTCCAAACCATGCATGAGATTACTCAATTAAAATTAGGAGTATTTGAGCTTGGTATGTGTGAGACACATGTTGATTTATGAGTTTTATTTTAATGATGACAATATATGTTTTTGTATGGAGTTGATTTGTGATTTTCAGGTTATTGACTGATTATGCATGTATCAAGATCTCAAGTGGTCCAATGTGAAGAAAGGTTGTTTAGAGTCCCCACATTGTTAGGTCCCTAGAACTTCACCTAAGAAATCAAATGTAAGGATTTATAGCCTGATTAATTAATTGCAAGACAATTTCATTGTACTGGAAATTATTTTAAAAAGAAGGTTTCATGTGCTTAAAAGATTCAAATCCTTTAAAGTGGTTATTTTTGGAAGCCAAATCAATTCAGTTTTATTCCTTAGTTCAAAGAGCTGAAAATTCAAATTCAAATGTTGGGAAGCTATTTTTGGACACAAAATCAATTGTGAAAATACTCAGCCTTGATTTTCAAAGTCAAAGATATTTCCTTGAGCTGATTCTTTAATTCATGTTGTTGATTCTTCTAAGTCCTTTATTGCTCCGTTTCGGGTTTAACAAAACAGACACACACATGCAAGTAATATAGAGTAAGTCAAGTATCATTCCCACGGAGAAAGGCGATTCATTCTAACTTATCATGCAACAACTATATAGCTATTTCTGGCTGCTTAAACGATCGAATAACAGGTAAATTAAGAACTAGAATAATTATCAACACAAAATAACTAATTAATAAACGAAGAGATTCAAAGTGGAAATATATGGGATCCTAATGTCATTTAATGCTTCATCCAGAATGTACACCTCTTGTTAAACTTGATTGATTACTATAGACTGCTAGTCAAGGGCACGAAAGTGAAACATGATTATTTTTCAATAAATCATGTCTGAATCACACAAAATCCACAAAAGAGATAGAATTCACATGAGCATCAATATTACTTAACCCACTATATGTCTATGTGAATTACAAGCAATATCAATTTAAGTGCAAGCTCTCTTAACGACTACACATGGCAAACCGGTATATGTCTATCCGGGCTACGAATCACAAAATCCAACACATGTAAATCTCATGAACACATGCTAACATTGTCAAATCTGAACTTATAATTCCTTTTTCAATTAAATACAAGTTATTATGATAGATGGTGATTAGACATCCAAGCAATAGGCACAACCAAGTTAGGCAATCCAACTATAATCATTCAAGCGTCACAACAAGGCATACGAAACTGAACTACACAATAAACTCCATTAGAATCCCATAATGGTGGTTAGTTCATCTCTGAATCAACAACCATTATGGGATTTAAGCTAAGCATGAGAAGAAACAATGAGAACAAGGAGATTAAAGAGAAAAGAGATAGCAAATCTGATTAAATCCTGCTCCACAATGTGCTTCCAACTCAGTTCAGATCCAAAATCAAAACCAGAGTAAAACTCAATATTCACAAGCTACTAGATCTAGATAGAGAAGCTAAATAGTAGAGTATTGCTATGGAATCTCTCTAGCTTTATAAAACCCTAAAATACCAAAAGATAACTGATAAAATATATCTCTTGTAACTAGCAAATAAGTCATTATATAGAAATTATGCTAAAACAATCTTAAATAAAAAGTCAGCAATTAAAACAGTCTTGACTGGCGCGACCGCGCGGACGTGTATAAGGAATGAGGCGTGGGCGCGCCACATCTGCTTCTAGGATTCTCCCGTGGCAGCGCCACTGAACTAGCTTACTGTGGTATGCAACAACCGCATGCGGCTATGTTTTCTCGCTTTCTCGCAACACTTCCGTGCTAGTGTTCTGCTACTACACTGATGTTGCTTCCTTCTTCTTCTTTCTTCAATTGCCTTCCTCATCCATCACTTGGCTTCCTCATTCTTCATTTGACCTCTCCGATGCCCTTTCCTTATGCTCTTGCTCATCTATGTTCTTCCTTTTAGCACAAGTTCACCATGCTATGCCATTGCCATACCATCACCATGCCATTGAAGTTTCCTTTATGAAACCTACAAATAAGCATAAAAATACAATCAAATAATCCTAAAAATACTTAAGTTTGAGCAAAATTCTAGTAAGTTGGTAACTAATAAATAGGTCTAAAACCTACTTATCATGCTTATCATTTGGTCATAATTATACCAATTAAATCATGTATGCATTACGGACCAAAGATGACTTTTACCACAATATAAACATGAGAAATATGACAATGATATAAGGAATCAATCAAGTGAGATCAATGATAAATATTAGAGATTTATAATTCATTTTATCGAGAGTTCAAGATTGTCCAAATTGTCAATATGATAATTAATTGTGGAGTAAAATTCAAGAATGATATTCATGTATCAAAAATAATTTGGACAGAAAAGAAACCATGGTATCTGTATTGGAAATACTAGTTCCCACGCCGTTGCAGATGGAAGCAGTATGTTCAATTTTGTTAGAACATGGGCTTCAATTGCTAAACAACTATGCTGCTGCAGCAGCAGCAGCAGCAGTAGAGATGATAATTATGATGACCTATTTTTGGAAGGACTCCCTTTTCATGACAGGAGTGTAATTCCGGGACTAGCTAATATGTATACTGGAAATAACAATTCTCGATAAGCTAACGTCAATAAGGATGGAGTCTGTTAACACCAAGATCTTCTCCAACGTCCCAATCACGTAAGACGCCCTGATCCTGCACACTAAACACATTCAACACCAAAAGCTTGACGGCTTCGACCATCGGGGAATAAAAATGTCTAGAGTCTTTAGAGATAAAAATATCAGTTGAATGTGTGTATCTTTTCTTGGAGACTTCCTTGCTAGGTTATACTCTCTTACCCGATTTACCGTGCCACCTACTACCGTCTGACACAGCCCCCACTCCTCAGTGATCTCTGTCGACTGCATGCAGGTTGTCACCTTTTTCCCTTCACTGTGCATACTGCCGGCTGGCTATAATCCCATCCACATTAATGACCTGCAGACTTTTGGTCAACAACCATCCCTTTTAATCATTACAAGTCAAAGATAGAGATATTAAAAGATCTAGCGGGTCAGTCCATTGATCCGACCCGACCTTGTAAGGATTTAATAGGAATAAGATGATGACTAGGCCCAATAACTTAAAGACTCAATAGTGAAGACCCAATGGACTAATTAAATAAATAGGCCCAATCCATTCGGCCCAATATGAGAAATATCATGACCCAACATTGCCCCCTAGTTTTTTATCAAATAGGATATTTAATGGAAAATTATAGATGGCCCATGATATTATAGGATTTAACAAGATTGAAATGGGCCCAAAATAAGACTTACCCAAGCCCAAACGGAAATGAATTAAAATCATAAGACAATTTAAGAACCAAAAATCCAATTGAAAGGCCTAACCCGATTAATATCCGAATCTTGAATTGGACGCTGCCCGTTTGAATTCTTGATTATTACTGTCAATTAATGTGCCGCCCTCATGTACCGTGTAACCATCGGTATAAAAGATAAACTTTACCAAATTTAACAGTTTTACCTGCCAATTTGAATTTTGGACCTTTGAGCTCTCTTCTTCTCCCCAGAATTTTTCTTCCATTCTCTACGAAATCTCATCAATGGCTTCCCAAGATTCTGAACAAGGTTCACCTCTTCTAGTGACACCGATCAGTGTCGTTCCACCAAACCCAAGCCCTAACAAGGGAGCTTCAAGCTCCAATCCGACAGCTGCAACTCCTAGTAAGAATCCGGTAACGAAGCCCCTTCCCAACCCTTCTGCTTTCTATAGGAGTAAGGAACGATATTTCCATGCCAACACTCCATCGATAGTTACAGAGATTGATTTGAAGAGGATTCGACCTCGTTGTCACATTCCGGATACCCATTTGGTGAGAGCTCCCAGATCTGAAGAACGAATGTATCAACGTCATGAAGGATGGACGGTTGTTCCGGTGACCATCTTGGAGAAGGGGGTTCGGTTCTCTCTCCATGTTTTCATAGTGACTATCTTAGGGTTTATGGGTGTTGGGTTCACTCAATTGGTGCCGAACTCTTACATTTATATCCTAGCATTCATAGCCTTCTGCCACGAGCTAGGTGTCGAACCTACACTCAACTTCTTCTTTACCATGTACAAGATCGGCCAGTCCAGAGAGAAAGGATTTAAGGCCATAAGCAAGCATTCTTCGAAGACAGGAGAGAAGTTCGAGAGACTTTCATTGGTAAACACTCATTCGAGCAACATGGGATGGCATGAGAGGTGGTTTTTCGTCAAGGGACCTGAAATTACCTCTTTACCGGAATGGGCCACTGATGAGAAGACTTCTACTGACTTCAGAGACATTCCTGAAGAACGTGAGGCCAAAATGATAGAACTTTTTGACAATTTCCCCAAGGAGGAATGGAATTACGGACTTCTTTCCAAGCAGGCGTGGCTATACGACCACAAATGTAAGTATTAATTTATCTTATGAATATTTGAAAATTAATGTGATATGGATTCTGATGTAAAACTGTTAATCCTCTGTAGTAACTTTGATTAAACCGTCGTCTTCGGAGGTGAAAGACTTGGAAGATTTTTTAGCTGGAAAGTCTGCAGAAACTGTTGCCAAAACTCCACAACAGGAAGCCCCCTCCGAAGACAACCCACCCACTGAAACACACACTACCGAAACACCCACTGTTGAACCTCAAACCTGTGAACCAGAAGATGATGAACCAATTCTTTCAGAAGAAATCCTCCAACCTCTCCGAAAGAAGAGAGCCATCCGAAAACCCCGACCAATTACCATACAATCAGATTCTGAATCCATGCCAGAACCCGAATCAACCGTCAATCCAACACCTACTCGAGGGAGTTTGCTTGATTTACCTGCAGACGATCAAAAGCGACTCCTTCGAGTCAAAAAATTAAGAACTAAGATCACCCCTCTGACCCCCAATGAGCTCAGAGTGTCTTCTTTGAATGTTCTCCCCCTAACAACCCCAGTGGAGACTCAAGCTGCTAATGAAGAAGAACAAATTGAACCCAGCGCAACACCATCTCGAAAGAGGAAACAACCATCTGACAGCCAACCAAGTTCAATATTTGTCCCTTCACCCGTTCGTGAATCCACTCCGGTTCGTTCCCCTTCCCTCAAAAATATATATACAGATCCCATACCATCCCCACCTCGGGAAGAAACTGTGCCCTTCTTCTCAAGGCCTTCTGTCGATGAGTTTAAGAATGATGCTATGGGGTCTCCAACTTTATGGCCCCAGTTCAATGCGAATTTCCCCTTCCAATTATTCAATTCATTTGTCAGAGATGCCGACGAGCATCGGTTCGGTAATAGCTCCATCATGGACTTGATCAAGGAAGGCATGAGCTATCACGCCAAGGTAAATAGTCGTTTATTTATTTATTTGAAATTATGCCTATCTCTTGCAGATTTAAATGACTATCTTCGGATTTTTGCAGGCAAATGCCATCTTTGGACGTCTTCTTCCTCGATATCAAGAAGTCGAAGCTGAAGAAGACGCAGCTAGAAAAGAAAACATCATTCTGAAGTCAGCATTGGCCCAAGAGAGGAGTCAGCATGGAGATACTCTTCATACCAATGAGGGTCTTTGGAGAGAGTTAGCTCAGACTAAGGAAAATCTGAAGGCTTCCAATGATGAATTGAGCTCGGTTAAAGAGGAGCTGAAGGTGGCTAAGGTCAGTGAGCAAAAATTGGCTGACATGAATGTCAGATTTATTGAAGAGACCGAAGCTCTAAAGGCCAACAATGAAGAGCTGGTTACAACCAATCAAAACTTGGCGACACAAGTCAATAATCTTCAGGTGGAGGCCCGTGAAGAAAAAGAAAAACATTCGTCTAAACGTCGGAAGCTTCGACATAAACTGAAAGCTTTAAAAGAGCGAAGTCCTCTTTTGACCGAAGAACTGCGAAAGCATATACAGATGGAATACCGGATATCCGACGAGCTGAATGCCGAAATACTTCGGGTATACTCGGAAGGTTACAAAGTCTGTCGAGGTCGAGGGAAAGAAAAATTGGCGGCAGCTCAACTAGATCCGGCTCTGCTCGACTCCGAAGATGAAGATAATGCCTGATAATGTTACTGCTTCATTCTGACTTTTCAAGATTTATGTAAAAATTATCTGTCATTCTGGGGTTTATTTTTAAGAACTTTATCAAAAAGATTTTAATTTTATGTAATGGTTTAATATTATGGTTGGATGGATGAACGAATCTTCAAATTTATTTGTCATGGCTTCTGTTTTGATTCATTTTTTGTCAATAATTCAGTATCAATGAATTTGAATGAACTTAACTTAGACTGTGAATCAGATAAGGCATATAACGGTTGAGTTAAGAAACGAAATAAACTGAATTCAATAAACTGAACTGAGTGAACCGAACTCAATTACTTGAACAAAATAAAGTAGTGTATACTTATCATTTCTGAAGTGTGAGACAAGTCGTGTATAAGGTGAATTCGGCTGATCCTCCTTGCACCATCAAGATCTTGTTTACCACTCGGGGTAGAACAAGTATATAAGGACATTTGTTTACCACTCGGAGTAGAACAATTTTATAAGGACCATGGAATTTGTTCACCACTCACGGTAGAACAAATTCATAAGGACATTCCTGACAAAAAGGCTACCATCAAATGGTCAGCGAGTCCGACCATACCTCCTTACTTCGGTGTATATTGATTTAGCACTCGCGGTAAAAGCAATATTAAAAGGACTATGGAATTTGTTTACCATTCGCGGTAGAACAAATTCATAAGGACACTCCTGCCAAAAAGGCTACCATCGAATGGTCAGCGAGTCCACCCCGTCCTCCTCACACCGATGATGTTTGCCTACCCCGAAGGGCTTGACAAATTCATAAGGACCACATGCCAAAAAGGCTACCATCGAATGGTCAGCGAGTCCCCCCCGTCCTCCTTACTCCATTGCAAACTTAGGACAAATAGGAAGAAGATCAATTGTGAAAAAGTGAATCTTTAATTGATGATGAACAACCATGTACAGACTTCTGATAAACTGACTCGATCTCTACTGGAAATATTTTCGTAGCCTGCCAGCATGCCAAGTGTTCTTGATCTCGGATCCGTCTAATGCTTTCAGTCGGTAAGTTCCTGGCTTTGGTACTTCGATCACCTCATAGGGTCCTTCTCAGTTCGGCATCAGTTTTCCCATGTTCTGAGGTGTAGACGCTTTGACTTCTCTGAGGACGAAGTCCCCTACTTCAAATCTACGAAGCTTAACCCCTTTGTTGTAATGCTTGGAAACTCTCCGCTAGTAGGCTGCTAACTTGATCAAAGCTGTAAGACCCCGAAATTTTTTTAAATAAAAAGGAATTTCCTTTATTTATTATTTTGAAATAGTAAGGGTTGATTTGATTAATGTGGATAGTAAAGGGTTAAATACGCAAATATTTCAAAATAAGCAAGTGGTTATAAAATATTCATTTTTGTCGGGGAATATTCGTTTGGTCGTAGAATATTCGTACTGTCGGGGAATATTCGTACGACGGCGCAGCCATGTGTGGGCCCCATAACGGAAAGCGATTGGATGAGGAAAACGACAAAGTTTGGGTGGTTATAAATAACGACGTAGTTATTACTGCTTAAGACCGTAGTTATTACCAAGTAAGATCGCTGAATACCCGGTGGTTAAAATACGATGTATGGCGTGGTTGCACAAAGAAAGCACCACCATTGCATGCGATTGTTGAATTATTGATCCTTACGTAAGAAGGCACTACTCAATAATTGTTACAAAGAGTTACCGCTCAATATTTTATTTTATTGATTCAATAATTGTCATGCGTTGATATTTTATATTATCATTGCTCAATAATTGTCACCGCACAAGATTTCCCATTATCGATCAATAATTCATATTATTTGAATAATATTATTAGATAGCATTATTGGCAATGTCTAGAAAGTTCTCGCTCTAAGGAGAGGTTTGGTCACCTAATTGCGCCGCCAAGAAGGAGAGATCCTTATTGAAAGCCCCTCTTCCGGGAACAAACTTTCGTCATTATAAATGTGATTCTAATATTATTTATGAATAATTAATTATTGATTCATATGATAAGGAAATATTTATTTTATATGAATATAAATGATGGATTTATTTATTTGGTTATTAATGAAGGAATTAATGTTGAGGTGTTTTATCAAGATTTTATCTGGATTGGAGGTATTAAAAATCAAATCGTGGGTTTTGAGATATATCATGGGGTTATAATTTTTAATCCGAATTGCTGATTGTGGTAATTTTTGGTATGTTATACATACATAAGTTGAGTATATGTCCACAAATTTTGAACCGCTTAAAATGCACGAATGATTTGTTGTGAATTTTAAGAGGTGTCGGATTCTAAATTAGGTTTATAATTGATTTTGGTGGAAAATTCTAGAATTGAGTGGGCCCCACTTGTGGTTGGTGAAGAAATGTGCTGAATTTTATTTCAAATGTGGTGGGTGGCAATAGTAGCGTGTAAAGCCATCAGTAGCAGTCAAGTCTCGCTTTGACGGCTAACATTTTCCTATAAATAGAGGGCTAAGTTAGAATTGAAAATCACACCGTAAACAAAGTTTTCTCTCTTCTCTCTATATTATCGAGCGTATTTTGTGAGTATTTAGATACTTTGAGAGTTGTGCTCAAAGATAAGTTTCATTCAAAGATCACTTCCGACCTTTCCTTCCGGTACTCGATTCTTTGAGGTAAGGGATGTTATTTTCTTCTCAAATGATATTAATTCTTCAATATCATTATCTTTGAAATATTGGTTGGTACTTTTTATCAAATTTGGAATTTTTTCATGCTCGGTTACTATTCATGAGTTACTATTCACGAGTTACTATTCATGAGTTACTATTCACGAGTTACTATTCACGCGAGTACTATTCATGAAGCGTGAAGATGTTTTTTTGTGGAATTTCTATCTTTGGGTGTCGGTTACTATTCACGATACTAAGACTATTCACGATACTGCAAGACTATTCACGAATCATTTGACTATTCACCTAAAAAATGAAAATTTTTCTTTTCGTCAAAAATATCTATTTTGGATACTAGCTTTGATCAGATCCATGTTTTGATCATTCTTGAATTTTACACCACTATGATTATTTTCGAGGTATTGTTGGACATGGATAAAACAAAGTACTAATCCTTAATCCTTAATCCTTGTCATTTTGTTTCACCGGATTCGCTTTTTAAAAATATTTTCATCATCCTCGCCTTAAATGATGATATTATTGAATATCTTTGGCACAGAGTGCAGATGAATGATTTCTCAAGAATATCTTTGGCCCAGAAGTGCAAAGATGAGCAGTGTGTTTAAATGAATACGACCGATTGATGAATATCTTTGGCCTTTAGTGCAAAGATGAATAGTGTTGAGATGAACATAATGAATCGATGAATATCTTTGGCTCAGTAGCAAAATATGAATATTTGATTTGAGATGAATATCGATTGATGTTACAGGATAAAATATTGATGATGGATCGTTAAATTCATAGATTATAGTAGATTTCATTCTCTATGTAACTCTTCTAATTAATTATTATTTCACTGCTAATATTGATCTCAAACTTGTTGCCTATTGTATTCTATCGATTTTTCCTCGTTGGAGACTAACGATAATTTGTTGTATATTATCTTAGTCATAACATTCTTTATCGGGCTAGTTGAGCTCACCCTTTTCCTCGTTGTTCCATTTTTCTTCTCGTGAGGCGAGAATGTAAATGAGTACTAGTCGGGTATGGAATGAAGGTTCTAGAGAGAGTTGTTTAGTAGTCCTCACCATTATTGTAAAATAATGTATCAATAAATGTGATGAGGATTTATTGAGTATAAATATTATCTAGAAGATAATATTTGTATTTAAACTCACGCTTTATTGTTGTGATAATAAAGTCAGTAGTAGTTTCGTACCATGTATTTGGTGACTCGAATGGGTTGGATGGAATGGACCTATTTTGGGGCGCCACAAATGTTATATCGAGCTTAGGGATATGATCTCCAAGCGAGATCGGGAATAGAAACTAGGAGGAGAGACGAGTAAATCCTTCGCTAGTGTGTCCTACCTAAGCTTATTGTTGGTCAGTCATAATATAGGGGTATTATGTGATTTGTTAATTTATTTAATTAACCCTTGTTTTATGACAATAATTGAGAATGTCGATCGAGAATATTAATAGTGGTGTAAATGAGACCGTGGAGATGCTCAGATTTAACAACGAGGAGAACGTGCAACAGTCGGCAATGTTCCTCCCGTGAACAACACCACCGAAAGCGTATGATGATGAATGAGGGATGTTTAGAAGTTTTTCAGCGCTTCATGCAAAATCGCATTTGCGAGACTCGTGTTCAAAATACGTGAGGAAATGATAGCAATTCACGGGTGGTCACAAAAGAAGAAGTTCAAAGAGTCGGGACCACCGTAATTTAAGGGAAAGCCAGATCCGATCACGGCGAAACATGGGTCAAGCAAATTACCAAGATATTCGATGTCTTGGGATGCACGAAGGAAATGTAAAGTTCCATTCGCTACTTTTATGTTCCGTGGCGAGGCAGACATCGGTGGGAATCATGAAGCGCACCCATTCACCGCACTCAAAGATGTCATGGGAGAGACGTTTGAAATAAAGCTTCAATGACAAGTACTTCCCCGAAAGTATTCGTCATACGAAGGAAGTGGAGTTTATTAGATTGGAGCAGAATAACATGATTGTCCCAAAGACGAGGCGAAGTTTATGGAGTTATCCAGTTTGCACCTCATTTGGTGGAGAATGAGGAACGATGACGCGGGATGTTTCGAGAGGTTTGAAACCCTAAGATACGCCAAGATTCTCATTTCTCATAAATTTTCTCTATTCGAGATGTTGTAAATGTAGCTCATTTGTTAGAGCGAGATAACGAGTACGCTCAACCGAGGGACCATAACCGTGATCATACCAAAGATAGCAACCATCGTAATAACGATAACCAAAGTGGAGAAAGAAGAATACGGACAAAGGTGGTAACCACTCCGGTGGTAATCGTGGCCATGAAAATAGAAGAAGCGAGTTGGGAGGAGATTTTAAAAGAGGAGATTCAACAACGACCATGTGAAGACGCGGCGCCAAAGGGCAAACCGGTTCCAAGGGAGGAGAAAGACCATCGGTCAGATATGTTACAAATGCGGAAAGAGGGACATATCATTGAAACCGCCTAGCACAACAGCTTTAAGGTATGCTATAATTGTGGAAAAGAAGGACATATCGCCGAGATTGGACGATATCGAAACCTAGTGCAATGAAGCGGTGACTCAAAAGGATGTCCCGTAAAAGTCAAAGTCAACGATTCTCGGAAGAGCGTTTGTCGTGACCGGTCAAAATACGAGGAACCCGAACGGTTAGCACGTTAGTTAATTATAAATTCTTGCGAAGTTTATACCTTACTAGATACCGGCTCTACCCATTCTTTTATCTCTTTTGCTTATACCAACGCTTGAACTCGACTACGGAGAAATTAGACTTTGACCTATTTATGGAGACTCTGCTAGAGAAACTTTCATTACATTCGTTGTTTAAAAAAAATCTTGCTTGATTCAAGTTGGCACTATCACATTACCCATTAACCTTATTTCTATAGAGATATTTGCTTTTGATGTGATTTTAAGGTTAACTACTCATCGTGCCAAATTGATTGCTTTTGTAAGGTTGTTAGTTTTCATATTCCTAAGCAACCCGTTATTCAATTCAAGCAATCAAACCATTGTAGTCAAACATTTTCATATCAAGCCATGAAGTCATTCGTTTATTACGGATGTCAAATTTTCTTAGTCCATGTTATGGATTTGAATAAAGACACGCCGATTTGAATAATATTCTTGTTGTTATTGATTTTTCCCGACGATTTTCCGAAGAATTTCTAAGCTTACTCCCAAAGATCGATATTAAATTTTGTATCGACTTTCAACCCTGTACAAAAACTCATTTCTAAAATCTCATATCGAATGGCTCCTATTGAACTTCGTGAGTTAAAATTCAACTATAGAATTTGGTACCGAGCCTTTATCTTGTGACTTCCTTTGTGGAATTCACCTAAGCCGCACTCTCTGTAAGGGACGCCATATTCGTATGCGATAGTAAACCGATAGGTGTCATTGTGACGTCTTATCCAAGATTGGGATATGAAGTCACACGATTGAGAACAACCTAAGCTCAGAATCGAAAATACGTAGCTTTCAGGCTTAGTTGGTTATTATCTGAGATTCGTTGAGGATATTCTCGAATCGCTATTCCATTAACGAAATGACTCATAGAGATACAAAATTCAAATGGAGCAAGAAATGTGGTAAGAGCTTCGAAGAACTCAAGAGGAGACTCATTTCAGCATATGTTCTGACCATGCCATCCTGGAAAAACGAACGTGGTAGCTGACGTGTTGAGTAGAAGATCGTATACAAGTACGAGTACGATATTGTCAATGACTAATTTCAGATAATTTACAAATAATAGAGATGGAGATGAAAACTCTAGGTACCCACGTGATGATATACGAGTATAATTGACTTTTAATCGATAAAGTTAAAGTCGCTCATTCCACACACACGAGCCGAGTGATGAATTTGAAGAAGGAGGTGCAAGAAGTTGTTATTTCAAAAGCGAGAATCGGTGAGGTGAGAAAAGCTCAAACCTTCGATTTATTAATCAATTTGAAATTCTCGATCGAATAGGAACCGTGGCCTATAGACTGCTTTTAACACCAAGTACGACGCGTGTTCATAACGCTTTTCACGATCGATGTTACGTAAATATGTGGACGACCCAAAACACGCTATTGAGATAGAACCTGACGAGATAGCCAAGACTTAACGTTTGAGGAGGTACCACCAAGATTTTGTAGAGAAAGAACACGACCCATGTAATCGAGGTTATACCATAAGTTAAAGTTTTGTGGAGAAACCATGCTATTGAGGAAATGACCGGGAGTTGGAAACGAAAATGAAAGCGAGGTATCTTTACCTTTTCAAAAAACCAGTATCGTACGCCAATTTCGAGGACGAAATTTCATAAGGAGGGAGGTCAGAAGACCCCAAATTTTTTTAAATAAAAGGAATTTCCTTTATTTATTATTTTGAAATAGTAAGGGTTGATTTGATTAATGTG
This sequence comes from Panax quinquefolius, assembly GCA_020205615.1. Lineage (NCBI taxonomy): Eukaryota > Viridiplantae > Streptophyta > Magnoliopsida > Apiales > Araliaceae > Panax > Panax quinquefolius. The sequence continues at coordinate 129,506,167 of CM035160.1, read as the reverse complement.
GATAGTAAAGGGTTAAATACGCAAATATTTCAAAATAAGCAAGTGGTTATAAAATATTCATTTTTGTTTGGGAATATTCGTTTGGTCGTAGAATATTCGCATCGTTGGAATATTTGTATTTACTTGCCAAGCAGCCCATGTGTGGGCCCCATAACTGAAAGCGATTGGATGAGGAAAACGACAAAGTTTGGGTGGTTATAAATAATTGGCACAGAAGTTATTACCGTTAAGACCGTAGTTATTACTGCTAAGATCGTTGAATACCCGGTGGTTAAAATACGATGTACGCTGTGGTTCGCACAAAGAAGACACCAGTATTGCATGCAAGATTGTTGAATTATTGATCCTTACGTAAGAAGGCACTACTCAATAATTGTTACAAAGAAGTTATCGCTCAATATTTTATTTTATTGATTCAATAATTGTTTGCGTTGATATTTTATATTATCATTGCTCAATAATTGTCATCGCACAAGATTTCCCATTATCGATCAATAATTCATATTATTTGAATAATATTATTAGATAGCATTATTGGCAATGTCTAGAAAGTTCTGCTTCTAAGGAGAGGTTTGGTCACCTAATTGCGCGCCAAGAAGGAGAGATCCTTATCGAAAGCCCCCCTTTCCTCGGGAACACTCGGTCATTATAAATGTGATTCTGTAATATTATTTGTGAATAATTAATTATTGATTCATATGATAAGGAAATATTTATTTTATATGAATATAAATGATGGATTTATTTATGTGGTTATTAATGAAGGAATTAATGTTGAGGTGTTTTATCAAGATTTTATCTGATTGGAGGTATTAAAATCAAATCGTGGGTTTTGAGATATATTATGGGGTTATAATTTTTAATCCGACCGCTGGATTGTGGTAATTTTTGGGTATGTTATACATACATAAGTTGAGTATATGTCCACAAATTTTGAACCGTTAAAATGCACGAATGATTTGTTGTGAATTTTAAGAGGTGCTGATTCTAAATTAGGTTTATAATTGATTTTGGTGGAAAATTCTAGAATTGAGTGGGCCCCACTTGTGGTTGGTGAAGAAATGTGCTGAATTTTATTTCAAATGTGGTGGGTGGCAATAGTAGCGGTAAAGCCATCGTGTAGTTGTGTCAAGTCTGCGCTTTGCTAGCTAACATTTTCCTATAAATAGAGGGCTAAGTTAGAATTGAAAATCACACCGTAAACAAAGTTTTCTCTTTTTCTCTATATTATTGAGCGATTTTTGTGAGTATTTAGATACTTTGAGAGTTGTTTGTTCAAGATAAGTTTCATTCAAAGATCACTTCCTAGACCTTTCCTTCCGGCATCGATTCTTTGAGGTAAGGGATGTTATTTTCTTCTCAAATGATATTAATTCTTCAATATCATTATCAAATATCGGTTGGTGCTTTTTATCAAATTTGGAATTTTTTCATGCCTCGGGGTTACTATTCATGAGTTACTATTCACGAGTTACTATTCATGAGTTACTATTCACGAAGTTACTATTCACAAGTACTATTCATGAAGCGCGTGAAGATGTTTTTTGTGGAATTTCTATCTTTGGGTGTCGGAGTTACTATTCACGATACTAAGACTATTCACGATACTGACACTATTCACGTATATCACTTAAGACTATTCAATTTAAAAATGAAAATTTTTCTTTTCGTCAAAATATCTATTTTGGATACTAGCTTTGATTGTATCCATGTTTTGATCATTCTCAATTTTACACCACTACGATTATTTTCGAGGTATTGTTGGACATGGATAAAACAAAGTACTAATCCTTAATCCTTAATCCTTGTCATTTTGTTTCACCGGATTCGTTCTTTAAAAATATTTTTCATCATCCTCGCCTTAAATGATGATATTATTGAATATCTTTGGCCCAGTAGTGCAAAGATGAATGATTTCAAGAATATCTTTGGCTCAGAGTGCAAAGATGAGGTGTTTAAATGAACATGACCGATTGATGAATATCTTTGGCCTTTAGTGCAAAGATGAACAGTGTTGAGATGAATACGACCGATCGATGAATATCTTTGGCCTCAGAAGGCAAAGATGAATATTTGATTTGAGATGAATATCGATTGATGTTACAGGATAAAATATTGATGATGGACCGTTAAATTCATAGATTATAGTAGATTTCATTCTCTACGTAACTCTTCTATGAATTATTATTTCACCGCTAATATTGATCCAAACTTGTTGTTCTATTGTATTCTATCGATTTTTCCTCGTTGGAGACTAACGATAATTTGTTGTATATTATCTTAGTCATAACATTCTTTATCGGGCTAGTTGAGCTCACCCTTTTCCTTGTTGTTCCATTTTTCTTCTCGTGAGGCGCAGAATGTAGCGAGTACTAGTCTGGGGTATGGAATGAAGGTTCTAGAGAGAGTTGTTTAGTAGTCCTCACCATTATTGTAAAATAATGTATCAATAAATGTGATGAGGATTTATTTGAGTATAAATATTGTCTAGAAGATAATATTTGTATTTAAACTCACAGCTTTTATTGTTGTGATAATAAAGTTGTAGTTGTTTCGCATCATGTATTTGGCGACTCAGAATGGGTTGGATGGAATGGACCTATTTTGGGGGCGTCACAAAAGCCACCTCTCTGACTTCTTCCAACAGATCCAAGTTGGCCCTCAGTCCTTCATCATTATAGATCTCTCGAATCGACTAACTCAAGACTTGGAGATCCAATCTCGATCGACTAAGGCATCTGCATTACCATAGGCCAATGAAAGGTGAATCCCGTCAGTAGTCCTCTGTATTCTCGGTAAGCCCATAATACATTGAGAAGCTCCTCCGACCATCTTCCTTTGGCTTCATCCACTTTCAAGGCTGATCCCATTCAAGCCAGCTGCTCATTGTCACCTCAACTCGCCCATTTAACTGTGGATGAGCCACCAAGTCTTCCTCTTTGAACCCCCAACTCACGTAAATCCTTCAAATTTTGATCCCACGAATAACGCTTGCGCTGTCCGATATCACCACTTTAGGAATTCTGAAACGAAACACTACAGACTCCTTCATGAACTTCAAATACTCTTGTTCCGTTATCAACCGAAGTGGCTTCGCTTCTACCCATTTGGTCATGTAATCGATAACAACTATGATAAAATTGACCTGACCTTTAGCTTTCGGCAACGGACCCAATATATCTAACCCCTAGACAACAAAGGGTATAGGAGATAAAATCGAGTATAGCTCTTCTGGTGGCTGATGTGGGATCGAACTGTTGAGCTGGCACTTCTCACACTTCTTCACATACTCTGTTACTTCCTCAAGATCGTGAGGCCAAGAAGAGTACCCTCGCCAAGTACTTTATAAGCCAAAGACTTAGCAGCCATATGGTCACCGCAAATACCCTCGTGAACCTCCCAAAGAGCATACTCAGCCTCGGATGGAACCAGACATTTCAACAATGGTGACGAAAATGTAAATCGATAAAGGTCCCCATCAATAAGAATGAAATTGGTACTCTTGTACTTGATCTTCTTTGCCAGCATCTGATCCGAAGGAAGGACGCCATCTGCCAGATATTCAATGTACGAAGTCATCCAACAGTTAGATCGCTTAAAACACATCACCGCTTCGTGCTGGATACTCGGCTGCTGCAAAACCTCCAAATAAATTGACCCATTAAAAACAACAGCATCTGTAGTGGCCAACTTCGACAATGCATCGGCAATGGAATTGTCATTACGTTCTATGCCCTAAAACTCATAAGAGACAAAATACTAAAGCCGGTCCTTCAACTCTGCCAAATACTTGATCATCCTCGTCCCACGAGCTTCATAATCTCGATAGTTGTTTGATGACCAGCTTGAGAGTCATCAGAGATGATCAACTTCGCATTTCTAGACTTTTTACTAATCGAACTCCCGCCAAATCGCTTATATTCACCCTTCGTTTCGTTGCTCAACCCAAATCGATGGCTCGTTGCACCTCAATCCTCCCGGACTTGTCAAAATAATCCCTGCCCCACTGACATCCGCGGTAGAAGATCCATCTGCATACAACGTCCATGAATTCTGACCGTGTTGAAGAACTGCAACTGCTTGATCGGACGTCTCAGCTTCTGGCAACTCAACATCTGTTTCGGAGAACGAACATTCCACCATGAAATTGGCCAAGGATTGACCTTTGATAGCAGTTCAGGGATGATATTCAATAAAAAATTGGGATAATTCCATAGTCCACACTGCTAATCTCCCCGAAACTTCTAGCTTGCTCATCACCTTCTTTAGTGGTTGATCCGTGTAGACAACTAGGAGCCGACTTTGAAAATATTGCCGAAGCATTCGACTAATAATTATCAAAGCGAAGGTAAATTTTTCAATATTTGGGTACCTGGTTTCAGTATCTCTTAGGACGTGACTGACATAATAAACCGGATGTTGCTTTCTACTGACCTTCCGAATTAGCACTGCTCCAACTGCCAACGAACTAGCTACCAGATATAAATACAAGGTCTCAGCCGGAGTAGGTTTCACCAATAAAGGGGGCGAAGATAGATATGTCTTTATGCCTTGGAAGACGTCTTCACACTCCGAAGTCCACTGGAATGTCTTCGCATTCTTCGGTCCCTTCAGTGTGTCGAAGAATGGCAAGCATCTTTCTGCAGATTTGGACATGAACCTCCTCAAAGATGCAATCCTACCAGTCAGACGTTGAACGTCTTTGAATGACTGAGGAGTCTTCATGTCTAAAATGGCCTGGATCTTTTCCGGATTGGCCTCGATGCCCCTCTAACTGACCAGGTAACCCAGGAACTTCCCTGCACCGAGTCCGAAGGTACACTTTATAGGATTGAGCCTCAATTTGTGATGATGGACTGTCTGAAAGCATTCCTCCAGATTATCCAAATGCTTCTGAACAATCATGCTTTTCACGATCATGTCATCTACATACACCTCCATGTTCCTTCCCAGCTGCTTTGGAAGACAAAGTTCATTATTCTCTGGTAAGTGGCCCCAACATTTATCAGGCCGAAGGTTATCTTCTTATAGGCGTACACCAAACGGTGTGTGATGAATGATGTCTTTGGAATGTCCTCCTTGCACATAGAAATTTGATGATAACCTGAAAAAGCATCCATAAAGCTTAGTAGTGCATACCCCGAAGTCGCATCAATAAGTTGATCAATGTGGGGTAGAGGATAGAAGTCCTTTGGGCATGCTTCGCTCAGTCGTGGTAGTCGATGCGCAGACTCACCATTTCCGCTCGCTTCGCACTCCAAAGACTACATTTGCCATCCACTCCGGATAGTCAATCTCGAAGATGAAGTCAGCAGCTATCAGCTTCGCGATCTCCTCATCAATGATCCTTTGATGCTCAGGTGCAAAGATCCGCCATTTTTGTCGAATTGGTTTCTTTGATGGATCCACATCCAGCCGATGTTCGGCAATCTTTCAGCTGATCCCATGCATGTCTTGTGGCTCCCATGCAAAGATGTCCGCATAGCAGCGAAGAAGTTCCATAAGATTTATTCGAAGAGGTTTCGGCAAACCCGAACCTATCTTCACTGTCTTGTCTTTATTTCCCAGGACCAGCTCAATCTTCTCTGTCTCTCCTACAGGAATAACCAATGGCTCCGAACTGCTATCAGTGAAGGGCTCGATCTCAATTGCCATGGTTTGCTTTTGCTTGCTGACCCCTACTCCCGAGGCGATCATAGAATTCCTGTAACATCGTCTGGCCAGATCATGATCCCCTGCTACCTCTCCAACTCCATGCACTGTTGGGAACTTGATCTTGAAGTGAGGGATGGAAGTCATAGCTTGGAGAGCTGTCAAAGTAGGTCTTCCCAGTATGGTGTTGTAAGCCGAATCTACATGCACAACATAAAATTTATAGGTTATTTCTACCTGCTGAGGAGCTGTGCCGAAGACCACCAGTAGTTCAATAGTGCCTGCAACTTTGACTGGATCGTTACTAAAACCATATAGGGGAGCTTCCTGCCCAACCTCCATCTTTCGCCCATCAAGATGCATCCTCTGATAAGCATGGGCATACAAAATATCCACCGAAGACCCGTTGTCTATCATCATGCGCTTCACATCTATCGAACCCACTTGTGCAGTGATCACCAATGCTCCTTCATGGGGCTCGATGGGTTCCGAAGGATAATCTGCATCACTGAAGGTTATAACTGTCCCCGGAAACGGTTTGTCGATCTTTGGGGGAACCCCCGCCACGGACATGACTGAATCTAGATATCCCCTCCTCTTCTTTCCTACCAACTTCCCTGCTGTCCCACCGGTTATTACATCAACGACGTGCCTTGGTGGATGATTTGGAGCAGGCTACATGGGGGGAGCCATTTGAACTATCTGAACGGTACGGTCAACATTCTGCTGCTCTTGTTGGTCCCTCCCGGCCACATATTGAACCAGTAAACCACTTTGAACCTTCTTCTCCACAAAATCTTTTAAATTACAACACTCATTAGTGTCGTGACCTGTAGCTTAGTGATAGCCACAATATTTTCGAGCGTTGCCCTGTCCTGGCTTGAAGTTATCACGAGGTGGTTCAAAGAACGGCTGGCCCCTGATCTGATCCAGAATCACCGACCTATCCATATTCAATTTGGTGTAAACCTTATACACCTTCTGGGCGGGCGCAGGTGGGCGATTACTTCGTTGTCGCCACATGTTATTGTACTTCTTCGAGCTGCCCTCTAGCCGATCGTTGTACCCCCCAGCCTTTTTCTGATCGCCTTCAGCTTTAGGAGTATCTGCCTCTTTTATTCGGTCCGAAGAAGGACGTTTCAGGCTATCCATGGCCTCCTCCACCACAATATAGCCTTCCTATTGTAAGACCTCAAAATTTTTAAATAAAAGGAATTTCCTTTATTTATTATTTTGAAATAGTAAGGGTTGATTTGATTAATGTGGATAGTTAAGGGTTAAATACGCAAATATTTCAAAATAAACAAGTGGTTATAAAATATTCATTTTTGTGGGAATATTCGTTGGTCGTGGAATATTCAGATCGCTTGTGAATATTCGTATTTACGTAGCGCAAATGCATGTGTGGGGCCCCATAACTAAAAGCGATTGGATGAAGAAAACGACAAATATAAGTTGGTTAAAAATAACTACAGAAGTTGTTACCAAGTTAAGACCGTTGAATACCCGTGGTTAAAATACAAAGAATACGCTGTGGTCAGCAAGAGAATACACCAGATTGCATGTTGTTGAATTATTGATCCTTACGTAAGAAGGCACTACTCAATAATTTTCACAAAGAGTTATCGCTCAATATTTTATTTTATCGATTCAATAATTGTCATGCGTTGATATTTTATATTATCATTGCTCAATAATTGTCACCGCATTATCTCCATTATCGATCAATAATTCATATTATTTGAATAATATTATTAGATAGCATTATTGGCAATGTCTAGAAAGTTCTCACAAGGAGAGGTTTGGTCACCTAATCATACTACCAAAGAAGGAGAGAAATCCTTATCTGAAAGCCCCTCTTCCTGAGACTACCGTCATTATATATTGTGATTCTCGTAATATTATTTGTGAATAATTAATTATTGATTCATATGATAAAGAAATATTTATTTTATGTGGATATAAATGATGGATTTATTTATGTGGTTATAAATGAAGAAATTATTGTTGAGGTGTTATCAATTTTTTACCGTATCGAGGTATTAAAAATTAAATCGGGGTTTTTGAGATATATCATGGGGATTATAATTTTTAATCCGACCGCTGATTGTGGTAATTTTTGGATATGTTATACATATATAAGTTGAGTATATGTCCACAAATTTTGAACCGTTAAAATGTACGAATGATTTGTTATGAATTTTAAGAGGTGTCCGATTCTAAATTAGGGTTATAATTGATTTTGGTGGAAAATTCTAGAATTGAGTGGGCCCCACTTGTGGTTGGTGAAGAAATGTGCTGAATTTTATTTCAAATGTGGTGGGTGGCAATAGTAGCGTGTAAAGCCATCAGTAGCAGTCAAGTCTGCTTGGTACGGGCTAACATTTTCCTATAAATAGAGGGCTGTTAGAATTGAAAATCACACCGTAAACAAAGTTTTCTCTCTCTCTCTATATTATCGAGCGATTTTGTGAGTATTTAGATACTTTGAGAGTTGTTGCTTAGTACAAGTTTCATTCAAAGATCACTTCCGACCTTTCCTTCCGGCAATCGATTCTTTGAGGTAAGGGATATTATTTTTTTCAGAATGATATTATTTCTTCAATATCATTATCTCAAAATGTCGATCCAAGTTTTTATCAAATTTGGAACTTTTTCATGCTCTAAGTTACTATTCATGAGTTACTATTCACGAGTTACTATTCATGAGTTACTATTCACGAAGTTACTATTCACGAGTACTATTCATGAAGCGTGAAAATGTTTTTTTGGAATTTCTATCTTTTGGTGTTTGAGTTACTATTCACGATACTAAGACTATTCACGATACTACTATTCACGACTATATTCATCGAAAAAAATAAAATTTCTTCTTTTCATTCAAAATATCTATTTTGGATACTAGCTTTGATCAGATCCATGTTTTGATCATTCTTGAATTTTACACCACTACGATTATTTTTGAGGTATTGTTGACATGGATAAAACAAAGTACGTAATCATTAATCCTTAATCCTTGACATTTTGTTTCACCGGATTCGCTTCTTTAAAATATTTTTCATCATCCTCGCCTTAAATGATGATATTATTGAATATCTTTGGCCCAGTAGTGTGCAAAGATGAATGATTTCAAGAATATCTTTGGCCAGAAGTGCAAAGATGAGCAGTGTTTAAATGAATACGACCGATCGATGAATATCTTTGGCCTTTAGTGCAAAGATGAACAAAAGTTGAGATGAACACGACCGATTGATGAATATCTTTGGCCTCAGAAGCAAAAAGATGAATATTTGATTTGAGATGAATATCGATTGATGTTACAGGGATAAAATATTGATGATGGACCGTTAAATTCATAGATTATAGTAGATTTCATTCTCACGTAACTCTTCTATGAATTATTATTTCCGCCGCGAATATTGATCCGAAACTTGTTGTTTATTCTATTCTATCGATTTTTCCTCGTCAAGACTAACGATAATTTGTCAGATATTATCTTAGTCATAATATTCTTTATCGAGCTAGTTGAGCTCACCCTTTTCCTTTTGTTCCATTCTTCTTCTGGAGGCGAGAATATAATGAGTACGTAGCCTGGGGTATGGAATGAAGGTTTTAGAAAGGATTGTTTAGTAGTCCTCACCATTTTTGTAAAATAATGTATCAATAAATGTGATGAGGATTTATGTGAGTATAAATATTGTCTAGAAGATAATATTTGTATTTAAACTCACAGCTTTCTTTCGTTGTAATAATAAAGTTGTAGTTGTTTACGCACCATGTATCGACAACTCGTAATGGGTGATGTATACCTATTTTTTTGGGGCGCCACACTGGTATCGAGCTAGGATATGATCTCCGGAGATTGGGGAATAGAACTAGGAGGGAGAGACGAGTAAATCCTTCGCTAGTGTGTCCTACCTAAGCTTATTTGTTAGTTGGTCAAGATATAGGGATATTATGTGATATATTGATTTCTTTAATTAACCCTTGTTTTATGACAAGATTTGAGAATGTCGACCGAGAATATTAACAAAGGGAGTAAATGAGACCGTGGAGATGCTCAGATTTACCAACGAGGAGAACGTGCAACAGTCGGCAATGTTCCTCCCGTGAACAACACCACCGAAAGCGGATGATGAACGAGGGATGTTTAGAAGCTTTTTGCAGCTTCATGCAAAATCGCACGAGGAGACTCGTGTTCAAAATACAGAGGAAATGATAGCAATTCACGGGTTGTCACAAACAAGCGCTTCAAGAGTCAGGACCACCGAATTTAAGGGAAAGCCGATCCGATCACCATGAAACACGGGTCAAACAAATTACCAAGATATTCGATGTCTTGGGATGCACGGAGGAACAGAAGGTTCCATTCGCCACCTTTATGTTCCGTGGCGAGGCAGACTCTTCGGTGGGAGTCTCTGTGGAAGGTACCCATCCAAACCGCACTCAAAGATGTCTTGGGGAGACGTTTGAGAGATTATTTAATGACAAATACTTTCCCGAAAGTGTTCACTATATGAAGGAAGTGGAGTTCATCGATTAGAGCAAAACAACACGACGGTGTCTCAAAGACGAGGCAAAATTTGCAGAGTTATCCAGTTTGCACCTCATTTGGTGGAGAATGAGGAACGATGACGGATGTTTCTTAGAGGTTTGAAACCCGCAAGATACGCCAAGATCTCATTTCTCATAAACTTTCTTTATTCGATGTTGTAAAATGTGGCTCAATTATTAGAGCGAGATAACGAGTACTACCAACTCGAGGACCATAACCGTGGATCGCATCTGTAGATAGCAACAAATGTAATAATGATAACTCATGAGAAAGAAATGATTTTATGAAAATGGTAACCACTCGGTGGTAATCATGGTCATGAAAATGTAAGAAGCGAAATCAGAGGAGATTTTAAAAGAGGAGATTTAATAACGACTATATGAAGACGATAAAGGTTTAAGAAGAATCGGTTCTAAGGGAGGAGAAACGACCACCCATTATATGCTACAAAAATGCGAAAAGAGGGACATATCACCAAACCGCCCACAACAGCTTCAAGGTATGCTATAGTTGTGGAAAGGAAGGACATATCGCCGAGATTGTACGCAGAATAAAACCTAGTTCAATGGGACGGTGACTCAAAAGATCGTCCCCGTAAAAGTCAAAGTCAACGATTCCGGAAGAGCGTTTGTTGTGATCGGTCATAATGCGAGGAACCCAAACGAGGTGATCACGGGTAAGCTATTTATAAATTCTTGTGAAGTTTATACCTTACTTGATACCGGCAGTACCAATTCATTTATCTCTCCAGTATGTGCTCAACGCTTAAACTTGACTCAGAGAAATTAGACTTTGACCTATCTCGTGGAAACTCCGTTAGAGAAACTTTCATCACATCCACCGCTTATAAATCTTGTTTGATTCAAGTTGGCACCATCACCTTACCTGCCGACCTTATCTCTTTAAAGATACTTGCTTTTGATGTGATTTTAGGGATTGATTGGTTAACTACTCATCATGCCAAAATTGATTGTTTTCGTAAGGTTGTTAGTTTTCATATTCCTAACCAACCTGTTGTATTTAATTCAAGCAACTAAACCATTAAAATCAATCATCGCTATATATCTAATCATAAAGCTATTCGCTTATTGAAAAACGGATGTCAAGCTTTCTTAGCCCATGTTATGGATTTGAATAAAGACACGCCAAATTTGAATAATATTCCCGTTGTTATCGACTTTCCCGACGATTTCAAGAACTTCCCGCCCTACCCCGAACGTGAAGTTGAATTCTTTATTGATCTTGAACCCGGTACAAAGCCCATTTCTAAAACCCCATATCGAATGGCTCCTATTGAACTTCAGAGTTAAAGGTCCAACTACGTGAATTGTTGGACATCGGTTTCATTCGGCCCCAAGACATCTCCTCGGGGTGCTCCTGCTTTTATTTGTAAAAAAGAAAGACGGGAGTATGCGACTTTTGTATTGACTATCTGAATTGAACCATGTCACCATCAAGAATAGGTATCCTCTACCTCGTATTGATGACTTGTTTGACCAATTGCAAGGGCACAATTCTTTTCAAAATCGATCTTCGCTCCTATATATCATCACCAAAATTAGAATCGAGGATATTCCAAAGACCGCCTTCGTAACTCCTGTATGGGCATTATGAATTCTTAGTCATGTCTTTCTGACTAACTAATGCTCCTCGCGGCTTTCATGGATATGATGAACCGAGTATTCAAGGAATATTTGGATCATTCGTTGTTGTCTTTATCATTGACATCCTTATATATTCCAAAAGTCGTGAAGATCATGAGCACCATTTGAAGTCGGTACTCTAAAGGCTTCGCGAAAACCAACTATATGCCAAATTGAAGAAATGCGAGTTCGCTTGAGGAAGTAGCCTTTCTTGGGCATGTGGTGTCAAAACATGGAGTATCTGCTGATCCGCCAAGATCAAGCAATACAAAGTTGGGAGCAACCGGTCAGGATCAAGTACGTAGCTTTTTGGGCTTAATGGGTTATTATTGGAGATTCGTTGAAGGGTTTTCTCGAATCGCTACTCCATTAACTCAAATTTAACTCGAAGGATACGAAATTGTTTGGAGCGAAGAATGCGAGAAAAGTTTCCAAGAACTTAAGAGGAGACTTATTTCTAAGACTGCTTTCTAACAATACCATCTGTTCGGATGGATTTGTTATCTACAAATGATGCTTCAGTGCAAAGGGTTAGGATGTGTTCTCATGCAACGTGGGAAAGTCATAGCCTATGCCTCGCGACAACTTAAAGAGTATGAGAGGAATTATCCTACTCATGATCTAGAGTTAGTAGCAATAAGCTGCAGCTTAAAGATATGGAGGCACTATCTATATGGGGAGAAAGTGGAGATATATTCAGATCATAAAAGCCTTAAATATTTCTTCACTCAAAAAGAACTCAACATGCGGCAAAATGACGCTGGCTCGAGCTATTGAAAGACTACGACCACACTATTCAATACCATCCCGGTAAAGCTTAACGTGGTAGGCGACGATCGAGTAGAAGATCATATGCGGAACGAAAAGCGATGATGTCAAGTATACGACAGAGCCAACTTTAATAGAAAAAGTTAAGGTTGCTCAAGCCACCGAATCCGGAAAGCCGATGCGTATGAAGAAGAAAGTACAAAAGGAGCTATTCCTAAGCGAGAATTGATGAAGAAGGAATACTTGAGTCCACTCTAGGCTTTCAGGTTCCTAACGACTGATTTGAAGTACAAGATTATGATGGAGGCACACAATACACCATTTGCAATCCATCCTCGAAGTACTAAAATGTATCGTGATCTTCGACATACATTTTGGTGGAATAATATGAAGAGAGAGATTGCAAAGTTTATCTCGATGTGTTTAACTTGCTTAACGTAAAGGCGAGCATCTAGTACCTAAGGGTCCGCTGCAACCACTTGAGATTCCGTAATGGAAGTGGGAACACATTACCATGGATTTCATTACGGGTCTTCCTACGGTTTCTCAAGGCATCAATGCTATTTGGGTTATTGTTGATAGATTAACCAAGTCTCGCTCATTTCTTGCCGATACACGGAGACTTATTCCTTGAACGCCTTGCTAGTATGTACGTAAATGAGATCGTGAGGTTGCATGGCATGCTCAGTATCCATAGTTTCGGATCGTGACCCAAGATTCACTTCAAGATTTTGGGTTAGCTTGCAAAAAAGCTATGGGCACGGATTTATGCGATTTAGTTCTAGATACCATCCCCAAACTGGACGGACAATCGAGAGGACTATTCAAACTCTTGAAGATTTATTAAGACTCGTGTCCTAGACTTCAAGGGCGCTTGGGATAAGTATTTACCATTGGTGGAATTCTCCTACAACAACAAAGCTTATCGAGTAAAGTATAGGTGTGGCTCCATTCAAGCATTATATGGACGAAAATGTCGCTTCCAATATGTTGGGATGAGGTGGGTGAAGCAATATTGTTGGGACCCGAAAGTTAGTACGTATGACTCACCGAAAAGATCCAAATAATTCGACAACGATACAAACGGCTCAAGATCGACAAAAAGAGTTATGCGATCTTTCATCGAAAGGACGTGGAATTTAATGTAGGGGATCATGTATTGTCATGAAGTTGCTCCATGGAAGGGAGTTACAAGATTTGGGAAGAGAGGAAAGCTCAATCCACGATTTATTGGTCCATTTCAAATTCTTGACCGAGTAGGAAATATAGCCTATAGACTTGCGTTACCACCGAGTATGTCTCGTGTTCATAATGTGTTTCACATATCCGTATTTCAGAAAAATATGTGAAAGACCCAACCACGTTATTGAAGTTAGAACCCACGAGATAGCCAAGACTTAACGTATGAGGAGGTACCTATCAAGATCTTGGATAGGAAGGAGCATGTCCTACGCTAAGAAAGGTCATACCACAAGTTAAAGTTTTGTGGAGGAATCATGCTATAGAGGAAATGACACGGGAATTGAAAGCGGAAATGAAAGCGAGGTATCCTCACCTTTTGAAAACACTGTGCGTACGTCAATTTCGAGGATGAAATTTCATAAGGAGGGAGGTTGTAAGACCTCAAAATTTTTTAAATAAAAAGGAATTTCCTTTATTTATTATTTTGAAATAGTAAGGGTTGATTTGATTAATGTGGATAGTTAAGGGTTAAATACGCAAATATTTCAAAATAAACAAGTGGTTATAAAATATTCATTTTTGCTTTGGAGTATTCGTTTGGTCGTGGAATATTCAGATCGCTTGTGGGAATATTCGTGCATTTACTCAAGCCAATGCCCATGTGGGCCCCATAACTAAAAGCGATTGGATGAAGAAAACGACAAATATAAGTTGGTTAAAAATAACTACGCGTGTTGTTACCAAGTTAAGACCGTTGGAATACCCTTGGTTAAAATACGTGAATACGCGTGGTTGCACAAAAGAAGACACCAGATTGCATGTATTGTTGAATTATTGATCCTTACGTAAGAAGGCACTACTCAATAATTTTCACGTGAGTTATCGCTCAATATTTTATTTTATTGATTCAATAATTGTCATTGCGTTGATATTTTATATTATTCTTGCTCAATAATTGTCACCGCATTATTATCTCCATTATCGATCAATAATTCATATTATTTGAATAATATTATTAGATAGCATTATTGGCAATGTCTAGAAAGTTCTCACAAGGAGAGGTTTGGTCACCTAATCAAGCGCCACCAAGAAGGAGAAATCCTTATCTGAAAGCCCCTCTTTCTCGGAAACTACCGTCATTATCATAATGTGATTCTCGTAATATTATTTGTGAATAATTAATTATTGATTCATATGATAAAGAAATATTTATTTTATGTGGATATAAATGATGGATTTATTTATGTGGTTATAAATGAAGAAATTATTGTTGAGGTGTTATCATGATTTTTACCGTATCGAGGTATTAAAAATTAAATCGGGGTTTTGAGATATATTATGGGATTATAATTTTAATCCGACCGCTGATTGTGGTAATTTTTGGATATGTTATACATATATAAGTTGAGTATATGTCCACAAATTTTGAACCGTTAAAATGTACGAATGATTTGTTATGAATTTTAAGAGGTGTCGATTCTAAATTAGGGTTATAATTGATTTTGGTGGAAAATTCTAGAATTGAGTGGGCCCCACTTGTGGTTGGTGAAGAAATGTGCTGAATTTTATTTCAAATGTGGTGGGTGGCAATAGTAGCGTGTAAAGCCATCGTAGTAGGTCAAGTCTCCGCCTTGCCGGGCTAACATTTTCCTATAAATAGAGGGCTAAGTTAGAATTGAAAATCACACCGTAAACAAAGTTTTCTCTTTCTCTCTCTATTATTGAGCGTATTTTGTGAGTATTTAGATACTTTGAGAGTTGTTTGTTCAAGATAAGTTTCATTCAAAGATCACTTCCGACCTTTCCTTCCGGCAATCGATTCTTTGAGGTAAGGGATATTATTTTTTTCAGAATGATATTATTTCTTCAATATCATTATCTTTGAAATGTCGATCTGAAGTTTTTATCAAATTTGGAACTTTTTCATGCTCTGGGTTACTATTCATGAGTTACTATTCACGAAGTTACTATTCATGAGTTACTATTCACGAAGTTACTATTCACGAGTACTATTCATGAAGCGTGAAAATGTTTTTTTGTGGAATTTCTATCTTTTGGTGTCTGAGTTACTATTCACGATACTAAGACTATTATTCACGATACTGCACTATTCATCGAAAAATAAAATTTCTTCTTTTCGTCCAAAATATCTATTTTGGATACTAGCTTTGATTGTATCCATGTTTTGATCATTCTTGAATTTTACACCACCGTGATTATTTTTGAGGTATTGTTGACATGGATAAAACAAAGTACTAATCATTAATCCTTAATCCTTGTCATTTTGTTTCACCGGATTCGTTTCTTAAAATATTTTTCATCATCCTCGGTCTTAAATGATGATATTATTGAATATCTTTGGCCAGTAGTGCAAAGATGAATGATTTCAAGAATATCTTTGGCCCAGAGTGCAAAGATGAAGCAGTGTTTAAATTAATACGACCGATCGATGAATATCTTTGGCCTTTAGTGCAAAGATGAACAAAAAGAGATGAACATGACCGATTGATGAATATCTTTTGGCTCAGTAGTGCAAAGATGAATATTTGATTTGAGATGAATATTGATTGATGTTACAGGATAAAATATTGATGATGGACCGTTAAATTCATAGATTATAGTAGATTTCATTCTCTACGTAACTCTTCTATGAATTATTATTTCACGCGAATATTGATCCGAAAAACTTGTTGTCTATCAGTATTCTATCGATTTTTTCCCTCGTTGAAGACTAACGATAATTTGTTGTATATTATCTTAGTCATAATATTCTTTATCGAGCTAGTTGAGCTCACCCTTTTCCTTTTGTTCCATTCTTCTCGTGGAGGCGAGAAAATAATGCGAGTACGAGTGCCTGGGTATGGAATGAAGGTTTTAGAAAGGATTGTTTAGTAGTCCTCACCATTTTTGTAAAATAATGTATCAATAAATGTGATGAGGATTTATGTGAGTATAAATATTGTCTGAAGATAATATTTGTATTTAAACTCACGCTTTCTTTCGTTGTAATAATAAAGTTGTAGTTGTTTCTGTACCATGTATTGACAACTCAGAATGGGTGATGTATACCTATTTTGGGGGCGTCACATCTGCCTTATCAAAAGCTTCTGCCAAGCTCTTCGGATGGTGAAACATCAGCTTCTTCACCAACTTTTCGGACTTCACCAGATCTAGCCCGTTCTGAAATAAACCTACAGCTTGCAAATCATTAAGGTTGGACACCTGGCGAACTGCCTCCCTGAACCTCTTCACGTACTGACCCAAGGACTCATTGGTGAACTGTCTGACCTGTGCTAAAGCACTTGTGGGCTTCCCTCTTCTTCGGTTTCTCCCAAAACGGGCATGGAATTTGTCACACAGCTCGGACCATGAAAACACTGAATCTGCCGGTAAAGTCCCCATCCACTGCCTCACATCCTTTCTTAACGTTGTGACGAACGTGTGGAACTTGGCAGCATCGGTAAAGTCATAATAATCCATCAGCCGGTCAAATGCCTGGCTGTGGTAATAAAGGTCTCTAGACCCATCGTAACTCTCCATGTGAGGCAACTTCCTGGTGGTGTCTGCCTTCTCCTTAAGAATATCTGAGGAAAATAGGGACGCCTTCTTTCCCGGAGTATCCTTCACCTGTTGGACTTTAGCTAATTGCTTCCGGAGCTCCTTCAATTCCTTCACTAAGAAATCTACATCTTCTGGCTGCGAGGAGACTTCTTTTTTCGCTGACTCTTTCCTCTTCGGAATGGACCAACCCTCTCTAACGGAAACCACCGCCTTTGATGGGCTTCTGGACTTACTTCGGCGGGTGGCCCTGCCATCACGGTGAGAGTTCTCATGATGCTGCTCTCTTCTTCTACTTTTTGGCACGATCTCTCTTGACCTACTCCTCCGTCGGCCACCATCTCGGCCTTGAGAGCCGATGACAATAAGTGCTCCCTTTGATGCCTCAGGAGTTCTGCTCCTCGATCTCCTTCGATCATGAGAACGGTCCCGAGACACACGTACAGAATGTTCCGGCTCTTTCCCCTCTCGCCGTTGTACATCCTTATGCCTATTTCGTCTTTCGGACTGAACATAAGTGGATGCCTCATCTTTCAGATCGGCCATCCGAAGTATCTACACGGCTATATCTTCCCTTTGCTTTAGAAGAACTTCAAAAGCTTTATCCGCCTCTTCCGCCATCTTTGCTAACTTGGCAGCTTTGTCATCTCGACCACTTCGGTGATGGGTTCTGGGCGGAGAACCCTTCACTTGCCTTCGGTCCTGGTCTTTGACTTTATCATCAGCAAATTCCAACCTTTGTCTGGCACCACCATGAGCTCTCGGACGAGAACCCTTGGAATCATGCTTGGAAGCAGTGCTCTCACTCTCATGAGCACTCTTTGAAGGACCCAGACGATCCTTGACAGAAATGTGTGGGACAGATGAGCTTACGGCCCTCGGCTACCCTTCCGGTGTATCTGCTCTACTCTTCACCATCTTATCCGACGTAAAACAAATGAAAGATGTGATTGAAAATTACAAGACACTAGAACTCAGCCCTCCTTCTAGTGCCAATGTTAACGCCAAGATCTTCTCCAACGTCCCAATCACATAAGATGCCCTGATCCTGCACACTAAACACAGTCAACACCAAAAGCTTGACTTCATTTCGATCGTTTGGGGATAACTTTCGAGGCGAGAGAGTCAAGATCTGATGATTCTGAGGGTTAACAATGGAGGATAAGAATGTCTAGAGTCTTTAGAGATAAAAATATCAATTGAATGTGTGTACCTTTTCTTGGAGACTTCCTTGCTAGGTTATACTCTCTTACCTGGTTTACCGTGCCACCTACTACCGCCGACATACACCCCATTTCACTCCTCGGTGATCTCTCTGCGATCGCATGCGTGTTATCACCTTTTTCCTCCATCACAGATACCACCGGGCTTCATTATAATCCCATCCACATTAATGATCTGCAGACTTTTGGTCAACAGCCATCCCTTTTAATCATTACAAGTCAAAGATAGAGATATTAAAAGATCTAGTGGGTCAGCCCATTGATCTGACCCGACCTTGTAAGGATTTAATAGGAATAAGATGATGACTAGGCCCAATAACTTAAAGACTCAATAGTGAAGACCCAATGGACTAATTAAATAAATAGGCCCAATCCATTCGGCCCAATAAGAGAAATATCATGACCCAACAGAGTCAATTCTCAATCAGCTCCAGTCAATAAGGATGGAGCCAATTCTCGATCGACTCCAATCGTGAGGATGGAGCCAATTCTCGATCGACCCAAATCGAATAAGGTTCAAGCCACATTTATAATAGATGGAAGTAATATCCAAAGACTCAAGAACTTGGTGTCACCAACGACCAACATTAGCACATATATCATCTTTCACAAAGGTATCTCGCTTACTTATGGACTTGTATAGCAGCAAAAAACGAGGGCCATGATCAAGAAGGCGTCTAACGATATGAACTTCAACACTTTGGTTTTCCTATGGATTATCGTGCTCGTTTGGATCCTCCGATACCTGCCACCAACTTTGGCAATTTCTTGGTACCTTGTCTTACAACCATGAAGACCGCTGAATTAGTAGGGGAACAAGGGCTTGTAACTATGGCCGAACTGACGGGAAGATAATTCATCTAAGGGTGCGAATGAGGGTGTCAACAAAGTCGTATAAGTGGCATCTGGAGTTTGCAGGAGTGGTGAAAGGGGAATGGACAATGGGGGTTTCTGGTTTGCCAAATTTTGATTATTATAATAAGATAGATTTTGGGTGGGGTAAGGCCAAAAAGTTTGAATTTGTTGAGGAGCCATTATCCCTCTCAAGGTGTAAGGATTCAGAAGGGGACTTGGAAATTGGGTTGATCATGTATAAGAAGGAGATGGATGTATTCTCTACCATCTTCACCAAAAGCCTGTTGATTAATAAGTAGGCTAGTTATTTTTGAGCCAAAATCTTGGGTTATTTAGTGAATCAGATAATCTAATATCTTCTTTATACGTTAATTAGATTGTGGGAGAATGAAATTGGAATAATCTGTAGCATAATTATTCTACTATTCATCAATCTCTTTGATTTTCTTGCTTTTTCATCTCTGATCAATCCCTCTTTATCCTTTCTGTGGAGATCTTTTTACTTTTATTGATTCGTGTTAATAGGAAAATAGTTGCCTTGCTCTATGCATCTATTGGTACATTTGAGAAATAATATCATAATACTACTTGTGTCCCGTGCCTCCGGCACTACATAGATGGTGAGATTTATCCCAAACTTTGTACGGCCCAGATAATTTATTAGGGTGAGCGGTAAATTCAAAATTAGTTGTATTTTGTTAGATAGATTAAAGGCGACTGAAGGAATAATATAACCCATGTAATGACATATTTACACGAAAACGAAAATTAAATTCGTACCTCTAAAGTGTGATAAAAGTTTATAGTGCGGAAAGCTTTCTGCAATTGATTGTCCTCTACAACCCAACGACATCTCTAAACTACGATACAAGAATGAAGCTCAAATTTACGATTTGTAACTGTTAGAGTTTGGTCTATATTGGGAGAGGTCAATGATAAAAGTGAAACCACTTTTCTTCAACTCTCCAACTGAGTACGTAAATATTTAGTCAATCTCATAAGCTGACTAATAAACCAAATGGGTCAGACCTTCCATGGGCGCCCCATTTGGTTACCCAAAATCAACATCTCCCACTCGCAGGCCTCAGGCCTTTTGTGCATGTCTAGGTCCAAGGAACATAATTGATATCAATTGGTCATTTTAAGGACCCAATTGATGAAAAATGAACTTTAGGAATGACTTTGACATTTGATGACAACTTGAGACTGAAATGTCATTCAACCCTCATTTATGTATCTACATACGTCAATGGTATTTAATATCTTCATAATGAGTTTCTCGTCATATATATCAATACTTCTTAACAAATACTCATTCTGTCCTATAAAAAAGTACAATTTTTTTAGCAAATACTCCATTCGTCCTATAAAAATGAAAAGTTTTCTTTGTATAACACGTAACGTAGGACTCTTTTTAGGACGGATCAAGCCTATAAACCAATAAAAATGTTGGATATTTTTATTATCTATAAGTATATAATAAATTTATTATATGTTATCCATGTAACCAACAATTAATATTGGTTCAGTTGGATAAGAGGGATGTGTTGATGTTAAGGAAGGACTTGGTTTCAAGTGGAATTGGGCCAAAATTGAGTTGGGACCAAAAATTACAGAACGGATGCCATATTTGGATATCAACATAACTCTTCAAATGGGTGTTTGGAAACCTATAATTAGGTTACAAATCCACCCAAAATAGTTACTAAAATTCATTCAATCCTTCTCAAGTTTTTAGGAAAAATTATTATTCTAAATATTTTTCTTGTTATAATTTTCTTCTTTCATTTATAGTTTAGCACTAGATTTATTCCTACACAACAAATTCTAGTACAGAATAAAATTTGGGTATGTCTTATCTTGGGAGACTAATTCGCAGTAACCCTGTGTAGAAAAAGTAATGGGCGAATATAGTCTTAAGGAAAGAGTGGTCAACCATTCGATTCAGACGGGAATTTTGTTGTTCTATATCTTACTACAAAGCAAAGTTACAATGATCTTAAGACTATAATACCATGGAGGCCAACAATTCAAAAAATAGCTTGAATCAAATTAACAAACTCGAGAAGTTTGATGGATTATTCTTCAGACGTTGGAAAAACAAAATGTATTTTTGCTTAATGACATTAAAAATCTCTCATGTTCTAAATGAAGAGAAAATTGAAGAAAAGGAAAATGAGACACCGACAGAAATGAAGAATCGATTAAAATGGGAACAAGATGACTTCATATGTAAAGGGTACATTTTAAATGCACTATCCAATTCGCTGTACGATTTGTATGAAGCCAAATTCATGGAAAAGGCGACAAGGGAATTATGGGAGGATCTCGACAACAAATACAAAATTGAGGACGCCTGAAATAAAAATTTCTAGTAAGCTCATTATTTGATTATCAAATGATAGAAAATAATTTTGTTATGCTGCAAGTACATGAAGTTCAAATTATTATGAATCAAATTGTGTCAAAAGGCCATAGCCTTGACGAAGGGTTTTAAGTATCGACAATCATTTCAAAGTTACCATTTTCATGGATAGATTGTCGAAAGGAATTGAAACAAAAGAAATATGCAATGACTATGCAAGAAATTATTAAATTTCTCCAAGTTGAAGAAAATTCTCGAAACTTGGATAAATTGGAAATAGAAAACAAAAGTGCTAAAGGTTTTGTCATAGAAAATGCATTTAAACCAAGGGGCAACAATAAAAGAAAGCGTGGTGGTCAACATAGCACTCCCGGGAATAAAAAATCGAAAGGTACTTGTTGGAAGTGTGGTAAACTAGGACATTTCAAGAAACAATATATTTTGTACTTGAAGCAAATGTAACAAAAGAATGACCAAACAAATATGGTAGACAATGAGGATATTGCTGCTATGATCATGGTGACTAACATGATTGGAAACGACATGGAATGGTAGATCGATTCTAGAGCAACCAAGCATATTGCTAAGAGTAAAGAAATATTTAAAGCCTATGAACCTATGAAGGATAGTCAAGAACTATTCATGGGAAATTCATCAACTACAAAAGTGATGGGCAAAGGCAAGGTGGTTCTCAAGTTATCATCCAAGAAGACACCCACTCTTAATGATGTTCTTCATGTTCTAGAAATTAGGAAAAACCTTGTATCTGTTAGTTTTTTAAACAAACATGGCTTAAAAGTCATGTTTGATGCTAATTGTATTGTATTGTCTAAGGGTGATATGTATGTCGGAAAAGGATATGAATCTAATGGCATGTACAAACTAAATGTTATTTATGAAAATTCATCTTTTGCTTATATGATTTCTACTTTTAATGTTTGGCATACAATATTAGGACATGTAAATTATAAAAGTATGTGTAGCATGAGTAATCTTAGTTTGATTCCTAAGAGTAATTTTTCTGATTTAGAAAAATGTGCTATATGTGTTAAATCTAAAATTGCTAAGAAGCCTTTTTAAAAAGCAGAAAGAAATTCACAATTATTAGAATTAATTCATTCTAATATTTGTGGATTTCAGGGTATATTAACTAGGGGAGGTAAAAGATATTTTATAACATTTATAGATTATTTCTCTAAATACACTCAAGTTTATTTGTTAAGGACTAAAGACGAGGCTTTAGAAAAATTTAAAATCTACAAGGTTGAAGTTGAAAATCAATTAGATTGAAGAATTAAAATTCTTTGATCAGACAGAGGAGGGAAATAATTCTCTTATAATGATTTTTGTGAGAATTATGGTATAATTCATCAAATTACAACCCCTTATAATCCTCAACAAAATAGAGTGGCAGAACGAAAAAATAAGACACTTGAAGAAATGATTAATACATTACTTCTTAATTCTGGTTTGGCTACAAATTTATGGGGGGAAGCATTAATGACTACTTGTTATATACTTAATCATATACCCCATAAGAAAACTCATATTACACCTTATGAATTATGGAAAAAGCGAAAGCCTTCTCTTGACCATTTAAGAGTGTGGGGATGTAGAACATTAGTAAAGTTAACTAATCCTAAAAGGCCTAAACTTGGCGCTAAAGCAATCAAGTGTGCTTTTATAGGCTATGCACAAAATAGCAAAGCCTATAAATTCTTGACCATGGAATCCACATATTCTATTAGCCAAAATATAATTTTGGAGTCTAGAGATGTTGAGTTCTTTGAGAATTCTTTCTTTAGAAAAAGGCCAAGAGAAGACACTGATAAAGAGGATCAAGAAACAGTTCATCATGGAACAAATGATGAAATGGAGCTTACTACATCTACTGAAGACATAGAACCAAGAAGAAGTAAAAGAGCAAAGATAGAAAAATTCTATGGCCCTGATTTCTACATGTACCTAGTAGAAGGAAACATGTATGATATTGTTTCTTCTAGTGTTTTTGTGACTGAGCATGATTCTAGTGATAGAGATCCATTGACTTTTAGAGAAGCTATATCTTCTAAAGATTCAGGTTTTTGGCGAGAAGCCATTAATGATGAAATGGATTCTATCATGGGTAACAAGACTTCGGTCTTGGTGGATTTACCTCATGGTTGTAAACCCATTGTCTGTAAATGGATCTTTAAAAGGAAAAGAAAATCATATGGATCCATTGATAAGTATAAAGCTAGACTGGTAGCCAAATATTTTAAGCAAAAAGAAGGACTTGATTACTTTGATACATATGCTCAAGTAGCAAGAATTAGTACCATTAGGTTATTAATTGCATTAGCATCAATTCATAAACTTGTTATACACCAAATGGATGTTAAAACTACTTTTCTAAATGGTGACTTAGAAGAGGAAGTCTATACGGAACAACCAGAATGGTTTGTTTTGAAAGGTCAAGAAAGAAAAGTCTATAAACTTAATGAATCTTTATATGGCCTAAAACAAGCACCTAAGCAGTGGCATGAAAAATTTAACCAAATGATTGTTTCGATTGGAAAATAAATAAATCAGATAAATGTGTTTATTCTAAGTTTAGTAAATGTTTTGGTGTTATAATTTGTTTATATGTTGATTGTGAGACCCCAAATTTTATGAAATAAAAGTATTCAAATTTTCTATTTTGGTAAATAGTTAAATAGATAAAAGTTTAAAGTTAAGGGTAATATGTGAATTTTTTTTTTTTTTGCAAAGTAAGCAAGTTGATATAAAATATTCGTTGTTATTTCGGGAATATTCGATTAGTGGGAATATCCGTGCGATGGTACAATCATTAGTGGACCTCTATTAACGAAATTATTGTCGAATTGAGAAAACGATAAAAATATTTTTTATGAAAATAACTTGGCGGAAGTTTTACTGATTAACTGTTGAAACACCCAATGTTAAAAAATACGATGTCTGGCGTGGTTGCATAGTAGCACACTATTATTGATTATTGATGCTTATGTGATAAGTCACCGGTTTTGTTATATTGGTATTATTAATGTAATAAAAGAAAAAGATTTTATATAAAAGCAGAATACTTTTATAAAGTTATTCATTTTATTAGGCTAATAGTAAAATCTTTTTATAAAAAAGCAAATACTTTTATAAAGTAATCTATTTTATTAGACAATAATTAGAATATATTATATTTTATTATGCATAGTGTTTGCATAATGTATGCAGATAGTAGTGTTTGCATAGTAAAATCTTTTATAAAGTTATTCGTTTTATTAGATTATAAATAGAATATATTATATTTTATTTAAAAGATTTTGCTTTAAATATGGACCGTCATATTAAAGGAAATCAAATTGGACCGTTCATGAGTTAGTTACTATGCAGTCCATTTTTCTATAAATAGAAGTTCATTCCTTCATTATTTCTTATGAATTCACTGAAACTCTAGAGAGATAAACTATAGAGAGAAAGAAGAAAAGTATTCTCGCTACTTTCACTACTCATATATCCAAAGACTCTTCTTCTTAAGGTAGGGGATATTATTTGTTGTACTATAAGGGGTATTATTTCTTTTGTATTCATGAAGAGAACTTCATTTCCATTATTTATTATTACATTGGAATAACCTTTGTATACACGAGTCATACCCTATACTTGATGAAATTTTTCATTATTCCATTCTTTATTATTCATTGGAATATCACGTCACATATCTGCGTTTCTGGGGACTCAGTTCTGTTATTTATTATTACATTGGAATATCACATCCAGTCGATTACGCCGATGACGGTTCCGTTATTTAGTATTCTCGTTGAATAACTCGCCTACGCTGAAATCGCATGCATGGTGATTTCATTTGTTATTCCATTCTTTATTATTCTCGTTGGAACATCCCGTCATGCGTGCAAATTTACTTTGACTAGTTCCATTATTATTATTCTGTTGAATAACCTATCTATGCAAGTACCGCATGCATGGTGATTTCTTTTGTTATTCCATTCTTTATTATACTCGGTTGGTTAAAGTTTTGACTTCTATACTCCATGAAATTAGTGGAATATCCTTGATATTTGCGCTTCATCCAAAGATATCTTTTCATGGAAATATTCTTCCGAGCATTCTTGAATTTTACTCTACAAAGAAGTATCATGTTGACAATTTGGACGTTATTGGTTCCTGGATAAATTAATTCTTGAACTTGTTTTATTGAATTCTTATATCATTGTCATCATCCTCATGTTTATATTATGTTGAAAGTCATCTGTGGCCTGTAGTGCATAGATGGACTTGGTATGA
This sequence comes from Panax quinquefolius, assembly GCA_020205615.1. NCBI lineage: Eukaryota > Viridiplantae > Streptophyta > Magnoliopsida > Apiales > Araliaceae > Panax > Panax quinquefolius. The sequence goes on along the minus strand of CM035160.1, from coordinate 129,480,067 downwards.
TTATGACCAGAGATTATTCGGTATAATCATGACCGTAATGTTACAAATGATGTGGAAAAAGTCATCTGTGGCCTGTAGTGCATAGATGGACTTGGTATGATTATGAACAGGGATTATTTGGTATAATCATGACCGTAATGTTACAAATTGTAAGACCCCAACTTTTATAAATAAAGATGAATTTTCTATAAATATTATTTTTGAATATTATGAAGTAAATTTGATATAATGTTATAGTTGTGGGTAATATTTATAAATTTTGCAAAGTAAGCAAGTTGTTATAAAATATTCGTTTGGTCGAGAAATATTCTTTTTGTCGGGGAATATTCGTACGACGGTACAATCATTGGTGGACCCCACAACGGAATTATTGTCGGATTGAGAAAATGACAAAAATACTTTATGAAAATAACGACGGAGGTGTTACCGTTAAAACTGTTGAACTACCCGGTAGTAAAAGTACAATGTCTGGCGTGGTTGCATAGTAGCACACGTGATTGATTATTGATGCTTATGTGAGAAGTCACTCACTATACTCAATTATTACTACAATAATTGCTTTGCATCATATCTCTTATATTATTGATTCAATTATTGTCACAAAGGTGTCATCTCAGATAATATGTTATATTATTAAATCAATAATTGAGACGACAAGTTATAAATGATTAATAATTGTTGAAAGATTAAATATGTGTTGATTAAAAATAAAATAATTTGTGATAATATTTATTCAATCCTTGATGTATATAAAGAGTCTATTATGAGACGTTTGTGGTAAGTTTGGTTATTTTATGGGGGGCCCATATGTCATCATCTAAGAGTCTCTTCGTCAATAGTAATTACCTTCATCAATAGTAATTACCTTCGTCAATAGTAATTACCTTCGTCAATAGTAACTACCTTTACCAGACGTCAAACCACTTGCCGTTTCATATTACAGACGTCGAACCAATTGTCGTTTCACGTTACAGGCTTCAAACCACTTTTCTTTTCACATCACCAGCCGTCAAGCCACTTGCCTTTTCACATTTCAAGTGCTAAGCTAGAAATCTTCTATAAATAGAGGCCTAGTGCTTCATTATTTTCACTTAATTCATTCAAGCTATATAGAGAGAGAGTATAGAGAATAAGAGGGAAAGAAGAAGAGTATTCTCACACTACACTCTGCGATATTCAATCTACTACTAATGTAAGGGGTGTTATTCTTTCTTATTCATGAAGAGAACTGTTGTTATTCCATTTCTTATTATTCTGCTTGGAATAACTTTTGTATAACGTGGTTTACCCTATACTTGGTGACATTCTTCTATTATTACGTTGGAACATCCTGTCATGTGTTTTACACGGACTGGTTCCGCTCTTTATTATTATTCATTGGAACATCCCATTTGTGTGTTTTACACCGACTGGTTCCGTCTTTATTATTATTCATTTGGAACATCCTCATGCGTGTGTTTTACACCGACTGGTTCTCATCTTTATTATTCTCATTGGAACATCCCGTCGATGCAATTTTTACCCGACCGGTTCCGTTTATTATTATTACTGTTGGAATAACCTGTCTATGCAAAGTACCGCATGCATGGTGATTTCTTTTGTTATTCCATTCTTTATTATACTCAGTTGGTTAAAGTTTTGACTTCTATACTCCATGAAATTAGTAGAATATCCTTGATATTTGCACTTCATCCAATATCTTTTCATGGAAATATTCTTTTGATCATTCTTGAATTTTACTCTACAAAGCAGTATCATGTTGACAATTTGGACATTATTAGTTCCTGGATAAATTAATTCTTGAACTTTTTTTATTGAATTCTTATATCATTGTCATCATCCTCATGTTTATATTATGTTGAAAGTCATCTGTGGCCTATAGTGCATAGATGGACTTGGTATGATTATGACCAGGGATTATTCGGTGTAATCATGATCGTAATGTTACAAATGATGTGGTAAAAGTTATCATTGGCCCGTAGTGCGTTGATGGACAGTTGTTGGCATGATCATGACCATTAATGAATACACGAATGTCCTTGGTTGTAGTGCATGGATAATTTGTGGTCGTGATACTAAAGAATATCCTTGGCCGTAGTGCATGGGTGATTCGATGATGTGGATTATTTATTAAGCTGAGTCCCAGTGATAAAAGTCATGAAAAGCCTTTTAAATCATAAAAGATAGTAGATTTTATTCTCTACTTGACTCTTTTAATGGATTGCTTGTTCTGCTGTAGTTAAACTTGATGTTGTTATATTTTATCAGTTTAACACTGTTGAAGGCTAACGATAATTTATTCTGCATTATCTTAGTCATAATATTTCTTACTGGGCTAGTTGAGCTCACCCTTTCTTTCACTGTTCTCTTCAGGAAATGAGAACATAGCAGGGACTAGTCGGGGAACGGAGTGACGGTCCAGAGGATAGCATTAGTAGTCCTCACTATCTTTGTGAAATAGTGTGTTAATAATTATAATGAGGACTCCTTTTGAGTTTGTATAATCTCTAGTAGACAATAATTGTATTCAAACTCACAGTTATGTTTTGTCGTATTGTACACGACAGTTGTATTAGTAAGTTGTATTTGAATTTTGTACCATGTATCTGACGACCCAAGATGGGTGATGTATACCTAATTTTGGGGGCGTCACACAAATGATGTGGAAAAAAATCCTCATTGGCCCGTAGTGCATTGATGGACAGTTTTTGGTATGATTATGGCTATGGATTCTCTTCGGCCAAGGGTGCAAAGATGAATTATTTTATGGCATGATCAGGACCGTTGATGAAAACATGATTATCTTTGGCCCGTAGTGCATGGATAATTCATGGTCGTGATACTAATGAATATCCTTGGCTTGTAGTGCAGGGATGATTCGATGATGTAGATTAATTATTGAGCTGAGTCTCAGCGATGAAATATTAATTCATGGATGTGATAATAATGAATATCTTTAGCCGTAGTGCATGGATAATTCATGGATGTGATACTAACGAATATACTTGGCCGTAGTGCATGGATAATTCGATGATGTGGATTATTTATTGTTTGAGTCTCGTGATAAAATATTGGTTATACACTTTTAATTTGTAGAAGATAGTAGATATCATGCTCTACTTGACTTTTCTAAAATACAGTTGTATGTCTTTGGCTTGTAGTGCAAAGATGAATTGTTAATGAATATCTTTGGACGTAGTGCAAAGATGAATTTATTAGTATGATTATGAACAAGAATTGTGATTTGGTATAACCATGATTTTTTATGTTTCAGGTGAAGATAGGTGATGAAAATTATCTTCGTCCTGGGTGCGAAGAGGAATTTAGAATCACAATTATGATTATGAGTTATTCATATGATTGTGGATGCGAAATTGTTGATTGATGTTACGAGGATAAAACATTATTGGTGGACTTTTAACATGGAGAAGATAATAGACCTGATGATCTATTTGACTCTTCTAATGGATTGCTCGTTCCGCTGCAACTATGGTTAAAAACTTTTATCATCTATCATATGTTCTAAATCTCTGATTTATTGATGATGAAGGCTATTGATAGTATAAATTAGCTTTAGTCATGATATTCTTTACTAGGCTAGTTGTGCTCACCTTTTCTGCTTCACAATTCCTTTCAGGTAATAAAAGTGTTGCCGGGTCGAGTGGGGATAACAGGGGAATAGAATGGTGGTCTCTAGCTGTGGAGGTTCTCCCTAAACAGTATAGAAAAGTGTGTTGTATTCTATACATCATTTAGTAGTTATATTTGGTGAATCAAATAGGGTGAGGCGAACCCAACTTTGGAAGGGTGTTTTGCCACTATCATACAAGATGTCTAATGACATACAACCTCGTGTTCTCATAAGACATGGTTGTGCACATCCACTTGCTGAATATATCTACGAGCACTACCTATATGATCTTGGGGTTTATGTGAAATATAATTTTCACTTGGAGACAACGGAGATATTTATATGTCAAGAGAAGACTCACAATTGGAAAGAAGATGATAGTAATCTTCTTGTTTTTCTTTGGGGACTTTTGGGTCAACTAAGGATAATTCTGTGGACATATGATATCTATCATAACCTAGACGCATGGCCTCCCATGTACGAAGGTTTCCTTGAGCACTTCCCAAAGATTTTAATTTCTAAAACAGTTTTTGACTATACTTTTATGTAAAGTATCATTGTAAGGTTGTGGTCGAGGTACCATGAGAGTTATATACATTTGTATTAAAACTCATAGTTAACTGAGGTCGTATTCTATACAACAGCTCAACAGTTGTATAAATGAAGTTGTATTTAAATTTTGTACCATGTATCTGGCGACTCAGAATGGGTGATGTATACCTAATTTTTGGAGCGTCACATTGATGATATGCTTATTTTTGGTATTAGTTAAAAGGTACTATTAGAAACTAAAGCATTTTTGTCTGCTACTTTTGATATGAAAGATATGGGGGAGGATGATGTAATTTTAGGTATTAAAATTGTGCAGTCTCAAGATACCATTTCTTTAACTTAGTCTCATTATATTGAGAAATTGTTAAAGAAGTTTAATCATGAGAACTGCAAGATAGCCTCTACCCCATATGATCATTCTGTTAAGTTATTTCCAAATAAAGGAAATAACATATCTCAATTAGAGCATGCAAGTGTAATTGGTAGTCTAATGTGACGCCCCCAAAATAGGTATACATCACCTATTCTGAGTCGCCAAATACATGGTACAGAAACAAATACAACTTCAATAATATAATTGTTGTGCCAAATACGACAACACATATACTGTGAGTTTGAATACAAATATTATCTAATAGACAGTATACAAACTCAAAAGGAGTCATCATTACAATTATTGATACACTATTTTACAAAATAGTGAGGACTACTAAAACAACTATCCTGAACCATCACTCCATACCCCGGCTAGTTCTTGCTATGTTCTCACCTCCTGAGAAGAAAAATGGAACAAAAAAGAAAAGGGTGAGCTCAATTAGCCCAGTAAAGAATATTATGACTAAGATAATATACAATAAATTATCATTAGTCTTCAACAGGGAAAAATCTGATAGAACATAATAGACAACAAGTTTTAGATCAACAACTGCAGTGGAAACAACAATCCATTAGAAGAGTCAAGTAGAGAATGAATTCTACTATCTTCTAAGATTTAAAAGTCCATCAACAATATTTTATCCCTGTAACATCAATCAAAATACATCTTGAATCAAATATTCATCTTTGCACTACAGGCCAAAGATATTCATTTGTATCACCAGTTGGTCATGTTCATCTCAACACCTGTTCATCTTTGCACTACGGGCCAAAGATATTCATCAGTTAATCATTCATCTTTGCACTACAGGCCAAAGATATTCAGTAATATCATCATTTAGGACTGAGGATAAAGAAAAATATCTTAAAAAAAATGAATCCAGTGAGACAAAAGGATAAATATTAGGGTTTCGTATTACAGTTTATCCAAGTTTAATAATACTCCATAATAACCAATTGTGAAGCAGAATTCAAAAATAAAGATCAAAACATGGATACAATCAAAGATAGTAACCATAATAGACATCTTAGACAAAAAAGAGAAAATTTTATTTTTCGGTGAATACTGCCGTATTCATCCGTATACGTGAATAGTAACCCCGACACAATGATACTGAAGAAAATAATATCAATATTTTGGCATAATGATACTGAAGAAAATAATATCATTTATGAAGAAAATAACATCCCTTACCTCAAAATAACAGTACTTCTGATCGGAATATCGGATGTAAAGCCGATGGAAACTTGCACTGAATAGCAACTCACAAAGTATCTAAATACTCACAAAATACGCTTGATAATATATAGAGAGAGAAAACTTGTTTCTGGTGTGATTTTCAATTCTAACTAAACACCCTATTTATAGGAAAATGCTAGAACGCCAAAGGAGACTAAATTAATAAAATAATATATATATTTTCCTCCTTCTATGCCACCTACCAAGACTAGCCACCAACAAGCCATTTATGAAAAAAATTTGCAGCCCACATGTTTAAAACAAAAGTGGGTCCCACCCATAATTTTAATAAAAATATTTAATTTCTGCAACTTCAAGAATTCATAATAAATAACCCTTTTATTAGAAAAATACAAATTTTATGTCCATTCCATAGGAAATTGAATTCTCTACAACTTTGCTGAAGAAAGTTTTTCCAAATTCCAAACAGAAAATGTCCGAAATCCACATACGGATGATTTTTAATACATCCATTCCGACAAAATACTGATAAAACACCTCAACATTAATTCCTTCAATTATATCCACATAAAAATAAATATTTCCTTCATTTATATCTACATAAAATAAATATTTCCTTATCATAAAAATCAATAAATAATTATTCACAAATAATATTATAGAATCACAATAATGACAACCAGGCCGTTCCCAGGAAAGAGAGGGCTTTTCGATAAGGATTTCTCCTTACTGGCGCGCAATTAGGTGACCAAACCTCTCCTTAACAGAACTTTCTAGACATTGCCAATAATGCTATCTAATAATATGAATTATTGATCTGATAATGGGAAATACTATGCAGTGACAATTATTGAAACAACAATAATATAAAATATCAACGCAACAATTATTGAACCAATAAAATAAAATATTGAACAGTAATTACTGTAACAATTATTGAGTAGTGCCTTCTTACGTAAGAATCAATAATTTCAAAAATACTCGCAATCTCACGTGTTCTTTGCAAGCGACCACGCCAGACATTCGTATTTTAACCACCGTATTCCAACAAAGTTAATAAAGAATAATTACGCCGTTATTTATAAAAACTAAAACTTATCGTTTTCTTCATCCTATCATTTTTCGTTATGGGGCCCACAAATGGTTGCGCCGTCGTACGAATATTCCCCGATAGAAAGAATATTCCACGACCAAACGAATATTCCCCGAAACAATGAATATTTTATAACCAATTACTTCTTTTGCAAAATTTGCACATTTCACCCATAACCAAAGCATTATATCAAATTAACACCTTATTAATTCAAAATAATGAATAGAGGAAATTCAATTTTATTTACAATAAGTTGGGGTCTTAGAACCTTCCATCCTTATGAAATTTTGTCCTCGAAATTGACGTACATACCTTGTGTTTCGAAAAGGTGAGGATACCTCGCTTTCATTTCTAATTCTAACTCCCAGATCATTTATTCAATGGCATGGTTCCTCCACAAAACCTTAACTTGTGGTATAACCTTGGTGCGTAGGATATGCTCTTTCCTATCCAAGATCTTAACAGGTACCTCCTCGTACGTTAAATCTTCGGCTATCTCATCTGGTTCTAACTCAATAATATGTTTCGGGTCTTTCACATATTTATGAAGTATAGATATGTGAAAAACATTATTAACACGAGACATGCTTGGAGGTAATGCGAGTCTATAGGCCATATTTCCTATTCAGTCAAGAATTTCAAATGGACTAACAAATCTTGGATTGAGCTTTCCTCTCTTCCCAAATCTTGTAACTCCCTTCCATGGAGCAATACATAACAATACATGATCCCCAATATTAAATTCCACGTCCTTTTGATGAAGATCCGCATAACTCTTTTGTCGATCTTGTGCCGTTTGTATACGTTGTCGAATCGTTTGGATCTTCTCTGTAGTCATTCGTACCAACTCTGGTCCTAATAATGTTGCTTCACCCACCTCATCCCAGCATACTGGAGAACGACATTTTCTTCCATACAACGCCTCGAATGGAGCCACACCTATACTTGCCTGATAACTGTTGTTGTAAGAGAATTCCACCAATGGTAGGTACTTATCCCAAATTCCTTTGAAATATAGGACACAGAGTCTTAATAGATCTTCAAGAGTTTGAATAGTCATCTCTGATTACCCATCCGTTTGAGGATGGTATGTTGAACTGAATCGTAAATCTGTGCCCATAGCTTTCTGCAAGCTAACCCAAAATCGTGAAGTGAATCTTGGGTCACGATCCGAAACTATAGATACTGGTATGCCATGCAATCTCACAATCTCATTCACGTACATATGAGCAAGACGTTACGTTCAAGGTAATAAGTCTCCCGTATAGGCAATAAATGAGCAGACTTGGTTAATCTATCAACAATAACCCAAATCGCATCTATGCCTTGAGAAACCTTGGGAAGATCCGTAACAAAATCCATATTAATGTGTTCCCACTTCCATTTCAGAATCTCAAGTGGTTGCAATGGACCCTTTGGTACTTGATGCTCCGCCTTTACACGTTAACAAGTTAAACAACTCGAGATAAACTCTGCGATCTCTCTTTTCATCCACCAAAATATATGTCGAAGATCATGATACATTTTGGTACTCCCAAGATGGATTGCAAATGGTGTGTTGTGTGCCTCCATCATGATTCTATACTTCAAGTCAGAATCATTAGGAACACAAAGTCTGGAGTTGACTCGAAGTATTCCTTCTTCATCGATTCTTGCCTCTGGAATAGCACCTTCTTGCACTTTCTTCTTCATACGCATCAGCTCCATGTCCGTAGCTTGAGCAACTTTAACTTTATCGATTAAAGTCGGTTATACTCATATGTTTGATATCATCATGTGGGTACTTGGAGCCTTTACCTCTATCTCTATCCTTTGCAAGTCATACAAAATAGGCATTTGTGTTCACAACATTACACTCGTACCCGCATATTATCTTCTACTCAATGCGTCAGCTATCACGTTTGCTTTTCCAGAATCATATTGGATGGTATAGTCGTAATCTTTCAACAACTCGAGCCAACATCGTTGCCGCATGTTGAGTTCCTTTTGGGTGAAGAAATATTTGAGGCTTTTATAATCTGTATAGATCTCCACTTTCTCCCCATACAGGTAGTGTCTCCAGATCTTCAACGTGAAAACGACTGCTACCAACTCCAGATCATGAGTAGGATAATTCCTCTCATATTCTTTGAGTTATCGCGAGGCATAGGCTATGACTTTACCATGTTGCATGAGAACACATCCTAACCCTTTGCCTGAAGCATCGCTGTAGATAACAAATCCATCCGAACTAGATGGTATTGTCAGAACATGTGTCGAAATGAGCCTCCTCTTGAGTTCTTGAAAACTCTTCTCACAATCTTCGCTCCAACCGAATTTTGTATCTTTACGAGTTAGCTGAGTTAACGGAGTAGCGATTCGAGAAAATTCTTCCACGAATCTCCAATATTAACCAGCTAAGCCCAAAAAGCTATGTACTTCGGTCACCGACTTCGGTTGCTCCCAACTTTGTATGGCTTCAATCTTCGTTGGGTCGACAGATACACCATGTTTTGACACCATGTGCCCAAGGAATGCTACTTCCTCAAGTCAGAACTCACATTTCTTTAGCTTGGCATATAGCTTGTTTTCACGAAGCCTTTGCAGTACCAGCTTCAAATGGCGCTCATGATCTTCATGGCTTTTCGAATAGATGAGGATGTCATCAATAAAGATAACAACGAACTGATCCAAATATTCTTTGAACACACGATTCATCATATCCATGAAAGCAACAGGAGCATTAGTCAATCCAAAAGACATGACTAAGAATTCATAATGACCGTACCGAGTTCTGATGGCAGTCTTCAGAATATCCTCAGTTTTAATCTTCAGCTGATGATATCCAGAATGAAGATCGATCTTTTAAAAGAATTGTGCTCCTTGTAACTGGTCAAACAAGTCATCAATGCGAGGTAGTGGATACCTATTCTTGATGGTGACATGGTTTAATTCTTGGTAGTCAATACAAAGTCGCATACTCCAGTCTTTCTTCTTTACGAATAACACAAGAGCACCCCAAGGAGATGTGATAGGACGAATAAAATCGATGTCCAACAACTCCTGTAGTTGGACCTTTAACTTCTAAAGTTCAATAGGAGCCATTCGATATGGGGTTTTATAAATGGGCTTTGTACCATGTTCAAGGTCAATAAAGAATTCAACTTCACGTTCTGGGGGTAGACCGGGAAGTTCTTCAGGAAATACGTCAGGAAATTCACTAATAATAGAAATATTATTCAAATCTGACATATTTTTGTTCAAGTCCGTGACATGGGATAAGAAAGCTTGACATCCATTTTTTAATAAATGAATAGCTTTATGGATTGATATAACAGTGATTGACTTTAGTGGTTTGGTTGTTTGAATTCGCATAACAGGTTGGTTAGGAATATGAAAACTAACAACCTTACGCAAACAATCAATTTTTGCATGATGAGTGGTTAACCAATCAATCCCTAAAATCACATCAAATGCAAGTATTTTCAACGAAATAGGATCGACAGGTAATATGTGGGTACCAACTTGAATTAAGCAAGATTTATAAACAGTAGATGTAATGAAAATTTCTCCTAATGGAGTCTCAATAGGTAAGTCAAGGTCTAATTTCTTCGGAGTCAAGTTTAAACGTTGAGCACAAGCAAGAGAGATAAAAGAATGGGTAGAACCGGCATCTAATAAGGTATAAACTTTGCAAGAGTTTATGATTAGCTTACCCGTGATCACCTCGTTCGGGTTCCTCGCATTTTGGGTAGTCACGACAAATGCCCTTCCAGGAACCACCGACTTTGACTTGTCCGGGACAGCCTTTGGAGTCACCATCCTCGTTGAACTTGGTTTCGCAACAAGACAATCTCTAGCTATATGACCTTCCTTTCCATAGTTATAATATACCTTGGATTGTTGTGGGCAGTTTGGGCTGATGTGTCCCTCTTTCCCGCATTTATAACAAATGACCGGTGCTCGATCTCCTCCCCTAGAAACAGTTGATGTTTGTGCTGACATCTTCACGTTGTCATTGTTGTACCTTCTCTTCTTAAAATCTCCCCCTGACTCACTTCTTCTACCATCATGGCCATGATTACCACCATAGTGGTTACCGCTTTTGTCCAAATGTTTTCCTCCCCGTTGGTTGTCATTGCTCCGATGACTGCTGCCACAGGTATGACCCTGGTTGTGGTCCCTCGGTTGAACATACTCATTATCTCGCTCTAATAATTGAGCCCTATTTATAACATCCCTAATATAAAAAAATTTATGAGAGATAAGATATTGCCGAATCTCGGGTTTTAGACCTCTCAGAAACATCCTCATCATTCATTCCTCATTCTCTACCAAATGAGGTGCAAACCTGGATAACTCTGCGAACCTCGCCTCGTACTAGGACACCTTCATGTTATTTTGTTCCAGTCTAATAAACTCTACCTCCTTCATATGATGAATACTTTCAGGAAAGTACTTGTAATTAAACAGTTTCTGAAACGTTTCCCAAGACATGTTGAGTGCGGCTGGCTGGGTACACTTCACAGACTCCCACCAGTAATCTGCCTCACCATGAAACATAAAGGTGGCGAATGGAACCTTCTGTTACTCCGTGCATCCCAAGACATCGAATATCTTGGTAATTTGCTTGACCCATGTTTCCACCTTGATCGGATCCGGCTTTCCCGCAAATTCTGGTGGTCCCAACTCTTTGAACTGCTTGGCTGTTGATGATGGGGTAATATACCCATGAATCGAATATACTTGGGCTTAAATTATTGTACTCTCAAGTCGTTTAGATGTATTATTATTGTGTTTTTGTGTTATTTTGCAAAGTAGGGAGCTGTAGGGGGCAATTTGGGAACTTTAAGCTGTGTGTTGGCATTTTGGTAATTTCTCAGGGACCAGCACCAGGGTGCTACATTCAGTACTAATCCCAGCGCCGAGGCGCTGGGTCGTGGTTTCAGTTGACCAGGACGTGTGTTGACTAGGCGTTTGACTTGGACAAAGGGTTGGTTATTGATAAGTTGATTGGAAAAAGGATTGTGGGGGAGAGAGAAGTCTATAAAGGTCAATTTGCTGAATTAAAAAGGGGGATCTATCTACATAATTGGAGACGAAGCAAGGAAGAAATTGGAGATTGAAGATTTGGCTTGGGAGTTTTATTTTCTTCTCAATATTTCTAATTGGTGTAATTCTTTAAGGATGATTTTTCAAAGATTGTTAATTTTATTTTCTGCTATGAACTAATTTCTTTTAATTAAGATTTCAATTGAACCTTTTATGGCTATAAATTAGTTATTCAATTTATTCTAATTATTTGTGTCGAAGTGAATTGTTTATCTTGCCTTGCATTTATTGATTAATTATTTGGCCAGTAATTACCTTGTTACTCTAGAAGGAATTGAGAAAGGAATTCTAGGGTTAGAACTGGGCATGATAACATGTGACTTAGTTATTTGCATAATGAATAATTAGGTTTGTGAATTGAATGGAAATATCTGTTCACCGCATGTAACCCATAAGGAATTGAGATTGAAGGAGTTTAATTCAATTGTTTTGTATAGGAATATAACAAGATTAATCTGGATTAAATAGAAGTCAATTGATCACTTGGAAAAGGGCTTTTGGCTTTTGAGAATTCCTGTTAACAATTCAGTAGGCATAATATTGGGATAATTGGTTTATAGTTCATAATTGGGGATATTGAAGTCTTAATCCTTATTTATCTGAATTAATTCATTCAAATCTTAGTTTTATTTATTTGCTTTATTTTAGAGTAATTTCTCTTTAATTGTTTAATTTAGTTTCATTATTTCAGAAAATCACAATTTATTGTTGTTTAAATAAAATTGGATTGATATAGTACTAGTAGTTGGAATTTATTGATTAGAATTCTCTGTAGGATCGAAACTCTATCTTACCACTCTATTACTTGTTGACCGTGTATACTTGCACGTATTCATTAATTGTGAAATCGACCAACAAGTTTTTGGCGCTGCTACCGGGGACTTCTTTATTAATATTAATTCCATATTAGTTATAATCAATTCGGTCTTAATTTAAATATTACTTATTTTTCTTCTTGTATTTGCAGGAACTCTTTGCGAATGTATACACACTAGATCAAGGGCTAAAAAAGAACTTTTTCCTTATACAGACGACATCGAAAGGAAGTTCTGGAAATTGCAGTTGACTAGTGCAGTGTCACCTGAGGAAGAAAAACTGGCAGAACAGGAAATACCCGTGAACATGGCAGGGGACGAATAGAAATCACTTAGGGATTATGCCATGCCGAATGTCACGGATATACAGTCGAGTATTAGGAGGCCTGCAATCAATGCGAACAGTTTTGAGATCAAACCGGGAACAATTTAAATGCTACAGAATACATGCCAGTTTGGGGGTAGTTCGATAGATGATCCTAATGAGCAAATCTTGAGTTTCTTGGAAGTTTGCGACACCTTCAAATTCAACAATGTATCGAAAGATGCTGTACGGTTGAGGATGTTCCCGTTTACCTTGAAAGATAAAGTACGAAGTTGGCTACATTCTTTGCCTCCTGGCTCAATCACAACTTGGGACGACTTAGCCCAAAAATTTCTAGCGCAGTTCTTCCCACCAGCGAAGTCTGGCAAAACTACGGAACGATATTCACACCATTGCACAGTTCGATTCAGAATCGTTATATGAGGTGTGGGAAAGATTTAAGGATATGCTCCGTAAGTGCCCACATCACGAAATTCCGCAGTGGATGCAGTTGGGAATATTTTGTGTTGGTTTGCACGCGTCCACAAGAGCCAGTATTGATGCAGCAGTAGGTGGAGCGATCATGTCTAAAAATTTTGATGAGGCTTACTAGCTGTTAGAAACGATGGCCAACAACAACTATCAGTGGCCCATGACTAGGTCTAACCCTCCGAAAACACTGGGAAAGTTTGAAGTGGATCCAATGACAGCATTGGTAGCACAGGTGGCCGCAATAGCTAAGATAATGGAAACATGGAGTCCACCATCCACGCAGCAAGTAGCAATGGTTTGTTAGTTATGTGCTGGGAATCATGCTACAGATCAATGTGCCATCAATTCTGAATCAGCTCAGTTTGTAGGGAGCTATAATCGATCAACTCGACAGTATTTAACTCAAAATGCATATAATCCAGGTTGGAGAAATCATTCAGGTTTTCATGGAGTAACAACCAACTCAAGCACCTAGACATCAAAATACATCAGGATTTCAAAATCAGACTCAACAACAACCAGAGAGGAAATCAAGTTTGGAAGAAGCTTTGGAAAAATTCATTAGAGCTATTGACAAAATGATCGATGAATAAGACAAGATATTGAATCAAGTAGATCTGAATATGAAAAGCCAAGGTGCGTCGATAAAGAATCTGGAAAATCAAGTGGGGAAGATATCACATGCACTGAATAATCGACCACTTGGAACACTCCCGAGTGACATAGAGAAAAATTCGGGCAAAGATGAGCATTGCAAGGCTGTAACTCTACGAAGTGGAAAGGATTTGCAGGAGACAGTTAAGGATAGGGAAAAGAGGGACAACGTAACAGATGAAACAGAAGAAGTTATGGAAACCAGAAAACATCAAGATGAAACCGTAGAGTAGAAAGCACCGGAACCAACTATCACAATGCCTCCCATACCGTATCTGCAGAGGTTTTAGAAATTCAAGTTAGATAAGCAGTTTTCAAGATTTCTGGATATTTTCAAAAAACTATATATCAATATCCCATTTGCCGAAGCTTTAGAACAAATGCCGAGCTACGCCAAGTTCATGAAGGATGTGTTGTCGAAGAAAAGGAAATTGGGTGATTTTGAAATAAATGAAGCGCTTAATCAAGAATGCAAAGGCAATTATCCGTAAAAAGTTACCTCCAAAGTTAAAAGACCCAGGTAGTTTTACTATTCTATGCGACATTGGTAACCAGTTTTTGGGGAGAGCGTTGTGTGATTTGGGGGCCAATATAAATTTGATGCCATTATCCGCTCTACGATCGGTTTGAATCAAGGCACCAAACCGAAACAAATATCGGTTTGTTATTGGCGACCGACCGATCGATTCATATCCATGAGGTATTGTTGAAGACGTATTAGTAAAGGTGGATAAATTCATCTTCCCAGTAGATTTCGTTATCTTGGATTATGAAGCAGACAAGGAAATTCCTATCATTCTCAGGTGACCATTTTTAGCAACGGGGAGAACATTGATTGACGTGCAAAAAGGTGATTTGATGATGCGAGTTGAAGATCAACATGTCACCTTTAATGTATTTAAGTCGATGTCTTATCCGAAGGAAAAAAGTGAGTGTTTGCGGGTGGATTTAATGGATGAATTAGTTAATCACAAGTTCTGCAGAAATTACCAGAGGACCCGATAGAATCCATGTTGTTCAGGATAGACGACTATGATATTGAAGAGGACATTGAGTATGTCAAATGGCTAGATACATCATCGTTCTTTTGGAAAAGCAATCAACCATTCGACACCCTTGATAGGCCCAAAACGGAAGGTAAAAAGTGAAAACCCTCAATAGAAGAGCCACCGGTGTTGGAATTAAAACCGCTACCATCTCATCTGTAGTATGCTTATTTAGGGAAGGGTGCTACACTACCAGTCATTGTTTCGACAGAGTTAACTGACACGCAAAAGGAGAAACTGCTAAGGGTATTGCGAGAGTTCAAAATAGCAATCGGCTGGACCATAACAGATATTCGAGGTATTAGTCCGTCCTTCTATATGCATAAAATTTTATTGGAAGAAGGGGCACGACCAACCATTGAGCAGCAAAGAAGGCTAAACCCCTAATATGAAGGATGTGGTAAAAAAGGAGATCATAAAGTGGTTGGATGCCGGCATTATTTATCCAATCTCGGACAGTTCATGGGTAAGTCCTGTACAGTGCGTACCAAAGAAAGGGGGTATGATAGTGGTGAAGAACAAAGCTAATGAGCTCATCGCTACTAGAACCGTTACAGGATGGAGAGTATGTATGGATTACCGCAAGCTGAATAAAGCCACACGCAATGATCACTTCCCCTTGCCGTTCATTGATCAGATGTTGGATAGGTTAGCGGGACATCAGTTCTACTGTCTTTTGGATGGATATTCTGGGTATAATCAAATTGCCATAGCACCGGAGGATCAAGAGAAAACTACATTCATATGCCCCTACGGTACGTTTGCATTCTGGCGTATGTCCTTTAGTTTATGTAATGCGCCAGCAACCTTTCAACGCTGCATGATGGCGATCTTCTCCGATATGATAGAACAGAATTTGGAGGTATTCATGGATGACTTCTCCGTGTTCGGTGATACTTTCGACCTATGCTTAAATAATCTGGTCTTAGTGCTAAAACGATGTGTGGAAACCAACCTAGTTCTTAACTGGGAAAAATGTCACTTCATGGTGCAAGAGGGGATTATTTTGGGGCATAAGGTTTCTGCATCAGGATTAGAGGTGGATAGAGCGAAGATTGAAACGATTGAAAAACTACCTCCTCCATCATATGTGAAGGGAATACGGAGCTTCTTGGGACATGCGGGTTTCTACAAACGCTTCATTAAAGATTTTTCCAAAATTTCAAAACCCTTATGTTCCCTGTTGGAGAAAGACATGCCTTTCAAGATGGATCAGTCATGTATCGAAGTATTTGAAGTATTAAAGAGGAAATTGGTTTTAGCTCCAATTATTGTGGCGCCTAATTGGTCTTTACCGTTCGAATTGATGTGCGACGCCAGTGACTACGCAGTTGGAGAAGTGTTGGGACAACGTCACGACAGGATTTTTCACACAATCTACTACTCCATCAAGACGTTGACAGATGCTTAATTGAACTACACAACCACCGAAAAAGAATTACTTGCGGTGGTATTTGCCTTCGACAAGTTCAGAGCTTATCTCATAGGGACTAAGGTAATCGTTTATACTGATCATTCTGCCATTAAATATTTGATTGAGAAGAAGGATGCCAAACTGTGGTTAATACGGTGGGTATTGTTGCTATAAGAATTTGATTTGGAGATCCAAGATAGAAAAGGTACCGAGAATCAGGTGGCAGATCATCTTTCCCGTTTAGAAAATATAGAAGTTCAGCAAAAAGATAACGCCATGATCAATGAGAAATTTTTGGATGAACAACTTCTCCGAGTAACAACAATATTGCCGTGGTATGCAGATTACGTGAATTACGTGGTTGCTAAGGTGTTACCACCGGATTTGAACTCACAACAACGCAAGAAGTTCCTCCATGATGTTAAGCAATATTATTGGGACAAACCATTTCTGTTTAAGGCTTGCGTAGATCAAATGATTCAAAGATGTGTGCCACATGAAGAGATGGACAACATATTAGGTCATTGCCACTCATCAGATTATGGAGGTCATTATTCCGGGATCGAACAACGACCAAGGTGTTAAAATCAGGATTTTTCTGGCCTTCTTTATACAAAGATGCATACTTCTATGTGCTAAACTATGATCGATGCCAACAGGTAGGTAATATCTCCAAGCGTAATGAAATGCCACTCAACACAATTTTGGAGGTTGAACTATTTGACGTGTGGGGAATTAACTTTATGGGACCTTTCCCATCCTCATTCAATAATCAGTACATTTTATTGGCGGTAGATTACGTTTCCAAATGGGTAGAAGCCGCGACTTTACCCACGAATGATGCCAACGTTGTCCTCCAATTTTTAAAGAAAAATTCTTCACTCAATTTGGGACGCTTAGGGCGATAATCAGTGATGAGGGAACCCATTTCTGTAATAAGCAATTCACTAAATTGCTTATAAAGTATGGGGTTCGTCATAAAATTTCAGCCGCGTATCATCCCCAAACCAATTGTCAAGTGGAAGTCTCGAATAGGGAGGTCAAGCGAATTCTGGAAAAGGTGGTCAATCCGTCGCGAAAAGATTGGGCAATGCGGCTGGATGATGCCCTATGGGCATATCGAACAGCGTACAAGAATCCGATAGGCCTGTCACCGTACAGAATGGTCTACGGAAAGGCATGCCATCTCCCGATCGAACTAGAACATAGTGCACATTGGGCCAATCGTAAACTTAATTTCGATCTACAAGTAGTGGGTGAGAAAAGGTTACTTCAATTGAATGAGATGGACGAATTCCGGTTCAATGCCTATGAGAACGCGAAACTCTATAAGGAGAAAGTCAAAGCCTGGCATGATAAAAAAATTCTTGATCGGACATTTGAATCGGGCCAACAAGTCTTGCTGTTCAACTCACGATTGCGTTTATTTCCTGGGAAACTGAAATCTCGATGTTCGGGACCTTTCAAGGTTGTATCTGTCGCACCACACTGAAATATCAAAGTCGAGGACCCAAATTCAAAGCGCGCTTTCAAGGTGAACTGTAAGACCCCAACTTATTATTAATGAAATTTAATTTTCTCTATTTATTATTTTGAAATATTAAGGGTTGATTTGATTAATGTGGATAGTTAAGGGTTAAATACGCAAATATTTCAAAATAAGCAAGTGGTTATAAAAATATTCATTTTTGTCGGGGAATATTCGTTTGGTCATGGAATATTCGTACTGTCGGGGAATATTCGTACGACGGCGCAGCCATGTGTGGGCCCCATAACGGAAAGCGATTGGATGAGGAAAACGACAAATATAAGTTGTTTAAAAATAACGGCGTAATTGTTACCGTTAAGACAGTTGGAATACCCGGTGGTTAAAATACGAATACTGGCGTGGTTGCAAAGAAAGCACACCAGATTGCATGTATTTGTTGAATTATTGATCCTTACGTAAGAAGGCACTACTCAATAATTGTTACAAATAATTATCGCTCAATATTTTATTTTATTGATTCAATAATTGTCGTTGGTATTTTATATTATTCATTTGTTCAATAATTATCATCGCACAAGATTTCCCATTATCGATCAATAATTCATATTATTTGAATAATATTATTAGATAACATTATTGGCAATGTCTAGAAAGTTCATCTAAGGAGAGGTTTGGTCACCTAATTGCGCCGCCCGAAGAGAGATCCTTATTGAAAGCCCCTCTTTCCCGGAGGAACGATCTGGTTGTCATAAATGTGATTCGTAATATTATTTGTGAATAATTAATTATTGATTCATATGATAAGAAATATTTATTTTATATGAATATAAATGATGGATTTATTTATGTGGTTATTAATGAAGGAATTAATGTTTGAGATGTTTTATTTGTATTTTGTCGGATTGAGGTATTAAAAGATCAAATCGGTGTTATTACTGACTTTATTGTGAGTTATAATATGTAATCCGACCTGGATCGTTGTAATTTTTGGATATGTTATACATATATAAGTTGAGTATATGTCCACAAATTTTGAACCGTTAAAATGAGCGTATAATTTATTATGAATTTTAAAAGGTGACCGATTCGTAAATTAGGTTATAAATGATTTTGGTGGAAAATTCTAGAATTGGTGGGCCCCACTTGTGGTTGGTGAAAAAATGTGCTGAATTTTATTTCAAATGTGGTGGGTGGCAATAGTAGCGTGTAAAGCCATCGTGTAGCGAGTCAAAGTCCGCTTTCTACGGGCTAACATTTTCCTATAAATAGAGGGCTAAGTTAGAATTGAAAATCACACCGAAACAAAGTTTTCTCTTTCTCTCTATATTATTGAGCGTATTTTGTGAGTATTTAGATACTTTGAGAGTTCTTTGTTCAAGATAAGTTTCATTCAAAGATCACTTCCGACCTTTCCTTCCGCAAGTCTTGATTCTTTGAGGTAAGGATATTATTTTTTGTAATGATATTATTTCTTGAATATCATTATCTTTGAAATGTTGATCTAAAGTTTTATCAAATTTGGAACTTTTTCATGTCGGGGTTACTATTCATGAGTTACTATTCACGAAGTTACTATTCATGAGTTACTATTCACGAGTTACTATTCACGAGTACTATTCATGAAGCGTGAAGATGTTTTTGTGGAATTTCTATCTTTTGGTGTCTGAGTTACTATTCACGATACGGACTATTCACGATATCTGACACTATTCACGATATCTGAAGACTATTCAATCAAAAATAAAATTTCTTCTTTTCGTCCAAAATATCTATTCTCGGATACTAACTCGATTGTATCCATGTTTTGATCATTCTTGAATTTTACACCACAATGATTATTTTTTTGAGGTATTGTTGGACATGGATAAAACAAAGTACGAATCCTTAATCCTTAATCCTTGTCATTTTGTTTCACCGGATTCGTTCTTTAAAATATTTTCATCATCCTCGGTCTTAAATGATGATATTATTGAATATCTTTGGCCCAGAAGTGCAAAGATGAATGATTTCTGAAGAATATCTTTGGCCCAGAGTGCAAAGATGAACAGTGTTTAAATGAACATGACCGATCGATGAATATCTTTGGCCTTTAGTGCAAAGATGAACAGTGTTGAGATGAACATGACCGATTGATGAATATCTTTGGCCTCAGAGTGCAAAAATGAATATTTGATTTGAGATGAATATTGATTGATGTTACAGGGATAAAATATTGATGATGGACCGTTAAATTCATAGATTATAGTAGATTTCATTCTCTACGTAACTCTTCTATGAATTATTATTTCATTGCGAATATTGATCCAAACTTGTTGTCTATTGTATTCTATCGATTTTTCCTCATGTTGGAGACTAACGATAATTTGTTGTATATTATCTTAGTCATAGTATTCTTTATCGGGCTAGTTGAGCTCACCCTTTTCCTTGTTGTTCCATTTTTCTTCTCGTGGAGGCGAGAATGTAGCGAGTACTAGTCGGGGTATGGAATGAAGGTTCTAGAGAGAGTTGTTTAGTAGTCCTCACCATTTTTGTAAAATAATGTATCAATAATTATGATGGGGATTTATTTGCGTGTGGATATTGTCTAGAAGACAATATTATATTTAAACTCACAGTATATATTGTCGTATTTTACACGAAATTTGTATTATTGAAGTTGTAGTTTGCTTCTTGTACCATGTATTTGGCGACACAGAATGGGTTGGATGGAATGGACCTATTTTGGGGGCGTCACAGTTGGTATCGTAGCTTAGGGATATGATCTCCGGCGGAGATCGGGAATAGAACTAGGAGGGAGAGACGAGTAAATCCTTCGCTAGTGTGTCCTACCTAAGCTTATTTGTTAGTTGGTCAAGATATAGGGATATTATGTGATATATTGATTTCCTTAATTAACCCTTATTTTATGACGAAAGATTTGAGAATGTCGACCGAGAATATTAACAAAGGAGTAAATGAGACCGTGGAGATGCTGTACTCACCAACGAGGAGAACGTGTAACAGTCGTGACAATGTACCTCCCCGTGAACAACACCACCGAAAGCGGATGAGGAACGAGGGGATGTTTAGAAGTTTTTTGCGCTTCATGCAAAATCGATTTAGGAGAGACTCGTGTTCAAAATACAGGAGGAAATGATAGCAATTCACGGGTTGTCACAAAGCAAGCTCAAAGAGTCGGACCACCAGAATTTAAGGGAAAGCCGAGATCCGATCATGGCGGAAACATGGGTCAAGCAAATTACCAAGATATTCGATGTCTTGGGATGCACGGAGAATGTATAAGGTTCCATTCGCTACTTTTATGTTCCGTGGCGAGGCGGATCATCGGGTGGGAGTCTGTGAAGCGTACCCATCTAAATTGCCGCTTTCAAAGATGTCGTGGGAGACGTTTGAAACTATTTAATGACAAATACTTTCCCGAAAGTGTTCGGCTATATGAAGGAAGTGGAGTTTATTAGATCGAGCAGTAACAACATGACGGTGTCCCAAAGACGAGGCGAAGTTCATGAGTTATCCAGTTTCACCTCATTTGGTGGAGAATGAGGAACGTATGACGCGGATGTTTCTTAGAGGTTTGAAACCCGGCGATACGCCAAGATCTCATTTCTCATAAATTTTCTCTCTATTCGGATGTTGTCAATGTGGCTCAAATTGTTAGAGCGAGATAACGAGTAATACGTTCAACCGAGGGACCATAACCAGGATCATACCAAGATAGCGATCCATCGAATAACGATAACCACGGAGAAAGAAGAATACGGACAAAAGGCGGTAACCACTCCGGTGGTAATCGTGGTCATGAAAATAGAAGAAGCGAGTCGAGGAGAGATTTTAAAAAGAGGAGATTTAACAATGACCATATGAAGACGACGATCTTAAGAAGAATCGGGTTCTAAGGAGGAGAACGACCACCGGGTCATATGTTATAAATGCGGAAAGAGGGATATATCGACCAAACCGCCCACAACAGCTTTAAGGTATGCTATAATAGTGGAAAAGAAGGACATATCGCCGAGATTATACGATATTGATATCCATCCAAATGAGAATGGTGACTCAAAAGGATGTCCCGTAAAAGTCAAAGTCAACGGTTCTTGAAGAGCGTTTGTCGTGACCGGTCAAAATACGAGGAACCCGAACGGTTAGCACGGGTTAGTTAATTATAAATTCTTGCGAAGTTTATACCTTACTAGATACCTGCCTTCTACCCATTCTTTTCTCTCTTTACTTAACCTCAACGTTTGAACTTGACTACGGAGAAATTAGACTTTGACCTATTTATGGAGACTCCGTTAGGAGAAACTTTCATTACATCCGTTGTTTATAAATCTTGCTTGATTCAGGTTGGCACTATCACATTACCTGTTAACCTTATTTCTATAGAGATATTTGCTTTTGATGTGATTTTTGGGATTGATTGGTTAACTACTCATCATGCCAAATTGATTGCTTTTGTAAGGTTGTTAGTTTTCATATTCCTAAGCAACTCATTATTCAATTCAAGCAATCAAACCATTGTAGTCAAACATTTTCATATCAAGCCATGAAGTCATTCGTTTATTACGGATGTCAAATTTTCTTAGTCCATGTTATGGATTTGAATAAAGACACGCCAGATTTGAATAATATTCTTGTTGTTATTGATTTTTCCCGACGTATTTTCTCAAGAATTTCTTGCTTACTCCCAAAGCCCGATATTAAATTTTGTATCGAATTTGAACCCGTAGACAAAACTCATTTCTAAAATCTCATATCGAATGGCTCTATTGAACTTCGTGAGTTAAAATTCAACTATAGAATTTGGTACCGAGCCTTTATCTTATGACTTCCTTTATGGAATTCACCTGCCGCACTCTCTCGTAAGGGACGCCATATTCGTAAGCGCGATAGTAAATCGATAGGTGTCATTGTGACGTCTTATCCAAGATTGGGATATGAGTCACAGTTGAGAGCAACCTAAGTCAAGAATCGAAATACGTAGCTTTCTAGGCTTAGTTGGTTATTATCGGAGATTCGTTGAAGGATATTCTCGAATCGCTATTCCATTAATCTGGTGACTTCGTAGAGATACAAAATTCGAATGGAGCAAGGAATGTGGGAAGAGCTTGAAGAACTCAAGAGGAGACTCATTTCAAACATGTTCGACCATACCATCCCTGAAAAGTTTAACGTGGTAGCCGACGCGTTGAGTAGAAGATCATATGCGGAACGAAAAGAGTGCGATGATGTCAAGTATACGACAGAGCCAACTTTAATAGAAAAAGTTAAGGTTGCTCAAGCCACCGAATTCCGTAGTCGATGCGTATGAAAAAGAAAGTACAAGAAGGAGCTATTCCTAAGCGAGAATTGATGAAGAAGGAATACTTCGAGTCCACTCTAGACTTTGTGTTCCTAACGACTCTGATTTGAAGAACAAGATTATGATGGAGGCACACAATACACCATTTGCAATCCATCCTGGAAGTACTAAAATGTATCGTGATCTTCGACATACATTTTGGTGGAACAATATGAAGAGAGAGATTGCAAAGTTTATCTCGATGTGTTTAACTTGCCAACGTGTAAAGGCGGAGCATCTATTACCTAAGGGTCCGTTGCAACCACTTGAGATTCTGAAATGGAAGTGGGAACATATTACCATGGATTTAGTTACGGGTCTTCCTACGGTTTCTCAAGGCATCAATGCTATTTGGGTTATTGTTGATAGATTAACCAAATCTACTCATTTCTTGCCGATACGGGAGACTTATTTCCTTGAACGTCTTGCTAGTATGTACGTAAATGAGATTGTGAGATTGCATGGCATGCCAGTATCCATAGTTTTAGATCGTGACCCAAGATTCACTTCATGATTTTGGGTTAGTTTGTAGAAAGCTATGGGCACGAATTTACGATTGGGTTGGGTATACCATCCTCAAACGGATGGGCAATCGTAAAGGACTACTCAAACTTTTGAAGATATATTAAGACTCGTGTCCTAGATTTCAAAGGAAGTTGGGATAAGTACTTGCCATCAGTGGAATTCTCATACAACAATAGTTATTAAACAAATATAGGCATGGTTCCATTCAAGCATTATATGGACGAAAATGTCGCTTCTCAATATGTTGGGATGAGGTGGGTGAAGCAACATTGTTGGGACCCGAGTTAAGACGTATGACTCACCGAAAAGATCCAAATGATTCGACAACGATACAAACGGACAAGATCGACAAAAGAGTTATGCGGATCTTCATCGAAAGGACGTGGAATTTAGTGTAGGGGATCATGTATTATTGCGATGAGTTGCTCCATGGAAGGGAGTTACAAGATTTGGGAAGAGAGGAAAGCTCAATCCACGATTTATCGGTCCATTTCAAATTCTTGACCGAGTAGGAAATGTAGCCTATAGACTTGCGTTACCTCCGAGTATGTCTCGTGTTCATAATGTGTTTCATATATCTCATGATTTCAGAATATGTGAAAGACCCGAACCACGTTATCGAAGTTAGAACCGGACGAGATAGTAGAAGACTTAACGTATGAGGAGGTACCACCAAGATTTTGGATAGGAAGGAGCATGTCCTACGCCAAGAAAGGTCATACTACAAGTTAAAGTTTTGTGGAGGAATCAAGCTATAGAGGAAATGACCTCGAATTGAAACGGAAATGAAAGCGAGGTATCCTCACCTTTTTTGAAACACCAGTATCGTACGCCAATTTCGAGGACGAAATTTCATAAGGAGGGAGGTTGTAAGACCCCAACTTATTATTAATGAAATTTAATTTTCTCTATTTATTATTTTGAAATATTAAGGGTTGATTTGATTAATGTGGATAGTTAAGGGTTAAATACGCAAATATTTCAAAATAAGCAAGTGGTTATAAAAATATTCATTTTTGCTCGGGAATATTCGTTTGGTCATGGAATATTCAGATCGCTTTGTGGGGAATATTCGTAATGACGGCCAAGCAGCGACCAATGTATGTGGGCCCATAACGGAAAGCGATTGGATGAGGAAAACGACAAATATAAGTTGTTTAAAAATAACTGCGTAATTGTTACCAAGTTAAGACATTTGGAATACCCTTGGTTTAAAATACAAGATGTCTGCTGTGGTCGCATAAAGAAGATACACTACGGTATTGCACAATATTGTTGAATTATCGATCCTTACGTAAGAAGGCACTACTCAATAATTGTTACAATAATTATCGCTCAAAGATTTTATTTTATTGATTCAATAATTGTCAAGCGTTGGTATTTTATATTATTCATTGCTTCAATAATTATCATCGCACAATATTTCCCATTATCGGATCAATAATTCATATTATTTGAATAATATTATTAGATAACATTATTGGCAATGTCTAGAAAGTTACTCGCTTAAGGAGAGGTTTGGTCACCTAATTGCGGCGCCAATGAGGAGAGATCCTTATTGAAAGCCCCTCTTCCTCGGAATATGCGGTTCATTATAAATGTGATTACAGAATATTATTTGTGAATAATTAATTATTGATTCATATGATAAGGAAATATTTATTTTATATGAATATAAATGATGGATTTATTTATGTGGTTATTAATGAAGGAATTAATGCTGAGATGTTTTATTTGTATTTTGTCGGATTGGAGGTATTAAAAGATCAAATCGGTGTTATTACAGCTTTATTGTGTGAGTTATAATATGTAATCCGACCGGTGGATCGTTGTAATTTTTGGATATGTTATACATATATAAGTTGAGTATATGTCCACAAATTTTGAACCGTTAAAATGAGCGATAATTTATTATGAATTTTAAAAGGTGACTCCATTCGTAAATTAGGTTATAAATGATTTTGGTGGAAAATTCTAGAATTGGTGGGGCCCACTTGTGGTTGGTGAAAAAATGTGCTGAATTTTATTTCAAATGTGGTGGGTGGCAATAGTAGCAGGTAAAAGCCATCGTGTAGCAGGTCAAGTCTCGCTTTGCCGGCTAACATTTTTCTATAAATAGAGGGCTAAGTTAGAATTGAAAATCACACCGTAAACAAAGTTTTCTCTTTCTCTCTATATTATTGAGCGTATTTTGTGAGTATTTAGATACTTTGAGAGTTCTTTGTCAAGATAAGTTTCATTCAAAGATCACTTGACCTTTCCTTCCGGCACCGATTCTTTGAGGTAAGGGATATTATTTTTTGTAATGATATTATTTCTTCAATATCATTATCTTTGAAATGTCGATCTGAAGTTTTATCAAATTTGGAACTTTTTCATGCTCTGGGTTACTATTCATGAGTTACTATTCACGAGTTACTATTCATGAGTTACTATTCACGAGTTACTATTCACGAGTAGTACTATTCATGAAGCGTGAAGATGTTTTTGTGGAATTTCTATCTTTTGGTTATCGGGTTACTATTCACGATATCTTGACTATTCACGATACTGACACTATTCACGTGATACTGCACTATTCAATAGAAAATAAAATTTCTTCTTTTCGTCAAAAATATCTATTCGGATACTAACTCGATTGTATCCATGTTTTGATCATTCTTGAATTTTACACCACTATGATTATTTTTGAGGTATTGTTGGACATGGATAAAACAAAAGTACTAATCCTTAATCCTTAATCCTTGTCATTTTGTTTCAATCGGATTCGCTTCTTTAAAATATTTTCATCATCCTCGCCTTAAATGATGATATTATTGAATATCTTTGGCCCAGTGTGTAAAGATGAATGATTTCAAAGAATATCTTTGGCCCAGTAGTGCAAAGATGAATAGGTGTTTAAATGAATACGACCGATCGATGAATATCTTTGGCCTTTAGTGCAAAGATGAACAGTGTTGAGATGAACATGACCGATTGATGAATATCTTTGGCCCAGAGTGCAAAAATGAATATTTGATTTGAGATGAATATTGATTGATGTTACAGGATAAAATATTGATGATGGATTTGTTAAATTCATAGATTATAGTAGATTTCATTCTCTACGTAACTCTTCTATGAATTATTATTTCATGCATGAATATTGATCCAAACTTGTTGTCTATTGTATTCTATCGATTTTCCCTCGTTGGAGACTAACGATAATTTGTTGTATATTATCTTAGTCATAGTATTCTTTACTTGGCTAGTTGAGCTCACCCTTTCCCTTGTTGTTCCATTTTTCTTCTCGTGAGGCGAGAATGTAGCGAGTACTAGTTGGGGTATGGAATGAAGGTTCTAGAGAGAGTTGTTTAGTAGTCCTCACCATTTTGTAAAATAATGTATCAATAATTATGATGGGGATTTATTTATGCGGTGGATATTGTCTGAAGACAATATTATATTTAAACTCACAAAGATATATTGTCGTATTTTACACAACATTTGTATTATTGAAGTTGTAGTTTGCTTCTTGTACCATGTATTTGGCGACACAGAATGGGTTGGATGGAATGGACCTATTTTGGGGGCGTCACATGAACGGTCAATGACTTAAACATTATTGGAGTGGGCCTATCGAACGTCAATCTACGGTCATAAACCTCTCTGATCCAACAACCAATTGAGCAACATCGAAAAGTCGGGCTGACGACTATAAACCAAGCGCTACCGGGAAGCAACCAAAAGAGTTTTAGTTTACTTGGTTTACTTTATTCAAAATATTTGTATTTGAATTACTTCATTATTCTTATTTATTGATAGTTAGTACTCAAGCATAACAGTCTTCATTGATTTCTTTCTTTCAGGAATGCTGTTCATTGTGTAAGGAATTACAGGAATGGAACCCAGCGCCCTGGCGCTCAAAATGCACTATACATAGTGCCCCGGCGCTCTTAGTCAGTGGTTGATGGAGGACTTCAGCGCCCCAGCGCTGCCACAATACACAAATATAGAGCCCCGACGCTGTAAGTCAGAGTCCATAGCACAGGCCTAGCGCCCCGACGCTGAGCATAAGGCATTTTCCTGCATACCCCGTGCTTATAAGTCGTCTGTGAAAACTTGGACCAAATACAAGCGCCTACACAAGATAAAAAATCCAAATACTCGAACCGAGGTTTAAATTGAGAGTCCTATAGGGGCTTAATTGCTGAACGGTTACACTTCTCCTCTTTTCAATTCTCCTCTCATTATATCTCACACGTCTCTAATTCTCTCGCATGGTAACTAAAAATTGAATAGTGATATCTGCATAACTCGAGACACAATTTCACATCTCGTGTTCCTTTGATAACTGTGTTCCGTAATTTTCATCTCTCTCGTTCTTCTTCAAAAGGTATGTAATGAATTATATTTGAATTATGGTGGAACAAAGCTTTGTTAATTGTGCGGTTGGTAAAGTCAATATTCATCTTGATTTACATCTTCCTATATCTATAGCGACGATTTTCATTCTTCGGATTTTGACCATCCAATATTGCACGTATGTGACTCATTTTTGATTGGGATAGAATGCTTATATAGAGATTGAATGCTAGGGATTTAAATTGTTAGAAAATTGGGAGTGTTCCAAGCAAAGTATGAATTGCCCACAAGGTGTTTGCTGTTTTGTCTGACTCAATGTCATGCCCATAACCATATCCAAAATTGACTGTACTTGCATTCTAACCACCCCAATACTGCAGGACTACGGGGACATCATTAGTATGGGGAGTTAATCTGTATTGATGCTTATGTAGGGTCAAATTTCCGTGGGACTAATATTTTGTTGGACTTGCATATACATGATTGAAATTCCTCAAAATTTTAGCATATATAGCTTTCCGTTACCCATGTACCGAAGGTTGCAGTTGTTTGCCATAATATGCTTCTACATAGTGTGCTTCTTTACACATGTTACCATTTTAATAGTAACTGTGACCGATCCGTATAATGTGTTGTGACACACCCCCAACCATGTACTACACGTGCACATAACCTACAGTTTGGGGGTAGTGTTAAGGGCCCATGTATACATATTCAATTTATGCAGAATGCTAATACATGTGAATGCGATTTCTTGCAGATTTTTCCAATGGCTTCAAAGCGGCAACATGGAGAAGGGTCGGGGACAGCCTCAGCCCAACCCAAATTTGACAGCCGCCGGTTCGTGAGTGCTGCAGCCCAAGAACGCTATAATAGGATGGCTACGCGCTCACTAGTCCCCGAACGTGGTTTAAGGCCTGATCCAGCCAAGGATGGGGATATGGCAGCCATGATTACGGAAAGAAATTGGTTCACATTCACCACACAACCAGACCCAGCAGTCATTGCAGTAGTAAAAGAGTTTTATGCAAATGTGTCCAAACACTTCCACTATGGGGTGTATGTGAGGGGTAAGACGGTTAAATTCGGTGAAGAAGATATCAACGGGTGCTACCAACTACCGTTAGAAGGACTCCATGATGAGTATGCTAGTCTTGTGAGTGACGGGCCAGACTATGAAAAGATAATTCGCGAGCTTTGTCAACCGGGCACCACATGGACATTGCATGAACGTCGCAGCATGACCTTCCCACTTTCTAACCTCAGTTTATATGGGAAGGCGTGGTATGCCTTTATATGTGCCAAACTCATGCCATGCACTCATGTGAGCCATGTCACCAAGGAGAGGGCTGTGCTAATGTATTCCATTATTTAAGGATTGAAGATAGATATCGGACATGTTATTCAACAATCACTTTTGCAGGCTGCAAGAGGAGGAACCACAAGAGGTTTACCCCATCCATCTCTGATTTGCGTGTTATGTGCAAAATTTGGGCTCAAATGGAAATCAGATGAAATGATTCAAACTCCTATGCCGGTGTTGGACCACAAGCTGATCAGTAGGTATAGAGTATGGACTGGTGGGGAGAACCACCCTAGGAGATTGGGTTTTATAATTCCCCAAGTTGAAGCTTCACAAGCGCCACCACCTCAAGCTCCACCTAGTTATGGTCCTTCCTCCACAGCTCACCGTGGAGTAGTTCCTGAAGCGGTCCAGCGTGAAATAGACAGATGGTTTTACAATATTGAAGCTCAGAATGTTCGCCTATCGGAACGCCAGGATGTCATCTATAAGTACTTGGTTGACCAATTTGCATTTTGAGAATCGATGAACGCCTAACTGCTCCTCGGCCAATCTTAGCCGATTCCTACTTGCTCCAATTCACTGTGTTTCCCCCTTCTGATCAAGAGATGGGCAAGGATGAGGATGCTCCACCCGAGGAATAAGCTCGTCAGGGAAGTCCTCTGTTTTATATTGTTATATCTTTCGTATGAGGACATTGCTCTTGTTAAGTTTTGGGGTAGTTAATTATTAAATTGTTAATGGTTTTACTTTGGATTTTTATTGTGATTAAGTGTTGCATTTTAGGATTGCATGTTAATTCCAGCTGTTTGATAGTTACGTATGTTTGGGGCCAATGATGAAATTAAAATTGCATGAACAAGTCTAGTAAGGATTGTTAAGCCAGTTATATGATTTTCTTAACATGACGTAAATCTTTATCTGTTTGACACTGATATTATCAAGATAACACATTTTGAAACATGACCATGTTGGCTAAAAAGGTCTAAATGGATAGATATTAGATTTCTAAAGGATGAATGCTAGTGAAATGAAGGAACAATTTGAATAGCTAGTGAAGACTGAATTCAGACATAAACTCAAGTTTGGGGGAAAAATATTTGTAGTATATAAGCTTTAATATATATATATATATATATATATATATATATATATATATATATATATATATATACACACCGTGGTATGCTTGTACTAGTTTTGTGGCCTTTGTTACTTGAGTAAGTAAGCTAGGGGATTGTCTCTACACCTAGCGCCCTAAGGTCTTAATGGCTTGGGAGTCGTTGGTCGAAAGCTCGTTAAGGTAACACTGAAAAGCCTAAGGGAATAAGACAATGCATAATCATAAGAAAATAATAATAATAATAATAAAGCGGGAAGAGTGCAAAAAGCCCCCGTTATAAAAAAAAAAGAAGATGAAGCATAAGTATTCCATGTTGACCCTTGGACTTTGGTAAGTGTTGATTTTAGTTAAAGCTAGTTGTTTGAGGAGTTTCTGAATTTCACTGTATGTTGCCTTCAAAGAAATCTATTATCTTTCATATTTTACTTTTCATTGGTTAACATGGTTGTTGAACACACACACACGATGTCAGTTATAATAGATTGAGATTTATTGATTGCTGGGATATTATTGATCTGCCTTACTATGATGTATTAGCATGTTTATGTGATTTTTCTGAGGCCTGATGGATATATGGTATGCTATTTAATTGCTGGAATTACGAACACATAGATAGTTTTAGGTGCAGTTGCATGTTTATTTATTCATTTTGTCTTGTGAATTGTTGCTTGAAAACAAACAACGATTTAAGTTTGGGGATATTTGATGATGGGGTAATATACCCATGAATTGGATATACTCGTGCTTAAATTATTGTACTCTCAAGTCTTTTAGATGCATTATTATTGTGTTTTTGTGTTATTTTGCAGAGTAAGGAGTTGTAGGGGGCAATTTGGGAACTTTAAGTTGTGTAATGGCATTTTGGTAATTTCTCAGGGACCAGCGCTGGGGCGCTACATTCAGTACTAATCCCAGTGCCGGGGCACTGGGTCGTGGTTTCAGTTGACCAGGATATGCATTGACTAGGCGTTTGACTTGCACAAAGGGTTGGTTATTGATAAGTTGATTGGAAAAAGGATTGTGGGGGAGAGAGAAGTCTATAAAGGTCAATTTGCTGAATTAAAAAGGGGGATCTATCTACATAATTGGAGACGAAGCAAGGAAGAAATTGGAGATTGAAGATTTGGCTTGGGAGTTTTATTTTCTTCTCAATATTTCCAATTGGTGTAATTCTTTAAGGATGATTTTTCAAAGATTGTTGATTTTATTTTCTGCTATGAACTAATTTCTTTCATTAAGATTTCAATTGAACCTTTTATGGCTATAAGTTAGTTATTCAATTTATTCTAATTATTTGTGTCGAAGTGAATTGTTTATCCTGCCTTGCATTTATTGATTAATTATTTGGCCAGTAATTACCTTGTTACTCTAGAAGGAATTGAGAAAGGAATTCTAGGGTTAGAACTGGGCATGATAACATGTGACTTAGTTATTTGCAAAATGAATAATTAGGTTTGTGAATTGAATGGAAATATCTGTTCACCGTATGTAACCCATAAGGAATTGGGATTGACGGGGTTTAATTCAATTGTTTTGCATAGGATTATAGCAAGATTAATTTGGATTAAATAGAAGTCAATTGATCACTTGGAAAAGAGCTTTTAGCATTTGAGAATTCCTGTTAACAATTCAGTAGGCATAATAATTGGGATAATTGGATAATTGGTTTATAGTTCATAATTGGGGATATTGAAGTCTTAACTCTTATTTATCTGAATTCATTCATTCAAATCTTAGTTTTATTTATTTGCTTTATTTTAGAGTAATTTCTCTTTAATTGTTTAATTTAGTTTCATTATTTCAGAAAATCACAATTTATAGTTGTTTAAATAAAATTGGATTGATATTGTACTAGTAGTTGGAATTTATTGATTAGAATTCTCTGTGGGATCGACACTCTATCTTATCACTCTATTACTTGTTGACTGTGTATACTTGCACGTATTCATTGATTGCGAAATCGACCAACAAGTTTTTGCAAAAACTTGTTGGGTAAAATCTAATTACGCACAACACGCAAGTATACGTGGTCAACAAGTAATAAAGTGAAAGTAGAGTATCGTTCCCATGAGGAATTGTTTAATAAAAATTACCAAGTACTAACCTGTAACCAACTCAATCTTATTTAAACGAATGGATTTCAATTTATAAGTAAACTAATTCTAATTACCACTAGTTAAATTAAGATAACGGAGATTTAAGATCACAACTTCACTTATTGCTTTATTTAAGTTAACACACTTCCCATCAATTATTTTCTATCTTGAATTGTTAATCAAGAACACTAAAGTAGATAAAACCACCTCTCGATGCATGATACCCATACTCACTTAAATCCACAGATGATAGAATTAAGTAAGACACCTTAATTAACTAATCCACTATATCTCTATGTGAATTACAATTTAAAAGGATTTAACGCACAAGTTCTCTATAAGATTACATATGGCGTAAAAGCATATCTCTATCCTAAACACGAATCATGAATTCCATCTATGCAGAAATCACAAACACATGGTATCATGATAAGATCTAAATCTATACTTCATCTCTCGAGTTCATATAGATTATCACGGTAATTGTTAGCTAGGCAATTAAGCAATTAAGTCCGAATCACAATAAACAATCCTCACAATAGAACATAATAATTGATAGAGAAACATATTAAAATAAACTACACAATAAGATCCATTGTAATATCAAACAAAGAATTAGTTCATGATTATTGAATTAAAACTAAGAATCCACAATTGAATACACAATAAAAGACAAAGATAGAAGAAGATGAGAAGATAGAATCTGTTGTCTAATTTACTCTAATCTAATCTAATGGAATCCTCTATCAAGTCTCTAATCTCTCCTAATCCTTGTGATTCTCCTCCTTTTATAAGTCTCTTTATATATCTTTATGTCCTCTTTGAAGTCCTCTTGGAAGTCCTTGTGTCAATTAGATTAAAACAATCCTTCCTGGACTCAAATTGGACCAAAATTCGCATTTTCTCGCATTTTGTGGGCTACCCCCGCCCTGGAAGGGGTCTAGGCTTGTTTTGGGCCCGCCCTGGTGGGATAAGGGCCTGCTTTGATGCTTGCATGCCCACCCCGGCGGCGGTTTTATGAAGGAAACTTTTCTACTCTGACGTCCTTTGGGAAATCAGCCATAACGTTTGATCCGAGAAGAGTTACGAAACCTGCCACCTATCAAAGTGAAGATATCGACGAGCTCTACAACATTCATTCTTTGAGAATTTAGAAATAACGAACGGATCATGGTCAAAATTGGGCTGGAAGTGACTGCTATGCAAATGACCACCCAAAACAGTGACGCTCGACGTCCGTTGGTACAAATGTCATAACTCTTGCATCCGAACTCCGATTGGAATGATTCAAGATATTCCGGAAAGCTAAGAAGAAGCTTTAAAATTTAATCTATGTTCCAATCTAAGAACATGAAATGAACATGAAAGCCCAAACGATGTCCGGGTTTGCTTTTCTTTGCGATTTCAAACCAATTATTTGCGATTTCAACTCCCAAGCATATAATCTACAAGAAGAACATAAAATGCATGAAAAGTAACTAAGAAACATGAGATTAAGAAAATAATTCAAGTAATAGATACTAGATAAGTAGGTATAAAACCTACTTATCAAATACCCCCAAACTTAAACCTTTGATTATCCTCAAGCAAAAACACAAAACAATAATGCAATGCAATGTAACTAATCTACATGCCTACGAATCCAACAGTAATGACAGAAACAAGTCTATTCAACCGGCCTTAGAGAAATCAAGTAAACATGATAATACATCATATTAAAACAAATCAATAACTTCTCAATCAATCATCAAATCTTAGTCTGTTATCACTAATATAGTGCGTGTGTGCTCCACAACAATGTTAACTGATATAAAATCAAATTTAATACATAACAAGTCTCTTAGAAGGCATCATATAGTGTGAACTCAAGAAATCCAAAAACAAGCTAGATCCAACTAAAATCAAACAATTATCAATATCGAGGGTCAACATGGGATACTTATGCTTTATTTTTCATCTACGGGGACTTTTTGCTCTTATTTCCCGTTTTATTTCTTCTTCTTTTTTTTCTTGTTTTTTTTCTTTTTTTTCGGATAGTGAGTGCGTTTTACGCTCCATCTCACGACTATATTTATGAGGAGTGCATTTCACGCTTCTTCTCGACCCACCACAGGACTCAATTTATTCAACTCAATTTCTTTTTTTTAGAAGCTTATATACCCCACTTTTTCTCCCAAACTTAGGTTCTTGCCTAATTCTTCGCCTTCACTGCCTATCTTTGTCATTCTCTTATTTAAACTAGCATTATCCCTTAGAATCCCATTATGTATCAATTTAAACTCAATCATTCAATAAGTTGTTTTTACTGTGTTATCCTTATTATACCAGTTTCAAACCTAAAAAGTCTCAATTCATAACAAGAAATCACATCAAAGCTCTAATAGTCAGTACTATATTTGTCTACCCAATTCCAATCTCATCATTGGCCAAAATAAACTTAAACTATCAAGCAGCTGGACTCATGCAAGATGAACATAGTAACTAACTAATATTTTTGAATTTTTTTTATAGACAAATAAAAACTATTTACAACTACTCTACTATGTAAACTATTATGCACTTACACTACATGAATGCAAACATATAATAATCCTAAACTAAACAATCATGACAACTTACGCAAAACTAAAACAACTACATTAAACATGCAAAACTAAACTAATTAGCTCCCCCAAACTTAACAATTACAATGTCCTCATTGTAAAATAAAGCATGAAGTGGATGAGGACTTCCCTGTAATCATTTAAGCTTGTGGTGATGGTTGCGTTGGCGGCGACGAT
The DNA here is from genome assembly GCA_020205615.1 of Panax quinquefolius. NCBI lineage: Eukaryota > Viridiplantae > Streptophyta > Magnoliopsida > Apiales > Araliaceae > Panax > Panax quinquefolius. The sequence continues at coordinate 129,444,401 of CM035160.1, read as the reverse complement.
CATTTTCCTATCTATTGAACCTCCAATACCTACAATGAAGAGAGACAACATGGATTAGAATAACACTTGGATTGGTAAGAGAACTTAATAAGCAAATTAACTCCTAAATGTTTGACGAACTAACAACACTAATTAAACTAGTAAAACATATAAATATAAAAATTCCTGGGTTGCCTCCTAGTCAGCACTTGATTTACAGTCTTTCAGCCTGACTTTGGCTGGGAACGCTATCCAATTCCGCTTCAAAAGTTGAGGAACCCTCCATCCATCAGAAATAATGTAGCTTTTGGTAGGTTCCCATTTGTGATAGCCGTTGCATTAAAGTCACCTAGCATGCTTTGTTTAGATAAGATCGCATTCAAGAACGTCCAACATCTAGGTGTTTTCTCCATTGTGTCTGTGAATAGATTCTGGTATTGAAGCTTGTCAGACACAACATTCTCTTCTTCTATCTTCTCCAGCTCATCGCACCATGGCTTTAAAGTTATACTCGCTTTTACGTCACAAGGAGTATTGCCGATGACATGACTACCTAGCGGATAAGGTTTTGCATATCTTACCGGATCCTTGAACTTTGGTGGAGAAGGCACTTGAGGCATTAATAACATCGGCTCATCATCGTTAGTACTCATAGTTAGTTCTTTACTGACCTTATTTTCATTATCCCCACTTGTCTCCTCTTTTTCAACATCTCGTGGCTCATCCAGTTGTAGATTTGGCTCGGGCACTTCATCAATCTCGGAATCCTCGTCATAACACCAATTATTTTGAGGACAATTGTTCAGGGCTTTGAGCATTTGATCCATCTGGTTCTGCAGATTTTGAATTGATATCTCTTGATTCTGAATTGACCGCTCTTGATTAATCATCATCTCCTCATTTGATGCTACGAAATTGGAGAACATTTCCTCCAACCTTGAATTTTCTATTTTAGTCTCGGAAGCCATGTATTGAGGACCATTGGTTGAGGTAGTGACGAGTTGTTCCATCTGATTATTAAATTTTTGGGTTGACAACTCTTGGCTAATCCTCATCTCCTCTAGGTTTTCTATGCCCTTCAATATTACATCCCTCAGATTTGGCTTTTCTTCTTGTGGCAATGGAGGTGGACATGAAAATTCCGGTGTGTATGTTGGATTTAGAGCGTATTATTGGTCTTCATAAGTATAGCTCCATGACGAATCCGGGTGATACCCCCAAACTTGGTGATAGTTAGGCTCAAAGATAGTACATTAAGGTAATCACCACTATACTGATGCTTACCAAAGTCGACGGTGCATTGATGACTCAGATGATTTCCAGCACAAAAATCACAAGTAACCGCCACACTTTGATAACGTTGTGCTACAAAAGAGTCCAACTTCCTCGAAAGTGTCTCAATCTGTGCTAACAATGCAAAAAATGCATTGAGTCCATCAATCCCCGCTTCCCTTGGTTAAATTATGTTCGTGTATGGCCATTGATACGCAAAGTCATCCATGGTACCTGAAAAGAGAGAAATATAGGAAGAGAATTAAAGATAAAAATAAAAATGTTTAAATTAAGACTAATTTGATTGAAATTAATATTGGTAAAAAATATTAAACTAATTCCCCGGCAACGGCGCCAAAAACTTGTTGGGTAAAATCTAATTACGCACAACACGCAAGTATATGTGGTCAACAAGTAATAAAGTGAAAGTACAGTATTGTTCCCATGAGGAATTGTTTAATAAAAATCACCAAGTACTAACCCGTAACCAACTCAATCTTATTTAAACGAATGAATTTCAATTTATAAGTAAACTAATTCTAATTACCACTAGTTAAATTAAGATAACGGAAATTTAAGATCACAACTTCACTTATTGCTTCATTTAAGTTAACACACTTCCCATCAATTATTTTCTATCTTGAATTGTTAATCAAGAACACTAAAGTAGATAAAACCACCTCTCGATGCATGATACCCATACTCACTTAAATCCACAGATGATAGAATTAAGCAATACACCCTAATTAACTAATCCACTATATCTCTATGTGAATTACAATTAAAAAGGATTTAACGCACAAGTTCTCTATAAGATTACATATGGCGTAAAGGCATATCTCTATCCTAAACACGAATCATGAATTCCATCTATGCAGAAATCACAAACACATGGTATCATGATAAGATCTAAATCTATACTTCATCTCTCGAGTTCATATAGATTATCACGGTAATTTTTAGCTAGGCAATTAAGCAATTAAGTCTGAATCATAATAGACAATCCTCACAATAGAACATAATAATTGATAGCGAAACATATTAAAATAAACTACACAATAAGATCCATTGTAATCTCAAACAAAGAATTAGTTCATGATTATTGAATTAAAACTAAAAATCCACAATTGAATACACAATAAAAGATAAATATAGAAGAAGATGAGAAGATAGAATCTGTTGTCTGCAGATTTGAAGCTCCCTCCTTGCTCCTACTTTGAATCTTCAATGGTCTCCAAGTTGCTTTAATCTCCAAATCTAACAAGAACTAGTGTTTTGATCTAATTTACTCTAATCTAATCTAATGGAATCCTCTATCTAGTCTCTAATCTCCCCTAATCCTTGTGATTCTCCTCCTTTTATAAGTCTCTTTATATATCTTTAAGTCCTCTTGAAAGTCCTCTTGGAAGTCCTTGTGTCAATCGGATCGAAACAATCCTTCCCGGACTCAAATTGGACCAAAATTCGTATTTTCTCGCATTTTTTGGGCTACCCCCGCCCCAGCGGGGGTCTAGGCTTGTTTTGGGCTCGCCTCGGCGGGATAGGGGCCTGCTTTGACACTTGCATGCCCACCCCGGTGGTGGTTTTGTGAAGGAAACTTTTCTGCTCTGACGTCCTTTAGGAAATCGACCATAACATTTGATCCGGGAAGAGTTAGGAGGTCTGCCTCCTATCAAATCGAAGATATCGACGAGCTCTACAACTTTCATTCTTTGCAAGTTTAGATATAATGAACAGATAATGGTCGAAATTGGGCTGGAAGTGACTTCTATGCAAATGGCCACCCAAAACAGTGACGTTCGACGTCTGTTGGTACAAATGTCATAACTATTGCATCCGAACTCTGATCGGAATGATTCAAGATGTTCCGAAAAGCTACGAAGAAGCTCTACAGTGTAATCCATGTTCTAATCCAAGAACATAAAATGAACATAAAAGCCCAAACAATGTCCGGGTTTGCTTTTCTTTCCGATTTCAGACAAATTCTTTGCGATTTCAACTCCCAAGCATATAATCTACAAGACGAACACAAAATGCATGAAAAGTAACTAAGAAACATGAGATTAAGCAAATAATTCAAGTAATAGATACCGAATAAGTAGGTATAAAACCTACTTATCAGCTATGACAAGCCGCGCATTGCTATCATTTCCACCCGTATTTTGTACACGAGTCTCCCTCGTCTGATTTTGTATGAACTACAAAAAGATTCTAAACATCCCATAATTCATCATTTGTTCGGTAGTGTTGTTTACAGGAGGAATATTGCCTTCCTGTTGCACGTTCCCCTGGGTGGTGATTAAAGATGTCTCCACGGTCTCATTCACTCCGTTGTTAATATTTTCAGCTGCCATTCTCAAATACTGCCATAAAACAAGGGTTAATTAACAAATTAACATATCATATATTAACTATATGCTCCAACTAACTAACCAAATAAGCTTAGGTTTGACACACTAGCGAATGATTACTCGTCTCTCCCCTCTTAGTTCTATTCCCCGATCTCCGCCAAAGACCATATCCCTAAGCTTTGATACCAACTGTGACGCCCCCAAAATAGGTATATGTAAGACCCCGAAATTTTTTTAAATAAAAAGGAATTTCCTTTATTTATTATTTTGAAATAGTAAGGGTTGATTTGATTAATGTGGATAGTTAAGGGTTAAATACGCAAATATTTCAAAATAAACAAGTGGTTATAAAATATTCATTTTTGTCGGGGAATATTCGTTTGGTCGTGGAATATTCAGATCTTTGTCGGGAATATTAAATGCGACGGTAGCGACCATGTGTGGGCCCCATAACTGAAAGCGATTGGATGAAGAAAACGACAAATATAAGTTGGTTAAAAATAACGGTTTAGTTGTTACCGATTAAGACCGTTGGAATACCCGTTGGTTAAAATACGATAATACGTGGTTGCACAAGAGCACACCAGTATTACATGTATTGTTGAATTATTGATCCTTACGTGAAAGGCACTACTCAATAATTTTCACAAGTAGTTACCGCTCAATATTTTATTTTATTGATTCAATAATTGTTGCGTTGATATTTTATATTATTAACATTGCTCAATAATTGTCAACGCATTATTATCTCCATTATCGATCAATAATTCATATTATTTGAATAATATTATTAGATAGCATTATTGGCAATGTCTAGAAAGTTCTCATCAAGAGAGGTTTGGTCACCTAATTGCGGCCAAGAAGAAGAGAAATCCTTATCTGAAAGCCCCTCTTTCCTGAGAACTACCGTCATGTCATAATTGTGATTCGTAATATTATTTTTGTGAATAATTAATTATTGATTCATATGATAAAGAAATATTTATTTTATGTGGATATAAATGATGGATTTATTTATGTGGTTATAAATGAAGAAATTATTGTTGAGGTGTTTTATCGAGATTTTACTAGATTGGAGGTATTAAAAATTAAATCGGGGTTTTGAGATATATTATGGATTATAATTTTTAATCCGACCGTTGATTTGTGGTAATTTTTGGATATGTTATACATATATAAGTTGAGTATATGTCCACAAATTTTGAACCGTTAAAATGTACGAATGATTTGTTATGAATTTTAAGAGGTGTCTCGATTAGGAAATTAGGGTTATAATTGATTTTGGTGGAAAATTCTAGAATTGAGTGGGCCCCACTTGTGGTTGGTGAAGAAATGTGCTGAATTTTATTTCAAATGTGGTGGGTGGCAATAGTAGCGGTAAAAAGCCATCGTGTAGCAGTGTCAAGTCCGCCTTCACGGGCTAACATTTTCCTATAAATAGAGGCTAAGTTAGAATTGAAAATCACACCGAAACAAAGTTTTCTCTCTTTCTCTATATTATTGAGCGTATTTTGTGAGTATTTAGATACTTTGAGAGTTCTTTCAAGATAAGTTTCATTCAAAGATCACTTGAGCCTTTCCTTCCGGCAATCGATTCTTTGAGGTAAGGGATGTTATTTTCTTCTCGAGATGATATTATTTCTTCAATATCATTATCTTTGAAATATTGGTTGGAACTTTTTATCAAATTTGGAACTTTTTCATGCCTGAGTTACTATTCACGAAGTTACTATTCATGAGTTACTATTCATGAGTTACTATTCACGAGTTACTATTCACGAGTACTATTAATGAAGCGTGAAAATGTTTTTTTGTGGAATTTCTATCTTTTGGTGTCTGAGTTACTATTCACGATATTTGACTATTCACGATATCTGACTATTCACGATACTCTCTGACTATTCAATTTAAAAATAAAATTTCTTCTTTTGTCCAAAATATCTATTCGGATACTAGCTTTGATTGTATCCATGTTTTGATCATTCTTGAATTTTACACCACCGTGATTATTTTTGGGGTATTGTTGGACATGGATAAAACAAAGTACGAATCCTTAATCCTTAATCCTTGTCATTTTGTTTCAATCGGATTCGTTCTTTAAAAATATTTTTCATCATCCTCGGTCTTAAATGATGATATTATTGAATATCTTTGGCCGTAGTGCAAAGATGAATGATTTCGAAGAATATCTTTGGCCTCAGAGTGCAAAGATGAACAGTGTTGAGATGAACATGACCGATCGATTAATATCTTTGGCACCAGTAGTGCAAAGATGAACAGTGTGTTTAAATGAACATGACCAATCGATGAATATCTTTGGCACAGAGTGCAAAGATGAATATTTGATTCCGTATGTATATTGATTGTTGTTACAGGGATAAAAGATGAGACGATGAACTTTTAAATTCATACATAGAAGATAGTAGTTTGCATTCTCTACTTAACTCTTCTAATGAATTATTATTTCATTATGAATATTGATTGAAAATTTGTTGTCTATTGTATTCTATTAAATTTTTCTCTGTTGAAGACTAACGATAATTTGTTGTGTATTATCTTAGTCATAATATTCTTTTATTGAGCTAGTTGAGCTCACCCTTTTCCTTTTTGTTCCATTCTTCTCGGGGCGAGAATATAGCGAGTACGCAGCCTGGGGTATGGAATGAAGGTTTTAGAAAGGATTGTTTAGTAGTCCTCACCATTTTTGTAAAATAATGTATCAATAAATGTGATGAGGATTTATGTGAGTATAAATATTGTCTAGAAGATAATATTTGTATTTAAACTCACATGCTTTCTTGTTGTAATAATAAAGTTGTAGTTGTTTACGTACCATGTATTGACAACTCGTAATGGGTGATGTATACCTATTTTGGGGGCGTCACAATTGGTATCGAGCTTAGGGATATGATCTCTGGCGGAGATCGGAAATAGAACTAGGAGGGAGAGACGAGTAAATCCTTCGCTAGTGTGTCCTACCTAAGCTTATTTGTTAGTTGGTCAAGATATAAGGATATTATGTGATATATTGATTTCCTTAATTAACCCTTGTTTTATGACAAAGATTTGAGAATGTCGAATGAGAATATTAACAATGAGTAAATGAGACCGTGGAGATGCTCAGATTTTACTACCAACGAGGAGAACGTGCAACAGTCGTGGCAATGTTCCTCCCGTGAACAACACCACCGAAAGCGATGATGAACGAGGGATGTTTAGAAGCTTTTTGCGATTCATACAAAATCGCATTTAGGGAGACTCGTGTTCAAAATACAGGAGGAAATGATAGCAATTCACGGGTTGTCACAACAAGCGCTTCAAAGAGTTAGGACCACCGAATTTAAGGGAAAGCGGATCCGATCATGGCGGAAACATGGGTCAAACAAATTACCAAGATATTCGATGTCTTGGGATGCACGAAGGAACGAAGGTTCCATTCGCCACCTTTATGTTCCGTGGCGGCAGGCAGACTATCGGGTGGGAGTCGTGAAGCGTACCCATCCAAATTAGACTTTCAAAGATGTCTTGGGAGACGTTTCAAGACTATTTAATGACAAATACTTTCCCGAAAGTGTTCGTCGTATGAAGGAAGTGGAGTTCATCGATTAGAGCAAAATAATATGACGGTGTCTCAAAGACGAGGCAAAGTTTGCGAGTTATCCGTGTTTGCACCTCATTTGGTGGAGAATGAGGAACGTATGACGCGGATGTTTCTTAGAGGTTTGAAACCCTAAGATACGTCGAGATCTCATTTCTCATAAACTTTCTCTTTATTCAGATGTTGTAAGCAGGGCTCAATTATTAGAGCGAGATAACGAAAGTACGGTCCAACCGAGGACCATAACCGAGGATCGCACTCGTAGATAGCGAATACAGAATAATGATAACCTGCGGAGAAAGAAATGACGGACATGAAATGGTAACCACTCCGGTGGTAATCATGGTCATGAAAAACGTAAGAAGCGAGTCGAGGAGATTTTAAAAGAGGAGATTTAATAACGACTATGTGAAGACGACAATCTGCGCGAAGAAGAATCGGTTCTAAGGGAGGAGAACGACCACCCATTATATGCTACAAATGCGGAAAAGAGGACATATCGGTCAAACCGCCCACAACAGCTCAAGGTATGCTATAGTTGTGGAAAGGAAGGACATATCGCTTCGAGATTGTACGAGAAGCGAAACCTAGTTCAATGGGGGACGGTGACTCAAAAGATCGTCCCGAAAAAGTCAAAGTCAACGATTCCGGAAGAGCGTTTGTTGTGACCGGTCATAATGCGAGGAACCCAAACGAGGTGATCATGGGTAAGCTATTTATAAATTCTTGCGAAGTTTATACCTTACTTGATACTGGTGCTACCCATTCATTTATCTCTCCGCATGTGCTCAACGCTTAAACTTGACTCGAGAAATTAGACTTTGACCTATCTGTGGAAACTCCGTTAGGAGAAACTTTCATCACATCCACTCGCTTATAAATCTTGTTTGATTCAAGTTGGCACCATCACCTTACCATTGACCTTATCTCTTTAAAGATACTTGCTTTTGATGTGATTTTAGGGATTGATTGGTTAACTACTCATCATGCCAAAATTTATTGTTTTTGTAAGGTTGTTAGTTTTCATATTCCTAACCAACCTTTGTTGTATTTAATTCAAGCAACTAAACCATTAAAATCAATCATCATCATATCTAATCATAAAGCTATTCGTTTATTGAAAAACGGATGTCAAGCTTTCTTAGCCCATGTTATGGATTTGAATAAAGACACGTCAAATTTGAATAATATTCTACATTGTTATTGACTTTCCCGACGATTTCTGAAGAACTTCCCGTCTACCCCGAACGTGAAGTTGAATTCTTTATTGATCTTGAACCTCGCACAAAGCCCATTTCTAAAACCCCATATCGAATGGCTCCTATTGAACTTCAGAGTTAAAGGTCCAACTACGTGAATTGTTGGACATCGGTTTCATTCGGCCCTAAGACATCTCCTTGGGGTGCTCTCTGCTTTATTTGTAAAAAAGAAGACGGGAGTATGCGACTTTGTATTGACTATCGGGAATTGAACCATGTCACCATCAAGAATAGGTATCCTCACCTCGTATTGATGACTTGTTTGACCAACAAGGGCACAATTCTTTTCAAAATCGATCTTCGCTCGGATATCATCACCAAAATTAGAATCGAGGATATTCCAAAGACCGCCTTCGAACTCCGGTATGGGCATTATGAATTCTTAGTCATGTCTTTCGGACTAACTAATGCTCTCAAGGCTTTCATGGATATGATGAACCGAGTATTCAAGGAATATTTGGATCGGTTCGTTGTTGTCTTTATTGATGACATCCTTAGATATTCCAAAAGTCGTGAAGATCATGAGCACCATTTGAAGTCGGTACTCCAAAGGCTTCGTGAAAACCAACTATATGCCAAATTGAAGAAATGCGAGTTCGGCTTGAGGAAGTAGCATTTCTTGGGCATGTGGTGTCAAAACATGGAGTATCTGTTGATCCGGCCAAGATTGAAGCAATACAAAGTTGGGAGCAACCGTCGGTGGTCAAGCACGTAGTTTTTGGGCTTAGTGGTTATTATCGGAGATTCGTGGAAGGGTTTTCTCGAATCGCTACTCCATTAACTCAACTAACTCGGAAGGATACAAAATTCGCTTTGGAATGAAGAATGCGAGAAAAGTTTCCAAGAGCTTAAGAGGAGACTTATTTCTAAGACTGTTCTAACAATACCATCCGGTTCGGATGGATTTGTTATCTACAAATGATGCTTCGAGCAAAGGGTTAGGATGTGTTCTCATGCAACGTGGGAAAGTCATAGCCTATGCCTCATGACAACTTAAAGAGTATGAGAGGAATTATCCTACTCATGATCTAGAGTTAGCGGCAATCGTTTTCGCACTAAAGATATGGAGGCACTATCTATATGGAGAGAAAGTGGAGATATATTCAGATCATAAAAGCCTTAAATATTTCTTCACTCAAAAGAACTCAACATCGCGGCAAATGACGTTGGCTCGAGCTATTGAAAGACTACGACCACACTATTCAATACCATCCCGGTAAAGTTTAACGTGGTAGGTGACGCATTGAGTAGAAGATCATATCTGGAACGAAAAGTGCGATGATGTCAAGTATACGCGTATAGAGCCAACTTTAATAGAAAAAGTTAAGGTTGCTCAAGCCACCGGCTTGAGCTGATGCGTATGAAGAAGAAAGTACAAGAAGGAGCTATTAGGAAGCGAGAATTGATGAAGAAGGAATACTTGAGTCCACTCTAGGCTTTGTATTCCTAACGACTCTGATTTGAAGTACAAGATTATGATGGAGGCACACAATACACCATTTGCAATCCATCCTGGAAGTACTAAAATGTATCGTGATCTTCGACATACATTTTGGTGGAATAATATGAAGAGAGATTGCAAAGTTTATCTCGATGTGTTTAACTTGCCAACGTGTAAAAGGCGAGCATCTAGTACCTAAGGGTCCGTTGCAACCACTTGAGATTCCGAATGGAAGTGGAACACATTACCATGGATTTCGTTTCTGCGGGTCTTCCTACGGTTTCTCAAGGCATCAATGCTATTTGGGTTATTGTTGATAGATTAACCAAGTTCCGCTCATTTCTTGCCGATCTGGAGACTTATTCCTTGAACGTCTTGCTAGTATGTACGTAAAATGAGATCGTGAGGTTGCATGGCATGCCAGTATCCATAGTTTTGGATCGTGACCCAAGATTCACTTCAAGATTTTGGGTTAGCTTGCAAAAAAAGCTATGGGCACGGATTTGCGATTTAGTTCGCATACCATCCCCAAACGGACGTCATAATCGTGAGAGGACTATTCAAACTCTTGAAGATCTATTAAGACTCGTGTCCTAGACTTCAAGGGTAGTTGGGATAAGTATTTACCATTGGTGGAATTCTCCTACAACAACAAAGCTTATCGTGCAAGTATAGGTGTGGCTCCATTCAAGCATTATATGGACGAAAATGTCGCTTCTCCAATATGTTGGGATGAGGTGGGTGAAGCAACATTGTTGGGACCCGAAGTTAAATACGTATGACTCACCGAAAAGATCCAAATGATTCGACAACGTATACAAAGCGGCACAAGATCGACAAAAGAGTTATGCGGATCTTCATCGAAAGGACGTGGAATTTAATGTAGGGATCATGTATTGTTGCGAGTTGCTCCATGGAAGGGAGTTACAAGATTTGGGAAGAGAGGAAAGCTCAATCCACGATTTATTGGTCCATTTCAAATTCTTGACCGAGTAGGAAATGTAGCCTATAGACTTGCGTTACCTCCGAGTATGTCTCGTGTTCATAATGTGTTTCACATATCCGTGCTTCAGAAATATGTGAAAGACCCGAACCACGTTATTGAGTTAGAACCTTATTTAGAGATAGCCAAGACTTAACGATATGAGGAGGTACTGTCGCCAAGATCTTGGATAGGAAGGAGCATGTCCCTACCACGCCAAGAAAGGTCATACCACAAGTTAAAGTTTTGTGGAGGAATCATGCTATAGAGGAAATGACACGGGAATTGGAAAGCGGAAATGAAAGCGAGGTATCCTCACCTTTTCAAACACACAGTATCGTCACGTCAATTTCGAGGACGAAATTTCATAAGGAGGGAGGTTGTAAGACCCTCAAATTTTTTAAATAAAAGGAATTTCCTTTATTTATTATTTTGAAATAGTAAGGGTTGATTTGATTAATGTGGATAGTTAAGGGTTAAATACGCAAATATTTCAAAATAAGCAAGTGGTTATAAAATATTCATTTTGTCGGGGAATATTCGTTTGGTCGTGGAATATTCAGATCGCTTTGGGAATATTCGTAAATTTACGTGGTAGCGACCATGTGGGGCCCCCATAACTGAAAGCGATTGGATGAAGAAAATGACAAATATAAGTTGGTTAAAAATAACGGCGTAGTTGTTACCGTTAAGACTGTTGGAATACCCGGTGGTTAAAATACGATGTCTGGCGTGGTTGCATAAGATAGCACACCGGTATTGCATGAAGATTGTTGAATTATTGATCCTTACGTAAGAAGGCACTACTCAATAATTTTCACAATAGTTACTTGCTCAATATTTTATTTTATTGATTCAATAATTGCTTTGCGTTGATATTTTATATTATTCATTGCTCAATAATTGTCACCGCATTATCTCCATTATCGATCAATAATTCATATTATTTGAATAATATTATTAGATAGCATTATTGGCAATGTCTAGAAAGTTCTCATCAAGGAGAGGTTTGGTCACCTAATTGCTACCCAAGAAGGAGAAATCCTTATCTGAAAGCCCCTCTTTCTGAGGAACTACTGGTTGTCATAATTGTGATTCGTAATATTATTTGTGAATAATTAATTATTGATTCATATGATAAAGAAATATTTATTTTATGTGGATATAAATGATGGATTTATTTATGTGGTTATAAATGAAGAAATTATTGTTGAGGTGTTTTATCAAGATTTTTTACCAGTTTGAGGTATTAAAAATTAAATCGGGGTTTTGAGATATATTATGGATTATAATTTTTAATCCGACCGCTGGATTGTGGTAATTTTTGGATATGTTATACATATATAAGTTGAGTATATGTCCACAAATTTTGAACCGTTAAAAATGTACGAATGATTTGTTCACGAATTTTAAGAGGTGTCCGATTCGGAAATTAGGGTTATAATTGATTTTGGTGGAAAATTCTAGAATTGAGTGGGCCCCACTTGTGGTTGGTGAAGAAATGTGCTGAATTTTATTTCAAATGTGGTGGGTGGCAATAGTAGCGAGTAAAGCCATCATCGTAAAGGTGTCAAGTCTCGCTTGGTAGGCTAACATTTTCTATAAATAGAGGGCTAAGTTAGAATTGAAAATCACACCAGAAACAAAGTTTTCTCTCTTTCTCTCTATATTATTGAGCGTATTTTGTGAGTATTTAGATACTTTGAGAGTTGCTGTTCAGTACAAGTTTCATTCAGCATCACTTCCGACCTTTCCTTCCGAAGTACTGATTCTTTGAGGTAAGGGATGTTATTTTCTTCTCAGATGATATTATTTCTTCAATATCATTATGCTGAAATATTGGTTGGAACTTTTTATCAAATTTGGAACTTTTTCATGTCGGAGTTACTATTCACGAGTTACTATTCATGAGTTACTATTCATGAGTTACTATTCACGAGTTACTATTCACGAGTACTATTCATGAAGCGTGAAAATGTTTTTTTGTGGAATTTCTATCTTTTGGTGTCGGAGTTACTATTCACGTATACGGCACTATTCACGTATCTGACTATTCACGTGTATCTGAGCACTATTCACCGAAAATAAAATTTCTTCTTTTTTTGTCCAAAATATCTATTCGGATACTAGCTTTGATTGTATCCATGTTTTGATCATTCTTGAATTTTACACCACCGTGATTATTTTTGGGGTATTGTTGGACATGGATAAAACAAAATCTACGAATCCTTAACCCTTAATCCTTGTCATTTTGTTTCACTTTGGATTCGTTCTTTAAAAATATTTTCATCATCCTCGGTCTTAAATGATGATATTATTGAATATCTTTGGCCCAGAGTGCAAAGATGAATGATTTCGAAGAATATCTTTGGCCCGTAGTGCAAAGATGAGCAGTGTTGAGATGAACATGATCGATCGATTAATATCTTTGGCACAGAAGTGCAAAGATGAGCAGTGTTTAAATGAACATGACCAATCGATGAATATCTTTGGCAGTAGTGCAAACATGAATATTTGATTCGGATGTATATTGATTGTTATTCTGAGAGATAAAGATGAGCGATGAACTTTTAAATTCATACATAGAAGATAGTAGTTTGCATTCTCTACTTAACTCTTCTAATGAATTATTATTTCATTATGAATATTGATTGAAAATTTGTTGTCTATTGTATTCTATTAAATTTTTCCTGTTGAAGACTAACGATAATTTGTTGTGTATTATTTTAGTCATAATATTCTTTCTTGAGCTAGTTGAGCTCACCCTTTTCCTTTTTGTTCCATTCTTCTCGTGAGGCGAGAATATAAGCGAGTACGAGCTCGGGGTATGGAATGAAGGTTTTAGAAAGGATTGTTTAGTAGTCCTCACCATTTTTGTAAAATAATGTATCAATAAATGTGATGAGGATTTATGTGAGTATAAATATTGTCTAGAAGATAATATTTGTATTTAAACTCACGCTTTTCTTTGTTGTAATAATAAAGTTGTAGTTGTTTCTGTACCATGTATTGACAACTCAGAATGGGTGATGTATACCTATTTTGGGGGCGTCACAGTATACATCACCTATTCCGAGTCGCCAAATACATGGTATAGAAACAAATACAACTTCAGTAATACAATTGTCGTGCAAAATATGATAACACATATACTGTGAGTTTGAATTCAAATATTGTCTAATAGTCAATATACAAACTCAAAAGGAGTTCTCATTACAATTATTGATACACTATTTTACAAAATAGTGAGGACTACTAAAACAACTATCCTGAACCATCACTCCATACCCTAGCTAGTTCCTGATATGTTCTCACCTCCTGAGAAGAAAAATGAAACAAAAAGGAAAAGGGTGAGCTCAACTAGCCTAGTAAAGAATATTATGAATAAAATAATATACAATAAATTATCATTAGTCTTCAATAGGGAAAAATCTGATAGAACATAATAGACAACAAGTTTTAGATCAACGACTGCAGCGAAAACAACAATCCATTAAAAGAGTCAAGTAGAGAATTAATTCTACTATCTTCTAAGATTTAAAAGTCCATCAACAATATTTTATCCCTGTAACATCAATCAATATACATCTTGAATCAAATATTCATCTTTGCATTACAAAAGCAAAGATATTCATTTGTATCACCAATTGATCACGTTCATCTCAACACTTGTTCATCTTTGCACTACGGGCCAAAGATATTCATCAGTTAATCATTCATCTTTGCACTACAGGCCAAAGATATTAAGTAATATCATCATTTAGGACTGAGGATGATGAAAAATATCTTAAAGAAAACGAATCCAGTGAGACAAAAGGACAAATATTAGGGATTCGTATTACAGTTTATCCAAGTTCAATAATACTCCATAATAACCAATTGTGAAGCATAATTCAAAAATAAAGATCAAAACATGGATTCAATCAAAGATAGTAACCATAATAGATATCTTGGACAAAAAGGAGAAAATTTCATTTTTCTATGAATAAAGGTCAGATTCGTGAATAAAGGTCGCAGCACGTGAATAGTGCCGTATACGTGAATAGTAATCCCGACACAAAAAGGTAGAAATTCCACAATGAAATTCATATCAATATTTCGGCATAATGATACTGAAAAAAATAATATCATTTATGAAGAAAATAACATCCTTTACCTTAAAATAACAGTACTTCTGATAGGAATATCAGATGTAAAGCCGAAGAAAACTTGCACTGAATAACAACTCACAAAGTATCTAAATACTCACAAAATACGCTCGATAATATATAGAGAGAGAAAACTTGTTTCTGGTATAATTTTCAATTCTAACTAAGCACCCTATTTATAGAAAAATGCTAGAACGCCAAAGGAGACTAAATTAATAAAATAATATATATATTTTCCTCCTTCTACGCCACCTACCAAGACCAGCCTCCAACAAGCAATTTCTGAAAAACATTTGCAGCCCACATGTTTAAAACAAAAGTGGATCCCACCCATAATTTTAATAAAATTATTTAATTTCCGAAACTTCAATATTTCATAATAAATAACCCTTTTATCGGAAAAATACGAATTTTATGTCCATTCCATAAGAAATTAAATTCTCTAAAACTTTTCAGAAGAAAGTTTTTTCAAATTCCAAATTGAAAATGTCCGAAATCCACATATGGATGATTTTTAATACATCCATTCCGACAAAATACTGATAAAACACCTCAATATTAATTCCTTCAATTATATCCACATAAAAATAAATGTTTCCTTCATTTATATCTAAATAAAATAAATATTTCCTTATCATAAAAATTAATAAATAATTATTCACAAATAATATTATAGAATCACAATAATGACAATCAGGCCGTTCCCAGGAAAAAGGGGGCTTTCCGATAAAGATTTCTCCTTACTGGCGGGCAATTAGGTGACCAAACCTCTCCTTGACAGAACTTTCTAGACATTGCCAATAATTCTATCTAATAATATTATTCAAATAATATGAATTATTGATCTAATAATGGGAAATACTGTGCAGTGACAATTATTAAAACAACAATAATATAAAATATCAACACATCAATTATTGAACCAATAAAATAAAATATTGAACAGTAATTACTGTAACAATTATTGAGTAGTGCCTTCTTACGTAAGAATCAATAATTTCAAAAATACTGTGCAATCACCGTATGCTATCGTGCAACCACGCCAGACATCGTATTTTAACCACCGTGTATTCCAACAATTAATAACGGTAACAATTACGCCGTTATTTATAAAAACTCAAACTTGTTGTTTTCTTTATCCTACCATTTTTCGTTATGGGGCCCACAAATGGTCATTTGCCGTTCGCATTTAATATTCCCTAACGTAAAAGAATATTCCACGACCAAACAAATATTCCCCGACACAATGAATATTTTATAACCACTTACTTCTTTTGCAAAATTTACACATTTCACCCATAACCAAAACATTATATCAAATTAACACCTTATTAATTCAAAATAATGAATATAGGAAATTCAATTTTATTTATAATAAGTTGGGGTCTTACATCTAATGTATGCAATGTAGTGTACTAGACCTAATATAATATTTGCCGTAGGAGTATTGAGTAGGTTTACTCATAATCCAGGTCATGTTCATTGGGATGCAGTATCAAGGTTACTTAAATATCTTTAAGGCACAATGAACTATGCATTATGCTATACAGGATACCCAGCTGTGGTAGAAGGGTACACGGATGCAAACTGGATAACAGATTCGGATGAAATAAAGTCTATAAGTGGATGGATATTCATTTTAGGAGGAGGGGCAATTTATTGGGGTTCCAAGAAACAGACCTTGATAACACATTTAACTATTGAATTTTAGTTTGTTGCATTATCAACTGCTGTAAAAGAAGCCAAATGGCTTAAGGATTTATTATTTGAGATACCACTTTGGCCCAAACCAATGATAGCTATCTCAATATATTGTGATAATGAGGCATCATTATCACGGTCTTATAACAAGGTTTATAATGGGAAGTCTAGACATATAAGTTTAAGACATAGTTATGTAAGGGAGCAAATCAATAAAGGGGTTGTTACCTTTAACTATTTCAAGTTAAAGGGAAATTTGGTAGATCCTTTTACAAAAGGCCTAGGCAAGGATGTAATATGTAAGACTTCCAGGGAGATGGGTTTAAAGCCTTTAATGAGAGGTAATCTATAAGTGGAACCCAACTAAATACTAGAGTAACATCTGGTATATTAGTTTAATGAAAAACATACTTATAGTAATAACCAGTTATACACTAGACAAGTATGAAGAAGAAATTCTTCAAAACCATCTTAAAGATAGTATATGCTTGTATGGAGAACAAAGAGGATAGGGTAAACCTTTAATGAATCTATGTCCAGTTTGGAGAATGCAGGTCATACAAGTGCATCTAATTAGATTCACTTATGTAAGTGAAAGAAGTGGGCCGCTTCTGCGAGACATAAGGCTTATCTCTAAGTCACTTACGAAACCCAAGAGGTAAACACAAGGCCATAAATGTGTTGAGTTTCCTTAAACTATAAGAGATATAATATATGTCTATAAAGAAAGGTATCACTGTAAGATTTTTTAGTTCAAAGCTAATGCTACTAAAAATTCATATATTTTATGAAATAGACTATGTAAAGGTTTAAGTCGAAAGACACCTATTACTTATGTATATTATATTTAATAAGAGAAAGAAGAATGTCAAAGGAAAAGGATTGGAAGATTATGAAAATAGGGGAGGATTGTTGGATATTTTTATTAATATAATAAATATATTATATGTTATCTATGTAACCAACAATTAATACTGATTCAGTTGAATCAGAGAGATGTGTTGATATTAAGGAAGGACTCAGTTTCAAGTCATGGCAACAACATTCTTATAATATTTTTTTAATAAAATTATAAAAGGTCAACAGTAATAAAAGATAAAAGGCCAACGGTAATATTTCCGTTAAAATTATAAAAGGCCAATAGTAATAAAAGATAAAAGGCCAATGGGTTAGGACCAAAAATTACAGAACGGATACATGTTTGGATATCAACATAACTCTTCAAATGGGTGTTTGGAAACCTATAAATAGGTTACAAATCCACCCAAAATACTTACTGAAATTCATTCAATCATTTTCAAGTTCATAGGAAAAATTATTATTCTAAATATTTTTATTGTTATAATTTTTTCTTTCATTTATAGTTTAACACTAGATTTGTTCTTACACAACAAATTCTAGTACATAATAAAATATGGGCCTGTCTTATCTTGGGAGACTAATTCGCAGTAATCCAACAAAAGTAAGGGGTATATATAATCTTAAGGAAAGAGTGGTCAACTATTCAATTCAGGCGGGAATTTTGTTGTTCTATATCTTACTACAAAGAAAAGTTACAACAAAAGCCAGTGACTTTGCATACTTCGGTCATAATTGACCTTTCAGACTGAATTCTAACTCGTAATCATACTTTTACAATGGTATTTTCCACTAATAGAAATGGTTTAGAATTAAAATTTAATCATACACTCTTCACTAATAGATCATTATAAAAATAATGATTTCTATATAATTGATCCATCTTTTAATGTCTGATTGATTTATTCCATTGTCCTCATTGATTCTAGGCTAGTCATATGCATGCTGCGAAAGGTAAATTGTGAAACATAAAAGCCAAAAACATTTCAACCAAGATAACAGTTAAACTAATGCAAAAGAAATGAATACTTTCAAGTTCATATGATGTTGATAATAAACAAACAAATTAAGTAAATTAATTTGCAATCCTTTTCAAGTACTCTACCTAGAAATGCTAAAGACAACTATTTCCCTATTACCACAAGGATCAATCGAAGAGAAAAGATATATGAGAGAAAGGATAAAAGGGATGAATTGCACTTATATCCTTATAAAGTGTCACCCAATATCAAAGTCGTCCTTAAAGTTCATTTTTCGACAATTGGGCCCCTATAGTGGCAAATTGGTGTTATTTTCATTCATTTTGTCAATTTTCTTCAAAATCCGACCCGACCCATTTTTAAAGGGCAAACTTGTCTTTTCCAGTTCTCATATATATTACATATATATTATTAAAATAAAAAAACCAAATAAATACATAATATTATATATATTATTAAAATAGAAAATCAATCACTATACATAGTTTATTTTATTTTTTTAGAGCAATGCTTGTGGGTATTTTGCTTGGTACGATTTCCCAATGTGTGATAGATTAAGGCAAATAATTGTCGGTTTACTTGGAAGGATTAATGGAATGGAAGCTGAGATGGAGAATATGCGTGCAACCGGAAGAGCCATTACAAGGAAATTGATTGCTTGTTGTTGTTCTAGCCATTTTATTGCAAAACTGAAGGTACATGAATTTGGATTGAAAGTAGATGAATTTGGATTGTTTTTCAAGGCGTATTGTTCATGGTATTCCTTGTAATTGCTGAAGGTTTAATGAATTTGGATTGTTGTTCTTTTGTCCTTTGTCCATGATCTGCAAAATGTTTTTCAATATATATGACCAAAACGTGCAAATTGTGAACTACAGTAAACCATAAGCATGAATCCATACATAAAGCAAAATGTGCAAAACCTACAAAATGCCTTCAAATTAGTAAGCATTAAACCATACATAAAACAAAATGTGCAAAACCTGCAAACTGCCTTCAAATTAGTAAGTATTAAATCATACATAAAGTAAAGTAATACAACATCAGTATTTCCAAACTATTCACCATTCAAAAGTATTATAAAGCAAACCACAAGGCACAAGTGTTTCCATATTTACAAAAACCATAACCCACATCCAATTTCCAGACAATGAAAAATCTAGGTACCATAATGGACACTTAAACAAGTGTTTCTAAGCTTACAAAAAGCACAATATGATCAACCCTTATGTATTGTGGTAAGAAATAGTTTTAGCTCAAAAACAGAGTATACCAAAAACAGAGCATATTACTTTAAAAACAAAAACGCGAAGAATTACAAGTTTCATTTTACTCCTTTTCAATTCTTCTTCTCAGGTGGTTTCTTTGAAGACTTCCTAGCAGCTGGAGCTTTCAATAGTGAGAAATTTTCGCCCTCCTTGATGATTAGACAACTTAATGAGCTAAGATCTTTGATGATTGGCTGTTCTGTGGCATGATTACTGACGGTGGCCCCCTAATCTGGACACATGCTAGGTCCCCTAATCTGGACACCTCCTGCACTAGGACCCATGGGTCTCCAAGTAGTTGGGAAAGTTGGATTGCGAACAACAGTTATAACACCTGGTGGTGCAGTAGGTGGACTATACTTTGGCCTTGCGTCCCATGGATAATGAGGCACCCTTGGTTTTTGAGAAACACAACATCACTCATCAATAAATGCAAGTTCATACTCTCAACATGACAACAAAACTCTTCATCAAAAGCACTTACTGTGACACCCCCAAAATAGGTCAACACAATCCATTCTGAGTTGCCAAATACATGGTACAAAAAACAACTACATACTTCATTATTACAATTGTTGTACAAAATACGATAACACATATGTTGTGAGTTTTAATACAAATATTGTCTTATAGACAATATCTAAACTCAAATAAAGTCATCATTATAATTATTGATACACTATTTTACAAAATAGTGAGGATTGCTATAAAAACGCCTTGAACCATCACTCCACACCCCGACTAGTCCCAGCTATATTCTCACCTCCTTAGAAGAAAAATGAAACAAAAAAGAAAAGGATGAGCTCAACTAGCCCAGTAAAGAATATTATGACTAAGATAATGCAGAATAAATTATCCTTAGTCCTCAACAGGGAAAAATCTGATAGAATATAATAGACAACAGGTTTTAGATCAACAACTACAGCGAAAACAACAATCCATTAGAAGAGTCAAGTAGAGCATGATGTTTACTATCTTCCATTATTTAAAAGTCCATCATCAATATTTTATCCCTGTAACATCAATCAATATTTATTTCCAATCAACAAATTATCTATGCACTACGGGCTAAAGATAATCGTTTGTATCACTGGTGGTTATGATCATGCCAAACACCTGTCCATCTTTGCACTACGGGCAATAGATATCAATCAATAGTTCACCTTTGCACTACGAACCAAATATATACATCAATCAATAGCTCATCTTTGCACTACGGGCCAAAGATAACTTTCAACATAATTAAAGTCGGAAAATTATGATAATGATAACAAGAATGAATCAAGTGAGACCATAACATGGATTCAATTTCAAGAATAAGGGTCACAACAGATAACTTGGAAAAAAGGAATTTTTTTTGTGAACCGTACCCATGAATAGTACCGTATAAATAGTACCGTATGTATGAACAGTACCATATGAATAGTGCCCATAAACAGTACACAGACATGAAAAGTTCCATATTTAATAAGAAAGTTCAGACTAATATTCCAATGAAATGATATTAGATGAAGCGAAATTTCTAATCATTTTAGGAATTATAGAAACAATACTTACCATAGAAAGTTTAAATTTAGGAATACGAGATGAAATAATATCGCTTACGTAATATGGAGTATGAAAAAAAATAATATCACTTACAAATATGGAAGGAAATGATATCATTTACGAGTATTGAAAGAAAATAATCTCCTTTACAATAAAAAATAATATCCTTTACCTTAGTAGAAACTGGATTTGATTAGAATATCAGATATTATTCTGAGAAAATCTTGCACAAAAAGCTACACTCAAAGTATCCTTATACTCACAAGAAATACACTCAAAATTATAGAGAGAAAATTTTCTAATTCTGGTGTGAGTTTCATTGTTTAACTAAGCAGTCTATTTATAGGAAAGTGGTAGCACACCACTTCTGACAAACCTTACCTACGGATGACTTTGCAGCATACTCCTTTTGAAAACAAGCTTTCCAAAACAAACTTGTTTACTCCCATCATTTATCACATGCTATTTGAAATAAAAGAATTAAAATTCAATTTGAAAACTAATTCAATATTCAATTTGATCATCTTTACTGCATTTAATGCACATGCCCAAAAATACAATAATATTACCATTTAAATTATAAAAAATATACTATTATATTATCACATTATACTATTATAATGTAATATTATAATAATATATAAATATATTATCGGAGAAGATAATTATGGTTTTATAAAAAAAATAACAACTTTCGACAATTGTCGTATTCTAAAATTCCTCCATTTATATCAAAATTTAAAGAAATCCTTATTTACCATATTCATCAATTATTTACAATTCTTCAATAATTATTACTAATTTATATTATAGATTCACAATACTGATAACTAGATCGTTCCCAGGAAAGAGGAGGCTTTCCGATAAGGATTTCTCCTTACTGGCGCATAATTATATGACCAAACCCCTTTCCTCGACAGAACTTTCTAGACATTATCAATAATGCTATCTAATAATATCATAATAATAATATGAGTTACTGTGTCATGACAATTTTTGAATCAATAATGTAAAATACTATTCAATTATCACTGCAGCAATTATTGCACCAATAATATGAAAGACTAGGCAACTTCACTGTATCAATTATTGAGTGACTTCTTACGTAAGAATCAATAATCAAAAATACTGTGCAATACCGTGTGCTACTGTGCAACCATGAGTATTACTGTACTTTTATCACCGGGTATTTCAATAGTTTTAACAGTAAAAGTTTTGCCATTATTTTTATAAAAAAGGTTATTTCTGTCGCTTTCTATATCCGACAGTTATTCCGTTATGTGGTTCACCAATGATTGCGTCGTCGTACAGATATTTTTGACAAAAATAATATCTCCCGACTAAAACGAATATTCCCCGACAAAACGAATATTTTAAGACCACTTGCTTACTTTGCAAAATTTGCACATTTCACCCATAACTATAACATTATATCAAATCAACACCTTATTACTCAAAAATAATATTTAGAGAAATTAAATCTTTATTCATAAAAAGTTGGGGTCTTACAACCTCCCCTGTTATGAAATTTCATCCTCAAAATTGATGTACGTACCTGGTATCTCGAAGAGATAAGGATACCTTGTTTTCATTTTCGATTCTAACTCCTAGGTCATTTCCTCAATATAATGGTTCCTCCATAAAACTTT
This sequence comes from Panax quinquefolius, assembly GCA_020205615.1. NCBI lineage: Eukaryota > Viridiplantae > Streptophyta > Magnoliopsida > Apiales > Araliaceae > Panax > Panax quinquefolius. The sequence continues at coordinate 129,421,367 of CM035160.1, read as the reverse complement.
GACTTGAGGTATAACCTTTGAGCGTAAAATATGTTCCTTCTTATCCAAAATTTTAACAGGTACCACTTCATACGTTAAATCTTCTGCTATCTCATCTGGTTCTAACTCAATAATATGGTTTGGGTCTTTCAAATATTTACGTAGCATGGATATGTGGAAAATGTTATGAACATGAGACATACTTGGCGGTAAAGCGAGTCTATAGGCCACAGTTCCTACTCGGTCGAGGATTTCAAATGGAGCAATGAATCGAGGGTTGGGATTTCCTCTCTATTCGAATCTCGTAACTTCTTTCCATGGAGCAACACGTAACAATACATGATCTCCAACATTGAATTCTACGTCCCTTCGATGAAGATCAACATAACTCTTTTGTCGATTTTGTGAGGTTTGTATACGTTGCCGAATCATTTGAATCTTTTTCGTAGTCATGCGTATAAATTCTGGTCCCAACAACGTTGCCACCTCGTCCCAGCATACTAGAGAGTGGTACTTTCATCCATACAATGCATCAAATGGAGCCATGCCTATACTTGCTTGATAACTGTTGTTGTAGGAGAATTCCACCAATGACAAGTACTTGTCCCAACTTCCTTTGAAGTCTAGAACCTAGAGTCTCAATAGATCTTCAAGAGTTTTAATAGTCCTTTCTGATTGTCCATCCATTTGAGGATGATATGCAGAACTAAATTGTAAATCAGTGCGCATAACTTTCTATAAACTGACCCAAAATCGTGAAGTGAATCTTGGGTCTCGATCAGAAACTATGGATACTGGCATACCATGCAATCTCACAATCTCATTTATGTACATACGAGCAATATGTTCAAGTGAATAAGTTTTTCGTATAGGCAAGATATGAGCAAACTTGGTTAATCTATCGACAATGACCCAAATTGCATCTATGCCTTGAGAAACCTTGGGAAGACCAATAACGAAATCCATGTTGATGTGCTCCCACTTCCATTCTGGAATCTCAAATGGTTGCAATGGACCTTTTGGTACTTGATGCTCCGCCTTGACACATTGACAAGTTAAACACCTTGAGATAAACTCTACGATCTCTCTCTTCATATTGTTTCACCAAAATGTATGTCGAAGATCACGATACATTTTGGTACTTCCAGGATGGATTGCAAATAGTGTGTTGTGTGCCTCCATTATGATTTTATACTTTAAATTAGATTCGTTTGGAACACAAAGATTGAAATTGACTCTAAGTATTCCTTCTTCATCGATTCTTGCTTCAAGAATAACACCTTCTTGTACTTTCTCCTTCATACGCATCAGCTCCGGTTCTGTGACTTGACCAACTTTAACTTTATCGATTAAAGTCGGTTCTACTCGTATATTTGACATCATCACGTGGGTCCCTGGAGTTTTCAACTCTATCTCCATCCTTTGTAAGTCATACAAAATGGGTCTTTGCGTTAACAATAGTACACTCGTACCCGCATACGATCTTCTACTCAACGCGTCAGCTACCACGTTCGCTTTTCCAGGATAATATTTAATGTTATGGTCATAATCTTTCAACAGATCGAGCCAACGTCATTGCTGCATGTTGAGTTCCTTTTGGGTGAAGAAATATTTAAAGTTTTTATGATCTGTATAGATCTCCACTTTCTCCCCATACAGGTAGTGCCTCCAGATCTTTAGCGTGAAAACGACTGCTGCCAACTCTAGAGCATGAGTAGGATAAATCCTCTCATATTTTTTGAGTTATTGTGAGGCATAGGCTATGACTTTCCCATGTTGCATGAGAACACATCCTAAACCTTTGCCTGAAGCATCGTTGTAGATTACAAATCCCTCCGAACCTGATGGTATTATTAGAACATGTGCTGAAATGAGTCTCTTTTTGAGTTATTGGAAACTCTTCTCATATTCCTCGCTCCATTCTAATTTTGTACCTTTTCGAGTCAGCTGAGTTAATGGAGTAGCGATTCGAGAAAATCCTTCCACGAATCTCCGATAATAACCAGCTAAGCCCAGAACGCTACGTACTTCGGTTACTAACTTAGGTTGCTCCCAACTTTGTATTGCTTCAATTTTTTCTGGGTCAACTGATATTCCATACTTTGATACCACGTGCCCAAGGAATGCTACTTCCTCAAGTGAGAACTCATATTTCTTTAACTTGGCATATAGCTTGTTTTCACGAAGCTTTTGGAGTATCAGCCTCAAGTGTTGCTCATGATCTTCACGACTTTTGGAATAGACGAGGATGTCATCAATAAAGATAACCATAAAATGATCGAAATATTCCTTGAATACTCGGTTCATCATATCTATGAAGGCCGTATGAGCATAAGTCAATCCAAAAGACATGACTAAGAATTCACAATGTCCGCACCGAGTCCTGAAAATAGACTTTGGAATGTCATCAGTTTTAATCTTTAGCTAATGATATCTAGAATGAAGATCTATCTTTGAGAAGAATTTAGCCCCTTGCAACTGGTCAAACAGGACATCAATGCGAGGTAATGGGTACCTATTTTTGACGGTGACATGGTTCAACTCCCGTTAGTCAATACAAAGTCGCATACTCCCATCTTTCTTCTTTACTAATAAAATAGGAGCACCCCAAGGAGATGTACTAGAATAAATGAAACCAATGTCTAACAGTTCCTGTAGTTGGATTTTTAACTCCTGAAGTTTAATAGGAGTCATTCGATATGGGATTTTAGAAATGGGGTTTGTACCGGGTTCAAGGTCAATAAAAAATTTGATATCACGGTCTGGGGGTAAGCCAGGAAGTTCTTCAGGAAATACGTCAGGAAATTCATTAAGAATAAAAATATTATTCAAATCTGACGTATTTTTGGTTAAATCTATGACATTGGCTAAGAAAGCTTGACATCCATTTTTTAATAAACGATTGGCTTTATGGCTTGATATGACAATGATTGAAGTTAGTGGTTTTGTTGCTTGAATTTGCATAACAAGTTGGTTAGGAATATGAAAACTGATGACCTTACGAAAACAATAAATTTTAGTATGATGAGTAGTTAACCAATCAATCCCTAAAATCACATTAAATGCAAGTATTTTCAAAGAGATGAGATCAACAGGTAATGTGATGGTCCCAACTTGAATCAAGCAAGATTTACAAACAGTGGATGCAATGAAAGTTTCTCATAATGGAGTTTCAACAGATAAGTCAAAGTCCAATTTTTCAGGGGTCAATTTCAAACGTTGAGCACAAGCAAGAGAGATAAAAGAATGGGTAGAATCGATATCTAAAAATGGTATAGACTTCGCAAGAGTTTATAATTAGCTTACCCATGATAACTTCGTTCGGTTCCTCACTTTTTGGGAAGTTATGAAAAACGCTCTCACTTAAACCACCGATTTTGACTTGTCTGGGACAGCCTTTGGTGTCATCATTACCGCTAGAATTGACTTTCTCTATAGGGAATATTCCACCCTCAACTGCTTCGTCGTACTCCTGTTCCATGATCTGAATCATTAATCTTTGATCCATATCGAATTGGGGTTGACCGCAATGTATAGGGTAATTCAAAGCTCGATGTTGGGTTCTCCCAATTGCTGTCCAAAAAGAGAAATACATATCATCTATTTTAGCTTTATTGGATCAGACTTCTCTTTCCACAATATCAACGCGTTGTGCGACTTTTACCCATGCATCCTTCAGTCTTACTCGTTCAGTTGTTTCTTCTTTCTACTGATCCTTGACATTTGAATTCTTAGATTCCAGCTTTATTATCTTATACTCTGCCAAAGATTGCTTCTGTTCAAGTATCACATATCGAGTAACACAAACTTAAATTGTTGCATCCTTTTGCTCCACGACCGCCTGCCGTTCTTCAGCCTGCTCTTCTAACTCATGAATACGATTTTGCAGTTCTACATTTCGATCATAAAGTTCTCCTAATAAATCCTCCTCAGGTTCCTCTTCTTCCTCACTCTCAACTGCTACCTCTGCGACTAGCTCGGGTACAATTATTAATTCTTCACTCACCATGTAGATATCTCTAATTTCTTATTCGCCTGACATCCTACAATCAAGTTTAATAACTTAATTAGTACTTCCCAATAAAATCTTTGTTATAACAAAATATTAAACTTCTATATTTATTCTTTAAATGAATCTCCTCGATTCATCACTTAAAACTCTATATGAGTTCATCTCTTGATTTTCATATGTCATTTTCAAATACTGCCACAAAACAAGGGTTAATTAAAGAAATTGACATGCCACATAATATCCCTATATTCTGACTGACCAAACAAATAAGCTTAGATAGGAAATACTAGCGAATGATTTACTCGTCTCTCCGTTCCTAGTTCTAATCCCAGATCTCCACCAGAGATCATATCCCTAAGCTCTGATACCAACTGTGACGCCCCCAAAATAGATCCACACAACTCATTTTGAGTCTCCAAATACATGGTACAGAAAACAACTACAAACTTCATTATTACAATTATCGTGCAAAATACGACAACACATATGTTGTGAGTTTTAATACAAATATTGTCTTGTAGACAATATCCAAACTCAAATAAAGTCCTCATTATAATTATTGATACACTATTTTACAAAATAGTGAGGACTGCTATAAAAACCGCCTTGAACCATCACTCCACACGCCGACTAGTCCCAGCTATATTCTCGTCTCCTGAGAAGAAAAATGGAACAAAAAGGAAAAGGATGAGCTCAACTAGCCCAGTAAAGAATACTATGACTAAGATAATGCAAAATAAATTATCCTTAGTTCTCAATAGGGAAAATCTGATGGAATACAATAGAAAACATGTTTTAGATCAACAACTATAGCGGAAACAACAATTCATTAGAAGAGTCAAGTAGTGCATGATGTCTACTATCTTCCATGATTTAAAAGTTTATCATCAATATTTTATCTCTGTAACATCAATCAATATTTATTTTCAATCAACGAATTATATATGCACTACAGGCCAAAGATAATCGTTTGTATCACTGGTGGTCATGATTATGCCAAACACCTGTCCATCTTTGCACTACGGGCCAAATATATCAATCAACAATTCATCTTTGCACTACGGGCCTAAGATATTCATCAATCAATAGTTCATCTTTGCACTACGGGCCAAAGATAACTTTCAACATAAAGTCTAAGAATTATGATAATGATAATAAGAATGAATCAAGTGAGACCATAACATGGATTCAATTTCAAGAATAAGGGTCACAACAGATAACTTGGAAAAAGGAAAAAAAATAATTTTTTTGTGAACAATACCCGTGAATAATACAGGTATGAATAGTATCAGATGTATGAGCACAAGATAAGATAAATAATCTTGTATGAATAATAAGGCCCATAAACGATTACACAGTACATAAAAAGTTCTATATTTAATAAGAAAGTTCAGACTAATATTCCAGTGAAATGATACTAGATGAAGCAAAATTTTTAATCATTTCAGGAATTATAGAATCAATATTTATCATAGTAAGTTTAAATTTAGGAATACGAGATGAAATAATATCCCTTACGTATTATGGAGTATGAAAGAAAATGATATCACTTACGAATATGGAAGGAAATAATATCATTTACGAGTATTGATAGAAAATAACCTCCTTTACAAAAAAAAATAATATCATTTACCTTAGTAGAAATTAAATTTGAGTGGAATCTCGGATATTATTCTGAGAAAATCTTGCACAAAAAGCTATACTTAAAGTATCCTTATACTCACAAGAAATACGCTCAAAATTATAGAGAGAAAATTTTCTGATTCTGGTGTGAGTTTCATTGTTTAACTAAGCAGCCTGTTTATAGGAAAGTGATAGCACACCACTTCTTATAAAAATACAATAATATTACCATTTAAATTATAAAAAATATACTATTATATTATCACATTATACTATTATAATGTAATATTATAATAATATATAAATATATTATCGGAGAAGATAATTATGGTTTTATAAAAAAAATAACAACTTTCGACAATTGTCGCATTCTAAAATTCCTCAATTTATATCAAAATTTTAAGAAATCCTTATTTACCATATTCATTAATTATTTACAATTCTTCAATAATTATTACTAATTAATATTATAGATTCACAATACTTAAAACCAGATCGTTTCTAAGAAAGATGGGGCTTTCCGATAAGAATTTCTCCTTACTGGTGCGCAATTATATGACCTAACTCCTTTCCTCGGCAAAACTTTTTAGACATTATTAATAATGATATCTAATAATATCATATTAATACTATGAGTTACTGTGTCATGATAATTATTGAATCAATAATGTAAAATACTATTCAATTATCATTGTAGCAATTATTACACCAATAATATGAAAGACTCTGCAAATTTACTGTATCAATTATTGAGTGACTTCTTACTTAAAAATTAATAATCATAAATACTTTGTAATAATACCAGTATTGCTCTTGTGCAACCACGCGCATTATTCATGTACTTTTATCAATGAAGTATTTTAACGCAGTTTTAACGGTAAAAGTTTTGCCGTTATTTTAATAAAAGGTTATTTCGTAAACTTTCTATATCCAGCAGTTATTCCGTTATGTGGTCCACTTAATGATTGCTACCATCGCATTTGGATATTTCTGATAAAAAGAATATCTCCCGACTAAAAAGAATATTCCCCGACAAAACGAATATTTTATGACCACTTGCTTACTTTGTAAAATTTGCACATTTCATCCATAACTACAACATTATATCAAATCAACACCTTATTACTCAAAAATAATATTTAGAGAAATTAAATCTTTATTCATAAAAAGTTGGGGTCTTACAACCTCACCTTCTTATGAAATTTCGTCCTCGAAATTGATGGACGTACCTGGTATGTCGAAGTGGTAAGGATACCTTGTTTTCATTTTCGATTCTAACTCCCATGTCATTTCCTCAATATCACGATTTCTCCATAAAACTTTGACTTGAAGTATAACCTTTGAGCGTAAAATATGTTCCTTCTTATCCAAAATTTTAACAGGTACCTCTTCATACGTTAAATCTTCTGATATCTCATCTTGTTCTAACTCAATAATGTGGTTCGGGTCTTTTACATATTTACGTAGCATGGATATGTGGAAAACGTTATAAACATGAGACATAGTTGGCGGTAAAGCGAGTCTATAGGCCACAGTTCCTACTCGGTCGAGGATTTCAAATGGACCATTGAATCGAGGGTTGAGCTTTCCTCTCTTTTTGAATCTCGTAACTTTTTTCCATGGAGCAACACGTAATAATACATGATCTCTAACATTGAATTCTACGTCCCTTCGATGAAGATCAAATAACTCTTTTGTCGATTTTGTGAGGTTTGTATACGTTGCCGGATCATTTGAATCTTTTCTGTAGTCATGCGTTCCAATTTTGGTCCCAATAACGTTGCTTCACCCACCTTGTCCTAGCATACTGGAGAGCGGCACTTTCATCCATATAACGCCTTAAATGGAGCCATGCCTATACTTGCTTGATAACTGTTGTCGTAGGAGAATTCCATCAATGGCAAGTACTTGTCCCAACTTCCTTTGAAGTCTAGAACGCAGAGTCTCAATTGATCTTCAAGAGTTTGAATAGTCCTTTCTGAGTTCCCCTCCGTTTAAGGATGATATACAGAACTGAATCGTAAATCAGTGCCCATAACTTTCTGTAAACTGACCCAAAATTGTGAAGTGAATCTTGGGTCTCAATCAGAAACTATGGATACTGGCATACCATGCAATCTCATAATCTCATTTATGTACGTACGAGCAAGACGTTCAAGTGAATAAGTTTCTCGTATAGGCAAAAAATGAGCAGACTTTATGACACCCCCAAAATAGGTATACATCACCCATCTTGAGTCGCCAAATATATGGTAAAAAATTCAAATACAACAGTCGTGTAAAATATGACAAAACATAATCTAAGAGTTTTAATAAGAATATTGTCATCTAGACAATATCCACACTCAATGGAGTTCTCATTACATTTATTGTCACACTATTTTATAGAATAGTGAGGACTACTAAAACAACCATCTGTATCGTCAATCTGTTCCCCGACTCGTCCCAACTATATTCTCATTTCTTGAAGAGAACAGTGAAAGAAAGGGTGAGCTCAACTAGCCCAACAAGAAATATTATGACTAAGATAATGCAGAATAATTTATCGTTAGCCTTCAAACAGTGTGAAACTGATAAAATTTAATAAACATCAAGTTTAACTGCAGTGGAACAAGCAAACCATTAGAAGAGTCAAGTAGAGAATAAAATCTACCATCTTCTATGATTTAAAAGGTTTTTCATCACTTTTATCGCTGAGACTCAGCTTAATAAATAAACCACATCATCCCTGCACTACGGCCATGGATATTCATTAGTATCACGACCATAAATTATCCATGCACTACGGGCCAAGGATATTTGTGTATTCATCAATGGTCATGATCATGCCAACAACTATCCATCAATGCACTACGGCCAATGATGACTTTTACCATATCATTTGTAACATTATAGTCATGATTATACCGAATAATCCCTGGTTATAATCACACCAAGTCCATCTATGCACTACAGGCCACATATGACTTTCAACATATTATAAATATGAGGATGATGACAATGATATAAGAATTCAATAAAACAAGTTCAAGGATAAATTTTTAAAGATTTATAATTTAATTTATCCAGAAATCAATAACGTCCAAATTGTCAACATGATACTGTTTTGTGGAGTAAAATTAAAGAATGCTCAGAAGAATATTTCTATGAAAAGATACTGGATGAAGCGCAAATATCCAGGATATTCTACTAATTTCATGGAGTATGAAAGCCAAAACTTTAACCAACTGAGTATAATAGAATATATGAAACTGCAAATGGATTTTTGTCCGCCATGCGGTAATCCACGTAGACAGATCATTTTCATAATTTAATAAGGAATGAATACGAAGGATCATTCACCATGCATGCGGTAATCCATATAGACAGTTTATTCTAACAAAATGATAAAGAATGGAATCAGGTCATGCGTAACCCGCACAGATACGATATTCCAACAGAATAATAAAGAATGGAACCAGGTCATGCTTAATCCGCACAGACATGGATATTCCAATGAATAATAAAGAATGGAATAACAATGAAATTCACTGGCATGCGATAGATCAAGACAGTGAGTTATTCCAATGAATAATAAAGAATGGAATAACAGAAGAATTTCACCATGTATGCGGTACTTCGCATAGACAGGTTATTTCAACATAATAATAAAGAATGGAATAACAACCCTTACGAGTATTAAAAAAAAATAACCCTCTTCATGAATACGAAAGAATAATATCCCTTACCTTAGAAGAAGACTGGATACTGGAATAGTGAGGTAGCAAACTTCTCTTCTTCTTTCTTTCTATAATTTCTCTCTATAATAATTGCTCTATAGCTTTAGTGAATTGGTGAGAAATGAAGGAAGAATGAGCTTTTATTTATAGGAAAATATTGTTTCGATAATTACACGTCTTGGGGCTCAAAATATTATAGTATAATACCTTCCTCTTTTTCTTCATTTTTAATTTAGTCCTGCAAGTATTATCAAACTTGCACCACCTCCCCTAATAGTAAATAATGTGAATTAATAGTTCATTCATGTGACTTAATAGTATAATCATGTGAAAAAACTAATTACAGTATAATACCTTCATCTATACCTCCATTTTTAATTTAGTCATGCAAGTATTATCAATCTTGCACCACCTCCCCTAATAGTATATGAATGTGAATCAATAGTACACACATGTGAACAAATAGTTATAAGCATGTGAAATAATAGCAATTAATTGCTCATTTATCCGATTAATTACCCGATTGGTCAATATAACCTCCATACATCAATTATTATCGAAATAAATGTCGATTTCCATTAACACTAATAATCCCAACACAATGGAACTATCAATTTCATCTTTAATCAACACAACTTATTCATCATTAATATTATAACTCACAATATTTAACAACCAGGTCGTTCCCAAGAAAGAGAGGGCTTTCCGATAAGGATTTCTTCTTATTGGCGCGCAATTAGGTGACCAAACCTCTCCTTGACAGAACTTCTAGACATTGTCAATAATGCAAATAATAATATGAATAACTTTGTCGTCTCAATTATTGATTATAATAAATATTATGCAGATGATACTGTGATAATATTTGAATCAATAATATGAGAGATAATGCAACAATTACTGTAGTAATAATTGAGTATAACTGAGTGACTTCTCACGTAAGCATCAATAATCAATACCGTGTGTTACTATGCAACCACGCGTATTACTGTACTTTTACTACCGGGTAGTTCAACAGTTTTGTGACGCCCCTAAATCCGGGTTACCTGACCCTCGAGTTTGGTGCTCACGATCCATAATATAATAACATCTAACTACCCATTTATTGATGAATATAAACTTACATAAAGTTAATTAATAGGTTAACAACATTATCCCAGGTCATCTAACCTTAAAATTACAAATTTACCCTTTAGATATACAAAAAGGGTTTACAAAACAACATAGTAAATATGCTTAACATAAAACTACTCCAGCACTATGCCTTTGCCTTTGTTCTGCTTAGCCCCGCTGGCCTTATCGTTCCTAGCTAAAATATTTTATTTAGCAAGGGTGAGCAACAAGTTTGCCCCGCAAGTTAAGATATACAATAAATGATATATATCATGAATAGAAGAGTCTAGCTTGTATAGAACTTCAGCAACAATCAACCGATTTCGAAATAGCGGAATAATAATTCAATCTCAATAATAAAACTTTCTACTATTTCATATTGAATAACATATCCGATATGAAAGAGTATAATTCTTTCAAAGATTCAATAATATTCAATTGAATAAAAGGAATTAACAATACTGCAATGATCTTCAATAAAGTGGGATATACCCAGATTTCATGTTGAGTGATCACAGACGATCATGAACTAATAGAGGAATCATTTAGTTATTAAAACTAAATTACCACAAAAATATAAATTAGTTATAAAAACTAAACAATACCCTTCTGCAAGTACTTGGAGTGGCCAACTCCTTTGTACCCTATATTATGCATAATACTCAATAATAGCGCATAGGTCGATTTATGACATTAAAATTTGTTCATCTCTGTCTTACTCCACGAGTCCGTACCACAACAATATGGTTTGGATTACTTTCAAAGAAATACTATGATTTCAATAATTATTAACAATACTAATCTAGCTGAAATCAATGGCATAGATCTTCCAATAACAATTCAGTTTATAATGAATAAAACATTTCATGCTTTAACAAATATTAGTCTCGCCTAAACAATTAGCTGAGACATGATTTATAATTAGTTCAAATAATAGAACATTATTCAATTTTACTACGTACGAATTACAACAATCATTATAGATGTGAATAACTATCAATAATTATTCACTAACATGCTTGAAAAATAGTAACTCAAGTTGAGTTAGAAAACTTGCCTTTCGCGTTGATTACTGCTACACAATATAATTAACTGCATTTGTAAGACCTATAATCAATAATGTCGGTCTCACAATTAACACAATATTTCATAACACGTAACACTGTAATTCATAGTCAATCTTCTCCTATACACATTACCATATAGCCACATCAGTGTTTATAACCTATATAAACACGTATCAAGTCTAACTAGTTCTGTCTGGTTGGACTTTGGTCCATTCTTGGTATTCTGGTCACCCTATCCGATAATTAACACATTTATTGTCAATTAAGTTCGGTTTCTAAGCTTCAATATTAATTTAGATAGGTCAATTATCATTAACAATATTTTTTGAAAGCTTTTAATAATATTTAAATAATTATTATAATTTATAATAATATTTTAAACACTTAAATCATTTTTAAATGATTTAATTATCAAATAATCTTATCATTATTAATATTTAATAATATAAAATGTTAATAACATACTTGTCAAAATATTAGAGTTATTTTTAATAACTTAAAATATTTTAAATCATCAATATTCTACTTAAATGATTTTTAAATTAATTAAAATAATTTTAAATCATCACCATTAATATTTAAATATTAATGAAATTATTATCCAAATATTAAAAGTCATTAATTATAACTTAAAATATTTTTAAATCATTTTTTAATATTTAAATGATTTTTAAATTAATAAAATCATTTTTAATTCATTTATTTAATATAATAATTAAATAAATCTAATATCATTAATATTAATTTATTAATGAGAATTCTACAAAAATTTTGAAAATTATATTTTATAATTCAAAATATTTTCTAATACTTTATTCTTATTTAAAATAATTTTTAAATCAATAACATCATTTTTATCTTATTTATTTAATTTAATAATTAAATAAATCTAATATCATTAAAATTAATTTATTAATGAAAATTCTCCAAAAATATGAAAAGTTACATTTTATAACTCAAAATATTTTTAAATACATTATTCTTACTTAAAATGATTTTTCATAATACTAAATAATTTTTCTCTAATTTATTTAATACACTAATTAAATAAATTAAATATCATTAATATCCAAATAATTATAATTATTAATGAAAAATGTCCCAAATAATTAAAAGTTATTTTTCAGAATTTAAAATGATTTTTAAGACCATTTTTAGTAATTTTTATAATTTATTTCTATTTTTAAATAATTTTCAAAATATTCAGAAAATAAAATTATTAAAAACCGTCGCTGTAGCCCTTTAGCGACACTAAGCGTCGCTGTTGGTGTTCTTCAGCTCAGGAACACTGACAGCCCAGCTTTCATGGGTCTCGATTTGACCAACTATAATTTTCAATATAATCCTGTTCTGAGCTAACTTAGGCTTTAATCCTGTAGCTAACATGTAATACTACCGTTATCAATCCTCATCTTGCCCAAAATAATCCACAACAAAGAGATCTAGCCTGTTGAACATACTATCAGACCATGCTTGGGTTTTCTAGGTAACCCAGAAACCCAAGGCAGTTCGAGTGTCTCATTTCGAGCTTACTTCTCTAAGTGTTATGGTCATTAGTTTGGTGATCTCTTGGTTCATTCACGATTTATAAGCCGATCAACGGCTGTCAGAAAGCTTGTTCCTATTTTTTTCTAGGTTTTCCAGAAATGTAAAATCAGTTTGGGTCACCTAGTTTGACCTCTTACCCTGATCAATCTGCTCATTATATAAACTATCTAAAGCCATACATGTAAAGTATATATGTCAGGGTATAAGCTCGTTACAAAACCACCATCAAAACGAATAACATATATCGATCGATCCGGTAGCCGCTCAAAATCTTTGTCGACGCCGATCTTACACTTTACGGTTACCCGTAAAGTTCATGGTCACGCCGGTCAATAACGGGTTTTGACCATGAATAACTACAAATCTAGACATGTAATGGTTATGGTTTCTTTTGCAGAATAAAGACCTCATACCCAGCTACAGATAACAACTTTACAACAACAAAAATCATAAATATACACGGATCTATGGCTCCTGACATTAGCTTGCCAGACCACAAATCGTGTTCTTCACAGTTTTGGAAAAACTCGATTTTAAAGCATTTTGGTGCTATGGATCTATGTTATATCAACATAGATAATCATTAAACATCATCTAGTGAAGATCTAAACACATAAACATGAACTTTGTCTTAGCATATAAGATCAAAATGGTTTTAGGGTTTATACCTTTTAGCTTTCCAATCCTTGATTTATACTCTACAAACTGATCTTGGTGTTTCTAAGGTTTTTTTGGTGACTGATCCACTCAAGGAATTCGGAGGTTTGGTATAGAGAGAGAGAGAGAGTTGGATAGAAATTTTGTAATTTTTGTGAACTTTCTCTCTCCAAATCTATTTATATTACTTTGATATGTTGCTATGGTTGAGATTTTCGGCTGATTGGCTGCAGATTTGGGTCACCAAGTCAATGTAGTGGTTCAACCACTAAAGTTTCTAGCAATAATACAAGTTAGCTAATTAAAGAATATAAAAAGGGCATTTTGGTCATTTATAAAATAATTTTAAGGGCAATCTTGATAATGTCCATACCCTTAGGGTTTAACCCTAAGGTTCTAACCATTAAGTTTTACATTATTATTTTCCATAATTTCCAATTAGGGTTTTAATTAGAAAAATTAAAAATTAACTATTCTAAATTACAATTAGGGTTTGTAAAATAGAAATTTAGATACTAAAATATAATTAGGGTTTTCTAATCATATTTTAAGTTTAATAAACACATTAAGCTTACTAATTAGGATTAGGGTTTTCTAATTAGGATTTTAGGATTCCCGAATTTAAAATTAGGGTTTCCCAGCTTTCGATTAGGGTTTCTAATGGCACGTTAGGGCTTCTAATCCTGAGATTAGGGTTTCTAATATCTTATTAGGGTTTATTAATTTTAAACCTTATCCGATCTATCATTGATCAAAAATTCTATACGCTACGAACACATACATATTAATATATTTATTTTAATTATATTTCTCATTGAATCCCTATCCGTAACTAGGGTTAGGGTTTCTAACCTTGTTAAGCACAACTCTACTCTAAATTTTATTAGTCAATACACAAATTAACCTTCTCGATACACGTATCACAGATACTTGTCACAAAAATGATAATCAATATTAATATTAATAAAAAAAAATCTATTCGTAAAAGTTGATTATTCGAAATCTCGGGTTATCACATTTACCCCTCCTTAAAAGGATTCCGTCCTCGGAATCACCGCTTTCTTATTCTCTGCAATCTTTTAAAGTTGTATCATCAATTCATTTTTATTAACATAATATTTATTTGTGTTTTAAATTCTAATCCGTGACTTGAATCTATAAAAGAAAACAATTCACAGTAATTATCTAACTGAATATTGCTCGCGTAATTTAAGTATTAAGCGAAATCGTTACCTGTTGCCACTTCTCTGAATAACTCATCGCATCTTCATACCGTCGTATTGAATGTACGAGTATTTATCGGTCTTCCCATTGGCGGTGTCCTTTGATCACCAGTGTTCCACTGCTATTTCCTTTATTGTTGTTTCATCTTTCTGCATTCTTCTTTGGACAGTTACAAATTTGATGTTCTAGCGATCCACATGAAAATCAACCTGATATCTTCTTTGGACTTGGACAATTTGGAGAAATGTGTCCCTCTTGTCCACAGTTAAAACACACTCCTTTCCTCTTCAAACATATTCCCGGATGCTTTTTACCGCAACTTGCACATGGCTCACCTCTTTTTCTATTATCTCCTGTCTTATTACCCGATTGGGTATTCTCGCTCCATTTCATCTTATTCGGATTACTACCACCACTGCTTCCACCATCATTTGTCTTCTTCTTCTTATCCTGATGAAATCGAGACGCAGCTTCGCTCCCTCCCTCAGCAATTAACGCTTTCTCCAGTAAAGCTACGAATGTATTGATCTACAATACCGCTACCTTGGTGAATATCCCTGGCTTTAGCCCATTCTCGAATCTTCTCGCCTTCCGTAATTCTGTATCCACCTGATGAGGTGCAAATCTTGCTAATTCATTGAATTTGGTGGCGTATTCCGCAACCGACATATTCTCCTGCTTCAATTCCAAAAAGTTTAATTCCATTCTTGCTTGCATACTTTCGAAGAAATAATTTTCGAAAAATAATTCCTTAAACCTTGTCCAGGTTACTACTGCTGTACCGGCTCTCGCTTGATTTGTCTCCCACCAATAATTAGTTTCTCCCTTCATTAAGTATGTTGCAAAGACCGTCTTCTGTTCTTCTGCCACTCGCGCAATGACGAATGCTTTCTCCATCTCCTTTACCTAAGTTTGGGCTTCAATTGGATCCGTGGTCCCTTTGAATTCAGGCGGTCCTACCGCTTTAAAGTCCTTGAAATGTGTCAATCTTTCAGTTGGTTAATTTCTCGCTCTTCCTCTTGCAATTTGGAGCTCTATTTTCCATAGCTTCGGCTATCATATTTCAAAAAGTTTTGCATTGGGTCGACATGACCCCCCTTATTATTCTTGTTGCTCTTCTCTTTGATTTCGATTCTGTCGCCTAGGCGGCATGATCTGATTTAATTAAAAATCTTACATTAATTCTCTTTCCCTATACCAATTCTTAACACAATAAGAATTCAACACATAATTCTCATATAATCACATATTTATTCAAATAGCATATAGTACATATAGTACTTAACACATTTACTATCCCTTTTTTTAATCATATCTGGATTAACAACACAATCTTTACACAAAAAGTTGCAATTCTCCATTTATACATAGTTATTCCCAGTTCGTCAAACTTACCACACTTATGAGTTCAGGAACTTGCCACAATTATATGAGTGTATGAACTTATCCTAGTCAGACCTTTGGCGTCCATTCGCTGAGGGGTTCAAAACATTTCATATAATTATGAGTTATGAACTTACCATAAGTATGAGTTTTAAGAACTTACAAAGTAATCTTAATCTTATATTCATATAGAAAATAAAGATTTCATTCATACAAACATATTATTGCATTTATACTCATGCAAATAATACGTAGTACTTTTCAGTACACTGCACATACAACTACAAACGGTTACTATCCCATTGTGACAAAAGTCGGGATTCATTACTACACCTTTACACAAAAAGTGGAGGCATACAAAAGTTATCTCCTATTCATACCAAAGTGAATATTATACTCCAAAAGATTATACTCCTCACACTTAATCTTTCTTTCGTCCACTTCCTCCATCTTTCTTCCTTTTAGGACAATTCTTAACCCTATGACTCGTTCCACCACATGCAAAACATCCTCCTTTCTTTGGTTTAGGACAATTTGGTGATAGATATCCTTCTTGACCATAATTGTAACACACATTCTTACCCCACATACATTCCCCCAAATGGTTCTTTCCACACTTGCCAATACTAGTTTCTTCTTTGAATGCAAATTCTCTGTGTTGTTGTCACTGTCATAGTTCTTTTTCCTTTTATTACTCTTCTTTTTCTTACCTACCTCTTTAGATAATACACTACACTTAACCCTCATTCTATCGACTTGTGCCTTCAAATTATTTCGTTCTTCTGTCATCTCGCGTAACGCTCTTTCTGTCTTCTATAATTCCTCCAGAAGAAGTACTTTAGTCCTTGAGTCTTGAACTTCTGCAGATGCTTGACCATCTTCGATTTGGTACTTTTCCTTCTTCCCCATCTTTGATTTTTATTTCTAGCTCCACTTTTGTCTCTTTGGAATATACTTCTTCCTCTTCATCCAGCTCCATCTCAGGGTACTTGTCATGATCGCTCGCTAGATTTACCGCATGTTCGTCTCTTAAAACTTCCTCAACTGACTCACTCTGAGTTGGCACCTCGGCTAATGGCATTGGTGCAATAGTCGCGGGCATCTCCATACTCATCTTATCTTCTCCTGACATCCTACAATCAGTTTAAACAACTTGATTAGTACTTCACCAGTACAAACTTCTCACACTAAGTGTTCTCATATCTCACTATCAATACGTTTTATCAATCTCTCACTTAGTACTCTAAATGAGTATTCTCTATCACGCTTATGGTTATAATCCTAGGGTTTTCCCCACCCCACTTAAGGTTTATAACCTACAGCTTTGATACCAACCTGTGATGCCCCCAAATCCAGGTTACCTGACCCTCGAGTTTGGTGCTCACGATCCATAATATAATAACATCTAACTACCCATTCATTGATGAATAATAACTTACATAAAGTTAATTAATAGGTTAACAACATTATCCCAGATCATCTAACCTTAACATTACAAATTTACCCTTTAGATATACAAAAAGGGTTTACAAAACAACATAGTAAATATGCTTAACATAAAACTACTCCAAAGACTACGTCGTTTGCCTTTGTTCCTCGCCTTAGCCTCATTGTATCCTTATCGTTCTAAATTTGAAATATTTTATTTAGCAAGGGTGAGCAACAAGTTTGCCCCGCAAGTTAAGATATACAATAAATGGTATATATATATCATGAATAGAAGAGTCTAGCTTGTATAGAACTTCAGCAACAATCATGTAACGACCCCAAAATAGGTTCATTCCATCCAACCCATTCTGAGTCGCCAAATATATGGTACGAAAAACAACTACAACTTTATTACAACAATTGTCGTGCAAAATACAACAACACATATCTTTGTGAGTTTGGATACAAATATATACCAAGCTGAAGTACGTCACAATGACACCTTACATAAAGGTATAGTCAAAAAGCTGTTTTTAGAAATTAGAATCTTTGGGAAGTGCTCAAGAAACCTTCATACATGGGAGGCCATGCTTTTAGGTTATGGTAGATATCATATGGCCACAATTATCCTTGGTTGACCCAATAAACCTCAAAGAAAAACGAGAAGATTACTATCATATTCTTCCCAATGGTGAGTCTTCTCTTGACATATCATTATCTCCACCTGTCTCTAATTGGGTATTATACTCCAAACAAACACCAAGATTATATAGGTAGTGCTTGTAAATATACTCGGCAAGTGGATGAGCACAACCATGTCTTATGATAACACGAGGTTGTATGTCATTAGACATCTTGTATGATAGTGACAAAACACCCTTCCAAGTTAAATTCACCTCACCCTCAACATCTATAGACCACCACTCTATTCCTCGCTATCCCCGCTCGACCCAAATTACACCTTTATTACACGAAAGAAATTGTGAAACAAAAGGGTGAGCACAACTAGCTCAATAAAGAATATTATGACTAAAGATAAATAAATTATCAATAGTCTTCATCGATAATAAATCGAGATTTAGAACATATGGTAGATGATAAAACTTTTCAACCATAGTTGCAATGGAATGAGCAATCCATTAGAAGAGTCAAATAGACTATAAAGTCTATTGTCTTCTCCATGTTAAAATCCACCAACAATGTTTTATCCTCGTAACATCAATCAACAATTCCTCATCCCACAATCACGTGTATAACTTCATAATCGTAATTGTAGTTCTAAATTCCTTTCTCATCCAAGACAAAGATAATTTTCATCACTTGTCTTTACACAAAACATCAAAGATCATGGTTATACCAAATCACGCCTCTGCTTCATAATCATACTAATAAATTCATCTTTGCACCACGGGCAAAGATATTCATCAACAATCTTTACTGGCAAAGATATTCAACAACGGATCATCTTTGCATTACGAGCCAAAGATATTCATCAATAATTCATCTTTGCACTCTCTGAAGCAAAGATATTCAACAATGGTCATCTTTGCATTACGAGCCAAAGATATTCATCAATAATTCATCTTTGCACTTCAAAGCTAAAGATATTCAACAACAAAAGTCATCTTTGCATTCTGAGCCAAAGATATTCATATATCAAAGAAATACATAATCATTTCGTAGTTATATAACAATAATTATAACCGTGATGATCAATTCACCTTTGCACTTAAGTTAAAATATTCAATTGTAAATTCAATGGTCATGATCATACCGATCAACAATTCAACTTTTGCACTCATCGCGAAAAAGAGAACCTATGGTCACGATCATACCAATAATCTACCCATCTTTACACTCAAGTCAAAGAAAATATCATCATTAGGGTTATAAGAATGTTATATAAAAACAATATAATCAAAACATGGTTTTAATTTCAAGAGTAAGATTCGAAATCAACGATAATTTGGTCGGAGAAAGAAACCAATTTGTTGTGAATAGTACCACAGATTCGTATATAGTCCCGTATCGTGCATAGTAACCTCGACACGAAAAGATAAAGTTTCATAATAAAATTCATATCCATATTTATAACACCTTAATCCAAATGTTATAAATCACTTAGAAATCTCATAATCTAATATTATTAATATTATAATAATATTTTAATCATTTCTCAAACTTATAAACAATTTAATTAAATTGTTTACACTTTACTAATTAATGCATTTAATCATCATAAAATGCCAAACTCATAAAATTTCATCACCAATAACTAAAACCCTCATCAAAAATCAGATATACCTCATATATGATTCTCAAACCATAAAATCATATTTTCTAATTTTCTTACTTCACATAACATATTTAATTCATTTGCTCATAACTAGAACATTTTTATGAAAAATACCAAATCAGTTCTAAAAATATTTCTTTTAAGATTTAGCATAAAATAGTCCCATATTGAACATATATTTTTCTCAAAATTTTAAAAATTCATTTACTATTTTTCATATGGCCAAAACCACCAGAATATTTAAACATTTATCATAAATTGTACTTTTATCCAAAAATTCCAAAATTCACAGTACTACATGATATTATATAGATGTACTCTCAATAAAAATTTCATCAATTTTGGAGTTAACCATAGGAGTTATAAATAGTTACTTTTAAAATAGTCTTTTCTCATAAAATCCATAACTCCTAATCTATACATCCAAAAATACCTCAAAATAATCCTAGTGGTGTAAAATTCAAGAATGATCAAAACATGGATACAATCACGCCTAGTATCCGAATAGATATTTTAGACGAAAAGAAAAATTTTCATTTTTAGGTTGAATAGTCTTAGTGATAAATGAATAGTCTGTCAGATATCGTGAATAGTCTTGGTATCGTGAATAGTAACTCAGACACCAAAAGATAGAAATTCCACAAAACACATCTTCACGCTTCATGAATAGTACTCGTGAATAGTAACTCGTGAATAGTAACTCATGAATAGTAACTTCGTGAATAGTAACTTTCGTGAATAGTAACCCAGACATGAAAAAGTTCCAAATTTGATAAAAAGTTCCAACCAATATTTGAAGAGATAATGATATTGAAGAAATAATATCATCTAAGAAGAAAATAACATCCTTACTTACCTCGAAAAGACAAGACTTCTAGTGAAAACACCTGGATATAGTCTTTGAAGGAACTTGCACCGCCTAACAATACTCAAAGTATACTCAAAATACTCACAAGAATAAACTCGATAATAGAGAGAGAAAGAGAGAAACTTGTTTACGGTGTGATTTTCAATTCTAACTTAGCCCTCTATTTATAGGAAAATGTTAGCACGCCGAAGCAGACTTAACCTGCAACCTGATGGCTTTACCTGCTACTATTCCACCCACCAAAAATCAGCCATCTTCCCCAACAACCAAGAGTGGGGCCCACTCAATTCTAGAATTTTCCATCAAAACCTAATTTCCGAATCAGTTACCTCTTAAAATTCATAACAAATCATACGTTCATTTTTAACGGTTCAAAATTTGTGGACATATACTCAACTTATATATGTATAACATATCCAAAAATTACAACGATCCAACGGTTGGATCAAAATTTATAACTCACGCAATATAGTTTGAAGAACACCGATTTTTCGGACTATTAGTCCTTCGGACGATTTCATTCAAAATTTCACCACGAAATATCTACAAAAGAATTTTTGGGTGATTCAAATTTCTCTGATTAGCTTACTTCTAGGGCTTTCTTTTGATATATGGTTCATCTCTTAACTCATTATACACAAAAAGAGTTATGGATTTTACAAAATCAAGTAATAAACTAATTTTTACGAAAATCCCATATTTTGTTCTCCATTTCGACAAATATTGATAAAACACCTCATCATTAATTCCTTCACTTATAACCACATAAATAAATCCATCATTTATATCCACATCAAATAAATATTTTCTTATCATATGAATCAATAATTAATTATTCACAAATAATATTACTGAAATCACATTTATGACAACCAGCCGCTCCCGGAAAAGAGGGGGCTTTCCAATAAGAATTTCTCCTTACTGGCGCGCAATTAGGTGACCAAACCTCTCATTGACAGAACATTCTAGACATTGCCACTAATGCTATCTAATAATATTATTCAAATAATGTGACGCCCCCAAAATTAGGTATACGTCACCCATCTTGGGTCGCCACTTACATGGTACATAAATTCAAATACAACTTACTAACCTAACTGTCGTGTACAATACGACATAAACTGTGAGTTTGAATACAAATATTGTCTACTAGATATTATACAAACTCAAAAGGAGTCCTCATTACAACTATTATCACACTATTTTACAGAATAGTGAGGACTACTAATGCTATCCTCTGGACCATTACTTCGTTTCCCGACTCGTCCCAGCTATGTTCTCATTTCCTGAAGAGAACAGTGAAAGAAAGGGTGAGCTCAACTAGCCCAGTAAGAAATATTATGACTAAGATAATGCAGAATAAATTATCATTAGCCTTGACAGATGTTAAACGATAAAATACAATAGACAACGGTTTAAGCTGCGGTGGAATAAGCAATCCATTAAAAGAGTCAAGTAGAGAATAAAGTCTACTATCTTTTAGGTTTTAAAGGTTTTCATCAATTTTTATCATTTGAGACTCGACAATAAATAAATAAACCACCACATCTAATCATCCACGTACCACGGTCCAAGGATTTTCATCAAATTATCAATGGTCATGACTATACTTAGAATCACCCACGGTCATAATTATACCAAAACTATCCATCAACGCATTACACCCATACTGAGGACTTTTGTCACATCATTTATATCAAGTCGTGATTATACCGAATGATCCTGGTCATAATCATACTAAGTTCATCTATGCATGTAAGCGTAAAAGATAACATAATATAACATGAGGATGATGACAATGACATAGTAATTCAATAAAACAAGTTCAAAATTATTTAATCCATGAATTATTAACGTCCAAATTGTCGACATGATCTTTGTTTACGTAGAGTAAAATTCAAAATGATCGGAAGAATATTTCCATGAAAGATCTTTGGATGAAACGCAAATATCAAGGATATTCTACTAATTTCATGGAGTATAGAAGTCAAAGTTTTAACTTAACCGGGTATAATAAAGAATGGAATAACAAAAGAAATCACCATGCATGCGATGCCTTGCATAAACGAGTTATTCAACGAGAATAATATTAACGGAACGAATTCGGTGAAATTCACACCGGCGGGATGTTCCACAAGAATAATAAAGATGGAACCGGATCCAGTCCGTGTAAAACACACACGATAGGATATTCAACGAGAATGATAAAATTTTACCGGTCCGGTGTAAAACACATGAGACAGGATGTTCCAATGAGAATAATAGAAGAATGTCACCAAGTATAGGGTAAATCACAGCGTATCTGAGTTATTCAAATGAATAAATATGAATGGAATAACATAAGGATTTCACCAAGTATAGGGTATCTGCATATCACAGTTATGTATAGGGTATACCACTTTTACGAGTTATTCAATGTAATAATAATGAATGGAATAATGAAGTTCTCTTCAAGAAGAAAGAATAACACCCACTTACTGTAAAAAGAACCTGAATATAGAAGTAGTGAAGTAGCGAATATCTCTTCTTCTTTCTATAATTTTCTCTCTATAGCTTCTCTCTATAATTTCTCTCTCTAGAGTTTCAATGAATTAAGTAAGAAAATAATGAAGGAATGAGCTTATTTTTATAGGAAAATGAAATGCATAAGAACTAATCCATGAACGGTCCAGATTGATTTACTTTAATCGACGGTCCATATTTAAAGCAAAATCTTTTAAATAAAATATAATATATTCTATTTATATAAAAACATTTTACTATGCAAACACTATGCAACACTATACAAAAAACACTATGCAAAACACTATGCAACACTATGCATAATAAAATATAATATATTCTATTTATAGAATAACTTTAATAAAGTATTCATTTTATATAAAAAGATGTTTACGTTTTATTACGTTAATAATACTGAATAAAACAAAAGCGTCATTATCGCTATAATAATTCATATTATTAATCGACAATAATGGAATCAAACCGAGTGACTTCTCACATAAGCATCGATAATCAATCTGGTAATGCTTTCTTATGCAACCACACATATATTTTGTACTTTTACTACTACAAGGTAGTTCAACAATATCAACGGTAAAACTTCCGCCGTTATTTTAATAAAATATTTTTTGTCGTTTTCTCGATCAAATGATAATTACATTGTGGGGTCCACCAATGATTGAGTAGTTGTACGAATATTCCTGCTAAACCAAGATATTCCCAGACCAATCGAATATAATATAACCACTTGCATACTTTGCAAAATTTATAAATACTACCCACAACTATAATATTATCTTAAATTCACACCATAATATTAAAAATTATTTCAACAAAATTTAAATCTTTATTAATAAAATCTGGGGTCTCACAATCTCCCCTCCTTATGGAATTTAAGCCCTCGAAATTAGAATGCGTGCTCTGGTATGATAAAGAGATGAGGATACCTTGAATACCTTTATCGTTTAAAAATATTAAATTCATCTTTGAAATCACGCCAAAGCTATTCATTAACAATTCATCTTTGCACTTACAAGCTAAAGATATACAAGCGTAAAACTAATAATCTTTGAGACGCGACTTAATAGTATCATGACCACGAATTATCCATTTTTTTGGCTGGCGAGGATATTCGTGTTTTCAATTCTGATCATGATTATACCGAATAATCCGTGTTCATAATCATACCAAGTCTATCAATGCACTACTAACGAAGATGACTTTTACCACATCCATGAATTAATATTTCATTCTTTGAGACTCATTTCAATAATTAATCCATATCATCGAATCATCCACCTACTACTGAGCCAAGGATATTCATTAGTATCACGACCACGAATTATCCATGCACTACTGCCAAAGATAATCGTGTATTCATTAGTATCGGGACCACAAATTATCCATGCACTACTACCAAAGATAATCGTGTATTCATTAGTATCACGACCACAAATTATCCATGCACTACGACCAAAGATAATTGTGTATTCATTAGTATCCGACCACAAATTATCCATGCACTACTACGAAAGATAATTGTGTATTCATTAGTATCACGACCACAAATTATCCAAGCACTTTTCTGACCCAAAGATAATTGTGTATTCATTAATATCACGACCACAAATTATCCAAGCACTACGACCAAAGATAATTGTGTATTCATTAGTATCACGACCACAAATTATCCATGCACTACGACCAAAGATAATTGTGTATTCATTAGTATCACGACCACGAATTATCCATGCACTACGGCCAAAGATAATCGTGTATTCATTAGTATCACGACCACAAATTATCCATGCACTACGCGAAAGATAATTGTGTATTCATTAAGATCACGACCATAAATTATCCATGCACTTTCTGACCAAAGATAATTGTGTATTCATTAGTATCACGACCACCACAAATTATCCATGCACTTCTGACCAAAGATAATTGTGTTTTCAATTACGGTTATGATTATCTTAGAACAATCCACAGTCATAATCATACCAAGTCCATCTATACACTACTGAATACACGAGATGACTTTCAACATAATATAAGCGTGAGGATAATGATATAAAGAATCAATCAAATGAGATAAAGGATAAATATTAAACATTTATAATATAATTTATCCGAGGATTCAAGAATATCCCCATGTTATCAATCACTTAATAATCTCATAATCTAATAACATTAATATTATAATAATATTTTAATTACTTCTTAAATTTATAAACAATTTATCTCAATTGTTTACGCTTTACCATATAATGCATTTAATCATTCAAAAATGCCATACTCATAAAATATCATCACCAATTATCAAATCCTCATCAAAAATATGCATATACTACATATAGGATTCTTTAGCCATAAAATCCTATTTTCAACTTTGTTACTTCACATAACATATTTAACTCATATGTTAAGTAACTAAACTATTTTCATGAAAAATACCAAATTAGTCCCAAAAATATTTCTTTTCTGGGATTTAGCATAATATAGTCCCATAATGAAAATATATTTTTCTCGAATTTTTAAAATTCATTTACTATTTTTCAAAAATCAATTTCTAATTAATTCCTTAAGAAATTAGCTACCTCAAGTTTAACTCCAAAAATTCCCAAATCTTGGCAGGACCTTACACATGTTATCGTGAGCTTCCAGTTTAAATTTCATGGTCATCGGAGTTATAGAACTCTGGTTATAGCGTTTTTCGTCGGAAAAACATAAATATTGAAATAGTCATAACTTGCTCATTTTAAGTCAGAATGAGCTCATTTTTGGACAGGAGGTACTTTATACCATATACTTTCATGTCCCAAAAGGCTAGAATTTTTCTCATAATTTAAGTGGCCAAAACAGCCCCTTAAAGTTTCTGGGCAGTAGCATTTTCGAAATTTACAGCTTTGGCCTCCTTTGCTAAAATCAATCCACACAAAAATCTACAACACCTTTTCCAGTAATTCCACTTGGATTAGTTAGGTAACTCATAGATCTAACTCTAGGACTTGACCACATTCAAAAATTCAAAATATAATAAGAGATATGGTCAATTGAATTTCATATTACGTTTTTACCAAAATCGATTTTCAACTCTTTGTGATTTCTAAGAAACTTTCATGTTTTTACATACTAACCAACATAACTCATCATAAAACTTACTAATACCACGAATACCCATGATTTTCATTATTCCAATGCTTTTATTATGACTTTCATCATAAACCACGTAAACTGTTCATTTTAGTTAAAGAAATATTTGAGGGTTTAAGAAATGGGTTTTTGTACTGGGGTCAATACAAAATTCGATTTCACGCTCTAAGTAGGCTAAGAAGTCTTCAAGAATACGCCAGGAAATTTATTAATAATAAAATATTCATCCAAAACTGTGACTCTCATCCAAGACTTGGATAGTACGTCACATTGATACCAACTGTGACTTCTATCCCTTAACCTAGATAGCACCTCACAATGATACCTATAAACTTGCCATCTTCAATCACGACGTCGCCTACAAAAAGTCTGGCTTCGGTGCATTCCACACAAGGAAGTCAACAACGAAAGGATCGGGCTCTTTACTTATGGCTTGATATAACAGTGATTAACTTTAGGATTTAGTTACTTTGAATTCGTATAACAGGTTGGTTAGGAATATGAAAGCTAACAACCTTACAAAAAGAATAATGAGTAGTTAATCAACCGTTTTCAAAAATTACCTCAAAGGCAAGTATTTTCAAAGAGATAAGATCGACAGGTAACGTGAAAGTGTTTATTTGAAACAACAAGATTAATAAACAGTGGAGGTAACGAAGGTTTCTCCCAACGAAGTTTCAATAGATAAATCAAAGTCTAATTTCTCCAGAGTCAAATTTAAACGTTGAACACAAGCAAGAGAGATAAAAGAATGGGTAGAACCGGTATCTAATAAGGTATAGACTTCGCAAGAATTTATAATTAACTAACCCGCGCTAACTTCATTCGGGTTACCCACTTTTTGAGAAGTCACGAAAAACGCTCTTCCTGAAACCACCGACTTTGTTTTGTCCGTATCCGCCTTTGGTGCCACTATCCCAGCTGGACTTGACTTCACTATACGACAAAATCGAGCTAAATGACCTTCTCTTCTTGAAATTTCCACTTCTATTATCTTTGCCATGATTACCACCGAAGTGGTTACCATTCTTAGCATGATAATTTCCCCCACGATGGTTATCATTGTTCTGATAGCCGTTGCCACCAGTATGATTATTATCGTGTTGTTGGTCGTTACCTTTTGTTTGAGCTGAATCAACAATCTTATGTGCTTCATTGCTTATCTCATCATTTTCAGATGCCATTCTCAAACACTGTCACAAAACAAGGGTTAATTGACATGTAACAAATTATCCCTATATTCTGACCGACCAATAAAATAGCACATAAACTTAGGTAGGTCATTTTAGCGAAGGTATTCCCCGTCTCTCCCCTCCTAGTACTATTCTCACCTCTTAGCCAGGGATCATATCCCTAAGCTCGGATACCAACTGTGACTTCTGGACACCAACTTGTGTCAGCACCTCACATCGGTACCTATCAGCTTGCCACCGAAAGACGGCGTCCCCTACGGAGAGTGCGGCGGTGCATTCCCCATCAACGTGAAGTCACCGGTGAGGAGGCTCGGGGCTCTTCACACTTATGGCTCGATACCAACCGTGGCGCCCCCAAAATTAGGTATCGTCACCCATCTTGGGTTGCCACTTACATGGTACATAAATTCAAATACAACTTACTAACCTAAGCGTAGGTATGCAATCGACATAAAGCGTGAGTTTGAATACAAATATTGTCTACTAGATATTATACAAACTCAAAAGGAGTCCTCATTACAACTATTATCACACTATTTTACGAGAATAGTGAGGACTACTAATGCTATCCTCTGGACCATTACTTCGTTTCCCAGGCTAAGTCCCGGCTATGTTCTCATTTCACAAGAGAAACGGTGAAAGAAAGGGTGAGCTCAACTAGCCCGATGAAATATTATGACTAAGATAATGCGAATAAATTATCATTAGCCTTGAACAAATGTTAAACGATAAAATACAATAGACAACCAGTTTAATCTGCGGTGAATATAAGCAATCCATTAAAAGAGTCAAGTAGAGAATAAAGTCTACTATCTTTTAGGTTTAAAAGGTTTTCATCAATTTTTATCGGCGAGACTCGACAATAAATAAATAAACCACCACATCTAATCATCCTGTACCACGGTCGAGGATTTTCATCAAATTATCAATGGTCATGCGACTATCTTAGAATCACCCACGGTCATAATTATACCAAAAACTATCCATCAACGCATTACAGGCCACTTGAGGACTTTTGTCACATCATTTATATCAAGTCATGATTATACCGAATGATCCTCGGTCATAATCATACTAAGTTCATCTATGCACGTAAGCCAAAGATAACATAATATAACATGAGGATGATGACAATGACATAGTAATTCAATAAAACAAGTTCAAGAATTATTTAATCTATGAATTATTAACGTCCAAATTGTCAACATGATCTTTGTTTAAGTGAGAGTAAAATTCAAAAATGATCGGAAGAATATTTCCATGAAAGATCTTTGGATGAAACGCAAATATCGAGGATATTCTACTAATTTCATGGAGTATAGAAGTCAAAGTTTTAACCAATTGGGTATAATAAAGAATGGAATAACAAAAGAAATCACCATGCATGCGGTGCCGCGCATAGGCGAGTTATTCAACGAATAATATTAACGGAACCGGTCGGTGAAATTCACACCCAAGCGGGATGTTCCAACAGAATAATAAAGATGGAACCGGATCCGGTGTAAAACACACGATAGGATATTCAATGTAATGATAAAGATTTAAACCAGTCCGGTGTAAAACACATGCACGGGATGTTCCAACAGAATAATAAAAAGCGGAACCAGTCCTATTTTAAAACACACAGACGAGGATGTTCCAATGAGAATAATAGAAGAATGTCACCAAGTATAGGGTAAATCACGTATCTGAGTTATTCAACCGGAATAAATATGAATGGAATAACATAAGGATTTCACCAAGTATAGGGTATGCCTGCGTATCACGAGGTTATGTATAGGGTATACCACTTTTACAAGTTATTCAACGAATAATAATGAATGGAATAACGAAGTTCTCTTCAAGAAGAAAGAATAACACCCTTACGTAAAAAGAACCTAATATAGAAGTAGTGAAGTAGCGAGAATACTCTTCTTCTTTCTATAATTTTCTCTCTATAGCTTCTCTCTATAATTTCTCTCTCTAGAGTTTCAATGAATTAAATAAAAAATAATGAAGGAATGAGCTTATTTATAGGAAAATGAAATGCATAGTAACTAATCCATGAATCCGGTCCAGATTGATTTACTTTAATCGACGGTCCATATTTAAAGCAAAATCTTTTAAATAAAATATAATATATTCTATTTATATAAAAACATTTTACTATGCAAACACTTATGCAACACTATGCAAAACACTATGCAAAACACTATGCAACACTATGCATAATAAAATATAATATATTCTATTTATAGAATAACTTTAATAAAGTATTACATTTTATATAAAAGATGTTTCATTTTTATTACGTTAATAATACGAATAAAACAAAACGTCATTATCATTATAATAATTCATATTATTAATCGACAATAATGGAATCAAACTGGTGACTTCTCACATAAGCATCAATAATCAATACTGGTGTGTTACTTATGCAACCACACATATTCTTTGTACTTTTACTACTGGTAGTTCAACAAGTGTCAACCAGTAAAACTTCCGTAGTTATTTCAATAAAATATTTTTGTCGTTTTCTCGATCAAATGATAATTACATTATGGGGTCCACCAATGATTGAGTAGTTATGCGAATATTCCTGCTAAACCGAATATTCCCCGAGCCAATCGAATATAATATAACCACTTGCATACTTTGCAAAATTTATAAATACTACCCACAACTATAATATTATCTTAAATTCACACCATAATATTAAAAATTATTTCAACAAAATTTAAATCTTTATTGATAAAATCAAGGTCTCACAAATAATATGAATTATTGATGCGATAATGGGAAATCTTTATGCGGTGATAATTATTGAACAACAATAATATAAAATATCAACACGACAATTATTGAATCGATAAAATAAAATATTGAGCGATAATTCTTGTAACAATTATTGAGTAGTGCCTTCTTACGTAAGAATCAATAATTCAAAAATCTTTAATATCTGGTAATATATTGCTCTTGTGCAACAACGCGTATTACTTTATTTTACCAACCGTATTCCAACAGTGTTAACGATAACGATTACGTCGTTATTTATAAAAACTTAATTTTGTCGTTTTCTTCATCCGGCGATTATTACATTATGGGTCCCACAAATAGGCTGCTGGCATAAATGCGAATATTCCCAAACGAAAGAATATTCCACGACCAAACGAATATTTCCCTTAACAATAATGAATACTTTATACCCCTTGCGTATTTTGAAAAAATTTCATATATCACCCTTAACTTTAACTTTTATCAATTTAACCATTTCTTGAATAGAAAAATTGAATACTTTTATTTCATAAAATTCGGGGTCTTACAATCTCCCTCCTTATGAAATTTCGTCCCCAAAATTTACGTGCACAGTATTTCAAAGAGTTGAGAATACCTTGTTTTCATTTCGATTCTATCTCCCTGTCATCATGATTTCTCCATTGCTTTCATCTCACATATTTGGATATCATTCTAGAATACGACTTCAAAACAAGGGTTAATTTAACAAATTAACATATCACATAATATCCCGATATTATGGTGACCCGACCAACAAATAAGCTTAGGTAGGACACACTGCTGAAGGATTTACTCGTCTCTCCCCTCCTAGTTCTATTCCCCGATCTCTGCCACTAGAGATCATATCCCTAAGCTCTGATACCAACTGTAACTCTGGACACCAACTTATGTCAGCACCTCACATTGATACCTATCAGTTTGCCACCGCAGAACGGCGTCCCCTACGGAGAGTCTGGCTTCGGTGCATCCCCATCAACAGGAAGTCACCAGCGAGAGGCTCGGGGCTCTTTACTTATAGCTCTGATACCAAATGTAACGACCCCAAAATAGGTTCATTTCATCCAACCCATTCGAGTCGCCCCAAATATATGGTACAAAAAACAACTACAACTTTATTACAACAATTGTCGTGCAAAATACAACAACACATATCTTTGTGAGTTTGGATACAAATATATACCAATCTGTAGTGACGTCACAATGACACCTTACATAAAGGTATAGTCAAAAACATTTTAGAAATTAGAATCTTTGGGAAGTGCTCAAGAAACCTTCATACATGGGAGGCCATGCTTTTAGGTTATGGTAGATATCATATGGCCACGTAATTATCCTTGGTTGACCCAATAAACCTCAAAGAAAAGCGAGAAGATTACTATCATATTCTTCCCAATGGTGAGTCTTCTCTTGACATATCATTATCTCCACTGTCTCTAATTGGGTATTATACTCCAAACAAACACCAAGATTATATAGGTAGTGCTTGTAAATATACTCGATGAGTGGATGAGCACAACCATCTTTATGATAACACGAGGTTGTATGTCATTAGACATCTTGTATGATAGTGACAAAACACCCTTCCAAGTTAAATTCACCTCACCCTCAACATCTATAGACCACCACTCTATTCCCTCGCTATCCCCGCTCGACCCACTACACCTTTATTACACGAAAGAAATTGTGAAACAAAAGGGTGAGCCTGAACTAGCTCGATAAAGAATATTATGACTAAAGATAAATAAATTATCAATAGTCTTCATCGATAATAAATCGAGATTTAGAACATATGGTAGATGATAAAACTTTTCAACCATAGTTGCGGTGAATGAATAATCCATTAGAAGAGTCAAATAGACTATAAAGTCTATTGTCTTCTCCATGTTAAAAATCCACCAACAATGTTTTATCCTCTGTAACATCAATCAACAATTCACATCCACAATCACGTGTATAACTTCATAATCGTAATTGTAGTTCTAAATTCCTTTCCTCATCCAAGACAAAGATAATTTTCATCACTTGTCTTTACACGAAACATCAAAGATCATGGTTATACCAAATCACGCCTCATTCATAATCATACTAATAAATTCATCTTTTTGCACCACGCCAAAGATATTCATCAACAATCTTCTACAAAGCTAAAGATATTCAACAACGGATCATCTTTGCATTACGAGCCAAAGATATTCATCAATAATTCATCTTTGCACTACAGGCTAAAGATATTCAACAACAGGTCATCTTTGCATTACGAGCCAAAGATATTCCTCAATAATTCATCTTTGCACTTCAGGCTAAAGATATTCAACAACAGGTCATCTTTGCATTACGAGCCAAAGATATTCATATATCAAAGAAATACATAATCATTTCAGAAGTTATATAACAATAATTATAACCATGTTGATCAATTCACCTTTGCACTTAAGTTAAAAATATTCAATTGTAAATTCAATGGTCATGATCATACCGATCAACAATTCAACTTTTGCACTCTTGGCCAAAAGAGAACCTATGGTCACGATCATACCAATAATCTACCCATCTTTACACTCAAGTCAAAGAAAATATCATCATTAGGGTTATAAGAATGTTATATAAAAACAATATAATCAAAACATGGTTTTAATTTCAAGAGTAAGATTCATAAATCAACGATAATTTGGTGGAGAAGAAACCAATTTGTTGTGAATAGTACCCGTATTCGTATGCATAGTCCCGTATCGTGCGTAGTAACCTCGACACGAAAAGATAAAGTTTTATAATAAAATTCATATCCATATTTATAACACCTTAATCCAAATTTTATAAATCACTTAGAAATCTCATAATCTAATATTATTAATATTATAATAATATTTTAATCATTTCTCAAACTTATAAACAATTTAATTAAATTGTTTACACTTTACTAATTAATGCATTTAATCATCATAAAATGCCAAACTCATAAAATTTCATCACCAATAACTAAAACCCTCATCAAAAATCAGCATATACCTCATATATGATTCTCAAACCATAAAATCATATTTTCTAATTTTCTTACTTCACCTAACATATTTAATTCATTTGCTCATAACTAGAACATTTTCATGAAAAATACCAAATTAGTTCTAAAAATATTTCTTTTAAGGGATTTAGCATAAAATAGTCCCATATTGAACATATATTTTTCTCGAAATTTTAAAAATTCATTTACTATTTTTCATATGGCCAAAACCACTTTAATATTTAAACATTTATCATAAATTGTACTTTTATCCAAAAATTCCAAAATTCACAGAGTACAATCGATATTATATAGATACTACTCTCAATAAAAATTTCATCAATTTTGGAGTTAACATGAGGAGTTATAAATAGTTACTTTTAAAATAGTCTTTTCTCATAAAATCCATAACTCTAATCTATACATCCAAAAATACCTCAAAATAATCCTAGTGGTGTAAAATTCAAGAATGATCAAAACATGGATACAATCACGGCTAGTATCCGAATAGATATTTTAGACGAAAAGAAAAATTTTCATTTTTCTATGAATAGTCTTAATTGATAAGTGAATAGTCTTAGAGTATCGTGAATAGTCTTGAGTATCGTGAATAGTAACTCCGACACCAAAAGATAAAAATTCCACAAAAACACATCTTCACGCTTCATGAATAGTACTCGTGAATAGTAACTCGTGAATAGTAACTCATGAATAGTAACTCGTGAATAGTAACTCGTGAATAGTAACCCTGACATGAAAAAGTTCCAAATTTGATAAAAGTTACAACCAATATTTGAAAGATAATGATATTGAAGAAATAATATCATCTAAGAAGAAAATAACATCCCTTACCTCGAAGACAAGATTCTAGTTGAAACACGGATATAGTCTTTGAAGGAAACTTGCACCGTCTAACAATACTCAAAGTATACTCAAAATACTCACAAGAATACGCTCGATAATATAGAGAGAAAAGAGAAAAACTTGTTTACGGTGTGATTTTCAATTCTAACTTAGCCCTCAATTTATAGGAAAATGTTAGCACGCAAGAAGCGGACTTAACTCGCAACCCGATGGCTTTACCTCGCTATTCCACCCACCAAAAATCAGCCATCTTCCCCAACAACCAAGAGTGGGGCCCACTCAATTCTAGAATTTTCTACCAAAACCTAATTTAGAATCGATTTACCTCTTAAAATTCATAACAAATCATACGTTCATTTTAACGGTTCAAAATTTGTGGACATATACTCAACTTATATATGTATAACATATCCAAAAATTACAACGATCCAACGGTTCGGATCAAAATTTATAACTCACATAATATAAATTTGAAGAACATTGATTTTTGGACTATTAGTCCTTGGACGATTTCATTCAAAATTTCACCACGAAATATCTACAAAGAATTTTGGGTGATTCAAATTTCTACAGATTAGCTTACTTCTAGGGCTTTCTTTTAATATATGGCTCATCTCTTAACTCATTATACACAAAGAGTTATGGATTTTACAAAATCAAGTAATAAACTAATTTTTACGAAAATCCCATATTTTGTTCTCCATTTCGACAAATATTGATAAAACACCTCATCATTAATTCCTTCACTTATAACCACATAAATAAATCCATCATTTATATCCACATCAAATAAATATTTTTTATCATATGAATCAATAATTAATTATTCACAAATAATATTACGAGAATCACATTTATAATGACCAGGTAGTTCCTGGAAAGAGGGGGGGTTTTCCAATAAGAATTTCTCCTTCTTGGCGCAATTAGGTGACCAAACCTCTCCTTGACGAACTTTCTAGACATTGCCACTAATGCTATCTAATAATATTATTCAAATAATATGAATTATTGATCGATAATGGGAAATCTCATGCGGTGATAATTATTGAACAACAATAATATAAAATATCAACACGGCAATTATTGAATCAATAAAATAAAATATTGAGCAATAATTCTTTGTAACAATTATTGAGTAGTGCCTTCTTATGTAAGAATCAATAATTCAAAATCTTTATGTAATACCGTAATGCTCTTGTGCAACAACGCGTATTACTTTATTTTACCAACCGGTATTCCAACGATGTTAACGATAACGATTACGTCGTTATTTATAAAAACTTAATTTTGTCGTTTTCTTCATCCGGCGGTTATTACATTATGGGTCCCACAAATAGGCTGTGGCAGTAAATGCGAATATTCCCAAACGAAAGAATATTCCACGACCAAAACGAATATTCTCCGGCAATAATGAATACTTTATACCCCCTTGCGTATTTTGAAAAAATTTCATATATCACCCTTAACTTTAACTTTTATCAATTTAACCATTTCTTGAATAGAAAAATTGAATACTTTTATTTCATAAAATTCGGGGTCTTACAAATCAAGCGATTTCGAGATAGCGGAATAATAATTCAATCTCAATAATAAAACTTTCTACTATTTCATACAGAATAACATATCCGATATTAAAAGAGTATAATTCTTTCAAAGATTCAATAATATTCAATTGAATAAAAGGAATTAACAATACTGCAACGATCTTTAATAAAGTGGGATATACCCAGATTTCATGCTGAGTGATCATAGAGGATCATGAACTAATAGAGGAATCATTTAGTTATTAAAACTAAATTACCAGAAGAATATAAATTAGTTATAAAAACTAAACTATACCCTTCTGCAAGTATCTGGAGTAGCCAACTCCTTTGTACCCTATATTATGCATAATACTCAATAATAGCGTATAGGTCAATTTATGACATTTAAATTTGTTCATCTCAATCTTACTCCACGAGTCCGTACCACAACAATATGGTTTGGATTACTTTCAAAGAAATACTATGATTTCAATAATTATTAACAATACTAATCTAGCCGAAATCAATGGCATAGATCTTCCAATAACAATTCAGTTTATAATGAATAGAACATTTTATGCTTTAAAAAATATTAGTCTCGCCTAAACAATTAGCTGAGACATGATTTATAATTAGTTCAAATAATAGAACATTATTCAATTTCTGTGAAGCCCCCAAAATAGGTATACATCACCTATTCTGAGTCGTCAAATACATGGTACAGAATACAAATACCACTTAATTATACAACTGTCGTGTAAAGTACGACAAAATATAAGCTGTGAGTTTTAATACAAATATTGTCGTCTAAACGATATTCAAACTCAAATTCAATATTATTACATTTATTTTCCATTATTTCACTAAATAGTGAGGACTACTAATGCTATCATCTGGTCCATCCCTCCGTTCTCCGACTAGTCCCTGCTACATTCTCATTTTCTGAAGAGAACAATAAAAGTAAAAGGGTGAGCTCAACTAGCCCAGTAGGAAATATTATGACTAAGATAATGCAGAATATATTATCGTTAGCCTTCAACAAGATGTTAAACGATACAATATAACAACCATCAAGTTTAAGCTGCGGTGAACAATCAATCCATTAAAAGAGTCAGTAGAGAATAAAATCTACTATCTTTTATGATTTAAAAGGTTTTCATCACTTTTATTTACGGGACTCGACAATAAATAATCCACATCATCGAATCACCCCGCACTTTCTGACGAGGATATTCTTTAGTATCACGACCACAATTATCCATGCACTACTGGGCGAGAATATTTGTGTATTCAATAATGGTCATGATCATGCCAACAACTATCCATCAATGCTCTACGGGCCAATGAGGACTTTTTCCACATCATTTGTAATATTACGGTCATAATTACACCGAATAATCCCTGGTCATAATCATACCAAGTTCATCTATGCACTATAGGCCACATATGACTTTCAACATAATATAAACAGGAGGACAATGACAATGATATAAGAATTCAATAAAACAATTTCAAGAATTATTTTATCCGAGGAACTAATAACGTCCAAATTTTCAACATGATCTTTGCTTTGTAGAGTAAAATTCAAGAATGCTCGGAAGAATATTTCCATGAAAAGATCTTTGGATGAAGCGCAAATATCAAAGATATTCCACTAATTTCATGGAGTATAAAGTCAAAACTTTAACCAACCGAGTATAATAAGGAATGGAATAACAAAAGAAATCACTAGGCATGCGATAGACCGCATGAAACAAGTTATTCCAACGAATAATAAATAACGAGAATCGGTCCGACGTAAAAGCGCGTAGGCGGGATATTCCAAGCGAGAATAATAAAGATTTTAATCGGTCCGTAAAAGCGCCTGAATATGATATTCCAACAGTAATAATAAAGATGGAATCGGTCCGGCGTGAAACGAGCAGACATGATGATATTTCAACGAGAATAATAAAGATTTTAATCGGTCCCACAGTAAAAGCGCTTGTGACGAGGATATTCCAACGAAATAATAAAGACGGAACCCGGTCCGCCATGAGAACGCGTAAACGGGATGTTCTAACAAAATGATAAAGAATGGAACAACGAAAGAATTTCACCAAGTATAGGGTAGCTCACAGATATCTGAGTTATTCCAACGAATAATAAAGAATGAAATAACAAAAGTTCTCTTCATAGATAAGAAAGAAATAATACTCCCTACCTTAGAAAAACTGGATACTGGAATAGTGAGGTAGCAGACTTCTCTTTTTCTTTCTATAATTTCTCTCTATAATAATCGCTCTAAAGCTTTTGTGAATTGGTGAGAAATGAAGGAAGAATGAGCTTCTATTTATTGAAAAATATAGTTTCGATAATTGCACGTTTTGGGGCTCGAAAAATTTCAGTATAATACCTCCAACTTTTCCTTTTTTTTTAATTTAGTCATGGAAGTATTATCAAACTTGCACCAGCTCCCCTAATAGTAAATAATGTGATTCAATAGTAAATTATGTGAATCAATAGTTCTAGACATATGAAAAACGAATTATAGTATAGTACCTCCATTTTTAACTTAGTCATGCAAGTATTATCAATCTTGCACCAACTCCCCTAATAGTAACAAGAATGTGAAACAATAGTATACATATGTGAACAAATAGTTATAATCATGTGAAATAATACCAATCAATTGCTCATTTATACGGTTAAATACTGGATTGAATCAATATAACCTCCGACATCAATTATTATCGAAATAATTGTCGATTTTCACTAACACAAATAATTCCAACACAATGAAACCATTTTTATCAAAAATATAAATTTTGAAATTTTGAAGTTTGACTTTTCCCGAAAAAGTCAACTGTTGACTTTTTGACCAAATAGTGAATTCGGAAAATTTTGTGTTTATAGACTATTTTTACTAATTTCATCGTTCCGGACTCAAATATCACGTCCGCGTCTCCAAATTCAACTCTGAACACAACTTCAATTTTAATAACATTCATCATTAATATTATAACTCACAATATTTATCAACCAGGTCGTTCCCAAGAAAGAGGGGGCTTTCCAATAAGGATTTCTCCCTATTGACGCGCAATTAGGTGACCAAACCTCTCCTTGACAGAACTTCTAGACATTGTAAATATTGCAATTTAATAATATGAATAACTTTGTCGTCTCAATTATTGATTTAATAAAATAACATACTATGCAGATGATACTATGAGAATAATCGAATCAATAATATGAGAGATATGATGCAGCAATTACTATAGCAATAATTGAGTATAACTGAGTGACTTCTCACGTAAGCATCAATAATCAATCTTGTGTGCTACTATATGCAACCACAGCGACATTCTTGTATTTTTAGTACATGGTAGTTCAACAGTTAACGGTAAAACTTCCAGTTATTTTCATAAAGTATTTTGTCATTTTCTCGATCGTGATAATAATTACATTGTGGGGGTCCACCAATGATTGTGCCATTATCACGAATATTCCTGTTAAAAACGAATATTCCCAGACCAATCAAATATTATATAACAACTTGCGTATTTTGCAAAATTTGTAAATATTGCCCACAACTATAACATTATATCAAATCCACACCATAATATTCAAAAATATATTTCAAGAAAATTTAATCTTTATTCAAAAAGTTGGGGTCTTACAACCTCCCCTTCTTATGAAATTTCGTCCTCGAAATTAGGGTGCGTACCTGGTATGTCAAAGAGGTAAAGATATCTTGATTTCATCTCATATTCTAACTCCCAGGTCATTTCTTCCACATCGTGGTTTCTCCACAAAACTTTGACTTGAGGTATAACCTTGGAGCGTAGAATACGATCCTTTTTATCCAAGATTTTAACAGGTAACTCTTCATACGTTAAATCTTCCTCTGACTCGTCTGGTTCTAATTCAATAATGTGGTTCAGGTCTTTCATATATTTACGTAACATAGATATGTGAAAAATGTTATGAACACGAGACATACTTGGCGGTAAAGCGAGTCTATATGCCACAGTTCCTACTCGATCGAGGATTAGAAATGGGCCAATGAATCGAGGGTTGAGCTTTCCTCTCTTTCCAAATCTTGTAACTCCTTTCCATGGAGCAACACGTAACAACACATGATCTCCAATATCGAATTCTACGTCCTTTCGATGAAGATCAACATAACTCTTTTGTCGATCTTGTGAGGTTTTTATACATTGTCAGATCGTTTGAATCTTTTCCGTAGTCATATGTACCAACTCCGGTCCCAATAACGTTGTTTCACCCACCTCATCCAAGCATACTAGAGAACGACACTTTCTTCCATACAACGCCTCAAATGGAGCCATGCCAATACTTGCTTGATAACTGTTGTTGTAGGAAAACTCCACCAATGGTAGGAACTTATCCCAACTTCCCTTGAAGTCAAGGACACGAGTCTTAATAGATCTTGAGAGTTTGAATGGTCCTCTCATTTGTCCGTCCGTCTGCGAGGATGATATCTTAAGCTAAATCGTAAATCCGTGCCTATAGCTTTTTGCAAACTAACCCAAAATCTTGAAGTGAATCTTGGGTCTTGTTGGGTAAAATCAATACGCTTAAAAACATGCAAGTGCACGCGGTCAACAAGTAATATAGTAGTGAGTAAAGTATCGTTCCCACGAGGACAAAATATCAAGAATCTTAACTTCACAATTATCAATTTTGTATTAACCCTAATTTTATTAAACTAATCAATTCGATGGTTTTTAAAATAAATAAAAGAGACTAAATTAATAAATAATTAAACTATCACAAAATAATCACCAATAATGAAATCCGGAATTTCAAACAATTAATGGAGAATTAGACTTATGATTTCACCCTGAGCTTCACTATGATTTTCAAACCTTTATTCCAACTCAATTCAATATCCCAGTTTATTAATCAAGAACACGAACGTAGTAAGAGCCACCTCTCGATGCACTAATACCATATTAACATCAATCCACAATAAAGATAGAAATCCGTTAAACACCTAAATTAACCAATTCACTATATCTCTATATGAACTGCAATCAAAAAGGTTGAAGTTTAAGCTCTCTATACAATTACATGCGATGTCAAGCGTATCTCTACCTTAACAATAATCACAAATCTGCCATCGACAAAATTCATGACACATGCTATATTAACTAGGTCTAGATTTGAATCTCCTCTCTCTATTCCTTTCAAATCCACAAAGAACTGTTGATCAGGCAATTCATAAATTCACGCACAAATTAACATAGATAAACTGAAAATATCTTATTAAATTGAAAATCAAAGTTATAGAATCATCGTTACGCCCAAAGATCCATCACAAGTCTAACAAGATCCGTTGACCATTAACTTTGAACGTTTCTAGCGGATTACGACTGTAGAGTTCAACGGCGCCATGAGGAAATACTCATTTTATAGTAAATGGTCTCGACCATCTCGACTTAAGCTTTCCGGGGAACAAACGCAGCCGTGAATTGAACAAGAGGACTGCTTGACCTTGCTCGAATGTTCGTTGCACAATTTTCTGGTCGTGCCACCTTTTAACTTTTTCTTTGTATAGCTTGGTATTCTCGTAGGCTTGGAGGCGGAATTCATCGAGCTCATTTAGTTGGAGTAGCCTCATTTTGCCTACCGCGACTTGATCAAAATTTAGTTTCTGTATTGCCCAATAAGCCTTGTGCTGTAGCTCCACCGGTAAGTGACATGCCTTTCCGTACAAAAGTTGATAGGGTGACATCCCGATTGGCATTTTGTATGCGATCCGATCAAGACGCCCATAATGTCGTCGTCGATAGAAGTGACCAATCTTTCCGACTTCGGTTCGACTTTCTCCAATATCCTCTTAACTTCTCTGTTCGATACCTCGACTTGCCCATTAGTTTGAGGGTGATCTGTCAGTAGCCACCTTGTGATTTACCCCATACTTAGCGAAAAGAGTCAGAACGACTTATTGCGAAGTAGCGCCTTCATCACTAATTATTTCTTTTTGCGTGCCAAACCTCGTGAAAATGTTTTTCTGTAGAAACTTGAGGACCACCTTGGCATCATTAGATTGTAATGCTGCAGCTTTAACCCATTTTGATACGTAATCCACCGCGAGCAGAATATACTGATTGCTCAAAGACGACGGGAATGGTCCCATGAAATCGATGCCCCATACATCAAAGATTTCTACTTCAAGAATTGTTTGTATGGGCATCTCATTCTGTTTAGATATGTTTCCCACCCTTTGGCATCTATCACATGTTTTCACAAATTAGTGGGCGACTTTGAACACTGTAGGCCAATAAAACTCGGATTGAAGAACTTTCACCGCGGTGCGCTCACTTCCGTAATGTCCACCGTATACCAATGAATGGCATTCTTGTAATATGTTGTGGACTTCACTATATGGGATACATCGTCGAATCATCTTATCGGCACATTGTTTAAACAGATACGGCTCATCCGACATGTACCACTTGACGTCGTGAAGAAACTTCGTTTTCTGTTGTCGTGTAAGATCCGGGGGAAGAATCTTGCTTACCACATAATTCGCTAAGTCTGCATACCACGAAAATTCTGCATTCAACCCAAATAACTTCTCATCCTGGAATGTCTTGTTGATCATGCATCTATCTTCATCCTTTTTCTCCGGATTTTCCAGTCTTGATAAATGATCGGCAACTTGATTCTCCGTCCCCTTTCTATCTTTAATTTCTAAATCAAATTCTTGAAGTAGGAGAATCCATCGGATAAGGCGTGGCTTAGCATCTTTTTTCACTATTAAGTACCGAATCGTCGAATGGTCCGTGTAGACTATTACCTTAGTCCCGATCAAATATGCTCGGAATTTGTCGAACGCGTATACCACTGCAAGCAATTCCATCTCCGTTGTAGTGTAGTTCATTTAAGTCTCTGTGAGTGTTTTGCTTGCATAGTAAATGGCGTGAAACACCTTGTCTTGTCTTTGGCCCAAAACAGCCCCAACCACATAGTCACTTGCATCACACATAAGTTCGAATGGCATTTTCCAGTCCGGTGCGACTATCACGGGGGCTGTAGTTAATTTCTTCTTCAACAATTCAAACGCAGACTTGCATTCCGCAGTAAAGCTAAAAGTCGCATCCTTCTCTAAAAGACTGCATAGAGGTTTTGCAATCTTAGAGAAGTCTTTTATGAACCTCCGGTAGAACCCAGCATGCCCCAGAAAACTGCAAATACCCTTAACTGAGCTCGATGGAGGTAGTTTCTCGATCGTGTCCAACTTTGCCTTATCCACCTCCAATCCTAGAGCCGACACCTTATGTCCCAAAATTATGCCCTCTTCAACCATGAAGTGGCATTTCTCCCAATTTAGTATGAGGTTGGTGTCCTTACACCTCTGCAATACCATGACCAGATTCTCTAAGCAAGTGTCAAAATTGTCCCCATAGACCGAGAAATCGTCCATGAAGACTTCAACGTTCTTCTCCACCATATCCGAAAAAATAGCCATCATACACCTCTGGAAAGTTACAGGTGCATTGCATAGTCCGAATGACATCCTCCTGAATGAAAAGGTGCCGTAAGGGCAAGTGAATATTGTCTTTTCTTGAACCTCGGGAGTGATAGCAATCTGATTATATCCCGAATATCCATCCAATAAGCAGTAAAACTCATGTCCCGCTAACCTGTCTAACATTTGATCAATAAAAGGTAGCGGGAAATGATCCTTCTGGGTTGCCTTATTCAATCTCCTATAATCAATGAACACCCTCCGGGCTTTATTCTTGTCCTTGTTGGAATTAACTTTCGTTGTCCTCATTACGAATTACTGATCATTCCCCTTTCTTGGGCACCAATGAATCGGACTTACCCATTCTTGTCAAAATTGGGTATATAACACCCAAGATCCAATAATTTCAAAATTTCCTTCTTGACCACTTCCTTCATGATTGGGTTAAGTCGACGTTGATGCTCCACCGATGGACTTGCATCATCCTCCATCAGAATCTTGTGCATGCAAAATGATGGGCTAATGCCTTTTATATTCGCAATCGTCCATCCAATTGCTAATTTGTGATCCCTAAGCACTCTCAGCAACTTTTCTTCCTGCAATTCGTTAAGTGCAGCAGAAATAATTACAGGTAAAGAATTTAAATCGTCTAAATACGCATACCTGAGATGTTTAGGGAGTGGCTTAAGTTCCAATGCTGGTGGCTCTTCCAATGATGGTTTCAATTTTTCTGCAATTGTCTCCTCGGTGTGCAGAGGTTCAACCGGTGCTCTGAATCTGCTAACTCGTGGCAACAAGTCTAGCATCTGTAATAAGTCCATAAATTCCAGGTCGTCTTTTTCCTCATCCCCCAGTAAAGTTGTTTCCAATGGATCTTTGATCAAACTTTTGCTCATATCTTCGCTGGTAATTTTCTCCATTAGATCCATTCGATTACACTCTTCCTCGT
The DNA here is from genome assembly GCA_020205615.1 of Panax quinquefolius. Lineage (NCBI taxonomy): Eukaryota > Viridiplantae > Streptophyta > Magnoliopsida > Apiales > Araliaceae > Panax > Panax quinquefolius. Next base: position 129,377,007 of record CM035160.1, on the reverse strand, counting down.
CCGTGGGATATTTCATGGCCTTGAACACATTGAATTTTACTTCTTGATCTTGGACCCTCATTGTAAGTTCTCCTTTTTTCACGACTATGAGTGTCCTTCCCGTGGCCAAGAAAGGTCTCCCTAGGATGATCGGGATGTTCTTATCTTCATTGAAATCCAGTATGATAAAGTTCACAGGGAATATAAACTTATCCACTTTTACCAAAATGTCCTCTACAATGCCTCTCGGATATGTGACTGACCTATCCGCCAACTGCAATGAAATATTCGTAGGCTTTTGCTCGGGGAAACCCAATTATGAATATACTGATAATGGCATCAGGTTTATACTCGCCCCTAAATCACATAAGTGTAAGACCCCAAAATTTTTTTAAATAAAAAGGAATTTCCTTTATTATTATTTTGAAATAGTAAGGGTGGATTTGATTAATGTGGATAGTTATGGGTAAAATCATAAATATTTCCGAATAAGCAAGTGGTTATAGAATATTTGGGGAATATTCGTTTGGTGGTGGAATATTAAATCTTTGTCGGGGAATATTAAATGCGACGGTAGCGATGTATGTAATGTGGGCCCATGTGAGCGATTGGATGAAGAAAAGCAGAAAATATAAGTTAGTTTAAAATAACGGCGTGGTTATTCTTTATTATCTTTGTTAAAATACTCGGTGGTTAAAACACGATGCTACCGGTATTGCACCAATTATTGATTCTTACGTGAAAGGCACTACTCGATAATGGTTACGATAATTCTTGTTCGATATTTTATTGAGTTAATAATTCTTTGCGTTGATATTTTATATTCTTTGTTGTTTCAATAATTGTCATTACACGATATTTTTCATTATCGAAAGCAATAATTCATATTATCCGAATAATATTATTAGATAACATTATTGGCAATGTCTAGAAAGTTACATACAGGAGAGGTTTGGTCACCTAATTGCGGCGCCCGATGAAGAAATTCTTATTGAAAGCCCCTCTTTCCTGTGAAGGCTGCACGGTTGTCAATATTGTGATTCTGTAATATTATTTGTGAATAATTAATTATTGATTTATATGATGAGGAAAATATTGATTTTATGTGGATATAGATGGAGAAAATTTTAATGTGACAATTGTTGAAAATTGAAATTTTATCTGATAAGATAATGTATTATTATATTTTAATAATATAATAATGGTGATATTTTTACAACAAATGTGGGATTTATGAGTATACGAGGAGGAAGAGTATTTTTGTTGCAATAAATGTTTAAAACATGTTAAACATGTCGGTGGACCCCATTTATTGACTGAAATTTGATTATAGCTTGTAAAATCGCCCGTTTATGGATTTCGATCAATTTTTATTTGGAATTTGGAAAAACTTTCTTCTGCAAAGTTGTAGAGAATTGAATTTCCTATAAAAACTCGCGTGATTCGAATTTTTTGATGAAAGGGCTATTTATTATGAATTATTGAAGTTTCGAAGCTCCGAAATAATTGATTTTTGGAGTTTAAAATATTTTTTGTAAGAAAAACGTTTTTTGTTGTAATTGAGTGGCTCACATGTGTTATAAATGATCTGAAATCAGATTTCTAAGGTGGGCTTGAATATTTTTAAGAAATATTATTATTTTATTAAATTTTACGCTTTGGTGTTCTAAGCGTTTTCTATAAATAGGGTGCTTAGGTTAGAATTGAAAATCACACGAAAACTGAAGTTTTCTCTCTATATTATCGAGCATATTCTTGTGAGTATTTTGAGTATACTTTGAGTATTGTTAGGCGGTGCAAGTTCCTTGACCTTATACGGTATTCCAAATTTAGAAGTATTAATCTTTCGAGGTAAGGGATGTTATTTTCTTCTCAAATGATATTATTTCTTGATATCATTATCTTTGAAATATTGGTTGGAACTTTTATCAAATTTGGAACTTTTTCATGTCGGGTTACTATTCATGAGTTACTATTCACGAGTTACTATTCATGAGTTACTATTCACGAGTTCTTATTCACGAAGTCTTATTAATGTATGGCGTGAAAATGTTTTTGTGGAATTTCTATCTTTTGGTGTCGGATTTACTATTCACGTATCGGCACTATTCACGTATATCTGACACTATTCAACGAAAATAAAATTTCTTCTTTTTGTCCAAAATATCTATTACGGATACTAGCTTTGATTGTATCCATGTTTTGATCATTCTTGAATTTTACACCACTTGTGATTATTTTTGAGGTATTTTTGAGCGTGGATAAAACAAAGTACGAATCCTTAATCCTTAATCCTTGTCATTTTGTTTCACTGGATTCGTTTCTTTAAAATATTTTCATCATCCTCGGTCTTAAATGATGATATTATTGAATATCTTTGGCTGTGTAGTGCAAAGATGAATGATTTCTGAAGAATATCTTTGGCTTTTGTAGTGCAAAGATGAGCAGTGTTGAGATGAACATGGGTCGATTAATATCTTTGGCCCGTAGTGCAAAGATGAGCAGTGTTTAAATGAACATGACCAATCGGATTAATATCTTTGGCTGTAGGTGCAAAGATGAATATTTGATTCGGATGTGTATTGATTGATGTTACGGGGATAAAAGATGAGCGATGAACTTTTAAATTCATACATAGAAGATAGTAGTTTGCATTCTCTACTTAACTCTTCTAATGAATTATTATTTCATTGCGAATATTGATTTAAAATTTGTTGTCTATTGTATTCTATTAGATTTTCCTGTTGAAGACTAACGATAATTTGTTGTATATTATCTTAGTCATAATATTCTTCTTGAGCTAGTTGAGCTCACCCTTTTCCTTTTTGTTCCATTTTTTCTCGGGAGAGCGAGAATATAAGCGAGTGCGAGTCGGGGTATGGAATGAAGGTTTTAGAAAAGTTGTTTAGTAGTCCTCACCATTTTTGTAAAATAATGTATCGATAAATGTGGTGAGGATTTATTTGAAAGTATGGATATTGTCTAGAAGATAATATTTCAAACTCACAGATTTCTTTGTTGTAATAATAAAGTTGTAGTTGTTTACGTACCATGTATTGACAACTTTCGGAATGGGTGATGTATACCTTTTTTGGGCGTCACATTTGGTATCGAGCTATAAGTAAAGAGCCCCGAGCCTCTCATTTGGTGACTTCTGTTGATGGGGGATGCACCAAAGCGGACTCTCCCTAGGGGGGCCTGATTCTGCGGTGTAAGCGATAGGTATCAATGTGAGGTCTTGACCTGAGTTGGTGTCGGAGTTACTGATTGGTATCGAGCTTAGGGATATGATCTCTGGCGGAGATCGGGAATAGAACTAGGAGGGAGGCGAATAAATCCTTAGCTAGTGTGTCCTAACTAAGCTTATTTGTTAGTTGGTCGATATATAGGGATATTATGTGATATATTGATTTCCTTAATTAACCCTTGTTTTATGGCGATGTTTGAGAATGTCGATGAGAATATTAACAATGGAGATGAGGCCAGTGGAGCGCTTTGTACTCACCAACGAGGAGAGCGTGCAGCAAATGGCAATGTTCCTCCTGTGAATAACACCATTGAAAGCGAGATGATGAGCGAGGGGATGTTTAGAAGTTTTTGCGGTTCATGCAAAATCGGAGCGAGGAGGAGACTCGTGTTCAAAATACGAGGAGAAATGATAGCAATTCACGGGTTGCCACACACGATGAGCGGTTTAAAGAGTTGGGACCACGAAATTTAAGGAAAGCGGATCCGATCATGGAGGAAACATGGGTCAAAACAAATTACCAAGATATTCGATGTCTTGGGATGCGGAGAACGAAGGTTCCATTCGCCACCTTTATGTTCCGTGGCGAAGCGGACTCTTGGTGGGAGTCTCTGTGAAGCGTACCCATCCAGCCGCTTTTCGGCATGTCTTGGGAGACGTTTGAAGTTATTTAATGACAAATACTTTCACGAAAGTGTTAATCGTATGAAGGAAGTGGAGTTCATCAGATTGGAACAAAACAACATGGCGGTGTCTCGATGCGAGGCAAAGTTTGCGAGTTATCTGGGTTTGCACCTCATTTGGTGGAGAATGAGGAACGCGTATAGCCTTGGATGTTTCTTAGAGGTTTGAAACCGGGGCATACGTCGATTATCTCATTTCTCATAAATTTTCTCTTTATTCAGGATGTTGTAAGCAGGGCTCAATTATTAGGCGAGATAACTTGATGCAGTCAAGCGAGGACCACAACGAGGATCGTACGAGAGATAGCGATCAGCGAGAATAATGATAACCAGATGGAGAAAAGCAGAGACGGACAAAATGGTAACCACTCGGTGGTAATCATAGCCGTGAAAATAGAAGAAGCGAGTCGGGAGGAGATTTTAAAAGAGGAGATTTAACAATGACCATGTGAAGGCAGCAGTCTTGGCGTGACAATCTGGTTCTAAGGGAGGAGAACGACCACCGGTCATATACTATAAATCACGGGAAAGAGGGACATATCGGTCAAAGCTGTCCTAGCAGTTCAAGGTATGCTATAATTGTGGGAAGGAAGGACATATCGCTCGAGATTGTATGGTAGCAAAACCTAGTTCAAAGAGGCGGTGACTCAAAAACATCCCGAAAAAGTCAAAGTCAACAATTAGGAAAGAAGCGTTTGTTGTGGTTGGTCATAATCGAGAGAACCAAGCGAGGTGATCACGGGTAAGCTATTTATAAATTCTTGCGAAGTTTATACCTTACTTGATCTGGGTGCTACCCATTCATTTATCTCTCTGCATGTGCTCAGCGTTTAAACTTGACTCGGAGAAATTAGACTTTGACCTATCTCGTGGAAACTTCGTTGGAGAAACTTTCATCACATCCACATTTATAAATCTTGTTTGATTCAGTTGGCACCATCACCTTACCATTGACCTTATCTCTTTAAAGATACTTGTTTTGATGTGATTTTAGGGATTGATTGGTTAACTACTCATCATACCAAAATTGATTGTTTTAAATAAGGTTGTTAGTTTTCATATTCTAACCACTTTGTTGTATGGATTCAAACAACTAAACCATTAAAATCAATCAACATTGTCGTATCTAATCATAAAAGCTATTCGTTTATTGAAAAAGCGGATGTCAAGCTTTCTTAGCCCATGTTATGGATTTGAATAAAGACACGTCAAATTTGAATAATATTCTGTTGTTATTGACTTTCTGACGTATTTCCAGAAGAACTTCCGGTCTACCCCGAGCGTGAAGTTGAATTCTTTATTGATCTTGAACACGGTACAAAGCCCATTTCTAAAACCCCATATCGAATGGCTCCTATTGAACTTCGGGAGTTAAAGGTCCAACTACGAGGAATTGTTGGACATCGGTTTCATTCATCCTAGTACATCTCCTTGGGGTGCTCTGTTTTATTTGTAAAGAAGAAAGAAGAGGGGAGTATCGACTTTATGTATTGACTATCGGGAATTGAACCATGTCACCATCAAGAATAGGTATCCTCTACCTCGTATTGATGACTTGTTTGACCCGATTGCAAGGGCATAATTCTTTTCAAAAATCGATCTTAGATTACGGATATCATCAATTGAAGATTAGAAGCGAGGATATTCAAAAGGCGCCTTGAACTTGGTATGGGCATTATGAATTCTTAGTCATGTCTTTCGGACTAACTAATGCTCTGCGGCATTCATGGATATGATGAACCGAGTATTCAAGGAATATTTGGATCGGTTTGTTGTTGTCTTTATTGATGACATCCTTATATATTCCAAAAGTCATAAAGATCATGAGCACCATTTGAAATTTGGTACTCCAAAGGCTTCGTGAAAACAAACTATATGCCAAATTGAAGAAATCGAGTTACGGCTTGAGGAAGTAGCATTCCTTGGGCACGTGGTGTCGAAAACATGGAGTATCTGTTGATCCGGCGAAGATTGAAGCAATACAAAGTTAGGGAGCAACCAAAGTCGGTGGCCAAAATCGTAGCTTTTGGGCTTAGTTGGTTATTATCGGAGATTAGTGGAAGGTTTTCTCGAATCGCTACTCCATTAACTTCGACTAACTCGGAAGGATACAAAATTTATTTGGAGTGAAGAATCACGAAAGAGTTTCCAAGAGCTTAAGAGGAGACTTATTTGGCACTGTTCTAACAATACCATCTGGTTGGATGGATTTGTTATCTCTGACGATGCTTGAGGCAAAGGGTTAGGATGTGTTCTCATATAGCGTGGGAAAGTCATAGCCTATGCCTCGCGACAACTTAAAGAGTATGAGAGGAATTATCCTACTCATGATCTAGAGTTAGCGGCCCAGATCGTTTTTCATGTAAAGATATGGAGGCACTATCTATATGGGGAGAAAGTGGAGATATATTGGACCATAAAAGCCTTAAATATTTCTTCACTCAAAAGAACTCAACACATCGGCGGTGACGTTGGCTCGAACTATTGAAAGACTACAACCACACTATTCAATACCATCACGGTAAAGCAAGCGTGGTAACGGCGCGTTGAGTAGAAGATTATATCTTGAGGAGCGAGTGCGATGATGTCAAGTATCTGCGTAGAGCCAACTTTAATAGAAAAAGTTAAGGTTGCTCAAGCCCATGCAGGCCGGAGCGATCATTATGAAGAAGAAAGTACAAGAAGGAGCTATTAGGGCGAGAATTGATGAAGAAGGAATACTTGAGTCCATTCTAGACTTTGTGTTCCTAACGACTACGATTTGAAGTACAAGATTATGATGGAGGCACACAATACACCATTTGCAATCCATCACGGAAGTACTAAAATGTATCGTGATCTTGACATACATTTTGGTGGAACAATATGAAGAGAGAGATTGCAAAGTTTATTTCGATGTGTTTAACTTGTCAACGTGTAAAGGCGGGCATCTAGTACCTAAGGGTCCGTTGCAACCACTTGAGATTCCAAAATGGAAGTGGGAACATATTACCATGGATTTCGTTACGGGTCTTCCTACGGTTTCTCAAGGCATCAATGCTATTTGGGTTATTGTTGATAGATTAACCAAGTCTGCGCTCATTTCTTGCCGTCGGAGACTTATTCACTTGAGCGTCTTGCTAGTATGTACGTGAATGAGATTGTGAGGTTGCATGGCATGCCTGTATCCATAGTTTGGATCGTGACCCAAGATTCACTTCAAGATTTTGGGTTAGCTTGCAAAAAGCTATGGGCGCAGTTTACGATTCTGATTAAGCATACCATCCCCAAGCGGACGGACAATTAGAGAGGACTATTCAAACTCTTGAAGATTTATTAAGACTACGTGTCCTGACTTCAAGCGCGGTTAGGATAAGTATTTACCATTGGTGGAATTCTCCTACAACAACGATTATCGAGCAAGTATAGGTGTGGCTCCATTTGAAGCATTATATGGACGAAAGTGTCGCTCTCCAATATGTTGGGATGAGGTGGGTGAAGCAACATTGTTGGGACCCGAGTTAAATGCGTATGACTACCGAAAGATCCAAATGATTCGACAAGCGTGTACAAAGCGGCGCAAGATCGACAAAAGAGTTATCACGGATCTTCATCGAAAGGGCGTGGAATTTAGTCTGAGGGATCATGTATTGTTGCGAGTTGCTCCATGGAAGGGAGTTACAAGATTTGGGAAGAGAGAAAGCTCAATCCACGATTTATTGGTCCATTTCAAATTCTTGACCGAGTAAGAAATGTAGCTATATAGACTTGCGTTACCTCCAAGTATGTCTCATGTTCATAATGTGTTTCACATATCGTATGCTAAATAAATATGTGAAAGACCGAACCACGTTATAGAGTTAGAACCGGACGAGATAGCCAGAAGACTTAACGTGTGAGGAGGTACTGTCAAGATTTTGGATAGGAAGGAGCATGTCCCCTACTGCGCAAAGGTCATACCACAAGTTAAAGTTTTGTGGAGGAATCATGCTTTATAGAAATGACACAGGGAATTGGAAAGCGGAAATGAAAGCGGTATCCTCACCTTTTGAAACACCAGTGCGTCGTCAATTTCGAGGACGAAATTTCATAAGGAGGGAGGTTGTAAGACCCCAAAATTTTTAAATAAAAGTAATTTCCTTTATTATTATTTTGAAATAGTAAGGGTGGATTTGATTAATGTGGATAGTTATGGGTAAAATCATGAAATATTTCGAATAAGCAAGTGGTTATAGAATATTAGGGAATATTCGTTTGGTGTGGAATATTAAATCTTGTCGGGGAATATTAAATGCGGCCAGCAGCGATGTGTGTGGGCCCCATAACTGAAAGCGATTGGATGAAGAAAGCGACAAATATAAGTTAGTTAAAAATAACTTGGCGTGGTTATTCTTTATTATCTTGTTAAAATACTAAATTGGTTAAAACACGATAGCACCTGCAGTATTGCACCAATTATTGATTCTTACGTGAAGGCACTTTACTCGATAATGGTTACGATAATTCTTTATTCGATTATTTTATTGAGTTAATAATTGCTGCGTTGATATTTTATATTCTTTGTTGTTTGATAATTGTCATTACGGTATTTTTCATTATCGAAGCAATAATTCATATTATCCGAATAATATTATTGGATAACATTACTAGCAATGTCTAGAAAGTTACATCTAAGGAGAGGTTTGGTCACCTAATTGCGGCGCCAAGAAGAAGAAATTCTTATTAGAAAGCCCCTCTTTCTAAGGAACCGCACAGTTGTCAATATTGTGATTACGTAATATTATTTGTGAATAATTAATTATGGATTCATATGATGAGGAAAATATTAATTTTATGTGGATATAGATGGAGAAAAATTTTAATGTGACAATTGTTGAAAATTAAAATTTTATCTGATAAGATAATGTATTATTATATTTTAATAATATAATAATGGTGATATTTTTACAACGAATGTGGGATTTATGAGTATACGAGGAGGAAGAGTATTTTTGTTGCAATAAATGTTTAAAACATGTTAAACATGTCGGTGGACCCCATTTATTGACTGAAATTTGATTATAGCTTGTAAAATCGTCCGTTCATGGATTTCGGTCAATTTTTATTTGGAATTTGGAAAAACTTTCTTCTGCAAAGTTGTAGAGAATTGAATTTCCTATAAAAACTCGCGAGATTCGAATTTTTTGATGAAAGGGCTATTTATTATGAATTATTGAAGTTTCGAAGCTCCGAAATAATTGATTTTTGGAGTTTAAAATATTTTTTGTAAGAAAAACGTTTTTTGTTGTAATTGAGTGGCTCACATGTGTTATAAATGATCTTAAATCAGATTTCTAAGGTGGGCTTGAATATTTTAAGAAATATTATTATTTTATTAAATTTTACGCTTTGGTGTTCTAAGCGTTTTCCTATAAATAGGGTGCTTAGGTTAGAATTGAAAATCACACCGTAAAAGAAGTTTTCTCTCTATATTATCGAGCATATTCTTGTGAGTATTTTGAGTATACTTTGAGTATTGTTAGGCGGTGCAAGTTCCTTCAACACTATACCCTAGGTATTCCAAATTAGAAGTATTAATCTTTCGAGGTAAGGGATGTTATTTTCTTCTCAAATGATATTATTTCTTCAATATCATTATCTTTGAAATATTAGTTGGAACTTTTATCAAATTTGGAACTTTTTCATGTCGGGTTACTATTCATGAGTTACTATTCACGAGTTACTATTCATGAGTTACTATTCACGAGTTACTATTCACGAGTACTATTAATATAGCGTGAAAATGTTTTTGTGGAATTTCTATCTTTTGGTGTCGGAGTTACTATTCACGATATCTGGCACTATTCACGATATCTGACACTATTCAATTGAAAAATAAAATTTCTTCTTTTGTCCAAAATATCTATTACGGATACTAGCTTTGATTGTATCCATGTTTTGATCATTCTTGAATTTTACACCACTTGTGATTATTTTTGAGGTATTTTTGAGCGTGGATAAAACAAAGTACAAATCCTTAATCCTTAATCCTTGTCATTTTGTTTCACTTTGGATTCGTTTCTTTAAAAATATTTTTCATCATCCTCGGTCTTAAATGATGATATTATTGAATATCTTTGGCTTTGTAGTGCAAAGATGAATGATTTCTGAAGAATATCTTTGGCTTTGTAGTGCAAAAGATGAGCAGTGTTGAGATGAACATGACCGATCGATTAATATCTTTGGCGCGTAGTGCAAAGATGAGCAGTGTTTAAATGAACATGACCAATGATGAATATCTTTGGCTTTTGTAGTGCAAAGATGAATATTTGATTCGGATGTATATTGATTGATGTTACAGGGGATAAAAGATAGGCGATGAACTTTTAAATTCATACATAGAAGATAGTAGTTTGCATTCTCTACTTAACTCTTCTAATGAATTATTATTTCATTGCGAATATTGATTTAAAATTTTTGTCTATTGTATTCTATTAGATTTTTCCTGTTGAAGACTAACGATAATTTGTTGTATATTATCTTAGTCATAATATTCTTTACTGAGCTAGTTGAGCTCACCCTTTTCCTTTTTGTTCCATTTTTTCTCAGGAGGCGAGAATATAGCGAGTACGAGTCGGGGTATGGAATGAAGGTTTTAGAGAAAGTTGTTTAGTAGTCCTCACCATTTTTGTAAAATAATGTATCAATAAATGTGATGAGGATTTATTTGAGTATGGATATTGTCTAGAAGATAATATTTGTATTCAAACTCACAGTTTTACTGTTGTAATAATAAAGTTGTAGTTGTTTCTGTACCATGTATTGACAACTCAGAATGGGTGATGTATACCTATTTTGGGGGCGTCACAATAAGCACTTGTTAAACGATAACTTCCCGATCGTGCACGAGATAGTAAAGCTCCCCGAGTCTTTGAGTTTTGGTGGAAGCTTTTTCTGTAGCATTGCACTACACTCCTCTGTTAGTGCCACTATTTCGAAGTCTTCCCATTTCTTCTTCCTCGACAGGATCCCTTTCATAAACTTTGCATAACTCGGCATTTGTTCTAGAGCCTCTGCGAATGGGATGTTAATCTGGAGTTTCTTGAACACATCTAAAAACTTTTTGAACTGCTTATCTGATTTCTGTTTTTGGACTCTTTGATGAAACGGCGGTGGAGGATAAATAATCGGCTCGCTGTTTGACTTTATTTCCTCATTTTTGTTACCCTCCACTGCGTTACTGTCATCAACTTTTTCCTCTGGTGTTACTGAATTTTCTGCACTATTCCCACCGAGGTGTTTTCCACTTCTCAACATAACTGCTTGACATTGCTCATGATTACCCTTCGGATTTCTTTCGGTGTCGCTAGGTAATGTTCCTTGTGGTCTATTATTCAATGCCAATGCAATTTGACCTATCTGATTCTCTATATTTTTTATAGCAATAGCTTGATTCTTCATAGCCAAATCATTGCTAGTTATGTACCTTGCCCATGATTCCTCCCCATCGGATTTCCTGTCCTGCTGTTGAATCTGTTGTGGATGACTATGAAAACCAGGGGGATATGATGGTCGTGGAGCTTGAGTTTGCTGATTATTACTCCATGAGAGGTTTGGGTGGTTCCTATTCCCCTGGTTGTAGGTGTTTTGGTAGGTATTTTACGGAATTCTGTTGTAGTTGCCTATGAACTGAACGGATGCTAGATTTATTGCACACTGCTCTGTCGGATGATCACCCGCACACAATTCATATACTACCATCACCTGCTGAACTTGTTGAGCTTGAGCCCCTGCTATCGTATTCACCCTCTCATTCATCGTATCAAACTTCATGGATAGTGCAGAAAGAGTTGCTTGTATAGCTGTTACTCCATCTAATTCCAAGATCCCAGCCGCCTTTTCCTGTGTCATTCTTGCTGTGGGCCACTGGTAGTTATTTACCGACATTGTTTCTATCAAATTATAGGCTTCCTCGTAACTCTTTGCCATGAATACACTTGCCTGATCTTTGCATCAATCTTTGGTTACGACATTTCCATGTAGCTTGATTATAGAAGGTGTTCAATTATAACCACTTGGGCAATCCATGATGTGGGCATTTTCGAGTAATTCCTTGTATCTCTCCATTACCTCATATAGTGACTCTCCATTCTCTTTTGCTCAAACATTGTGATGTCATTCCTCATTTTCGCAGTCTTCGCTGGTGGGAAAAATTTGGCAAGAAATTTTTGAGCCAAATCCTCCCACATAGTGATCGAACCCGGCGGTAAGGAATGTAACCAACTCTTCGCCTTGTCCCGTAAAGTGAATGAGAACAAGCGAAGTCTCACTGCCTCATCCGACACCCCATTATACTTGAACGTGTCGCACATCTTCAGAAAACTGATCAAATGCTCATTCGGATCGTCGTTTGCCATTCCCCCAAACTGACATGAGTTCTGCATCATCTGAATGGTCCCAGACTTTATTTCAAAAGTGTTCGCGGCTATTGCAGGCCTAGTAATGCTCGACTGTAGATCAGTCACCCTAGGTGTGGCAAAATCCCTCAACGCTTTTTGGTCTTCGGCAGCCATCGTTTCTTCCTTATCGGAATTTTCAAACTCGTTCCTCGTTTCCTCAATCCACTTACTCAACTTTTGAAATCGTCTGTCAATGTTGTTCTCAAAAGGTAGCAAGTCTGGATGTTTAGATCGTGTTTTCATAAACCAATGTCGAAAACCTGAAATAGAGAAAACAAAAACAAAAATGTTTAAGTAAAACTGGACTAATTAAACTGATATTGTAAACACAAATATTAAAATCTCGGCTTAATTGTCCCCGGCAACGGCGCCAAAAACTTGTTGGGTAAAATCAATACGCTTAAAAACACGCAAGTGCACGTGGTCAACAAGTAATGTAGTAGTGAGTAAAGTATCGTTCCCACGAGAACAAAATATCAAGAATCTTAACTTCACAATTATCTATTTTGTATTAACCCTAATTTTATTAAACTAATCAATTCGATGGTTTTTAAAATAAATAAAAGAGACTAAATTAATAAATAATTAAACTATCACAAAACAATCACCAATAACGAAAATCAAGATTTCAAATAATTAATGGAGAATTAGACTTATGATTTCACCACGAACTTCACTCGATTTTCAAACCTTTATTCCAACTCAATTCAATATCCCAGTTTATTAATCAAGAACACGAACGTAGTAAGTGCCACCTCTCGATGCACTAATACCATATTAACATCAATCCACAATAAAGATAGAAATCCGTTAAACACCTAAATTAACCAATTCACTATATCTCTATGTGAACTGCAATCAAAAAGGTTGAAGTTTAAGCTCTCTATATGATTACATGCGATGTCAAGCGTATCTCTACCTTAACAATAATCACAAATCTGCTATCAACAAAATTCATGACACATGCTATATTAACAAGGTCTAGATTCGAATCTCCTCTCTCAATTCCTTTCAAATCCACAAAGAACTGTTGATCAGGCAATTCATAAATTCACGCACAAATTAACATAGATAAACTAAAAATATCTTATTGAATTGAAAATCAAAGTTATAGAATCATCGTTACGCCCAAAGATCCATCACAAGTCTAATCCTTGAATTAAAAATTGAATAATTTGTTGAAAACATCATCCCAATTACAAATAGATGAAAGAAAAGAGGAATTATGGAAAACCACTTCACGTAGCTTCGATTTGCAACCATCGTGATAATCTCCAAAAATTACTCCTCCAACGTTCGCTCTTCAATCCTTGAAATCGCTCTTGAATTCTTGCCTTTGTGTTATACGATTGTTGTTTTTCTCCGTAATAGCCAACTCTGCTCTCTTCTGGACGAATTCTTCTTTTATTAGAGACCAAACGCACCAGCCAAGCCCAACAAACCGAGCCCCAATAGAAGTCGAAACAAAACAGGAAAGTTCAGAAGCAGGACCCCACTTCGGTAAGTACAACTACAAATAGGCCGCCCGTGGCGTATGACTTCAAAATTTCTAAGTTCCAACTTTTTTCCACTTTTGCTCCACAAAAAACCACCTTTGCTCACCAATTGCATCCATGACCACCCTACACATAAAATATCATGAAACAAGTAAAAACGAACACAAATCATGAAAATAACTACGAATTTAAACTTGAAATGAATATCGATTCGTGTATATAAAATCCACTTATCAGGTCTCGATCAGAAACTATGGATACTGGCATACCATGAAGTCTTATAATCTCGTTTATGTACATACGAGCAAGACGTTCAAGTGTATAAGTTTCTCGTATCGGTAAGAAATGAGCAGACTTGGTCAATCTATCAACAATGACCCAAATCGCATCTATGCCTTGAGAAACTTTGGGCAGACCGGTAACAAAATCTATGGTAATGTGCTCCCACTTCCATTCTGGAATTTCAAGTGGTTGCAATGGACCTTTTGATACTTGATGCTCCGCCTTGACTCGTTAACAAGTTAGACACCTTGAGATAAACAACGCTATCTCTCTCTTCATATTGCTCCACCAAAATGTATGACGAAGATCACGAAATATTTTGGTACTCCCAAGATGGATTGTAAATAGTGTGTTGTGCGCCTCCATCATGATTTTATACTTTAAATCAGGGTCGTTAGGAACACAAAGTCTGGAGTTGACTCAAAGTATTCCTTCTTCATCGATTCTTGCTTCCGGTATAGCACCTTCTTGCACTTTCTACTCGTATATTCGCCATCATCACATGGGTCCTTGGAATCTTTAACTCTATCTCCATCATTTGCAAGTCACACAAAATGGGCTTTTGTGTTGTGAATATTGTACTCGTACCCGCATATGATCTTCTACTCAATACGTTAGCTACCACGTTCGCTTTTCCAGGATGTTATTGGATGGTATGATCAAAATCTTTCAACAGTTCCAGCCAACGTCGTTGTTGCATGTTGAGTTCCTTTTGAGTGAAGAAATATTTGAGGCTTTTATGATCCGTAAAGATCTCCACTTTCTCTCCATACAAGTAATGCCTCTAAATTTTAAGTGCGAAGACAACAGCTTCCAACTCTAGATCATGAGTAGGATAATTCCTCTCATATTCTTTGAGTTGTCTTGAGGCATAGGCTATGACTTTCCCATGTTGCATATGAGAACACATCCTAACCCTTTGCCCGAAGCATCACTGTAGATGACAAATCCCTCCGAACCAGATGGTATTGTCAAAACAGGTGCTGAAATGAGTCTCCTTTTGAGTTCTAGAAAACTCTTCTCACAATCCTAGCTCTAACCGAACTTTGTATCTTTCAGAGTCAGCTGAGTTAATGGAGTAGCGATTCGAGAAAATCCTTCCACGAATCTCCGATAATAACCAGCTAAACCGAGAAAGCTACGTGCTTGATTCTTCGATTTGGGTTGCTCCCACTTTGAATAGCTTCAATCTTTTGGATTGGGTCAATCGGATATTCCATGACTTGATACTACGTGCCCAAGGAATGCTACTTCCTCGCCGTAACTCGCATTTCTTTAACTTGGCATAAAGCTTATATTCACGAAGCTTTTTGGAGTATCGACCTCAAGTGTTGCTCATGATCTTCACGGCTTTTTGGAATAAATAAGGATGTCATCAATAAAGACGACCACAAAGTGATCCAAATATTCCTTGAATACCCTGTTCATCATATCCATGAAGGCGGCGGGAGCATTAGTCAATCCAAAAGACATGACTAAGAATTCATAATGCCCGTCTCGAGTTACGAAGGCGGTCTTTGGAATATCCTCGCTTTTAACCTTGAAATGATGATATCCGAACAAAGATCGATCTTTGAAAAAATTGTGCTCCTTGTATGGCGATCAAGCAGTTCATCAATACGTGGCAATTGGTACCTATTTTTGATGGTGACATGATTCAACTCCCGATAATAAATACAAAGTCGCATACTCCCATCTTTCTTCTTCACGAATAGAACAGGTGCACCCCAAGGAGACGTCTTAGGACGAATGAAACCAATGTCTAACAATTCCTGCAATTGGGTCTTTAACTCCTGAACTTGATAGAGCCATTCGATATGGGGCTTTGGAAATGGGTTTTGTCTTACGGGTTCAAGGTCGATACAAAATTCAACTTCACGCCCGGGGGTAGGCCGGGAAGTTCTTCGAGAATACGTCGGGAAATTTATTAACAATAGAAATATCATTCAAATCTGACGTATTTTTTTTAAATCCGTGACATGAGCTAAGAAAGCTTGACATCCATTTTTCAATAAACGAATAACTTTATGGCTTGAGATGACCGTGATTGATTTTAATGGTTTGGTTGCTTGAATTCGCATAATAGGTTTACTAGGAATATGAAAGCTAACAACCTTACGAAAACAATCAATCCTTAGAATCACATCAAATGCAAGTATTTTTAAAGAGATAAGATCGACGGAATAACGTATGCGGTTCTGATTTTGAATCAAACAAGACTTATAAGCGATGGATGTAATGAAGGTTTCTCCTAATGGAGTTTCAATAGATAAGTCAAAGTCTAATTTCTCTGGAGTCAAATTTAAACGTTGAGCGCAAGTAGGAGAAATAAAAGAATGGGTAGAAGCGGTATCAAATAAGGTATAGACTTCACTAGAGTTTATGATAAGCTTACCCGTGATAACCTCGTTCGGGTTCCTTGCTTTTGGGAGGTCACAACAAACGCTCTCCCTTGCACTCTACCGCTTTGACTTTTCTCGGGCTGCCTTTTGTGCCTCCATCCTAGGCTGAATTTGTCTTTGGTGAACGACAAAATCGAGCTAAGTGACCTTCTCTTCCATTAATTATAACATGCTTTGACTCGGATCGCACGCTTTAGGCCGATGTGTCCCTCCCCTCCGCATTTGAAGCATATGATAGGTGGTCGTTCTCATTCCTTAACAACGGGTTCTGGTGTTAACGTCTTTCCATCATTGTTGAATCTCCTTTTCTTGAAATGTCCATTTTTATTGTCTTGGCTATGATTACCACCGAAGTAGTTACCATTTCTGGCATGTTGATTCCCTCCACGTTTGTTGTCACCGCTTCGATGACTGTTACCACTGGTATTTTCATTCTGTCGGCTGCTTTTTCTTGGTTGCGTTGACTCGTTATCGCGCTCCAACAACTGAGCCCTATTTACAACATTTGAATACAAACACAGTTTATGAGAAATAAGGTATTTTCGTATCTCCGATTTCAAACCTCTTAAAAACATTCGGGTCATTCGCTCCTCATTATCAACTAAATGGGATGTAAACCGGGATAACTCCGCAAATTTAGCCTCGTATTACTACACGGTCATATTGTTTTGTTCCAACTTGATAAACTACACCTCCTTCATGTGACGAATACTTTCGGGAAAGTACTTGTCATTGAATAGCTCTTGGAACTTCTCCCAAGACATCTTGAGTGCGTCAGGCTGGGTACGTTTTACAGATTCCCACCATTAATCTGCCTCTTCACGCATCATAAAGGTGGCGAAGGGAACCCTTTGTTCCTCGGAGCATCCCAAGACATCAAATATCTTGGTTATCTGCTTTATCCATGCTTTCGCCTTAAGTGGTTTTGGCTCTCCAATAAACTCTGGTGGTCCCAGCTCCTTGAACTATTTGGCGGTGACCGTCCGAGAGTTGCCAGTGTTTCCACCTGCATTTTGGATAGGATCCCCTCTCGCCTGATGTTGCATGAATTGCATGAAGCCTCGAAATATTCCATCATTCATCATTTGGTCAGTGTTGTTGTTTGCATGAGGATTGCCGCCTTCCTGATGCACATTGTCATGGTTATTGATCTGTGGAGACTCAATGGTCTCCTGTGCTCCATTGATGTTCTCAACATTCTCGGATGCCATTTTCAAATACTGCCACAAAACAAAGGTTAATTGACATGAAACATATTATCCCTACACTCCCCTCCTAGTTCTAGTTATACCAAATAAACTTAGGTAGGTCATAGTAGCGAAGGAATTCCCCGTCTCTCCCCTCCTAGTTCTAGTCTCACATCTTAGCCAGGGATCATATCCCTAAGATTTAATACCAACTGTGACGCCCCCAAAATAGGTATACATCACCTATTCTGAGTCGTCAAATACATGGTACAGAATACAAATACCACTTAATTATACAACTGTCGTGTAAAGTACGACAAAACATAAGCTGTGAGTTTTAATACAAATATTGTAGTCTAGACAATAATCAAACTCAAATTCAATATTATTACATTTATTTTCCACTATTTCACTGAATAGTGAGGACTACTAATGCTATCATCTGGTTCGTCACTCCGTTCCCCGACTAGTCCCTGCTACATTCTCATTTCCTGAAGAGAACAATAAAAGTAAAAGGGTGAGCTCAACTAGCCTAGTAGGAAATATTATGACTAAGATAATGCAGAATATATTATCGTTAGCCTTCAACAGTGTTAAACTGATACAATATAACAACCATCAAGTTTAACTGCAGCGGAACAAGCAATCCATTAAAAGAGTCAAGTAGAGAATAAAATCTACTATCTTTTATGATTTAAAAGGTTTTTCATCACTTTTATCATTGGGACTCAGCTTAATAAATAATCCACATCATCGAATCACCCCCTTACTTTTCTGCCAAGGATATTCTTTAGTATCACGACCATAATTATCCATGCACTATGGGCCAAGAATATTTGTGTATTCAATAATGGTCATGATCATGCCAACAACTGTCCATCAATGCTCTACGGGCCAATGAGGACTTTTTCCACATCATTTGTAACATTACGGTCATGATTACACCGAATAATCTTTGGTCATAATCATACTAAGTCCATCTATGCACTATAGGCCACATATGACTTTTAACAAAATATAAATATGAGGATGATGACAATGATATAAGAATTCAATAAAACAAGTTCAAGAATTATTTTATCCAGGAACTAATAACGTCCAAATTGTCAACATGATACTGCTTTGTAGAGTAAAATTCAAGAATGCTCAGAAGAATATTTCCATGAAAAGATACTGGATGAAGCGCAAATATCAAGGATATTCCACTAATTTCATGGAGTATAGAAGTCAAAAGAAATCACCAGGCATGCGATAGATACCGCATGCATGCGAGGTTTATTCCAATGAATAATAAATAACGGAATCGGTCCGGCGTAGAATTGCATGAGACGGATATTCCAATAGAATAATAAAAACGGAAATCAGTCCCACAGTAAAAGCGTCTGCATAATATATTCCAATGTAATAATAAAGACGAAATCGTCCCGCGAGAACGCATGAGATAGGATATTTCAACGAAATAATAAAGATGGAATCGGTCCCATGTAAAATGCACGATGGGATATTCCAACATAATAATAAAAAGACGGAACCCGTGTGCGGCGTAGAAACGCATGCATGTGATGTTCCAACGAATGATAAAGAATGGAACAACGTAAGAATTTCACCAAGTATAGAGTAGCAGCATGGCGTATATAGGTTATTCCAATGTAATAATAAAGAATGGAATAACAAAAGTTCTCTTCATAGATAAGAAAGAAATAATACTCCCTACCTTAGAAAAAGCGGATAATCTTTGGAATAGTGAGGTAAGAAACTTCTTCTTCTTCTTTCTATAATTTCTCTCTATAATAATCGCTCTAAAGCTTTTGTGAATTGGTGAGAAATGAAGGAAGAATGAGCTTCTATTTATAGAAAAATATAGTTTCGATAATTGCACGTTTTGGGGCTCGAAAAATTTCAGTATAATACCTCCAACTTTTCCTTTATTTTTAATTTAGTCATGGAAGTATTATCAAACTTGCACCACCTCCCCTAATAGTAAATAATGTGATTCAATAGTAAATTATGTGAATCAATAGTTCTAGACATGTGAAAAATGAATTACAGTATAGTACCTCCATCTATAACTCCATTTTTAACTTAGTCATGCAAGTATTATCAATCTTGCACCAACTCCCCTAATAGTAACAAGAATGTGAAACAATAGTATACACATGTGAAGAAATAGTTATAATCATGTGAAATAATAGCAATCAATTGCTCATTTATCTGGTTAAATACCCGATTGCTTAATATAACCTCCAGACATCAATTATTATCGAAATAATTGTCGATTTTCACTAACACAAATAATTCTAACTCAATGAAACCATTTTTATCAAAAATATAAATTTTGAAATTTTGAAGTTTGACTTTTCCCGAAAAAGTCAACTGTTGACTTTTTGACCAAATAGTGAATTTCGGAAAATTTTGTGTTTATAGACTATTTTTACTAATTTCATCGTTTCGGACTCAAATATCACGTACGCGTCTCGAAATTCAACTCCAAACACAACTTTAATTTTAATAACATTCATCATTAATATTATAACTCACAATATTTATCAACCGTGTCGTTCCCGGAAAGAGGGGATTTCCATAAGGATTTCTCCTATTGGCGCATGATTAGGTGACCAAACCTCTCCTTGATGTAACTTCTAGACATTGTAAATATTGTAATTTAATAATATGAATAACTTTGTCGTCTCAATTATTGATTTAATAAAATAACATACTATCGCGGATGATCTTGTAATGATAATCAAATCAATAATATGAGAGATATGATCGCAAAGAATTACTTGTAGTAATAATTGAGTATAACCGAGAGACTTCTCACATAAGCATCAATAATCAATACCGGTAGTGCTACTACGTAATCACGCCAGACATCAGATTTTATTTTACCAAGTAATTCAATTAAATTAAAACTTCTGCCGTTATTTTCATAAAAGTATTTTTGTCGTTTTCTCGATTCGACAATAATTCCGTTAATGGGGGTCCACCAATGATTGTGTCGTTGTATTTAATATTCCCTCATTAAAATGAATATTCCCCACCAATCGAATATTATATAACAACTTGCGTACTTTGTAAAATTTGTAAATATTACCCACAACTATAACATTATATCAAATCTACACCATAATATTAAAAAATATATTTCGAGAAAATTTAATCTTTATTCAAAAAGTTGGGGTCTTAAAATTTCACTACGTACGAATTACAACAATCATTATAGATGTGAATAACTATCAATAATTATTGACTAACATGCTTGAAAAATAGTAACTCAAGTTGAGTTAGGAAACTTGCCTTTCGCGTTGATTATTGCTATACAATATAATTAACTGCGTTCGTAAGACCTATAATCAATAATGTCGGTCTCACAATTAGCAAAATATTTCATAAAATGTAACACTGTAATTCACAGTCAATCTTCTCCTATACACATTACCATATAGCCACACCAGTGTTTATAACCTATATAAATATGTATCAAGTCTAACTAGTTCAGTCTGGTTGGACTTTGGTCCATTCTCGGTATTCTGGTCACCCTATCAAACAATTAACACAATTATTGTCAATTAAGTTCAGTTTCTAAGCTTCAATATTAATTTAGATAGGTCAATTATCATTAATAATATTTTTCGGAAGCTTTTAATAATATTTAAACAATTATTATAATTTATAATAATTTTTCAAACACTTAAATCATTTTTAAATGATTTAATTATCAAATAATCTTATCATTATTAATATTTAATAATATAAAAATGTTAATAACATACTTGTCAAAATATTAGAGTTATTTTTAATAACTTAAAATATTTTTAAATCATCAATATTCTACTTTAATGATTTTTAAATTAATTAAAATCATTTTTAAATCATCACCATTACTATTTAAATATTAATAAAATTATTATCCAAATATTAAAAGTCATTAATTATAACTTAAAATTTTTGTAAATAATTTTTTCATATTTAAATGATTTTTAAATCAATAAAATCATTTTTAATTCATTTATTTAATATAATAATTAAATAAATATAATATCATTAATATTAATTTATTAATGAGAATTCTCCAAAATATTGAAAATTATATTTTATAATTCAAAATATTTTCTAATACTTTATTCTTATTTAAAATGATTTTAAATCAATAAAATAATTTTATCTTATTTATTTAATTTAATAATTAAATAAATCTAATATCATTAATATTAATTTATTAATGAAAATTCTCCAAAAATATTAAAAGTTACACTTTATAACTCAAAGTATTTTTAAATACATTATTCTTATTTAAAATAATTTTCATAATATTAAATCATTTTTCTATAATTTATTTAATAAACTAATTAAATAAATTAAATATCATTAATATCCAAATAATTATAATTATTAATGAAAAATGTCCCAAATAATTAAAAGTTATTTTTCAAAATTTAAAATGATTTTTAAGACCATTTTTAGTAATTTTTATAATTTATTTCTATTTTTAAATAATTTTAGGAATATTTAGAAAATAAAATTATTAAAAACCGTCGCTGTAGCCCTTTAGCGACACTAAGCTTCGTTGTTGGTGTTCTTGACCTCAAGAACACTGACAGACCAACTTTCATGGGTCTCGGTTTGACCAACTGTAATATTCAATATAATCCTGTTCTGAGCTAACTTAGGCTTTAATCTTGTAGTTAACATGTAATACTACCATTATCAATCCTCATCTTGCCCAAAACAATTCACAACAAAGAGATCTAGCCTCTTGAACATATTGTCAGACCATGCTGGGGTTTTCTGGTTAACCCAAAAACCCAAGGCAGTTCGAGTGTCTCATTTCGAGCTTAATTCTCTAAGTGTTCTGGTCATTAGTTTGGTGATCTCTTGGTTCATTCTCGTAGTATACATGACAAGCAACAAGTACATAATCAACAAATTAGTCTAACAACAACATCATCACGATTTATAAGCCGGTCAACGGTTGTCAGAAAGCTTGTTCTTATTTTTTTCTAGGTTTTCCAGAAATGTAAAATCAGTCCGGGTCACCTAGTTTGACCTCTTACCCTGATCAATCTGCTGATTATATAAACTATCTAAAGCCATACATGTAAGGTAAATATGTCAGGCTACAAGCTCGTTATAAAACCACCATCAAAACGAATAACATATGTCAGATCTGAGCCGTTCAAAATGCTGTCAGACGCTGATCTTACACTTTCTGGGTTACCCAGAAAGTTCATGGTCATGCCCGGTCAACGGGTTTTGACCATGAATAACTTCAAATCTAGACATGTAATGGTTGTGATTTCTTTTGCAGAATAAAGACCTCATACCCAGCTATAGAAAACAACTTTACAACAACAAAAATCATAAACATACATGGATCTATGGCTCCTAACATTAGCTTGTCAGACCACAAATTGTGTTCTTGACAGTTTTAGAAAAACTCAATTTTAAAGCATTTTGATGCCATGGATCTATGTTATATCAACATAGATCATCATTAAACATCATCTAGCAAAGATCTAAACACATAAACACGAACTTTTTCTTAGCATACAAGATCAAAATGGTTTTAGGGGTTATACCTTTTAGCTTTCCAATCCTTAATCTATACTCTACAAACTGATCTTTGTGTTTCTAAGGTTTATTTGGTGACTGATCCACTCAAGGAATTCGGAGGTTTGGTATAGAGAGAGTTGTTGAGAGTTGGGTAGAAATTTTGTAATTTTTGTGAACTTTCTCTCTCCAAATCTATTTATATTACTTTGATATGTTGCTATGGCTGAGATTTTTGGATGATTGGCTGCAGATTTGGGTCACCAAGTCAATGTAGTGGTTGAACCACTAAAGTTTCTAGCAATAATACAAGTTAGCTAATTAAAGAATATAAAAAGGGCATTTTGGTCATTGACAAAATAATTTTAAGGGAAATCTTGATAATGTCCATACCCTTAGGGTTTAACCCTAAGGTTCTAACCCTTAGGTTTTACATTATTATTTTCCATAATTTCTAATTAGGATTTTAATTAGAAAAATTAATAATTAACAATTCTAAATTATAATTAGGGTTTGTAAAATAGAAATTTAGATACTAAAATATAATTAGGGTTTTCTAATCATATTTTAAGTTTAATAAACACATTAAGCTTACTAATTAGGATTAGGGTTTCCTAATTAGGGTTTTAGGATTTTTGAATTTAAAATTAGGGTTTCCCAACTTTCGATTAGGGTTTCTAACGGCACATTAGGGTTTCTAATCCTGAGATTAGGGTTTCTAATCTCTTATTAGGGTTTATTAATTTTAAACCTTATCCGATCTATCATTGATCAAAAATTCTATACGGTACGAACGCATACATATTAATATAATTATTTTAATTATATTTCTTATCGAATCCCTATCCGTAACTAGGGTTAGGGTTTCTAAACTTGTTAAGCACAACTTTAATCCAAATTTTATTAGTCAATACACAAATTGACCTTCTCGATACACGTATCACAGATACTTGTCACAAAAATTATAATCAATATTAACATTAATAAAAAAAAAATCTATTCGTAAAATTAGATTATTCAAAATCTCGGGTAATCACAAGTTTAACGGTAAACTTTCGCCGTTATTTTTATAAAAAGATACTTATGTTATTTTCTAACTACGACAATACTTCCGTTGTGGGGTCCACCAATGATTGTGCCATCGTACGAATATTCTCTGTTAAAACGAATATTCCCCGACCAATCGAATATTATATAACCACTTGCTTACTTTTCAAAATTTGAAAATATTACCCACAACGATAACATTATATCAAATCCACACCATAATATTCAAAAATATATTTCGAGAAAATTATTCTCTATTCATAAAAGTTGGGGTTTTATAACCTCCCATTCTTATGAAATTTCTTCCTCGAAATTAGGGTGCGTACCTGGTATGTCGAAGAGGTGAGGATACCTTGATTTCATTTCAGATTCTAACTCCCAGGTCATTTTCTCAACATCGTGGTTTCTCCACAAAACTTTGACTTGAGGTATAACTTTAGAGCGTAGAATATGATCCTTCTTATCCAAGATTTTAACAGGTAACTCTTCATACGTTAAATCTTCCTCTATCTCGTCTCAGTTTCTAATTCAATGATGTGGTTCTAGTCTTTCACATATTTACGTAACATAGATATGTGAAAAACGCGTTATGAACACGAGACATACTTAGCGGTAAAGCGACTCTATAGCCAGGCCAGCGGTTCCTACTCGATCGAGGATTATAAATGGGCCAATTAATCGAGGATTGAGCTTTCCTCTCTTTCCAAATCTCGTAACTCCTTTCCATGGAGCAACACGTAACAACACATGATCTCCAATATTGAATTCCACGTCCTTTCGATGAAGATCAGCATAACTCTTTTTTGTCGATCTTGTGAGGTTTTTATACGTTGTTTGATCGTTTGAATCTTTCTACCGTAGTCATATGTACCAAATTCGGTCCCAACAATGTTGCTTGACCACCTCATCCCAAAGATACTTGCGAAATCAACACTTTCTTGCATACAACGCCTCGAATGGAGCCATGCCAATACTTGCTTTGATAACTGTTGTTGTAGAAAAAAACTCCACCAATGGTAAGAACTTGTCCCAACTTCCTTGAAGTCAATGACACGAGTCTTAATAGATCTTGAAGAGTTTGAATAGTCCTCTCTGACCGCCCATCCGTCTCGAGGATGATATCTGCCGAGAAACTAATTAAATGCGTCGCTGCTATAGCTTTCTGCAAACTAACCCAAAATCGTGAAGTGAATCTTGGGTCTCGATCAGAAACTATGGATACTGGCATACCATACAATTTTACAATCTCATTTATGTATATACGAGCAAGACGTTCAAGTGCATAAGTTTCTCGTATAGGTAAGAAATGAGCCGACTTGGTCAATCTATCAACAATGACCCAAATCGCATATATACCTTGAGAAACCCTGGGAAGACCGGTAACAAAATTTATGGGAATGTGCTCCTACTTCCATTCTAGAATTTCAAGTGGTTGCAATGGACCTTTTGGTACTTGATGCTCCGCCTTGACTCGTTGACAAGTTAGACACCTTGAGATAAACCTCGCTATCTCTCTCTTCATATTGCTCCACCAAAATGTATGTCGAAGATCACGATACATTTTGGTACTCCCATGATGGATTGTAAATGGTGTGTTGTGCGCCTCCATCATGATTTTATACTTTAAGTCAGAATCGTTAGGAACACAAAGTCTAGAGTTGACTCGAAGTATTGCTTCTTCATCGATTCTTGCTTCCGAAATAGCACCTTCTTGCACTTTCTTCCTCATACGTGTCAGCTCCAGGTCTGTAGCTTGAGCAACTTTAACTTTATCGATTAAAGTTGGTTCTACTCGTATATTCGCCATCATCACATGGGTCCTTGGAGTTTTTAACTCTATCTCCATCCTTTGTAAGCCATATAAAATGGGCCTTTGCGTTGATAATAATTCACTCATACCCGCATATGATCTTCTACTCAATGCATCAGCTACTACATTTGCTTTTCCAGGATGGTATTGAATGGTATGATCGTAATCTTTCAATAGCTCAAGCATCGTCGTTGTCGCATGTTGAGTTCCTTTTGAGTGAAGAAATATTTGAGGCTTTTATGATCCATATAGATCTCCACCTTCTCTCCATACAGGTAATGCCTCCAAATCTTAAGCACAAAAACGAAAGCTGCCAACTCTAGATTATGAGTAGGATAATTCCTCTCATATTCTTTGAGTTGTCATGAGGCATAGGCTATGACTTTCCCATGTTGCATGAGAACACATTCTAAGCCTTTGCCTGAAGCATCACTATAGATGACAAATTCCTCCGAGCCAGATGGTATTGTCAGAACAGGTGCTGAAATAAGCCTCCTCTTGAGTTCTTGAAAAATCTTCTCACATTCCTCGCTCCAACCGAATTTTATATCTTTTCGAGTCAGTTGAGTTAATGAAGTAGTGATTCGAGAAAACCCTTCTACGAATCACTGATAATAACCAGCTAAGCTGAGAAAGCTACGTACTTCAGTCACTGACTTAGGTTGCTCCCAGCTTTGAATTGTTTCAATCTTTGTCGGGTCAACAGATATTCCATGATTTGATATCACGTGCCCAAGGAATGCTACTTCCTCAAGCCAGAACTCGCATTTCTTCAACTTGGCATATAACTTATTTTCACGAAGCTTTTGGAGTATCAGCCTCAAGTGTTGCTCATGATCTTCACGACTTTTGGAGTAAATGAGGATGTCATCAATAAAGATGACCACAAAGTGATCCAAATATTCCTTGAATACTCGGTTCATCATATCCATGAAGGCAGTAGGAGCATTAGTCAATCCAAAAGACATGACTAGGAATTCGTAATGCATGTACCTAGTTTTGAAAGCAGTCTTTGGAATGTCATCAGTTTTAATCTTCAACTGATGATATCCGGAACGAAGATTAATCTTTGAAAAGAATTTGGCTCCTTACAACTGGTCAAACGGGTCACCAATGCGAGGCAACGGGAACCTATTTTTGATGGTGACATAATTCAACTCCCGATAATCAATACATAGTCGCATACTTCCATCTTTCTTCTTCACGAATAGAACAGAAGCACCCCAAGGAAATGTACTAGGACGAATGAAACCGATGTCTAACAATTCCTGTAGTTGGGTTTTTAACTCCTGAAGTTCAATAGGAGCCATTCGATATGGGGCTTTGGAAATGGGTTTTGTATCGGGTTCAAGGTCGATACCAAACTCGATTTCACGCTTTGGGGGTAGGCCAGGAAGTTTATTCGGGGAATACGTCAGGGAATTTATTAACAATAGAAATATCATTCAAATCTGGCGTATTTTTGTTTAAATCTATGACATGAGCTAAGAAAGATTGACATCCATTTTTCAATAAACGAATAGCTTTATGGCTTGAGATGACCGTGATTGATTTTAATGGTTTGGTCGCTTGAATTCGCATAATAGTTTGATTATGAATATGAAAGCTAACAACCTTACGAAAATAATCAATTTTAGCATGATGAGTAGTTAACCAATCAATCCCTAGAATCACGTCAAATGCAAGTATTTTTAAGGAGATAAGATTGACAGGTAACGTGTGGTTACCGATTTGAATCAAATAAGACTTATAAATAGTGGATGTAATGAAGGTTTCTCCCAACGGAGTTTCAACAGATAAGTTAAAGTCTAATTTCTCCGGAGTCAAATTTAAACGTTGAGCTCAAGTAGGAGAAATAAAAGAATTGGTAGAACCGGTATCAAATAAGGTATATACTTCGCTAGAGTTGATGATTAGCTTACCCGTGATGACCTCATTTGGGTTCCTTGCTTTCTGGGAGCTCACAACAAACGCTCTCCCTTGAACTACTGGTTTTGACTTGTCTAGGACAACATTTGGTGTCACCGTTCCAACTGGCCTTGGCTTCCAGGTACGATAAAATCTAGCTAGGCTACCTTCTCTTCCATAATTGTAACACGTTTTGAATCGCCATGCATACGCTTTGACCGATATGTCCCTCCCCTCGCATTTGAAGCATATGATAGGTGGTCGCTTCCTTCCTTAACCACGGTCTTGATCTTTGACGTCTTTCCATCATTGTTGAATCTCCTCTTATTGAAATTTCCATTCTTATTGTCTTGGCCATGATTACCACCGAAGTGGTTACCATTTCTGGCATGTTGATTCCCTCCACATTTGTTGTCACCGCTTTGATGACTGCTACCACTAGTATTATCATTTTGTCGGCTGCTTTCTCTTGGTTGAGTTGAATCGTTATTGCGCTCCAATAACTGAGCCCTATTTACAACATCTTAATACAAACATAGTTTATGAGAAATTAGATATTGATGTATCTCGGGTTTCAAACCTCTTAGAAACATCCACGTCATTCTCTCCTCATTGTCAACGAAGTGAGACGCAAACTGGGACAACTCGACAAACTTAGCTTCGTACTGCGACACGGTCATATTGTTCTGTTCCACTTGATGCACT
The DNA here is from genome assembly GCA_020205615.1 of Panax quinquefolius. NCBI lineage: Eukaryota > Viridiplantae > Streptophyta > Magnoliopsida > Apiales > Araliaceae > Panax > Panax quinquefolius. The sequence goes on along the minus strand of CM035160.1, from coordinate 129,348,294 downwards.
CTACCTCTTTCATGTGGCGAATACTTTCGGGAAAGTACTTGTCGTTGAATAGTTCTTGGAACTTCTCCCAAGACATCTTCAGTTCGACAGGTTGAGTATGCTTTATCAATTCCTACCAGTAATCTGCCTCTCCTCGCAACATAAAGGTGTCAAAGGGAACCTTTTGCTCCTCAAAGCATCCCAAGACATCAAATATCTTGGTGATCTGCTTTATCCAATAAACTTTGGTGGTCCCATCTCCTTGATTTGTTTAGCGGTGACTATCCGAGAGTTGCCAGTGTTTCCACCTGCATTTTGGATAGGAGTCTCTCTTGCCTGATGTTGTACGAATTGCAGAAAGCTCCTAAACATTCTGTCGTTCGCCATTTGGTCGGTGTTGTTGTTCACCTGAGGATTATTGCCTTCCTGATGCACATTATCCTGGGTGTTGATATGTGGTGACTCAACGGTCTCCTGTGCTCCATTGCTACTCTCAACATTCTCGGATGTCATTTTTAAATACTGCCACAAAACAAGGGTTAATTGACATGCCACATATTATCCCTATATTTTGATCGACCAATTAAATACCAAATAAACTTAGGTAGGTTATACTAGCGAAGGAATTCCCCGTCTCTCCCCTCCTAGTTCTTGTCTCACATCTCAACCAGGGATCATATCCCTAAGCTTTGATACCAACTGTGACGCCCCCAAAATAGGTATACATCACCCATCTTGAGTCGCCAAATACATGGTACAAAATTCAAATACAACTTAATTATACAACAGTCGTGTAAAATACGGCAAAACATAATCTAAGAGTTTTAATAAGAATATTGTCATCTAGACAATATCCACACTCAATGGAGTCCTCATTACATTTATTGTCACACTTTTTTATAGAATAGTGAGGACTACTAGAACAACCATCTGGACAGTCAATCCGTTTCCCGACTCGTCCCAGCTATATTCTCATTTCCTGAAGAGAACAGTGAAAGAAAGGGTGAGCTCAACTAGCCCAGTAAGAAATATTATGACTAAGATAATGCAAAATAATTTATCGTTTGCCTTCAACAGTGTTAAACTGATAAAATATAACAAACATCAAGTTTAACTGCATCGAAACAAGCAATCCATTAGAAGAGTCAAGTAGAGAATAAAATCTACTATCTTATATGATTTAAAAGGTTTTTCATCACTTTTATCGCTGAGACTCAGCTTAATAAATAAAGCACATCATCCCTGAACTACGGCCAAGGATATTCATTAGTATCACGATGGCACAATCATTGGTGGACCCCACTACGAAAGTATTGTCGTAGTTAGAAAACAACAGAATTATCTTTTTATAAAAATAATAGAGGAAGTTTTACCGTCAACTGTTGAAACACCCGGTGTAAAAAGTACAATGAATCTGGCGTGGTTGCATAAGAGCATACTGGTATTGATTATTGATGCTTACATGAGAAGTCGATCGGTTTTGTTCAATTATTCTACAATGAATTGTTGTATAGTGTTTTCAGATAGTAAATTTTTTTTTATATAAAATGAATAATTTTATAAAGTTATTTGTTTTATTAGATTTTAAATAAAATATATTATATTTTATTATGCATAGTGTTTGTATAAGTATGCATGCATAGTGTTTGCATAGTAAAATCTTTTTATATAAAATGTAATACTTTTATAAAGTTATTTGTTTTATTAGATTTTAAATAGAATATATTATATTTTATTATGCATAGTGTTTTGCATAGTGCTTCGCATAGTGTTTTCAGATAGTAAAATCTTTTTATATACAATATAATACTTTTTATAAATTTTATTTTATTTGATTATAAATAGAATATATTATATTTTATCGCATAGTACAACATAGTATCCTTTCCATTCTCCTATAAATAGGATACTTAGTTAGAATTAAAATCACACCGTAAGTTCGAGAATTCTTCTTCTATAATCTTGGCGTATTTCTTTAGAGTTTAAGAAAGTCGTGAGCGTGAAAATAGTGCAAGTTTTCTTCAAGTATATCCTCACCCTACCATCCGTAATACTCTTCTTTTTAAGGTAAGGGATATTATTATTATAGTAAGGGTATTATTCTTTCAGTATTCATGAAGATAGTTATTTTCTTTCAATACTGTAAGGGTTGTTATTTCATACTTTATTATTATGTTGAATAACTTTTGTCAATGCGATACCGCATACACGGTGAAATTCTTACATTATTCCATTCTTTATTATTCTGTTGGAATATCCCATGCATGCGGATTATGCATGACTTCGGTTTCATTATTTATTATTTTGTTGGAATATACTCGCATGCATGCAGATTTATGCATGACACAGTTCCATTATTTATTATTACATTTGGAATAACTTTGTCTACGTGCGCCTATCGCATGCCTAGTGAATTCTTCTGTTATTCCAATCTTTATTATTCTGTTGGGAATAACCTGTCTGTGCGGTCTATCGCATGCCTGGTGAATTCTTTTGTTATTCCATTCTTTATTAAATTGTGGAATCGATCTGTCTACGTGGATTACCGCATGGCGGATGAAAATCCATTTACAGTTTTGTATATTCTATTATACTCGTATGAGATATCATTTCTTTTGTACTCGTCATGAAATATCATTTTATTTGGTATTTTATTTACGAGTTACTATTCACCCGATTATTATTCACTCTAGTATTATTCACTTGGGTATTCGAGGCACTTTTCGTGTCGGAGTACTATTCACGAGTTACTATTCACCCAAATTATTATTCACCCGAATATTATTCACTCGGGTATTTGGGATACTTTTCATGTCGGGGTACTATTCACGAGGTACTATTCCTGAAGTACTATTCACGGGATACCATTTAACCGAAAAAAATATATTTCTTTTCTGTCCAAATTATTTTTGGTACATGAATATTATTCTTGAATTTTACTCCATAAAGCAGTATCATGTTGACAATTTGAATGTTATTGAGTTCAGGATAAGTTAACTGATAAATCTTTAAAATTTATTCTTGAACTTGTTTTATTGAATAGTCATCATCTTTATGCTTATATTTTGTTGAAAGTCATCTGTGGCCTGTAGGGCATAGATGGACTTGGTATGATTATGACCAGGGATTATTCGGTATAATAATGACCGTAATGTTACAAATGATGTGGAAAAAGTCCTCATTGGCCCATAGTGCATTGATGGACAGTTTTTGGTATAATTATGGCTATGGATTCTCTTCGGCCAAGGGTGCAAAGATGAATTATTTTATGGCATGATCAGAACCATTGATGAAAACACGATTATCTTTGGCCCGTAGTGCATGGATAATTTGTGGTCGTGATACTAATGAATATCCTTGGCCTGTTGTGCAGGGATGATTCGATGATGTGGATTAATTATTGAGCTAAGTCTCACCGATGAAATATTAATTCATGGATGTGATAATAATGAATATCCTTGGCCGTAGTGCATGAATAATTCATGGATGTGATACTAACGAATATCATTGGCCGTAGTGCATGAATAATTCAATGATGTGGATTAATTATTGAGCTGAGTCTCAGTGATGAAATATTAATTCATGGATGTGATAATAATGAATATCCTTGGCTGTAGTGCATGGATAATTCATGGATGTGATACTAACGAATATCCTTGGCCGTAGTGCATGGATAATTCGGTGATGTGGATTATTTATTAAGCTAAGTCTCAGCGATAAAATATTGGCTATACACTTTTAATTCGTAGAAGATAGTAGATATCATGCTCTACTTGACTCTTCTAAAATACAGTTGTATGTCTTTGGCTTGTAGTGCAAAGATGAATTGTTAATGAATATCTTTGGCCGTAGTGCAAAGATGAATTTATTAGTATGATTATGAGTAGGAATTGTGATTTGGTATAACCATGACTTTTGATGTTTCAGGTGAAGATATGTGATGAAAATTATCTTCGTCCTGGGTGCGAAGAAGAATTTAGAATCACAATTATGATTACGAGTTATTCATATGATTGTGGACAGGAATTGTTGATTGATGTTACAGGGATAAAACATTATTGGTGGACTTTTAACATAGAGAAGATAATAGATCCGATGGTCTATTCGACTCTTCTAATGGATTGCTCGTTTCACGCAACTATGGTTGAAACGTTTTATCATCTACCATATGTTCTAAATCTCTGATTTATTATTGATGAAGGCTATTGATGATGTAAATTATCTTTAGTCATGATATTCTTTACTGGGCTAGTTGTGCTCACCCTTCTGCTTCATAATTCCTTTTAGGTAATAAGAGTGTAGCTGGGTCGAGCGGGGGTAACAGGAGAATAAAACGGTAGTCTCTAGCTGTGGAGGTTCTCCCTGAACAGTATAGAAAAGTGTGTTGTATTCTATACATCATTTAGTAGTTATATTTGGTGAATCAAATAGGGTGAGGCGAACCCAACTTTGGAAGGGTGTTTTACCACTATCATATAAGATGTCTAATGACATACAACCTCGTGTTCCCGTAAGACATGGTTGTCCACATCCACTTGCTGAGTATATCTACGAGCACTACCTATATGATCTTGGAGTTTATTTGAAATATAATTTTCACTTGGAGACAACGGAGATAATTATATGTCAAGAGAAGACTCACCATTGGAAATAAGATGATAGTAATCTTCTCATTTTTCTTTGGGGTCTATTTAGTCAACCAAGGATAATTCTGTGGACATATGATATCTATTATAACCTAGACACATGGCCTCCCATGTACGAAGGTTTCCTTGAGCACTTCCCAAAGATTTTAATTTCTAAAATAGCTTTTGCATTTCTTTTTATGTAAAGTACCATTGTAAGGTTGTGGTCGAGGCACCAGGAGAGTTACATACATTTGTATTAAAACTCACAGCTTATCTGTTGTCGTACTCCGCACAACAGTTCAACAGTTGTATAAATGGAGTTTGTATTTGATTTTTTTATAGTGCGATATCTGGTGACTCAAGATGGGTGATGTATACCTATTTCGGGGGCGTCACATTCTCTGTTAAAACAATGAATATTCCCCGACCAATCGAATATTATACAACCACTTGCTTACTTTGCAAAATTTGAAAATATTACCCACAACTATAACATTATATCAAATCCACACCATAATATTCAAAAATATATTTCGAGAAAATTATTATCTATTTATAAAATTTGGGGTCTTACAGACTTGGTTAATCTATCGATAATGACCCAAATTGCATCTATGCCTTGAGAAACCTTGGGAATACCAGTAACGAAATCCATGTTGATGTACTCCCACATCCATTCTGGAATCTCAAGTAGTTACAATGGACCTTTTGGTACTTGATGCTCAGCCTTGACACGTTGACAAGTTAAACACCTTGAGATAAACTTTGCTATCTCTTTCTTCATATTGTTCCACCAAAATGTATGTCGATGATCACGATACATTTTGGTACTTCCAGGATGGATTGCAAACGGTGTGTTGTATGCCACCATCATGATTTTGTACTTTAAATCAGATTCAATAGGAACATAAAGTCTGAAGTTAACATGAAGTATTCCTTCTTAATCGATTCTTACTTCTAGAATAACACCTTCTTGTACTTTCTCCTTCACACGCATCAGGTCCGGGACTGTGACTTGAGCAGCTTTAACTTTATTGATTAAAGTCGGTTCTACTCGTATATTTGACATCATCACGTGGGTCCCTAGAGTTTTCAACTCTATCTCCATCCTTTGTAAGTCATACAAAATGGGTCTTTGCGTTAACAACATTACACTCGTACCCGCATACGATCTTCTACTCAACGCATCAGCTACCACGTTCGCTTTTCCAAGATGGTATTGAATGGTATGTTCATAATCTTTCAACAGCTCGAGCCAACGTCAATGTCACATGTTGAGTTCCTTTTGGGTGAAGAAATATTTGAGGCTTTTATGATCTGGATATATCTCCACTTTCTCCCCATATAGGTAGTGCCTCCAGATCTTTAGCGCAAAAATGACTGCTGCCAACTCTAGATCATGAGTAGGATAATTCCTCTCATATTCTTTGAGTTTTCGTGAGGCATATGCTATGACTTTCCCATGTTGCATGAGAACACATCCTAAACCTTTGCCAAAAACATCGTTGTAGATGACAAATCCCTCCGAACCTAATGGTATTGTCAAAACAGGTGCTGAAATGAGTCTCCTCTTGGTTCTTGGAAGCTCTTCTCACATTCCTCGCTCCATTCGAATTTTGTATCTTTTCGAGTCAGCTTAGTTAATGGAGTAGCGATTCGAGAAAATCCTTCCATGAATCTCTGATAATAACCAGCTAAGCCCAGAACGCTACATACTTCATTTACTGACTTAGGTTGCTCCCAACTTTGTATTGCTTTAATCTTTGTCGGGTCAACTGATATTCCATACTTCGATACCACGTGCCCAAGGAATGCTACTTCCTCAAGCTAGAACTCACATTTCTTCAACTTGGCATATAGCTTATTTTCACGAAGCTTTTGGAGTATCAGCCTCAAGTGTTGCTCATGATCTTCACGACTTTTGGAATAGATGAGGATGTCATCAATAAAGACAACCACAAAATGATCCAAATATTCCTTGAATACTTGGTTCATCATATCCATGAAGGCCGCAAGAGCATTAGTCAATCCAAAAGACATGACTAGGAATTTATAATGCCCATATTGAGTCCTGAAAGCAGTCTTTGGAATGTCATCAGTTTTAATCTTTAGCTGATGATATCCAGAATGAAGATCGATCTTTGAGAAGAATTTAGCCCCTTGCAACTGGTCAAACAGGTCATCAATGTGAGGTAACGGGTACCTATTTTTGATGGTGACATGGCTCAACTCCCGATAGTTAATGCAAAGTCGCATACTCCCATCTTCTTCTTTACGAATAAAATAGGAGCACCCCAAGGAGATGTACTAGGACGAACGAAACCAATGTCTAACAGTTCCTGTAGTTGGGTTCTTAACTCCTGAAGTTCAATAGGAGCCATTCGATATGGGGTTTTAGAAATGGGTTGTATATCAGGTTCAAGGTCAATACAAAGTTTGATATCATGCTCTAGGGGTAGGCCAGGAAGTTCTTAAGGAAATATGTCAGGAAATTCATTAACAACAGAATTATTATTCAAATCTGACGTATTTTTGTTTAAATCCATGACATGGGCTAAGAAAGCTTAACATCCGTTTTTCAATAAACGAATGGCTTTATGGCTAGATATTACAGTGATTGACGTTAGTGGTTTGGTTTCTTGAATTGGCATAACAGGTTTGTTAGGAACATGAAAACTAACGACCTTACGAAAATAATCAATTTTAGCATGATGAGTAGTTAACCAATCAATCCCTAAAATCATATCAAATGCAATTATTTTCAAAGAGATGAGATCAACAGGTAATGTGATTGTCCCAACTTGAATCAAGCAAGATTTATAAATAGTGGATGTAATGAATGTTTCTCCTAATGGAGTTTTAACAGATAAGTCAAAGTCTAATTTCTAAGGGGTCACGTTCAAACGTTGAGCACAAGCAAGAGAGATAAAAGAATGGGTAGAACCGGTATCTAATAAGGTATAGACTTTACAAGAGTTTATAATTATCTTACCCGTGATAACTTTGTTTGGTTCCTCGCTTTTTGGGAAGTTACGAAAAACGCTCTCACTTGAACCACCGATTTTGACTTTCTCTATAGAGCATATTCCACCCTCAACTGCTTCGTCGCACTCCTGTTCTATGAGCTGAATCATTAATCTTCGATCCATATTAAATTGGGGTTGACCGCAATGTATAGGGTAATTCAAAACTCGATGTTGGGTTCTCCTAATTGCTGTCCAAAAAGTAAAATACATATCATCTATTTTAGCCTTCTTGGATCGGACTTCTATTTCCACAATATCAACGTGTCGTGCGGTTTTTACATATGCATCCTTCATTCTCACTCGTTCATTTGTTTCTTCTTTCAGCTAATCCTTGACATTTGAATTCTCAGATTCCAGCTTTATTATCTTATACTCTGCCAAAGAGTGTTTTTATTCAAGCATCACATATCGAGTAACACAAGCTTGAATTGTTGCATCCTTTTGCTCCATGCCCGCCTGCCGTTCTTCAGCCTGCTCTTCTAACTCATGAATACGATTTTTCAGTTCTACATTTCGATCATAAAGTTCTCCTAATAAATCCTCCTTACTAGCTCGGGTGCAACTATTAATTCTTCACTCACCATGTGGATATCTCTAATTTCTTCTTTGCCTAACATCCTATAATCAAGTTTAATAACTTAATTAGTACTCCCCAATAAAATCTTTGTTATAACAAAATATTAAACTCCAATATTTATTCTTTAAATGAATCTCCTCGATTCATCACTTAAAACTCTATATGAGTTCATCTCTTGATTTTTAGATGTCATTTTCAAATACTGCCAAAAAATAAGAGTTAATTAAAGAAATTGACATGCCACATAATATCCCTATATTCTGACCGACCAAACAAATAAGCTTAGGTAGGACACACTAGCGAATGATTTACTAGTCTCTCCGCTCCTAGTTCTAATCCCAGATATCCACCAGAGATCATATCCATAAGCTCTGATACCAACTGTGACACCCCCAAAATAGGTCCACACATCCCATTCTGAATCGCCAAATACATGGTACAAAAAATAACTACAAACTTCATTATTACAATTGTCGTGCAAAATAAGATAACACATATGTTGTGAGATTAAATACAAATATTGTCTTGTAGACAATATTCAAACTCAAATAAAGTCCTCATTACAATTATTGATACACTATTTAACAAAATAGGGAGGACTGCTATAAAAACCCCTTGAACCATCACTCCACACCCCAACTAGTCCCAACTATATTCTCGCCTCCTGAGAAGAAAAATGGGACAAAAAAGAAAAGGATGAGCTCAACTAGCCCAGTAAAGAATATTATGACTAAGATAATGCAGAATAAATTATCATTAGTCCTCAACAGGAAAAAATCTGATAGAATACAATAGATAAAAAGTTTTAGATCAATAACTGTAGCGCAAACAACAATCCATTAGAAGAGTTAAGTAGAGTATGATGTCTACTATCTTCCATGATTTAAAAGTCCATCATCAATATTTTATCCCTATAACATCAATCAATATTTATTTCCAATCAACGAATTATCTATGCACTATGGACCAAAGATAATCGTTTGTATCACCGATGGTCATGATCATGCCAAACACCTGTCCATCTTTTCACTACGGGCCAAAGATATCAATTAACTGTTCATCTTTGCACTACGGACCAAAGATATTCATTAATCAACAGTTCATCTTTGCACTACGGGCCAAAGATAACTTTCAACATAATTTAAGTCTGAGAATTATGATAATCATAATAAGAATGAATCAAGTGAGACCATAACATGGATTCAATTTCAAGAATAAGGGTCTCAACAGATAACTTGGAAAAAGGGAAAAAATATTTTTTTCTGAATAGTACCCGTGAATAGTATCGTATGTATGAACAGTACCGTATGAACATTACCCATGAATAGTACTCAGGCATGAAAAGTTTCATATTTAGTAAGAAAGTTCAGACTAATATTCCAGTGAAATGATATTAGATGAAACAAAATTTCTAATCATTTCATAAATTATAGAAGCAATACTTACCATAGTTAGTTTAAATTTAGGAATACGAGATGAAATAATATCATTCACGTAATATGGAGTATGAAAGAAAATGATATCACTTATGAATATGGAAGGAAATAATATCATTTACGAGTATTGAAAGAAAATAACCTCCTTTACGAAAAAAATAATATCATTTACCTTAATAGAAACTGGATTTGAGTGGAATATCAGATATTATTCTGAGAAAATCTTGCACAAAAAGCTACACTCAAAGTTTCCTTATACTCATAAAAAATACACTCAAAATTATAGAGAGAAAATTTTTTGATTCTGGTGTGAGTTTCATTGTTTAACTAAGCAACCTATTTATAGGAAAGTGATAGCACACCACTTCTGACAAACCTTACCTACGGATGACTTTGCAGCATACTCCTTTTGAAAACAAGCTTTCCAAAACCAACTTGTTTACTCCCATCATTTATCACATGTTATTTGAAATAAAAGAATTAAAATTCAATTTGGAAACTAATTCAATATTCAATTTGATCATCTTTACTCCATTTAATTCATATGCCCAAAAAATATAATAATATTACCATTTAAATTATAAAAAATATACTATTATATTATCACATTATACTATTATAATGTAATATTATAATAATATATAAATATATTACCGAAGAAGATAATTATGGTTTTATAAAAAAAATAACAACTTTCAACAATTGTCGCATTCTAAAATTCCTCCATTTATATCAAAATTTAAAGAAATCCTTACTTTTCATATTCATCAATTATTTAAAATTCTTCAATTACTATTACTAATTAATATTATAGATTCACTAATACTGATAACCAGATCGTTCCTAGGAAAGAGGGGGCTTTCCGATAAGGATTTCTCATTACTGCTGTGACGCGCCCAAAATAGGTACACATCATCTATTTTGAGTCACCAAATATATGGTACAAAATACAAATACAAACTTAAATATACAACATTAGCTGTGAGTTTTAATACAAATATTGTCGTCTAGACAGTATTCAAACTCAAAATAAGTTCTCATTACATTTATTATTACACTATTTCACAGAATAGTGAGAACTACTAATATAAATATCTGGGCCGTTACTCCGTTCCCCGACTAGTCCCAGCTATATTCTCATTTCCTGAAGAGAACAATGAAAGAAAAGAATGAACTCAACTAGCCCAGTAAGAAATATTATGACTAAGATAATGCGGAATAAATTATCGTTAGCCTTCAACAGTGTTAAACTGATAAAATATAATAACATCAAGTTTAAATGCAGCGGAACAAGCAATCCATTAGAAGAGTCGAGTAGAGCATGATATCTACTATCTTCTATGATTTAAAAAGTCTATCATCAATTTTATCGTTGAGACTCAGCTTAATAAATAATCCACATCACTGAATTATCCATGCATTACGGCCAAGGATATTCTTTAGTATCACGACCACAAATTATCCATGCACTACGGGCCAAGGATATTCATGTTTTCACCAATGGTCATGATCATGCCAACAACTATCCATCAATGCACTACGGGCCAATAAGGACTTTTATCATATCATTTGTAACATTACAGTCATGATTATACCGAATAATCCCTGGTCATAATCATACCAAGTCCATCTATGCACTATGGGCCACATATGACTTTCATCAAAATATAAACATGAGGATGATGACAATGATATAAGAATTCAATTAAATGAAAGCAAAGGATAAATATTAAAGACTTTAACAATTTAATTTATCCATAATTCAATAATGTCCAAATTGTCAACATGATACTGCTTTATGGAGTAAAATTCAAGAATAATATTTTATCAAAAATAATTTGGACCGAAAAAAAATCAATTTTTGTCATGAATAGTACTCCGGATGAATAGTAACTGAGTGAATAGTACCCCGTGAATAGTACTTCAGGAATAGTAACCCCGTAAATAGTACTCTGGCATGAAAAAGTTAAAACTTATCAAGAATGCTCAAAATAATATTTCCATGAAAAGATACTGGATGAAGCACAAATATCAAAGATATTCTACTAATTTCATAGAGTATAGAAACCAAAACTTAACAAAATGAGTATAGAATTCGGAATCTGAAACGAAATAATATTATTTATATACTACAGAGTATGAAAGAAAATATTATTTCTTACGAGTATTGAACACAAATAATATCCCTTACCTTAAAAAGGAGAGTATTACAACTGGTATAACGGGAATATTCTTGAAGAAAACTTGAACTATTTTCTACCCTCAAAGCTTCCTTAAACTCTAAAGAAATACGCTCAAGATTATAGAAGAAGAATTCTCTGATTTTGGTGTGATTTTCAATTCTAACTAAGCATCCTATTTATAGGAGAATGGAAGGGGCACTGTGTAAGGAAAAACATGGGCGAACATTTGAAAACTTTCACGGGTCGAAATTATTGAAATTCATAGACGTTCGTTTTAAAAAAAATAAGAATATAATATTCAAGTAAAACAAATAACTTTAAATAAAATATAATATATTCTATTTTTTCATAAAAAACAAAACTTATTATAATATATATATATATATATATATAAAATAATAAAACAAAAGCCATCACCTATTATGACTTTTTACACCCCTCCCGTGACAATTAAATCCCCCCCATTATAATTCCATGTGACATATTTCATATATATATATATATATATATATATATATATATATATATATTTTGATGCCCCCAAATCCGGGTCTCTTCCAACCCGACATATGGTGCTCCACTGTGCTACAGTTCACACAAACATTCAATTGAAAAGCCTCAAAAGAATGAATATGTCTTATATATATATTCTAAAACAATACTACCATTCCCCATGTTCTTTATAACCGTTACTTTTGTTCTTTTCATAATATCAAATATTATCATTACAAACCTATACTATTACATAGGTAATCTACACGTTCATTTTTGCCTTCACTTTAACATTGACGAATCCTTTGGTCCATTCCGTCTAAGCTGCATTCATATGGTTCAAGCAAGAGTGAGCATAACATGCTCAGCAAGTACAACAATTTCATTTTAAAAGCATGCTTGAAACATAGGAATCGTATATCTTCAATAACTGGATGATAGTTATGAAGTACTATCAATAACTTAAAATAGCGTTTCTTTTCCTTCAAAACCTTTTACAATAACCATATTAAGTAATACATCAATTCTGGTTCAAGACGTGAACGTCTTATAGTTTCTTTAAAAAGGACAACCCGGCACGAAGTCCGTAAGTCCGGCATATCTTACGAGCACTTCTAGGTGATCAGCCTATAGTACTCTATGTTGATCAACACTACATCCATTAAACGTGTGTACGTTTAAGTTGTGGCAACCTCACGTGTTCATCGAATACTCGATGAAAATATATTTGTTTATTCATATTCAGGCTTACCTTGAATCCGTACCAATTAGTTGGCGTATGATAACGTTAGCAATTCTATATTGAAAGACTTGTAAATAGTTCAATCAATCTATCAAAATTAGTCTAGCTGAGCTAAAACTGGCATCGACACTTTCTTTAAAACCATACATGCATCTCATAATTTGAATCATTTGAAAACCTAGCTAACACGAAGGTTAGATAAGCGTTTAAGAAAAACTTGCCTTCAATGTCTGCTACAGTTTAATTACGTTTCCTTTGAGTCTTTACGGTCTCTACGACACATAATCACATAACATACCACATTAGGTCATAAATGAACATACATAGTTCCTAAAGAATCTTACCCTTCTTCTCAATCTAATCCCTTTTTAGATTTGTTATTTATTGTTTCGCTTTCCATCGCTTTCTTTTACATCATTCTTACCAACTTCGCCTCTTCTATAACTTAAGTGAATTTATTTCATTAATACAACTCATTTCGAGTTAATCATCCTTCCTCACGCTTTACTAACGTCCTTACGTTATTAATCGAAACTTCGATCATCATTGGTTAAGTACACTTATTGTATATCATTCATAATTACATTCAATTAACTTTCTTTAACTCTAAGTGATCATACTTGAGGTTTAGTTATGACTTAACAATGTTTTATTAAGTCCTTTAGTTCATTAATTAAATCAATTTCCTTCATCTTCTACTTGTAACTATTCTTTTTCGTCTAGGTTTTTAAGTTTTTGGCTGCAGCTGCGGCCGATATTCCTTTTTGCATTACGTCATGCTATGCATCACAAAAAATTAGGGTTTTGACCTGACTCAAGCACGGCAGTCTCTTCTTGTTATATCACACGCTGCGGTGATTGACTCTCCAGGGTTGATGGCTCACTTTGGGCCAAGCTACGGCGTGATTAATTTTGTTGTCCAGCCATGCATACCAATTCTCAAAGACACGAGAAAAATTTTAATGATTTTTTCTTTTTAAAAGTGAGATTCTTGAACTCAGAACTTCTTCGTTATAAGTCCGAATTGGCTCATTCAAGAGCCTACGGTTCAAAAATTATGTACTCTATGCGTTCATGTAAGAATTTTATCTATACGACTTCGTTTGCTAAAGAGTCACCTATTAGTCCATTTTTAACGAAAACGATAAAACGTTCGTGATCGTTCAACGCTCGTTTCTTCGTTCTAAGTCGAAATTCGGCCATTTTCCGAGTCCGCAACTCTATAATGCCAAATAAGACTTGTCTCCATTAAAAACCAATGTTTCCAATCTCAAAATTCGACTTTCATTCTGAGAATTTCACGAATTCGACGTTTATCGTCCAATCGTGTTAATTCCGGCAAAACTTCATTACTTGAGATTTTTAAACCGTTTCAATTGGATTCAATCCATTATACTAATATCTTGACATACATGATTCATTAGCTCATAACATGATAAGTTATTACTTATTCTTGATAAATTTGTAACTTATGAAAATATAAATTATTTATATTTTCATTACTCATGACTTATGTCTTCTTTTCATATGACTTATTAATGGGTTAAGTCCTTTAATCATTATTCTTACATCTTATTAATCAAACTAATTTTATTAATGTAAACATGTTACAAGTTATAACAAGTTCTTATACTTTCATTATAAGTTCATAACTTATTTACGAATGAATTTCTTATTCATGACTTATCCGGCTTATTAAGACTTAAGCCCTTTGATTCATTATTCCAACCTCTTCTTAGCATGCTTGTTCTACCAATACCCTCTTCTCTAACAATAGAAGAGAAAAAGAATCATAACTTAAGATTACTTACTCTTGATGTTCTCTTGCTAATCCTTCTTCTTGCTCCTTGAACTATAAACTCTAGCTTTTCTAACTTTTGTAGCTTATTCTCTCAAGCAAATAAGCACTTAAAATGTTGGATGAAATACAACAACCAACAAATGAATCCAAGCTCTCTCTATTTATAGGATTTCTAAGGTTAGGGTAATATAGTCATTAAGCCATTCCACCTCCTTAAATCACCTCCTTACTATTCCATACTTTATCCCTAAGTAAACTTGCTCACCATATAAACTTGGCCATCACACTTACTTAATCATTAAGCATACTTGTTAATCACACATAAGCACTTTGCCATTAAGCTATCTTGCTCCCCACACTTTTTGCTTAGCCATTAAGTTAGCTTTACTTGCTCATCACTTTGAATTATCCATGGTTTGCCCCATGGGTTTAAACCATCCCCTAACCCATTGAATATTTACTTTGGGCTTTAGCTTAATTAGTTTAGCTTAATCATTTTGGGCTTGCAATAAATTGCTTTGGGCTTTACATTACAAATACTTAGGCTTAATATTAAATAACACTTGGGCTAAACATTAATCTATCTTGGGCTTGCCCTTAAAGTTTATGGACTTGCATTTCATACACAATCCACAATTCTTTTCATAAATGGCTTAAAGCCTTATAACACATAATTTACGTATTAATCTCATATCCTAACTCATATACTTATTCAATACATACAACATACCATCATTCATACGTACTCGTATAATACCCCGTATCATACTCGTATTCATTACTTCGTATAATACCTACGTATTATACGATTATTGTTTAATTCATTAATCGCATTACATTTCCTTCTCGGAAATCATTTCCCTTAAACGTTAGGTTTTAAGTCCACATGCGAAATATTACGTTTTTCATAACTGAAATATTATTGGATATTCCATCTCACATCGATATTCTATCGTTACGTATTTCTCGGAAGTTCAAAAATAATTCCCAAGCAGAAATGCGTGAATAGTGTTTTTTAGAAAATTTCTCGGAAAGCTTTTATTTTTGTCTTGGAAATTCAAACACTTTAATTCTACCATATAGCCAAAATCCTACGATGTTCTAACATTTCTAGGTCATATAACGACCTTTAATTAGCTTTCTCCATAAATAATCAATTAAATTCATTTAATCATTATAATTAAATAAAATTTTAATTCCTCTAAAAATTTGATTTTTCTCGGGCGTTACATTCTTCCCTCCTTATAAGGATTCTGTCCCCAGAATCTCGCTAATAATTATTTAAACAAATGAGGAAAAAATTTCTTCATTTTAATCTTGAGTTCCCACAATGCTTCTTCGACATTGTGGTTCTTACATTCACCTTCAACAAAGGTATTATCTTATTTCACATGACTTATTACTTCCTATCATTAATTTAAGTTGGAAGTTAAACACTTACTAACATATTACGCTATCTTCTTTTTATTAGTCCTTCTTTTAACTTGGATTTATATGAAACTCAAATTCCTCCTTCAAAATAAGACTATACTTAGTCTTCTATTTATCCTGTGTCTTCTTCTTCATCTACTGGTACTCCTTATTACTTAGTCGTATTTAATTAACTCGTTCTATTATCAGGGATTGAGTCTACCTCTTGAATAACATTTCTACCCTTTCATTCTGTAATTTAACTTCTAACTCCGTTCTCGCCAGTTCCATTATTAACTCCTTCTGAGTTGTTAACATCGATAGCTTTCCCTATGCTTCCTACTTAACGCGTCGGCTACAACGTTTACCTTCCCTGAATGATATAAGATATCACAGTCCTCTCTCTACTACATTTTCAACTCCTTCTGTGTGGAGATATATTTCAGACTTTTAGAGTCCGTGTATATCTCACACTTCTCCGTATAAATACTATATTCTGATTTTTAATTCAAAACTACAACTGCCAATTCTAGATCATAAGTAGGATAGACTTTCTCATAATCCTTAACTGGCATGATGCATATACAATGACATTGCCATGCTATAAGAGCACGCAATCATGTCATCCATGCAAAACATCGAGATACACTACAAATTCCTCGTATCATCTGATAAAGATAATACAGGTGCTTCGCTTAACCTTCCTCTAACTGTGACCCTAATGATACCTTCAACCATAGCATCTCACAAGGGTACCTATCAATTTGCCATCGACTTGTTCGGCGCCCCTTAAGGAAATCTAGCTTCAGTACATTAGTCAACCCAAATGACATAACCAGAAACTCGGCATAACTATAACGAATTCTGAACGTCATCTTAGGTCCCTCCTCCTTCTTCTTTACTTTCATCCGACTATACCCCGTACACAAATCTATCCTAGAAAAATTCTTTGCCCTTCTCAACTGATCAAATAAATCATCGATCCTGGGCCATGGGTATTTATCCTTAATCACTAACTTACTCCTATTACTATAGTCGATATGCAACCGCAATGACTCATCCTCTTCTTTAACATCCTACTAACTTACGTCTAGGTTAGACGACAAGAGCGTCATAATGTTTTATCAACGTAAATTACTACCTTAGGTTTTCTGAAAAATTGAAAATTCATACTTTTCTTATAACTATTTATTATAGCTCTCTGGTTAATCAACCCATTTATACCGAGAATTACTTCAAATTCTCTTATCTTTATTATTGATGAAACCATTTCCACGAATACAATTAACGGAAGTTATTTCCTCCTACTCTACCTTAATGTTTTAAAGGTACTTATAACCCATTTCAGACAGACTCCTAGATGAGTCTTTCCACATGTTTTATACGCTCCAATCCTACGCTTAGGATCCCTTTGTCTCACTCCAGTATTCCCAGAGTTAAAAATTTCTTTCTTTTTGGCATACTGCCACTGGCATTATCTACCTTGGTTCCTCTCTCTCCCTTGCTCTCATTCTTTCCCTCTTTGTGGTATTGAGTCTACGCCTCACTACCACCTTCTGTTATAATCACCTTCTCCAGAATAGTCCCATAGAAAACACTCTAGAACACCAAAATCCTATTATAGAGCCAGGGTTTCAGGCCATGCTCAAACCTACGAGCCTTCCTCTCCTCAGTGTCCACTTGATGTGAAACAAACCTTACCAATTGCATTTGGCCTCATCTTGGGGAACCATCATGTTCCCTAATTTAAGTTCTAAAAACTACATTTCCATCCTCTCTCGCATGTTTGTAGGGAAATAATTCTCGAAGAAAACTTTCTTGAATTGTTCCCACGTTACCTCCTCTGTCCTAGCCCCACCCTAGTGAGCCTCCCACCAAAAGTTGGCTTCTCTCTCATCATGTAAGTCACAAAAGAAATCTTTTACGCCTCACCTATGCTTGTAATAACAAACTCCTTCTCTATTTCCGTTTACCCCTAACTGGGCCTCTATTAGGTCCATCGTTCCTTTGAACTCCGGCGGACCTACGCTTCTAAACTCTTTAAAGGTAGTCGTTCGACTACCTTAGATTTCATGGTACTCTTCCCTAGTTTGGTTAAATGCAATGCTAATAATAAATTAACGAACTCTTGCATAGGGTTGTTTTAATACCCTTGGTTATCATTATGTGATTCCGCTTCATTATTACGTTATCTTCTTCTTGATGACATTTTCTGATAAAATAAATAAAATTTCATTATTATCTATTTACTTACTTCATTATTAATTGCCATATACCAACTCACACCATAACAAATCATTTCCATGAAAACTTCATTATATTCATATACTTCTTCATAGTTTAAAACTATTTACAATTTGCGTTCATAGCCAAAAGCTATTACATTTCTATCCCGCAATTGAACTTCACAAAAATTGGAATTTACAAAAGACTACCCTGTTATACAAAAGAGGGTTTTACGTCACTACACACATATTTATAACTCTAACATTCTAATAATGCATAACAACATTCTTATATTTCTCATTCAGAATTGTCGCTACAGTATCCCGACTAATCGTATGACGGGTTTGTCCTGACTCATTGGAATAACAAGCAACTTTTAGCTTGAAATCCTTATGAGCACTCTCATGGATGTAAGACATCCGTGCTATCTTCTGGTCCTTCTCCCCCAGTTCTTTACGAAGCTCATCGACCTCCTTCTTAAAATCCCTAGCCTTATTTATCATGAGCACCTTCTCATCATGCCCAGACTCAAAATCCGCTTCTGCAGACTCCTTCGCTACATAAAGAGCACTAATCTCTTCATTCTGATTCTGCATAACTGCACTTAGTTGCACATTCTTGTCAAGCTCTGCCAGATACAATGATCTCATTGCATCTAGTGATGACTCTAGTGCAGGTACCACCGTTTTAGCCGATGTTACCTCCATTCCTTCCTCCACATCGTTCATTGTACTAAGGTATGATGCTATATCCATCTCTCCCTTAGAGTAGTCTTCCTCAGAAAAGTACTCCTCTATCTCCGACTCCTCTAGAATCACTATTGGTACCTCCGCCACTGGCATGGGTACAGGCTCTACTCGGTTCACAAGCTCTTCGCTCACCGCATGTACATCTCTATACATCAAGCTATCGATTGACATCCTACAATACACATAATATGTTGATTATTACATAACACAAAATAGTATAAGCACAAATCACATTTAATTTATTTAGGGTTACTTTCCATCTTTTAAATCTTTTGGTACTAAGTTTCCTCAATACCTTATTGACTCATTCAACTTAAGTAAAGCTCGAGTTTACTTCCTTCGGACTTCTCTTCCTTAACGAGGTTATTAGCCTAAGGTTCTTACCCCCTTAAGTTTTATAACCTAATGCTTTTATACCAACCTGTGACGCCCCCAAATCCGGGTCTATTCCAACCCGATATATGGTGCTCCATGGTGCTACAGTTCACACTGAAAGTAGTATGCACACAAGCCAATCATGTTTGATGATAAAGTATATACTTTGTAACAATCTTATTCATTTATTAATAAAAAGTATTAATTTATTAAAGGCTTTTAATTATCTACATGATGTTGTTTTATAATATGTGATAAACTCATAGTTTTAAGCAATGCTTTTAGAATAATGATGATGATCATTCTAATGAGATCTAAATTCATAGAAAGCTTAAAACTAAAATAGTTCCCAATCATTGGATTACTAAATTGGGGATTAGTGAATCCGGATAGATTGGTACATACGTTCTTGCTTTCATTGGATGAGGATGATTGATCTCATGATCATTTGTGTGGAGACACTAAAGCAAGTATGTAGGTGCTTATTAGAGAATAAGTTCATCGAAGCGTGGCTCGCTAAGGAATACCTAATGGAGTTTTATTTGCTGTCAATAGGAATTCCTGTAGTGATAGTAGTACAAGTGATCCTTGGACTTGAGATCATCATAGTATCTTGTGTATGATGAGTTATACTTTGACTTATTCCTTAAGACCCTTATGGTATATGAAAGGGTATGCTTGGGTATAATAAGTTGTACATGGAGATAATGTATGATCAATAAAGAATCTATCACTTCTAATAAAAGAGAGAAATGTCCTATGTGATTCGATAAATGACAACCCAAGAGTAGCCCTTGGCGGCGAATGAAATTAGAAAGGAGTTTCTAATTTGCATTATTTGAGTTGTGCATTTAAGGATCGAAATACATATAATTAAATAAAATAAGACTTGACAAGAATTCCATGTCTTATATTTAATTGGGACATTGTATGGTGGAAGGATTGAATTGTACGGTAACTATTTACTCAAAGGTTCTTTTATGATTAATGTTGAAATCTATATTATCCGGAAAGTCGTTGATCGCTAGGAGGCTTATCCTATTGTAGAATAAATATTATTTATTTAAATAAATTAATTGTTTAATTTATTTATTTAAATAAGATTAGAATTGTTCTAATTGATTTATTCACAACCTAGGTTTAATATGGAGAACCTAAAGGGTCACACCATAAAAGGAAGAATAATTATTTAAGAAGTTAATGGCATAATCGTAATAATATATGTTAAGTATATTTAATTTAATCTATGGTGATAGAATAAATTAAATAGCTTAATATTTATTAAATATAAATTAATAAGAGGAGTCTTATTAATATTATTACAATTATTATTATTTTAATTTCTAAAAGAGTTTAGGAATTAATTTAATATAAGTACTCTCATTTATTCCTAATTAGATTAGGAAGGAAAATTAGTTAAAGGAGTTTAATTAATTATCCCTAATAAGATTAGGGAGCTTAATTAATTAAAAGAATTTAATTAATTAAATAAATCCCAATTCCTTAATTGTTAAGGTGGGTTGCCCACATCTATAAATAAGAGGAGTCTTATTATGGGTGTTGGGGTTGTTAACTTTTACAACGTAATAATTCCAATTTGTGGGAGAGTACCCTTTTCTATAGAGATAGAAAACTAGGGTTTGAGTCAAATACACCATCTTCTTGAATTCTTTATTTTTCCTTGGTGGATCACCTCTAGAGGCCAAACGCTTGGGTGGCTAACGTTGATCTAAGGAAGGAACCAAACCTGGTGGATTCAAGTTGAACGCGAAAAGGATTGGAGGTGAACTCGTACCTGAGGAAGCTCGATCTTCAAGGGTATGATTCTCATTCGTTATTTTTTTCGTTTAATTAATAATTATGCATAAAGGGTGATCCGGGTTTATGGTTTGTAAAAATTTTTAAACTCTGATTTTTACACGCTTCCGCATTATTTTGCAATTTGATTGCGTTCATGAATATTACAAACCTAACAGTGGCATCAGAGTCAAACCTTTATGCAAATTATTAATTGTTTTGATTTGATATGTATATTGATATGTGTTTAGAACAATTTAATTGGGCATAATTTTATTATATAAAATTTATAAATAAAAAAAAACGTTTTTTTTTATACCGAACTCGCTGTGATTCACGAAAAAAGGAATTCATTTTACCGAATTTAAAAAGTCACATGAATGCTTTAAAAAAAAAAAAAAAAAAAAAAAAAAAGTGTACAACAAATAACTTGAGTAATCCTGTTAACAAGATAAGAGCCACGTTTTCATGATTCACGCCTTTTTTTTTTGTTTGTTTTGTTAACTAATTTTTTGTTTGTTAACCAAAAGGTTGGTACGGTTAATAAAATAAAGGAACGGATATATATATATATATATATATATATATATATATATAGTATGGTTATATATATATATATATATATATATGGTTATATATATATATTCTTAATAATTTTATTATTAAAATAAAATTTTATTTTAATCTTAAATAAAAAGTTTATTTTAATTTTAAAATAAAAGGTTTATTTTAATTTAAAATTAGAATCTCATGCTAACTAATTAGAGTTGGAATTGGATTCCATGATAACTAATTGGAGTTGAAATTGGATTCTATTTTTCCTTAAATAAAGGAGTTTATTTTAATATGAAATTAGATTTCATATTATTCAAAATAAAAAGGTTTATTTGTGAATAGGAAAGAGAATCCTAATTTCCTTAAATAAAGGAGTTTATTTAAATATGAAATAAGATTTCATATTATTCAAAATAAAGGAGTTTATTTGTGAATAGGAAAGAAAATCATGTTTCCTTAAATAAAGGAGTTTATTTAAATATGGAATAAGATTTCATATTATTCAAAATAAAGGAGTTTATTTGTGAATAGGAAAGAATATCCGTGTTTCCTTTAATAAAAGATTTTTTTTTTACATGGAATTGATTCCATAATTAATTAAAATAAAAGAGTTTATTTTAATTAAAGATTTTTTTACTTGAATTGGATTCCATAATTAATTAAAATAAAGGAGTTTATTTTGATTAAAGATTTTGATTAAAATAAAATAGTTTATTTTATTCAAAATTAGATAAATTAAAATAAAATAGTTTTATTTTGATTTAAATTTGGATTAAAATAAAGGAGTTTATTTTGATTCAAAAATAGATTTTATACTAACTAAATTTGCCCATTAAATGATATCAATATATATATTAAATGTTTATTATTCATAGGATGAATGTTATTTATTGATGCATATGATGATGTGTATGATAATAAATGGGATTGATTATGGACTATTGACCAATGCGATTGGATTTTATTTTAGTTGAATGCATGAATGTATGGGTTTTATTAAATGGGATTCAGCGTGCCTCGCCTTCTCTAATTTTTCTTAATGTAAATTCTATCTCCTCCTATGTACTTCCCTCGATCACGATCAAGGTTTCTATTTATTTTAAATAGTTTTGTAATAGAAATAGTTAGAATTAATTTTGAAAAATTAGAGATCAAGGAGTAAGGAGCGCTTGAAGACCCGTTTGTAATGAAGCCCGGGTTTAAATGTAATAGTTATATTTAAATAATATTTCTTGCACCCCTAGGGTTTGACCTTTTGGTTCACTTGGTGGCTCTATTGAACCAAAATAGAATAAAAGTCCATAATCAATCCGGGTAGAATATAGTATTCTATATGTGCATGCTTATACTATATATATATTATATATTATGCAAACATGCTTCGCATGTTAATTAATATGACGCGTATTTTATATATATATGTGCATGCGCGCTAACCAAGATGAGACAAATTTAATAATAAATCCCTCAAATTTTTTATATTAAGTCCTAAGCGTTCAAAGATATTTGGAATATCGAACGTCGCCTTCTAGCATGATAAAATTAATAGAGTATTAAATATTTAATATGAGTTTGTTGTGTCACCACAAGGCAAGTATTAAGTATTTAAGATGTTAATTTATCACATTTGATGCTTATAAAGAAAATTGAACAATATTGTTTTGTTGTGTCACCACAAGGATGATATTTTTCTTTTTGAATATATGGAGTGCTAGGTCGGACTTAACTTGGATAATTTTGATTCGGATGTGCCACCACTTGATCAAAATAATCTAAGAGGCAAAAGAAAAGGAGTTGCATAGTTGATGTAATTGACAAAAGTTGTCTACCTATTTATTTATATATAGTTTGTTGTGTCACCACAAGGCTATATACATTTGAAATGGGATCCTTATTCTCACTAGCAAATCTTTAATTAGATTTTGCCAATTATATAAGTGAGGGTAATATAGTTTGAAGAAAATAGTGGGAGATACCAATTTAAAACAAGACCTAAATTATTTTGGTAATTAATAAAAGAATGTATGTTAAAATGTTGTTAAATACAAATTCATTTACTTTGAATTTTACAATGTCTAAAAAATTACTATCATCACTATTATATTAGATGCTAAATTAACCAAACCGAATTAAACGGATTGGTTAAGGATTTTGAGAATAGTTCTCATAGTCAAAAGCTATCTTATGTCCTTAATCGCCTATCTCTCGCAATGGTTGCGCATAATGCCTCTGAGGAAGAGATTGTTACTTTTAGAAAGTGGCAAGATGATGCACATTGGCTCGATGCATCATGCTCGCATCCATGAGTAACAAGCTTCAACAAGATGAAACTATGGATGCTCCTACTATATTCCCGCACATCAAGTAGTTGATGGTGAGGAAAGTAGGGCCGATAGATATCGAGATATCTAAGGAGCTCTTCCGATCTAGAATGACTAATGACACTACAAGATGCATAAAAAGTCCTTAACATAATCAATTTGATTGATCAATTAGGACAATGGGTTTTGCCATGTATGGAGAGTTGAGCCAAGATTTGATCTTGCACTCACTCCCTTTACTCCTTTCACAATTGTTGTGAATTTTTCATATAAACAAGCTAGATATCGACCTCATTGATTTGCTTAACATAATGAAAAATGTTGAAAGTCACTTTTCAACCAAGAAAGATCAAGTCTTCTTGGTAGGGGCCAAAGGATCTTTTGAAAGAAGAACGATTCAAAGAAGGTAAATAGAAAGGCATAAACAAAGGATAATAAGAATAAAAGCGATACGGATAGCAAATGAATTTGCTTCCACCGCAATAAGCCCGGACACTTTGAAAGAAATCATGAAAGCATCTTGCGAGGCTAACCAAAGAAGCTTAGTGAAGTTTCTATTTACAAATACAATTTTGTTCATAATTTAAAATAAATTTTTAAGTCAAGGTTCTACTTGGGTATTGGATACCGACTTTGATTATCATAAATATAGATTTATGAAGGACCAAATAGTAGTAAAAAGCTAAACAAATATAAGTAATCATATATATGGGAAATGTAGCAAAGGTTGCCATATTAGCCATAGAAACTTATAGTTTAGCAATGCCTACGCAAATCTATTAAGTCAATAAGTTGTTATTGTATTCCGCTTCTTGTTAAAATATTATTTCCATTTTATTGTTGGACAATAAAATCTTTGGTATTATAATTAAGAACAATTGTTGTTCTATTTATAATAATAATGTTTTGTATAGAATCGAATATTACTTAATGGATTTTGTATACTTGACTTACGTGAAAATATATTTTGTAAATTGAACAAACTAGTATAAGAAAAGGAGATGATCATTCAAAGAGTTGAATGTGTGTATTTGTTTGAATATACAAGTGTGAATTATTTGAAAGGTTCAAAGAATTCAAAAGTGAAACAAATTGGCAAAGTATTAGGATTCTTTGATCAGATCAAGGAAGGAATACTTGTGCAATAAGTTTCTAGATCATCTCAAATGGTTTTCTCATAATGGACGCCTCCAGATACGTAATAATTGATTGATGTATCTGAATGAAAAATCGTACCTTGTTGGACATGGTGCGGTCCATAATGATTTTACCGACATTTCAAGATCCCTCTAGGGTCATGTCCTAGAAATGGCCGCATATCTACGGAAATGGTAACCTCAAAATCCATTTCCAAGACTCCATAAAAGTTATGGATAGGGAGGATTCCTAATCTTAAGTATGTTAAGATAAGGGGTTGTCCAACTTATGTGAAAAGGTTTCAAAGGATAAGCTTGGGACAAGATTTGACAAGTACAATTTGTGGGACATCCTAAAGTAAGTTTAGGGTATATGTTCTATAATCTTACTTAGCAAAAGGTGTTTGTTATGAAACACGCCGCTTTCTAAGATAAATGTGTTTATTATTGAAGGGGCTAGTGGGAGGATAATAGATCTTGAAGAGTTCAAGAACCACAAAACACTATAAGTCAAATAAGAGGAACCTAGAGATGAACTCTATTGTACCACAACCAATCGTAAAGTCCGGAATAGTACCAAGATACCTAGGAGGTATGGATTCATCATGGATTATGATGATGAGGTACGATCATAGAAAGATGATGATCTAGAGTTACATTCGATGAGGTAAGACTTCTAGTGTGTACAAAAGGGTCGATGGGAGCGCCGTGAAATTTCTAGTATTATATGTTGATATACTACTACGATGAGGAATAACATACCAATGCTACAATCAAGAAAGATAAATTTGTCTAAAAATTCCTCCACGAATGATTTGGGAAGAATATCTTAATTGGGGATAAAATCTATATAGATAGATTCAAGAGGATGCTCGACTTAACCCAAGGAATGTATATTCATTTGATGCTAAAGTCGTTTAGCATGACAAACTCAAGAGTTGTCTCATGTTGATGAGCTATGGAGTGTATCTCTCTTAATAGTCCCCAAAGACTCCAAAGAGAGATCACATGAGTAACTATCATGTATGCAATGAAATGTACGAGACCTCGATGTCGATCGTATCATCCTGGAGAAGTTCACTATGAGTCGCTGAAAACATCTTAAAGTGCTTAACCTAAGCACTACTAAGGATGTGATCATATTCATGGTGGGTCTTAATTAAAACTAGAGGGCTTAACAGACTCAAGTTTTTCGAATGCACCAAGATGATGTAAAATCCACTTTAAGGTAAAGCGTTATCTTGAACAATTGGTGCAGTTGAATTGAAAGGTTCCAAACAAAGAAAGAGTTGTTTGGTTTAGTGATAAAGACAAAGTATATAGCTATAAATGAAGCTTGAAGTTGATTGTTTGGATTAAAAGTTCATTACGTAACTAGGAATAGTTCCTAAGTCTCATCTTGGATCTAAACATGTGTTGTGGCACTTTCATTTGATTATTAGAATCATTGAAAGATGGGAAATCACTATAGAGATAGTGGACTCTCAAGAACAACATTACATATCCATTAACTAAAGCTTATCCAACAAAGCAGGATAATCGTCACTAAGAGAGAAGAAGAGTATAAGATACCATGACGATTGGCTTTAGTGCAAGTGGGAGATTGAAAGTAGTATGCACACAAGCCAATCATGTTTGATGATAAAGCATATACTTTGTAACAATCTTATTCATTTATTAATAAAAAGTATTAATTTATTAAAGGCTTTTAATTATCTACATGATCTCGCTTTTACAATATGTGATAAACCCATAGTTTTAAGCAATGCTTTTAGAATAATGATGATGATCATTCTAATGAGATCTAAATTCTTTGAAAGCTTAAAACTAAAATAGTTCCCAATCATTGGATTACTAAATTGGGGATTAGTGAATCCGGATAGATTGGTACATCGTTGCTTGCTCATTGGATGAGGATGATTGATCTCATGATCATTTGTGTGGAGACACTAAAGCAAGTATGTAGGTGCTTATTAGAGAATAATTTCACTGAACGTGGCTCGCTAAGGAATACCTAATGGAGTTTATTTGCTTGCATTCAATAGAATTCCTGTAGTGATAGTAGTACAAGTGATCCTTGGACTTGAGATCATAATAGTATCTTGTGTATGATGAGTTATACTTTGACTTATTCCTTAAGACCCTTAGGGTATATGAAAGGGTATGCTTGGGTATAATAAGTTGTACATTGAGATAATGTATGATCAATAAAGAATCTACCACTTCTAATAAAGAAGAGAAATGTCCTATGTGATTCGATAAATGACAACCCAAAGAGTCCTTGGCGAGTAGAATGAAATTAGAAAGGAGTTTCTAATTTGCATTATTTGGAGTTGTGCATTCAAGGATCGAAATACATATAATTAAATAAAATAAGACTTGACAAAGAATTCCATGTCTTATATTTAATTGGGACATTGTATGGTGGAAGGATTGAATTGTCTTTGGTAACTATTTACTCAAAGGTTCTTTTATGATTAATGTTGAAATCTATATTATCCGGAAAGTCGTTGATCGCTGGAGGCTTATCCTATATTGTAGAATAAATATTATTTATTTAAATAAATTAATTGTTTAATTTATTTATTTAAATAAGATTAGAATTGTTCTAATTGATTTATTCACAACCTAGGTTTAATATGGAGAACCTAAAGGGTCACACCATAAAAGGAAGAATAATTATTTAAGAAGTTAATGGCATAATCGTAATAATAATATGTTAAGTATATTTAATTTAATCTATGGTGATAGAATAAATTAAATAGCTCAATATTTATTAAATATAAATTAATAAGAGGAGTCTTATTAATATTATTACAATTATTATTATTTTAATTTCTAAAAGAGTTTAGGAATTAATTTAATATAAGTACTCTCATTTATTCCTAATTAGATTAGGAAGGAAAATTAGTTAAAGGAGTTTAATTAATTATCCCTAATAAGATTAGGGAGCTTAATTAATTAAAAGAATTTAATTAATTAAATAAATCCCAATTCCTTAATTGTTAAGGTGGGTTGCCCACATCTATAAATAAGAGGAGTCTTATTATGGGTGTTGGGGTTGTTGACTTTTACAACGTAATAATTCCAATTTGTGGGAGAGTACCCTTTTCTATAGAGATAGAAAACTAGGGTTTGAGCCAAATACACCATCTTCTTGAATTCTTTATTTTTTCTTGGTGGATCACCTCTAGAGGCCAAACGCTTGGGTGGCTAACGTTGATCTAAGGAAGGAACCAAACCCGGTGGATTCAAGTTGAACGCGAAAAGGATTGGAGGTGAACTCGTACCTGAGGAAGCTCGATCTTCAAGGGTATGATTCTCATTCGTTATTTTTTTCGTTTAATTAATAATTATGCATAAAGGGTGATCCGGGTTTATGGTTTGTAAAAATTTTTAAACTCTGATTTTTACACGCTTCCGCATTATTTTGCAATTTGATTGCGTTCATGAATATTACAAACCTAACACACACACAAACATTCAATTGAAAAGCCTCAAAAGAATGAATATGTCTTATATATATTCCAAAACAATACTACCATTCCCCATGTTCTTTATAACCGTTACATTTGTTCTTTTCATAATATCAAATATTATAATTACAAACCTATACTATTACATATGTAATCTATACGTTCGTTTTAGCCTTCACTTTAACATTGACGAATCCTTCGGTCCATTCGGTCTAAGCTGCATTCATATGGTTCAAGCAAGAGTGAGCATAACATGCTCAGCAAGTACAAAAATTTCATTTTAAAAGCATTCTTGAAACATATGAATCGTATATCTTCAATAACTGGATGATAGTTACGAAGTACTATCAATAACTTAAAATAGCGTTTCTTTTCCTTCAAAACCTTTTACAATAACCATATTCAGTAATACATCAATTCTGGTTCAAGACGTGAACGTCTTATAGTTTCTTTAAAAAGGATAACCCGACACGAAGTCCGTAAGTCCGGCATATCTTATGAGCACTTCTAGGTGATCAGTCTATAGTACTCAATGTTGATCAACACTACATCCATTAAACGTGTGTACGTTTAAGTTGTGGCAACCTCACGTGCCCATCGAATACTCGATGAAAATACATTTATTTATTCATATTCAGGCTTACCTTGAATCCGTACCAATTAGTTGGCGTAGGATAGCGTTAGCAATTCTATATTGAAAGACTTGTAAACAGTTCAATCAATCTATCAAGATTAGTCTAGTCGAGATAAAACTGGCATTGACTCTTTCTTCAAAACCTTACATGCATCTCATAATTTGAATCATTTGAAAACCTGGCTAACACGAAGGTTAGACAAGTGTTTAAGAAAAACTTGCCTTCAGTGTCTGCTACAGTATAATTACGTTTCCTTTAAGTCTTTACGGTCTCTATAACACATAATCACATAACATACCACATTAGGTCATGAATGAACATACACAGTTCCTAAAGAATCTTACCCTTCTTCTCAATCTAATCCCTTTTTAGATTTGTTATTATTGGTTCCGGCTTTCCATCGTTCTTTTACATCATTCCTACCAACTTCTGTCTCTTCTATAACTTAAGTGAATTTATTTCATTAATACAACTTGTTTCGTGTTAATCATCTTTTTCTTACGGCTTACTAACGTCCTTACGTTATTAATCGAAACTCGATCCTCAATGGTTATGTACGCTTATTGTACATCATTCCTGATTACATTCAATTAACTTTCTTTAACTCTAAGTGATCATACTTGAGGTTTAGTTATGATTTAAGAATGTTTTATTAAGTCCTTTAGTTCGTTACTAATCAATTTCCCTTCATCTTCTACTTGTAACCATTCTTTTCTGTCTAGGTTTTTAAATTTTGGTATTTATATCACGGCTATTATAGATTTGAGCGTTGCGGCGTCACCACTTAAATACTCAAAAATCTGGACTCGGCGCCGCGACACGAGTCTCTGTGTTATATGTTGCACTGCGACATGACTCTCCAGGGGCTGATGGCCACTTTGGCGTTGCAGCGTGAGCTAATTTGCCTTGTGCTGGCGCTGCAGCGCCAGCTCTGTGCACCAGAAAACTTGGACATATTTTTCAAAAGTTGAGATTCCCGGACTCGTAACTTCTTCGTTATAAGTCTGAATTGGCTCGTTCAAGAGCCTACGATTCAAAAATTACGTACTCTATGCGTTCATGCAAGAATTTTATCTATACGACTTTGTTTGGTTAAAATTCACCTATTAGTCCATTTTTAACTAAAACGATAAATGTTCGTGAACGTTCAACGCTCGTTTCTTCGTTCTAAGTCGGAATCCGGCCATTTTCGAGTACGCAACTCTATAATGCCAAATAAGACTTATCTCCATTGAAAACCAACATTTCCAATCTCAATATCAAAATTTGACTTCCATTCCGAGAATTTCACGAATTCGACGATTATCGTCCAATCGTGTTAATTCCGGCAAAACTTCATTACTTGAGATTTTTAAACCGTTTCAATTGGATTCAATCCATTATACTAATATCTTGACATATATGATTCATTAACTCATATCATGATAAGTTATTACTTATTCTTGATAAATTTATAACTTATGAAAATATAAATTATTTATATTTTCATTACTCATGACTTATGTCTTCTTTTCATATGACTTATTAATGAGTTAAGTCCTTTAATCATTATTCTTACATCTTATTAATCATACTAAATTTATTAATGTAAACATGTTACAAGTTCTAACAAGTTCTTATACTTTCATTATAAGTTCATAACTTATTTATGAATGAATTTCTTATTCATGACTTATCCGACTTATTAAGACTTAAGCCCTTTGATTCATTATTCCAACCTCTTCTTAGCATGCTTGTTCTACCAATACCCCCTTCTCTAACAATAGAAGAGAAAAAGAATCATGACTTAGGATTACTTACTCTTGATGTTCTCTTGCTAATTCTTCTTCTTGCTCCTTGAACTATAAACTATAGCTTTTCTAACTTTTGTAGCTTATTCTCTCAAGCAAATAAGCACTTAAAATGTTGGATGAAATACAACAACCAACAAATGAATCCAAGCTCTCTCTATTTATAATATTTCTAAGGTTAGGGTAATATAGTCATTAAGCCATTCCACCTCCTTAAATCACCTCCTTACTATTCCATACTTTGTCCCTAAGTAAACTTGCTCACCACATAAACTTGGCCATCACACTTACTTAATCATTAAGCATACTTCTTAATCACACATAAGCACTTTTCCATTAAGCTATCTTGCTCCCCACACTTTTTGCTTAGCCATTAAGTTAGCTTTACTTGCTCATCACATTGAATTATCCATTATTTTCCCCATGTGTTTAAACCATCCCCTAACCCATTGGATATTTACTTTGGGCTTTAGCTTAATTAGTTTAGCTTAATCATTTTGGGCTTGCAATAAATTGTTTTGGGCTTTACATTACAAATACTTAGGCTTAATATTAAATAACACTTGGGCTAAACATTAATCTATCTTGGGCTTGCCCTTAAACTTTATGGACTAGCATTTCATACACAATCCACAATTCTATTCATAAATGGCTTAAAGCCTTATAACACATAATTTACGTATTGATCTCATATCCTAACTCATATACTTATTCAATACATACAACATACTATCATTTATACGTACTCGTATAATACCCCGTATCATACTCGTATTCATTACTTCGTATAATACCTACGTATTATACGATTATTGTTTAATTCATTAATCGCATTACATTTCCTTCTCGGAAATCATTTCCCTTAAACGTTAGGTTTTAAGTCCACATGCGAAATATTACGTTTTCCATAACTGAAATATTATTGAATATTCCATCTCACATCGATATTCTATCGTTACATATTTCTCGGAAGTTCAAAAATAATTCCCAAGCAGAAATGCGTGAATAGTGTTTTTTAGAAAATTTCTCGGAAAGCTTTTATTTTTGTCTTGGAAATTCAAACACTTTAATTCTACCATATAGCCAAAATCCTACGATGTTCTAACATTTCTAGGTCATATAATGACCTTCAATTAGCTTGCTCCATAAATAATCAATTAAATTTATTTAATCATTATAATTAAATAAAATTTTAATTCCTCTAAAAATTTGATTTTTCTCAGGCGTTACATATATATATAACAAAAACTGAGATAACTTCTATCGATTATTTTTTAAAATGAGTAAGTGGGGGGTCCAAATAATACGTCAAACTTACAACAAATACTTCAAAAATTCCCTCAATATTTTTAACAACATTTATTCATCATTATTATAACTCGTAATATTAACAACCAGATCGTTCCCAGGAAAGAGGGGGCTTTCTGATAAGTATTTCTCCCTATTGGCGTGCAATTAGGTGACCAAACCCCTTTCCTCGACAGAACTTTCTAGACATTGTTAATTATGCAAATAATAATATGAATAACTTGTCATCTCAATTATTGATTTAATAATATAAAATATTGTAACAATAATTGAATCAAATAACGTGAGATGCTATGCAACAATTACTGTAGCAATAATTGAACAAAATTGAGTGACTTCTTACGTAAGCATCAATAATTAATACCGTGTGCTACTATGCAACCACACGTATTACTGTACTTTTACCAAATGGTATTTCAATAGTTAACGGTAAAACTTTCGCCGTTATTTTTATAAAAAGATATTTTTGTCGTTTTCTCAATCCGACAATAATTTCGTTGTGGGGTCCACCAATGATTGTGTCGTCGTACGAATTTTCCTTGTTAAAACGAATATTCCACGACCAATCGAATATAATATAACAACTTGCGTACTTTGCAAAATTTATAAATATTACCCACAACTATAACATTATATCCAATTCACTCCTTAATATTCAAATATGATATTTATAGAAAATTCATCTTTATTCATAAAAATTGGGGTCTTACAACCTCCCCTTCTTATGAAATTTCATCCTCGAAATTAGGGTACGTACCTGGTATGTCGAAGACGTGAGGATACCTTGATTTCATTTCAGATTCTAACTCCCATGTCATTTCCTCAATATCGTGGTTTCTCCACAAAACTTTGGCTTGAGGTATAACCTTGGAGCGTAGAATATGTTCCTTCTTATCCAAGATTTTAACAGGAACCTCTTCATATGTTAAATCTTACGGTATTTCATTCGGTTCTAACTAAATAATGTGGTTCAGGTCTTTCACATATTTACGTAACATGGATATGTGAAAAACTTTATGAACACGAGACATACTTGGCGGTAAAGCGAGTCTATATGCCACAGTTCCTACTCGGTCAAGGATTTCAAATGGGCCAATGAATCGAGGATTGAGCTTTCCTCTCTTTCCAAATCTCGTAACTCCCTTCCATGGAGCAACACGTAACAACACATGTTCTCCAATATTGAATTCCACGTCCTTCCGATGAAGATCAGCATAACTCTTTTGACGATCTTGTGGGGTTTTTATATGTTGTCGGATCATTTGAATCTTTTTCGTTGTCATGAGTACCAAATCTGGTCCCAACAAAGTTGCTTCACCCACCTCATCCCAACATACTGGAGAACGACACTTTCTTCCATACAATGCCTCAAATGGAGCCATGTCGATACTTGCTTGATAACTGTTGTTGTAGGAGAATTCTACCAATGGCAAGAACTTGTCCCAACTTTCCTTGAAGTCAAGGACACAGAGTCTTAATAGATCCTTAAGAGTTTGAATAGTCCTCTCCGACTGTCCGTCTGTTTGAGGATGATACGCCGAACTAAATCGTAAATCTGTGCCCATAGCTTTTTGCAAACTAACCCAAAATTGTGAAGTGAATCTTGGGTCTTGATTAGAAACTATGGATACTGGCATACCATGCAGTCTTACAATCTCATTTATGTATATACGAGCAAGACGTTCAAGTGTATAAGTTTCTCGTATAGGTAAGAAATGAGCAGACTTAGTCAATCTATCAACAATGACCCAAATTGCATGTATGCCTTGAGAAACATTGGGAAGACCAGTAACGAAATCCATGGTAATGTGCTCTCACTTCCATTCTAGAATTTCAAGTGGTTGTAATGGACCTTTTTGCACTTGATGCTCCGCCTTGACTCGTTGACAAGTTAGATACCTTGAGATAAACTCCACGATCTCTCTTTTCATATTGCTCCACCAAAATGTATGTCGAAGATCACGATACATTTTATTACTTTTAGGATGGATTGCAACGGTGTGTTGTGCGCCTCCATCATGATTTTTTACTTTAAATCAGGGTCGTTAGGAACATAAAGTCTAGAGTTGACTCGTAGTATTCCTTCTTCATCGATTCTTACTTCCAGAATAGCACCTTCTTGCACTTTCTTCCTCATAAGTATCAGCTCTGGGTCTATAAGTTGATCACGTGGGTCCCTGGACTCTTTAACTCTATCTTCATGCTTTGCAAGTCATACAAAATGGGCCATTCCGTTGACAATAACGCACTCGTACCTACATATGATCTTCTACTCAATGCGTCAGCTACCACGTTCGCTTTTCCAAGATGGTATTGAATGGTATGATCATAATCTTTCAACCGTTCAAGCCAATGTCGATGTCGCATGTTGAGTTTTTTTTGGGTGAAAAAATATTTGAGGATTTTATGATCCGTATATATCTCCACTTTCTCCCCATACAGGTAATGCCTCCAGATCTTTAGTGCGAAAACGACAGCTGCAAACGCTAGATCATGAGTAGTATAATTCTTCTCATATTCTTTGAGTTGTCGAGAGGCATAGGCTATGACTTTTCCATGTTGCATGAGAACACATCCTAACCCTTTGCCTGAAGCATCACTATAAATGAAAAATCCCTCCGAGCCAGATGGTATTGTCAGAACAGGTGCTGATATGAGTCTTCTCTTGAGTTCTTGACAACTCTTCTCACATTCCTCGCTCCAATCGAATTTTGTATCTTTTCGATTCAGCTAAGTTAATGGAGTAGCAATTTGAGAAAACCCTTTTACGAATCTCCGATAATAACCAGCTAAGCCGAGAAAGCTACGTACTTCGGTCACTGATTTAGGTTGCTCCCAGCTTTGAATTGCTTCAATCTTTGTCGAGTCAATAGATATTTCATGACTTGATACTACGTGCCTAAGGAATGCTACTTCCTCAAGCCAGAACTCGCATTTCTTCAACTTAGCATAAAGCTTGTTTTCACGAAGCTTTTGGAGTATCAACCTCAAGTGTTGCTCATAATCTTCACGGCATTTGGAATATATGAGAATGTCTTCAATAAAGACAACTATAAAGTGATCCAAATATTCCTTGAATACTCGGTTCATCATATCCATGAAGGCAGCAGGAGCATTAGTCAATCCAAAAGACATAACTAGGAATTCATAATGCCCGTACCGAGTTCTAAAAGCAGTCTTTGGAATGTCATTAGTTTTAATCTTCAATTGATGATATCTAGAATGAAGATCAATCTTTGAAAAGAATTTGGCACCTTGTAACTGATCAAACATGTCATCAATATGAGGCAATGGGTACCTATTTTTGACAGTGATATGGTTTAACTCCCGATAATCAATACAAAGTCACATACTCCCATCTTTCTTCTTCACGAATAGAACATGAGCACCCCAAGGAGACGTACTAGGACGAATGAAACCGATGTCTAACAATTCATGCAGTTGGGTCTTTAACTTCTGAAGTTCAATAGGAGCCATTCGATATGGGGCTTTGGAAATGGGTTTTGTACCGGGTTCAAGGTCGATACAAAATTCAATTTCACACTCTTGGGGTAGGCCAGGAAGTTCTTCAAGGAATACGTCAGGAAATTTATTAACAATAGAATTATCATTCAAAACTGACGTATTTTTGTTTAAATCCGTGAC
Source organism: Panax quinquefolius (assembly GCA_020205615.1). Lineage (NCBI taxonomy): Eukaryota > Viridiplantae > Streptophyta > Magnoliopsida > Apiales > Araliaceae > Panax > Panax quinquefolius. Next base: position 129,312,007 of record CM035160.1, on the reverse strand, counting down.
ATAAGCTAAGAAAGCTTGACATCCATTTTTTAATAAATAAATAGCTTTATGGCTTGAGATGATAGTGATTGATTTTAATGGTTTGGTTGCTTGAATTCACATAATAGGTGGTTAGGAATGTGAAAGCTAACAACCTTACGAAAATAATCAATTTTCGCATGATGAGTAGTCAACCAATCAATCCCTGAAATCAAATCAAATGCAAGTATTTTTATGGAAATAAGATCAACATGTAATGTGAGGGTACCGATTTGAACCAAACAAAACTTATAAATAGTGGATGTAATGAAGGTTTCTCCCAACTGAGTTTCCATGGATTAGTCAAAGTCTAATTTCTCCGGAGTTAAATTTAAACGTTGAGCACAAGTAGGAGAAATAGAAGAATGGGTAGAACCGGTATCAAATAAGGTATAAACTTCACTAGAGTTTATGATTAACTTACCCGTGATCACCTCGTTCGAGTTCCTTACTTTTTGGGAGGTCACGACAAACGTTCTCCCTTGAACTACTGGTTTTGACTTCTCTGGGACGGCCTTTGATGACTCCATCCCAGCTGAACTTGGCTTCACTGTACGACAAAATCGAGCTAGGTGACCTTTTCTTCCACAATTATAACATGTTTTGAACTGCTGCATACAGTTTGGACTGATGTGTCCCTCCCCTCCACATTTGTAGCATACGATCGTTGATCATTCTCCTTCTTTAACAACGGGTGCTGGTGTTGATGTCTTTCCATCATTATTGAATCTCCTATTCTTGAAATTTCAACTCTTATTATCTTGGTCATGATTACCACCGAAGTGGTTACCATTTCTGGCATGTTGATTCCCTCCACATTTGTTATCACTGCTTCGATGACTGCTACCACTGGTATTATCATTTTGTCGGCTACACTCTCTTAGTTGGGTTGACTCGTTATCGCGCTCCAATAACTGAGCCCTATTTATAACATCTAAATACAAACACAGTTTGTGAGAAATTAGGTATTGATGTATCTCGGGTTTCAAACCTCTTAGAAACATCCACGTCATTCTCTCCTCATTATCAACCAAGTGGGACACAAACCGGGACAACTCGACAAACTTAGCTTCGTACTACGACACGGTCATATTGTTCTGCTCTAGCTTGATAAACTCTACCTCCTTCATATGACGAATACTTTCAGGAAAGTACTTGTCATTGAATAGTTCTTGGAACTTCTCCCAAGACATCTTCAGTGCGACAGGTTGAGTACGCTTTACCGATTCCCACTAGTAATTTACCTCTCCTTGCAACATAAAGGTGGCAAAGGGAACCTTTTGCTCCTCTGACCATCCCAAGATTTCGAATATCTTGGTGATCTGCTTTATCCACGTTTCCGCCTTAAGTGGTTCTGGTTTTCCCCAAAACTCTGATGGTCCCAGCTCCTTGAACTGCTTAGCGGTGACCGTCAGAGATTTTCCAGTGTTTCCACCTGCATTTTGAATAGGAGTCTCTCTTCCCTAATGTTGCATGAACTGCAGAAAGCTCCTAAACATTCCGTCATTCATCATTTGGTTGGTGTTGTTGTTTGCATGAGGATTGTTGCCTTCCTGATGCACATTATCCTGGTTATTGATCGTTGATGATTCAACGGTCTCATGTGCTCCATTGTTATTCTCAACATTCTCGGATGTCATTTTCAAATACTGCAACAAAACAAGGGTTAATTAATATGCAACGTATTATCCCTATATTTTGACCTACCAATTAAATAACAAATAAACTTAGGTAGGTCATACTAGCGAAGGAATTACCCGCCTCTCCCTTCCTAGTTCTAGTCTAACATCTCAGCTAGGGATCATATCCCTAAGCTTTGATACCAACTGTGACGCCCCCAAAATAGGTACACATCACCTATTCTGAGTCACCAAATACATGGTACATAATACAAATACAAACTTAAATATACAACACGAGTTTTGAGTTTTAATACAAATATTGTCGTCTCGACAATATTTAAACTCAAAATATGTCCTCATTACATTTATTATTACACTATTTCACAAAATAGTGAGGACTATTAATGCAAACATCTGGACCGTCACTCCGTTCCCTGACTAGTCCATGTTATATTCTCATTTCCTGAAGAGAACAATGAAAGAAAAGGGTGAGCTCAACTAGCCCAGTAAGAAACATTATGACTAGGATAATGCGGAATAAATTATCGTTACTCTTCAACAGTGTTAAACTGATAAAATATAATAACATCAAGTTTAACTGCAGTGGAACAAGAAATCTATTAGAAGAGTCAAGTAAAACATGATATCTACTATCTTCTCTGATTTAAAAAGTTTATCATCAATTTTATCGCTGAGACTCAGCTTAATAAATAATCCACATCACTGAATTATCCATGCACTACGGCCAAGGATATTCTTTAGTATCACGACTATAAATTATCCATGCACTACGGCCCAAGGATATTCGTGTTTTCACCAATGGTCATGATCATGCCAACAACTATCCATCAATGCACTACGGGCCAATGAGGACTTATCTCACATCATTTGTAACATTACGGTCATGATTATACTGAATAATTCTTTGTCATAATCATACCAAGTCCATCTATGCACTACGGGCCACAGATGACTTTCATCATAATATAAGCATGAGGATGATGACAATGATATAAGAATTCAATTAAATGAAAGCAAATGATAAATATTAAAGACTTTAACAATTTAATTTATCTAGAATTCAATAATGTCCAAATTGTCAACATGATACTGTTTTGTGGAGTAAAATTCAAGACCGAAAAGAAATTAATTTTTGTCATGAATAGTATCCCGGGTGAATAGTAATCAAGTGAATAGTACCCCGTGAATAGTACTTCGGGAATAGTAACCCCGTGAATAGTACTCTGGCATGAAAAAGTTAAAACTTATCAAGAATGCTCAAAATAATATTTTCATGAAAAGATACTGGATGAAGCGAAAATATCAAGGATATTCTACTAATTTCATGGAGTATAGAAGCCAAAACTTAACAAAATGAGTATATAATTCGGAATCTGAAACGAAATAATATTACTTACATATTACAGAGTATGGAAGAAAATATTATTTCTTACGAGTATTGAACAAAAATAATATCTCTTACCTTAAAAAGGAGAGTATTTCAACTGGTATAGCGAGGATATTCTTGAAGAAAACTTGAACTGTTTTCTACGCTCAATGCTTCCTTAAACTCTAAAGAAATACGCTCAAGATTATAGAAGAAGAATTCTCTGATTCTGGTGTGATTTTCAATTCTAACTAAGCATCCTATTTATAGGAGAATGGAAAGGGCACTGTGTAAGGAAATTCACGGACGAACATTTGAAAACTTTCATGGGTCGAAAAAATATTGAAATTCACAGACGTTCGTTTTTTAAAAATAAGAATATAATATTCAAATAAATCAAATAACTTAAAATAAAATATAATATATTCTAATTTTTTATAAAAAAAACAAAATTTATTATTATTATTATTATTATATATATATATATATAATAAAAAACAAAAGCAAGACCGTGACAATTAAATCCCCCCTATTATCATTCCATGTGAGATATTTCATATATATATATATATATATATATATATATAAAAAAAATTGAGATAACTTCTATCGATTATTTTAAAAAATAAGTGGGGGGTCCAAATAATACGCCAAACTTACAACAAATACTTCAAAAATTCCCTCAATATTTTTAATAACATTTATTCATTATTATTATAACTCGCAATATTAACAACCAGATCGTTCCCAGGAAAGATGTGGCTTTTCGATAAGGATTTCTCCCTATTGGCGCGTAATTAGGTGACCAAACCCCTTTCCTCGACAGAACTTTCTAGACATTATTAATTATGCAGATAATAATATGAATTACTTGTCATCTCAATTATTGATTTAATAATATAAAATATTGTAAAAATAATTAAATCAAATAACGTGAGATACTATGCAACAATTACTACAGAAATAATTGAACAAAACTGAGTGACTTCATATGTAAGCATCAATAATCAATACCGTGTGCTACTATGCAACTACGCGTATTACTGTACTTTTACCACATGGTATTTCAATAGTTAACGGTAAAACTTTCGCCATTATTTTTATAAAAAAATATTTTTGTCGTTTTCTCAATCCGACAGTAATTCCGTTGTGGGGTCCACCAATGATTGTGCCGTCGTACGAATATTTCCTGTTAAAATGAATATTCTCCGACCAATTGAATATAATATAACAACTTGTGTAATTTACAAAATTTATAAATATTACCCACAACTATAACATTATATCCAATTCACTCCTTAATATTTAAAAATGATATTTATAGAAAATTTATCTTTATTCATAAAAGTTGGGGTCTTACAACTGGCGCGTAATTATATGACCTAACCTCTTTCCTCGACAAAACTTTCTAGACATTATCTGTAAGACCCCAACTTTTATGAATAAAGATTGATTTTTATCGAAATATATTTTTGAATATTATGGTGTGAATTTGATATAATGTTATAGTTGTGGATATTATTTACAAATTTTGCATAGTAAGCAAGTGGTTATATAATATTCAATTGGTCGGGGAATATTCATTTTAACAGGGAATATTCGTACGACGGCACAATCATTCGTGGACCCCACAACAAAAGTATTGTCGTAGTTAGAAAAGGACAGAATTATCTTTTTATAAAAATAACTACGAAAAGTTTTACCGTTAAACCGCTGAACTACACGGTGGTAAAGTACGATAATACGCTGTGGTATGCATAGTAGTAATACCTGTATTGATTATCGATGCTTACGTGAGAAGTCACTCGCTTATACTCAATTATTGCTACGATAATTGTCGCATAATATCATTCATATTATTGATTCAATAATTGTCACAGTATCATCTGCATAATATTTTATATTATTAAATCAATAATTGAGACAACAAAGTTATTCATATTATTATTTGTATTATTGACAATATCTAGAAGTTCTATCAATGAGAGGTTTGGTCACCTAATTGCGCGCCAATAAGGAGAAATCCTTATCGGAAAGCCCCATCTTTCCTGGGAACGACATGGTTATTAAATATTGTGAGTTATAATATTAATAATGAATAAGTTCGTGTTGATTAAAGATGAAATTGATAGATCCATTGTATTGGGATTATTAGTGTTTGTAGAAATCGACATCTATTTCGATAATAATGGATGTCTGGAGGTTATATTGACCAATCGGGTAATTAATCAGATAAATGAGCAATTAATTGCTATTAATTCTCATGCTTATAACTATTTGTTCACATGTGTGTACTATTAATTCACATGCATGTACTATTAGGGGAGATGGTGCAAGATTGATAATACTTGCATGACTAAATTAAAAATGGAGGTATAGATGAAGGTACTAGACTATAATTATTTTTTTCACATGATTTAATATTGATTCACATGATTGTACTATTGATTCACAAGATGTACTATTAGGGGAGGTGGTGCAAGTTTGATAATACTTGCAGCACTAAATTAAAAATGAAGAAAAAGATGAAAGTATTATACTGTAATATTTCGAGCCCCAAAACGTGCAATTATCAAAACTATATTTTTCTATAAATAAAAGCTCATTCTTCTTTCATTCTCACCAATTCACTAAGACTCACAAAAGCATTTATAGAGAGAGAAGCTTTAGAGAGAAAGTAGAAGAGAAGTCTGTTACCTCACTATTCCAGTATCCAGTCTTCTTCTGAGATAAGGGATATTATTTTGTTCAGTATTCATAGGAATAATATTTTCTTCCATACTCTGTAGTATGTGAGTAATACTATTTCGTCTTGTATTCCTGATTATACCATTATTCGGTTAAAGTATTGCTTCTATATTTCGTGAAATTAGTAGAATATCCTTGAAATTTGTGTTTCATCTAGTATTGCTTTACAATGATATTTTCTGCACATTCTTGTTAAATTTTAAGTTTTTCATGCTGGAGTACTGTCCATGAGTACTATTCATTTATACGGTACTATTCACAAAAGTACTATTCATGGGACTATTCACAAAGGACTATTCACAAGTACTATTCACATAGTTCTATTCCCGAAGTACTATTCACGGGGTACTATTCATTCGGGTACTATTCACCCGGAGTACTATTCATAAAAAAATTGATTTCTTTTCGGTTCAAATCATTTTTGATACATTATTATTCTTGAATTTTACTCCACAAAGTAGTATCATGTTGACAATTTGGACAATATTGAATTCTGGATAAATTAAATTATAAATCTTTAAAAATTTATCCTTGAACTTGTTTTATTGAATTTTTATATCATTATCATCATCCTCATGTTTATATTATGTTGAAAGTCATTCGTGGCCTATAGTGCATAGATGGACTTGGTATGATTATGACTAGGGATTATTCGGTATAATCATGACTGTAATGTTACAAATGATATGATAAAAGTCCTTATTGGCCCGTAGTGCATTGATGGATAGTTGTTGGCATGATCATGACCATTGGTGAAAACATGAATATCCTTGGCCCGTAGTGCATGGATAATTTGTGGTCGTGATACTAAAGAATATCCTTGGCCGTAGTGCATGGGTGATTCGATGATTTGGATTATTTATTAAGCTGAGTCTCATCGATAAAAGTGATGAAAAACCTTTTAAATCATAGAAGATAGTAGATTTTATGCTCTACTTGACTCTTCTAATGGATTGCTTGTTCCACTGCAGTTAAACTTGATGTTTGTTATATTTTATTAGTTTAACACTGTTGAAGGCTAACGATAAATTATTCTACATTATCTTAGTCATAATATTTCTTACTGGGCTAGTTAAGCTCACCCTTTTGCTTTCATTGTTCTCTTCAGGAAATGAGAACGTAGTTGGGACTAGTCGGGGAACGGAGTGACGGTCCAAATGATAGCATTAGTAGTCCTCACTATTCTATTAAATAGTGTGATAATAAATGTATTGAGGACTCCATTTGAGTTGAATACTGTCTAGAAGACAATATTCGTATTAAAACTCTCAGTTTAAGTTTTATCGTATTTTACATGACAATTGTATTATTAAGTTGTATTTGAATTTTGTACCATGTATTTGGCGACTCAAGATGGGTGATGTATACCTATTTTGGGGGCGTCACAATATCAATAATGTTATCTAATAATATCATCTCAATAATATGAGTTACTGTGTCATGACAATTATTGAATCAATAATGTAAAATATTATTCAATTATCACTGTAGCAATTATTGCACCAATAATATGAAAGACTGTGCAACTTTACTGTATCAATTATTGAGTGACTTCTTACGTAAGAATCAATAATCAGAAATACTGTAACGACCCCAAATTTCATACAATTCAATTATCGACTTCGGTCGTTAATAACACGTTTAACTTCTGATTTTTACATCATTATTCGATGTTAAACTTAATAAAATGTGGAATAATTTAAACTTTTCTATCTTCTTACTTTAATTCTCTGAATCAAAACCTTTATCATTTACACATCTCTGAATTAATCTTATTTTATGATTCGCTTCATCACTGTTATTATATAAAAAGTTTATATTTCAATCCGATAACCTTTACATATCAGATAACTCAAACTTGACAGTTTATCATTATATCATCATTGTGACTTATCAAGTATATTTCAAAAAACCTTTATCTTTACCTACCTTTAAACCATACTTAGCTTATTACTCACCTTATCAGAGTTAATAAATAAAACTTACATTCAGATTCAATACCCTTTCATACAATCAAACAAAACTTAAACTTTATAACTCGACATCTATTAAACATTATACATTATTCGAAACCTTAAACATGGTTCAAATAATAATAATTCAGCCAAAGTATATAAATCTTCAAGTATCACATCTGATTCATGTCTTTCAAGTAGCACATAACTTTACTGTAACAATCCAGAATTTTAATTTGTAATTCCAAATATTTATTAAATTATATAAATATTTAATTGATGTGTTTATTGTTGAATAAATATTTTTTAATGTGATTTGATTTGATTTTTTATTTGTTAAATAAATAATTTATGAGTTAAGGAAAATAATTATTATGAGATAATATTCTAATTTAATCTAATAATTAAATTAGAGAGTTGATAGGGATTAAATGAATTATTATAATGTTCTAAATTTAATTTGGTAATAAAAGTGTGACAATAAACTATGCTATAAATGAGTTACTAAAATAAATTAAAACAGTTTAATTTAGTTTTGCCAAACAAGACTTAAATACATTAAGTCTTTATTTTTAAAGTGTTTTGCCCAAACATAGCCTTATGGCTTTTGAATTTTGAATTTGAATTATAATAAATAATATAAATAATATATATTAAATTTTGGCAACTGATAATTTAATATTGTCATTAGTTAAACATTAGTTTTGGGACGTTTGGGATTATGCGTTGTATGTATTTTATCTTACGTGAAAAAGAGTTGGCTTATATTGAAACTGAGAAAGAAGAAGGAGGTTTAAAGAAAATTTTTAGAGAGAGAATAGAGAGAGTTTGAGAGGAAAAGCCCTATGATTCTAAAATAATTTGTGTGTTTTAGCAAGGATTGTTCAAGAAATTGAAAGTATTATTCAAACACCTTAATATTATATATATGAATATTCTATATTCACGAGTTTTCAATTTCTGTGAATTCAATTTTTCTTGAATGGTTGTTATAAACTGAAGTATTGTTTTTATATGTATTTGTGATGTTAGAACTAACATCTAGATAAGGCTTTAGTGTACCGATTATGTTCAAAAAGAAAGAAAATAGTTTTACAGTGAACGTGTGTATGAATATGGCTGGTTGGAGTTCAACATTGATACTTGGTTTGTAAACTAAATTTTAAATTGAGTTTTGAATGTGTTAATTAATTAAGTAATGAAGAGAACGTAGTTTGAATAAGTTAATATGGTCTACAATGGTGATCACAATGTTAAGTTTGTTAAGGATGTCAAAAATGGAGTTTTGTATAAAATATGGAATTGAAAGATTTTAAATTTGATGTTTATGTTATTTATTGGTTAAAAACATGCTAGAGACCTTAAGTTATGTTTATGTAAAATCTATGTAAGTTATTCGGGTTAAATTGGTTGCTAGTTGGTCAAATTTTGCTTTGCTATGCTTATATTACTGAATCGAAGCTTCAATATGTATGTTACCTTGTGCTCAAATATTAAATGGCTTAAGTCTTACATCGCAAATACTTATCACATGCTCATTCCTCATGGCCATAAATACTGAAGACCGTATTACCGCATTACCAGTGTAAACTAGGCGCCACAAATACCGTTATTAGAAGTGTGGCCAAGAAGTTTGTTTTATTATACAAAAATCTGTAATTGTTGATAAGATGCAATGTTAGGACGGTTAAAAGGTGATTTTTATATTATGGTGTTATATGACCAAGAGTAAGAATATTATTAACAATTAACGAGTTTTGTTATTACATTACTAGTGTGACTTGACTATATGATTAAAACCAAGCCATACATGAAATAGATAGTTAATTGTATACAGAGTATATGTAGTAACTAATTATGTCATAATGACATGTGTATATGATATTGTGAATCGAATTATTATGGGTTAGCTTACACGCAAGACAAGTTTCTTAACTCTAATTTTATATTGTGCAAGTTTTCTTGATCCTACCTTGTTACTGTTGAGCAAGTTATTCCTAATCCTATTTATACAATTTAAATATATTCGTGCAAAGCTATTTAACCTAACTCTTACTTTGAGAAGATTTCCTACTTCAACTTGTTTCTTAGCATGCAAGGTTCTAAATTCTGATACACTTATGTTGAACAAGTTTTATCGTTCAAATTGCTATTTATTATGCATGCTCAATACTCAATTCTAAACAAAATTCTAACCTTAGCTTAATATTGTTCAAGAAAGATATGTTACCACTACACCAAAAATGACCTCTAGTGAATGACAAATCCTTCACTAGAGGCCCTATATCTCTCACAAGTGATTTATTGCGAAGAAATATTTTTTTTCACACGAAAGTGCTCGTGATGAAGACTCTCCTCGCAATTGGGTATCCTTCGCTAAGTAGTAACTAAATATTTTTTGTGAAGGATATATTGTGAATAACTTATTCCTTCACAAATTTTATTTAGTAATGGAATATTGTTATTTAGTGAAAGATTGGTTTCCTTCACAAATAATATTTTAAGAAGGACAATTTGAAATTAGTGAATAATTTTATTCCCTCACAAACAATATATTGTGAAGAACAAGTTTATTTAATGAGAGAAAATTTTCCTTCATTAATTATAAATTGAGAATCTTTCTTCAAATTAGTGAGAGAAAAATTCCTTCACAAATTATAAATTTTTAAATAAAAAATTAATTGCTAAATAATCAAAATTCATTGAAAATTATAATTGATTTTTAAATCATTGATTTCATATTTATTATTATTATTAATCTCTATAAGAAATATTAAATATATTTTTCAAGTAAATATAAATATTGCCATACTATTTTCAAACTAATTGATAAGCTAATGCATAAAGAGCTAATAAAATTAAAATTTCACATATAAATAGATCATAATACTCGAGTCACAATAACTACAAAATTTGTTATTGTATCTTGGTCTCCCAAGGACCATAGTACCTACAAAATTTATTAACTAACATAAAAAATTGAAAGAATAACAATGAACTAGAAGGAATAAAGCGTGACATGTTAGATCCACTTCATCATCATTTTTTTTCAAGAAAATCAAGGTTGGGCATGTAAACTTCATGCTGCAAGATAAACACCAAAATTCAATTTCAATAAGACGAGGAATAAGAAAAATGAAACTAACGAACTTAAATTCAATATTATTGTATCTTAATAAGGCATTAAAATGTCTGCCAAGCAGAGAGTTTACATGATTTCTAGTTCATGTGACGCAGAATAGTAGAAATAATTGGATATTGTTTACGTTACCTTGTAATATGCACTTCTTCTCAAGTAATTTTTCAGCAAGTGCTGCGTCAAACGAATTCTCCACCCAAGAGCAAGTCTGGCTGTCAAGTGCCTTTGAAACAAGAAATTTTAAAAGTTTCTCAAATGAACAACATTCTTTTAAGGAGTCCACCCACACTATAACAAGTGGTTTATGCAATAGAGAACACTCAAAAATAGCAACTTTCCAGTCTATACAAAGAGACTGAAATTCCCCTAAAGATATCTGAATTGCAGAGGACCATAGAAAAGCAAAACTAAGTGAATGATGAATAACTGCCACTAAAAAGTCAAGAGTTACTCTCATTCCTAAGACCCCAAATAAAATAAACAAACCCGTACTAATCAGAAGTAAAAATGGTATCTATGAGTGAACAATATCATAAATAGCATTTTTTTTAAAACTTCTTATTCAGACTTGGCCCTATGGGTGAAGAGCTTCACAGCAGAAAAAGTCTGTTCATAAGATCCAATCTAACTTACAAAATAGACAATGTTCATGCATGTCAACAGATCTTTCATTTGATAGCTTCTAATCACAAAATACACGTGAATGCATGTCATAAAAACAACACACTGATTTGGGGCAACTTATAAGAAGATATCTCTATCTTCAACCCACATGAATTTTTGAGTAACATCCTTCATGTAAGAAGCAAAAAAAGTGATTCTATACTTAAATAATTGCACTTAAATTCTACAGCAATGGGTAATTACCTCAAAGAAGGTGCAATGAAAGAAGCAGCAGCACTTTGAAGGACACTAACACCAATCAATCGAATAAAAGCTGCCTTATCCTGCTCTAAAACGTACTTGATAGTGGTCCCTGGAAAAACCAATAAAATTTAATTCCGGACAAATAAGAGTGTGAGCTCTTCCAAACACATCAAATAACAACAACAGAAAAGGAAGTATACCATTTAAAGAGGCAATATGATCTGAGATCCAAGTTCTCAAAACCACAAGAACAACAATGGCAAAGAGTTGCGCCCCCTATTTATCAAGCACTGTGGGGACCTAAAGAACTAGCAATGAATTCAATACTCAGTATCAACAATTGAAGAATATCATAATCATGGATATCAAGGGATACATAATGCAGGACAGCAATCTGAAAGCTTGAATAAGCACAAAAATGATAACTAAAGAATTAACTAGGGTTAGGCTCAGTGCCTAACTACCCGTAAGATATCTTAACCTAAAGTCTCATAGATCTGGATACTCGGGCATCCCCATACTCATGAGACCCTGTATTTCTAAGAGGCACATGGATTTCTTGGGTCCTCCCTGATTAACTAGGCTTCCTACATTTCAATCATTCTCCCCTATTATTTCATTCACAAGTGGTCTTTTATCAAGCACACGAAAATACTAATTAAAAATTGTGCAGAAATCTGCAACGCCTTTATAGATCATGACTTCTATGTCTATATATGTACATACCACAGATACACATACACACACGTGTGTGTGTGTGTATTAAGTAAACGTAAAATGAATTTCAATCATAACATATAGCTATAACATAATATCTTAAAGATGCTAAAGATGCTCACCAGTACTTTAGCCATTGCAGCTATTCTCTGAAAAGTATGATTGGGCCTTCGAATTTGAGAATGCCAAGTCCTATGTATAACATCCCCGACAAGGTTTTAAATTTTTTAGTATAACTACGATGGGAAACAAGATAAAACTGCAATGACAACAAAAAATGAGATTCATACTCTCTTTGTATCTGCAAATGCACGTTGGACAATAAATGCAGTATTTTGTCTGTTTGTTTCAGAAGGCTTCATCTTATTAATCTCATATTCAGTACCATTAGCAACATGAGCATCCTCCTTGTAAATTAGAAGAAACTATAGTAAATAAGCATCTACCCTGCACATGACAAATCAAAAGTTTAGACTGAACGAAAAAACTTAACCTCTTGTAATTAACACTCCACCCTCCTTCACTATCCAAGGACAAGACCACATCATGAAATACAACTAGTGCATGGCGATGAGATATTGTGATGCATGATGTTCCCAGGGCTCGAACTTTAGCACATAAACGTTCTTCCATGTCAGTCGTTACCGCACTAGTACATTCATCAAGAATAGCAAATTTGGGTTTATGGTAGAAGAGTCTGGCCATTCCCAATCTTTGTTGCTCACCAAAAGACAATTCATCACCCCGCTTTATCTCTTTTCGGATGGGTAACGGTGCCTAGAAGATACTCAAGGTCAACCTAGTAATATACCACCCAACAACGCCAGTGCCCATCACGCCCATGGAGATACTTAGAATTGAGTAAAGTCATAAGATGACTATATACCTAAGCAAGTTGAAAAATTAGCAAAAATATATTTAATATATCATCAAAACTTACATTTTTCAACAAGTCAACCATTCCACTTTTTGTGAGAGGCTCAACCACTTGATTTGCAGTAAGAGGATAGATTAATTTATCGCGAAGAGTTCTTACTGTTGTGTAAGCCCGTTGAGGCACATAAAAGATTTCCTTATTCAGATCAGAACCAATCCCAGGTTTCACGATATGCCTAGATAATAATGGACAAAGTCCTCTTAAAACTCAAAAAAACAAGCTTTTACCACTTCCATTTGGACCTTCATAAGAGTACAACCAAAATTGAAATCGCTAACCTTCAAAGAATAATGGATGATTCATCATATCATGTTTTGACATCTATGAATAACAAACATTCAAGTGGCAAACAAATACGACACTCGTGTGGTGGTTGAAATGAATAAAATAACCAATATTATACACATTACAAAAAATAAATACAAAAGTGAATGCATAAAAAAAAAAAGATAACCACCAATTAAAAGTGATTGAAAGTTTATAACATATGCATAATGATACCAAATGAAATTCAAAATTAGAAAAGAATAAGAATCTATCGATCCCACTTCTCTATTATATGGTTGAAATGAATACAACATAACCAATATTATACAAGGTATATTTTCCTAAGTACACATAAAATAAATGAAATGTAAAGAATCACAAAAGCACAAGATCCCCAAAGTAAAATTAATCCCAACTCAGAAAATCTAAAACAAAATCGAATTCTCTAAATCTCGAAATTACCAAAGTAAAATTCTTCAACAAACATAAAAATGTCATAAATTGACATTTTTTTTTACCAAATTACAACTAACCTATCATTAATTAACAAACCAAAATCAAAACCCAGTTCTCTAAAATGCCAATAATTATAGCCATTCAATACAAATTGGGGGGGAAAAACACACCTGCTCAGTTTGAGACTATTCTAAGAGCAGAGGTGTCTGTTCATCTTCTAAGATATCCTTTCTGAAGTAAATGAATATTAGGATAGAAAAGAGAAAGAGAATGAAAATATAAAGAGTGATTGAACGTGGAAATGGTTTTTTGGGCAAACATTTAGTGGATTTAAAGTGGGAAGAGCCTCTGTTGGTCACCATTTTTCACTAATTAGACCTTGGGTCTGATTTGATCGTTCTCCTTTTTATGTCTGCAGAATTAATAGATAAGGGATCATTTCAGAGACAAATAAAGAAACTTTAAGTTCCATGAACAATTGAATTGTATGAATAGATGCGTTGTGGGTTCTGGGACTTTGTTACTCCTTCCTAAAAAGGAACAATTGAATTATATAAATATATGCCCTTTCAAAATTACGAATCATCACTGTTGCTTTCATCAAATTGTGAAGCTCTTCATGATTACCTAAAATTTCAGACCTGAAATTTCAAAGAGATGAATACGAATTTCATGTCGTGTGGAGCTTTGCGATTCAACCGCCTTAGATAGATGAGCAAAAAGTTAGCTTCTTCAGAGAGCTAGAGAGGTAAGTCAAGCTTAATAGATTAACATTAATAGTTGGAAAGGTGAAGATGAGTTTGGAAATTAAAAAATTACCTAAGAAAAATATGGAGTCTAAAGATTGGAGGCAACATACACAGGTAAAGTTCAAGTTCAAGTTTCGAATCAAGAAAAAAGGGATCGGAGAGTAGTTGAGAAACGAGATAGAGAGAAACAATCAAGATGGATAGGAGCGGTGGCCGATGGGAGAGGCTCAAAGCAGTCCGATGTTGAGAGTTGGGACTTGGGACTTGGGAGAAATCGAGAAATCGAGATGGAGAAATGCTGAGAGGTTCATACTTTGATTTGGGAATAAATTAAAATTAAATTTACTATTGTAAAAAATTTAAGTATTTATATTCATCACAATTAATTCAAAAAAAATTATTTAGAACAAGATAGAGACCAATTTTATCCCTCGCAAAAGACTTCTGCATAATGATATATAGTGAGTAATAATTCCTTCACTAAATAGATTTTTTCCTCGCAAATTTTCATCATAAATTGGCTCCAAAAATCTTTCTATCGCCCTAATTTTGTGAGAAAAAAAATATAAATTATGAAGGATGTTTCTTTCGCTAATAACTATATTGTCACTATACTTTTTTCCTTCACTGTTCCTTCGCTAAACAACTCCTCATGTGAAGGAATAAATTCCTTCACAAAATTTCCTTCGCTAGAGGCCATTTTTGGTGTAGTGTACGTTATTCAATGCTGATGGTTTTAGTTTATTTCTAAAGCATGACCTTAATATACAATGTTGATTCATTTATGACTTATTCCATAAGCATATTGTTATTATATTTTTATTCAACTAATCATTAGTTGATGTTCGTTAAACTCTAAATTACCTTAAAACTTATCCAAACCAAACTTACTTTAGTGTGGACTTGTATTCTAAATACTGAGATGAACAACCCTATTACAGGGGATAATTTATGCATAGCATTTAGATGTTTGTGCATAATACATTGTATGAAGGGCTGATCCCCCTAAGTACGAGAAGTCCCTACGGTCTTATGACTGTTTAGGTTTAAGTTGAAAGAATACTTATAACTTTGGACATAGTTCGTGGTCTTATGATCCTCAGATATATATTTTAAATTCTGTTCTTGATTATCATTGATAAAGAATATTATTCAATTCTATTGAGCCTATTCATTTGGCAGTTGTTATGTTATATTATTCATTGTCACTTCAAGTGAGCATTTGTTTGCTCACTCTTGCTTATATAAATATTACAGCTAAAGTTGAGAAGGTCGATGAACCTACCACCAGTAAAGGGAAAGGAAAGATGAACAAGTATTGAAGACTTGTAAACCTGTTGACTTTTATATTGTTAAACTTTATTTTAAAATATTGTGATGTAGTTATTTAATTTTCCGCACTTGATATTTGTATTTAAAGGTTAGATGACCAGGGAGATTTTTATTGAACTTATTGATGTAATCCTTTAATGGAAAGGTTTATTGTTAAATTTTATTATATTTGGGTAGTTAAAAATGAATGTTTTTATTAAGTGAACACCAAATCTTTTGGGAATGAAGTACCCGGATTTGGGGGTGTCACATTTACCTTGAATCTTTAACCTACAAAAGTGGTTATTTGCAAGCTTGAGCTCGAAAGCCCAGCAAAATCTAACAGTTTTCATGCATCACGTAGTACATAATAACATGCTCAATATATATCTCATAAACATTGGACTAACATAACATACATGCTGCATTTCATATAACAAGTATAAAGATTGAGTTCCTTACTCAATCAACATTCATTACTCAATCAACGTAGTCATAAATTGACTTTTATGTTTCATACTTTCAACATATATATAACACATCAAGCTCTTTGCAATAAAGATTTAAAATAGTTAATCATCAAGTTCATATAGCAAATAGGAACTGAAAGACTTGCCTTGATCGTTGTTTACCAATAATAGTTTAACAGCTTACAGCTATCTGCACTTCACGTGCCTTACACAATTATATAATCATTCACATTAACTATTAGTCACACAACAACGCATAGTAGTTGTAATGTAAACTTTACTCTATATCTGATAACCCTTCTTATTAATCAATACACAATGTTCAATTTGATTGTGTTAACTTTTGACTTACATCTCACTGTATTACTTCTTAGGTCATACTCGAAGTTCATTCAAGTGTTTAAGTCTTGCTAAAAATCATTATTGGTTTTATATTAAACCCATTTCATATCTTATAATATTCATTTTATTTGACTTAAAATACTTTCTACGTTCATTAACATTTGTTACGGTATTTCGACGTTCATTAGTCACACGCCCGATTTGTCTCTCTTGTATATGTTTAGTATGCTTATAAAACTTATTTAATACATTAATTATTAGATTTAAGCATCATTATTGTAACAACCCGATATTTTCTATAAAATTAAATTAAAAATTTTGCGTATAATTTATTTATTTATTTTAGAGATGAGGATTTGTACAAGATAATGTGTATATAATTATGTAATAAATAAAAATATATTTATTACATGAATGTATACAAATAATTTTATTTTAGAATTATTGATTATTATAAAGTATATTCTTATAATAATTAATTTTATAGTAGAAGTGTTTTTATTAATTATTTTCCATGAAAATATAATTATATATTATTTAAATAATATATGAAATGATTTTTAGAATAATTATAATAATTATTTTATTATATGAATATTAGTACTGATTATTATGTTAATTATTTTACCTTAATTATTAAGTTTAAATATGGAAGAATAAATCAGATATGGAATCCAAACCCTAATTTTGGATTTTGATCAATGGATGAGAATAATAATATAATATGAACTATATTTTTGATTTTTCAGTGCTATAAATATGTACTGTAAGTACGTATTGATAATGGTTAGTCAATTATGAATTATGGTGTATAATGTCAAAATCCTAACATTAATTTGTTTAACCCTATTTTTAAATTTAAATGGGAAATTCAAGACTGTTATATAACGGTGTTATATGATTTATGTTGTGACTAATTAGGTAAACCTTAATTAAAATCAAGAAAAACCATAATTATAAAACCCTAACTTTTGGAATGAGAAACCCTAATTTGAAACCTAAACTGGAGTTTATGATCAGTTAGAAATTGTGTTAATGTGATTAATATCATGTATTGTAGGTTTTATTGCTAATAATGGAACACCTAATTAGTAATTTAAAACCCTAATATCTAGAAACCCTAATTTGGTAATTAGAAACCCTAATTATAATTTAGTAATCCTAATTATCAAAATAGTAAACCCTAATTATTTCATTAGTAAGGTTAATTATAATTAGTGATATTAAATCCTAATGTTCCTGTATAAAGTAATTAGAAAACTAATTTAATTAAGGAAGCCCTAATTTCAAATTTTTAGAAACTAAAATTCTAATTATTTATTTATTTTTGCTTAAATAGAAATCCTACAAAATTAATTGTGTAAGACCTTAGGGTTAAACCCTAAGGGTCAAACCCAAAGGGTTTGGGACAAGATTACAAAGTTGCCATTAAAATTATGTAGCAATTGACCATATTGCCCTTTTGTGCATTATTGAGTATAACAAGTAGGTTTTGACAATAGGAGAAGTTGGTGACCTAATGTAACAACTCTCTTGACTTAAAATTGACAGCACTCAGCCTCTAGATCAACCAATTCATGCATCTAGACTTCTATAAATAGATTGGGGAGAGAGAGAAAATCATTTGCTAGCACATTATACCCCAAACACTCAAACATTTTCTCTCAACTCAAAACCCACGAAATATATATGTATATCAATCCCATAAACATGCCCCACGTTTACCATTAACAGATCAAGAGGCCAGAATCAAAATTTTTCTTATAAGGTATAAAAACCCTAGCTATAATCTGACCATAAATCTATTATTAGATGTTAGATTTTTGTGTTAAACATGTTATATATGGTGTATAATGACGATCTGGGTTGCTAGATGTTAGATCCATAACATCTAGAGGCTCAAATTTGATGTTCTTCAAAATCTAGAAAAATTTTGTTTTGATGTCTGACAACGAATGTCAGGCATTCTAGATTTCATTCTGTTTATGATTTTGTCTGTTTAAATGCTTAAACTAGTAGTATGTTATGATATCTTTAATCTGGAACTGGAATTAGTGTCATACGATGCACAGATTTCGTGTTATTAATGGTCAAAGACCGCTTGAATTAAACCATGACTATATGAATTACAGGTAACCCGGATCGTGCTCGTAAACGCGTCTAACAAGATTTTCTTGGGTTCTGATCTGTCATGTTATTGATGATTTAGTCATGCTGTTGTAATAAGATTATAGTTTGCTACATGTGTAAGACCCCAACTTTTTGAATAAAGATTAAATTTTCTCGAAATATATTTTTGAATATTATGGTGTGGATTTGATATAATGTTATAGTTGTGGGTAATATTTACAAATTTTACAAAGTACGCAAGTTGTTATATAATATTCGATTGGTCGGGGAATATTCGTTTTAACAGGGAATATTCGTACAACGACACAATCATTGGTGGACCCCCACAACGGAATTATTGTCGGATTGAGAAAACGACAAAAATACTTTATGAAAATAACGGCGGAAGTTTTACCGTTAACTGTTGAACTACCCGGTAGTAAAAGTACAGTAATACGCGTGGTTGCATAGTAGCACACGGTATTGATTATTGATGCTTACGTGAGAAGTCACTCAGTTATACTCAATTATTGCTACAGTAATTGCTGCATCATATCTCTCATATTATTGATTCGATTATTGTCGTAGTATCATCTGCATAATATGTTATTTTATTAAATCAATAATTGAGACGACAAAGTTATTCATATTATTAAATTGCAATATTTACAATGTCTAGAAGTTCTGTCAATGAGAGGTTTGGTCACCTAATTGTGCGCCAATAGGGAGAAATCCTTATTGGAAAGCCCCCTCTTTCCTGGGAACGACCTAGTTGATAAATATTGTGAGTTATAATATTAATGATGAATGTTATTAAAATTGAAGTTGTGTTCAGAGTTGAATTTGGAGACGCGGACGTGATATTTGAGTCCGGAACGATTAAATTAGTAAAAATAGTCTATAAACACAAAATTTTCCGGAATTCATTCTTTGGTCAAAAAGTCAATAGTTGACTTTTTTGGGAAAAGACAAACTTCGAAATTTCAAAATTTATATTTTTGATAAAAATGGTTTCATTGTGTTGGAATTATTTGTGTTAGTGAAAATCAACAATTATTTCGATAATAATTAATGTCTGGAGGTTATATTGATCAATCGGGTATTTAACCGGATAAATGAGCAATTGATTGCTATTATTTCACATGATTATAAATATTTGTTCACATGTGTATACTATTGTTTCACATTCTTGTTACTATTAGGGGAGTTGGTGCAAGATTGATAATACTTGCATGACTAAGTTAAAATGGAGGTATAGATGGAGGTACTATACCGTAATTCGTATTTTCACATGTTCAGAACTATTGATTCACATAATTTACTATTGAATCACATTATTTACTATTAGGGGAGGTGGCGCAAGTTTGATAATACTTCCATGACTAAATTAAAAATAAAGGAAAAGTTGGAGGTATTGTACTGAAATTTTTCAAGCCCCAAAACGTGCAATTATCGAAACTATATTTTTCTATAAATAAAAGCTCATTCTTCCTTCATTTCTCACCAATTCACAAAAGCTTTAGAGCGATTATTATAGAGAGAAATTATAGAAAGAAGAAGAGAAGTCTACTACCTCACTATTCTAGTATCCAGTTTTTCTAAAGGTAGGGAGTGTTATTTCTTTCTTATCCATGAAGAGAACTTCTGTTATTTCATTCTTTATTATTCTCGTTGAATAACTCAGATACGCTGCTACCCAATACTTGGTGAAATTCTTCCGTTGTTCCATTCTTTATCATTCTCGCTGGAACATCCTCAGATGTATGCGTTCTACACCGGACTTCGGTTCCGCTTTTTATTATTCTCGTTGGAATATCATATGCATGCGCTTTTACGCGGACCTAATTCCGCTCTTTATTATTCTATTAGAATATCCTGTTTAGGCGTTGTAATACGGACCGATTCCGCCTTTATTATTATTCATTTGGAATATCTCTAAATGCATGCGTTTACTACGGACTGATTCCGTTATTTATTATTCTATTGGAATAACCTGCTTGTGCGGTCTATCACATGCCTGGTGATTTCTTTTGTTATTCCATTCCTTATTATACTCAGTTGGTTAAAGTTTTGACTTCTATACTCCATGAAATTAGTGGAATATCCTTGATATTTGCACTTCATCGAGTATCTTTTCATGGAAATATTTTTCTGAGCATTCTTGAATTTTACTATACAAAGCAGTATCACGTTGACAATTTGGACGTTATTATTTCCTGGATAAATTAATTCTTGAACTTGTTTTATTGAATTCTTATATCAGTGTCATCATCCTCATGTTTATATTTTGTTGAAAGTCATCTGTGGCCTATAGTGCATAGATGGACTTGGTATGATTATAATAAGGATTATTCGGTTGTAATAATCATGATCAGAATAAATGTTACAAATGATGTGGAAAAATTCCACATTGACCCGTAGAGCATTGATGGACAGTTGTTGACATGATCATGACCATTATTGAATACACAAATATTCTTGGCCCATAGTGCATGGATAATTATGGTCGTGATACTAAAGAATATCCTTGGCCGTAGTGCAGGGGTGATTCGTTGATGTGGATTATTTATTAAGTCGAGTCCCAGCGATAAAAGTGATGAAAAACCTTCTAAATCATAAAAGATAGTAGATTTTATTCTCTACTTGACTGTAACGCCCCCAAAATAGGACCATTCTGAGTTGCCAAATATATGGTACGAAAAACAACTACAACTTTATTACAACAATTGTCGTGCAAAATACAACAACACATATGTTGTGAGTTTGGATACAAATATATACCAACTGTAGCACGTCACAATGACACCTTACATAAAGGTATAGTCAAAAATTGTTTTAGAAATTAGAATCTTTAGGAAGTGCTCAAGGAAACCTTCGTATACGGGGAGGCCATGCTTTTAGGTTATGGTAGATATCATATGGCCACGTAATTATCCTTGGTTGACCTAATAGACCCCAAAGAAAAACGAGAAGATTACTATCATATTCTTCCCAATGGTGAGTCTTCTCTTGACATATCATTATCTCCACTGCCTCTAATTGGGTATTATACTCCAAACAAACACCAAGATTATATAGGTAGTGCTTGTAAATATACTCAAAGAAGTGGATGAGCACAACCATGTCTTATGATAACACGAGTTTGTAGATGTCATTAGACATCTTGTATGATAGTGACAAAACACCCTTCCAAAGTCAGGGTTCGCCTCACCCTATTTAATTCACCAAAATAACTATTAAATGATGTATAAAATACAACACACTAAAGTCCTCAATAAAATTATTCCCATACTCTTTAGGAGAACCTCAACAACTATAGACCATCGTTCTATTCCCTTGTTATCCCCGCTCAACCCAGCTACACTTTTATTACCTGAAAGGAATTGTGAAACAAAAAGGGTGAGCACAACTAGCTCAGTAAAGAATATTATAACTAAAGATACATAAATTATCAATAATCTTCATCAATAATAAATCAGAGATTTAGAACATATGGTAGATGATAAAACTTTTCAACCATAGTTCAAGCAATGAACGAGCAATCCATTAAAAGAGTCAAATAGACTATAAAGTCTATTGTCTTCTCCACGTTAAAAGTCCACCAACAATGTTTTATCCTCGTAACATCAATCAACAGCCCTTTCCACAATCATATGAATAACTCATAATCATAATTGTGATTCTAAATTCCTCTTCTCATCCGGAATGAAGATAATTTTCATCACCGTCTTTACCTCGAAACATCAAATATCATGCTTATACCAAATCACGCTTCATGTTCATAATCATACTAATAAATTCATCTTTGCACCACGGGCCAAAGATATTCATCAACCGCTCATCTTTTTACACTATAGGCTAAAGATATTCAACAACAGTCATCATTTTGCATTACGAGCCAAAGATATTCATCAATAATTCAACTTTGCACTACAGGCTAAAGATATTCAACAACAGGTCATCTTTGCATTACGAGCAAAAGATATTCATCAATAATTCATCTTTGCACTACAGGCTAAGATATTCATCAACAAGTCATCTTTCCACAACGAGCCAAAGATATTCATATATCAAAGAAATACATAATCATTTCAGAAGTTATATAACAATAATTATAACCATGTTGATCAATTCACCTTTGCACTTAAGCTAAAAATATTCAATTATAAATTCAATGGTCATGATCATACCAAATTAACAATTCAACTTTTGCATTCGGCCAAAGAGAACCTATAGTCACGATCATACCAATAATCTACTCATCTTTACACTCAAGTCAAAGAGAAATATCATCATTAGGGTTATAAGAATGTTATATAAAAATAATATAATCAAAACATGGTTTTAATTTCAAGAGTAAGATTCATAAATCAACGATAATTTGGTCGAGAAGAAACCAATTTGTCGTGAATAGTACCCAATATTAAATATAGTAGTCACCGTATACGTGCATAGTAACCTCGACACAAAAAAGATAAAGTTTCATAATAAAATTCATATCCATATTTATAACACCTTAATCCAAATGTTATAAATCACTTAGAAATCTCATAATCTAATATTATTAATATTACAATAATATTTTAATCATTTCTAAAACTTATAAACAATTTAATTAAATTGTTTACACTTTACTAATTAATGCATTTAATCATCATAAAATGCCAAACTCATAAGATTTTATCACCAATAACCAAAACCCTCATCAAAAATCTGCATATACCTCATATATGGTTCTCAAGCCATAAAATCATATTTTCCAATTTTCTTGCTTCATATAACATATTTAATTCATTTACTCATAACTAGAATATTTTCATGAAAAATACCAAATCAGTTCCAAAATATTTCTTTTCTGGGATTTAGCATAACATAGTCCCATATTGAACATATATTTTCTCAAAATTTTAAAAATTCATTTACTATTTTTCATATGGCCAAAACCACCGAATATTTAAACATTTATCATAAATTATACTTTTATCCAAAATTTCTGAAATTTACACGGTATACTGATATTATATAGATGTACTCCCAATAAAAATTTCATCAATTTTGGAGTTAATCACAAGGAGTTATAAATATTTACTTTTAAAATAGTTTTTCTCATAAAATCCATAACTCCTAATCTATACATCCAAAATCGCCATTTTGGACACACTCTAAAACTCATCAAAATATCATTTCAAATTTTTCCAGAATTTTTGAAGCTTCAAAAAAATTTCGAAACTAAAAACATAATAACCCTTAAAATCCCTTACTATCCTTTACCTCAAAAGAGCAAGATTTAATTAGAATAACGTATTTGAAACGAACTTGCACCGTATAGCAACACTCAAAGTATACTCAAAATACTCACAAGAATACTTCGATAATATAGAGAGAAAACTTCAGCTTACGTGTGATTTTCAATTCTAACCTAAGCACCCTATTTATAGGAAAATACTTAGAACACCAAAGCAGAAAATTTAATAAAATATTAATATATATTATTTTTATTCCAACGCACACTTATTTTGCTTCAAAACCTCAGCCACCAAATAGCCCACCTCACAAGACTTGCATAAAAAACCTTTTTGTTATTTAAATTATTTTAAACTTCCAAAAATCAATTATTTCAGAGCTTCAGAACTTCAATAATTCATAATAAATAGTCCTTTTATCAGAAAATTTGAATCTCACGAGTTCTTATAGGAAATTCAATTCTCTACAACTTTTCAGAAGAAAGTTTTTCCAAATTCCAAACAGAAATTGACCGAAATCCACAAACGGGTGATTTTACAGGCTATAATCAAATTTCGGTCAATAATTGTGTCCACCAACACACAAAATATGTGTTAAACATTTATTACCACAAAAATACTCTTCCTCCTCATATACTTATATATCCCACATTCATTATAAAAATATCACCGTTAATATATTATTAAAATAATATATTTAAATAAATTATTTTATCGTAAAAAAGACAAAATATTAATTTTCAACAATTGTCACATTAAAAATTTTCTCCATCTATGTCCACATAAAATAAATATTTTTCTCATCATAAAAATCAATAATTAATTATTCACAAATAATATTACATAATCACAATATTGACAAACTGGCGGCTCCCTGTGAAAGAGGGGCTTTCAATAAAGATTTCTCTCTCATCAAGCGCAATTAGTGAAAGTAGTATGCACACAAGCCAATCATGTTTGATGATAAAGCATATACTTTGTAACAATCTTATTCATTTATTAATAAAAGTATTAATTTATTAAAGGCTTTTAATTATCTACACGATGTTGTTTTATAATATGTGATAAACCCATAGTTTTAAGCAATGCTTTTAGAATAATGATGATGATCATTCTAATGAGATCTAAATTCTTAGAAAGCTTAAAACTAAAATAGTTCCCAATCATTGGATTACTAAAATGGGGATTAGTGAATCCGGATAGATTGGTACATACGCTGTTTTGCTCATCGGATGAGGATGATTGATCTCACGATCATTTGTGTGGAGACACTAAAAGGAAGTATGTAGGTGCTCATTAGAGAATAAGTTCACCGAACGTGGCTCGCTAAGGAATACCTAATGGAGTTTTACTTGCTGTCAATAGGAATTCTCAGTAGTGATAGTAGTACAAGTAATTCTTGGACTTGAGATCATCATAGTATCTTGTGTATGATGAGTTATACTTTGACTTATTCCCTAAGACCCTTAGGGTATATCAAAGGGTATGCTTGGGTATAATAAGTTGTACATGGAGATAATGTATGATCAATAAAGAATCTATCACTTCTAATAAAAGAAGAGAAATGTCCTATGTGATTCGATAAATGACAACCCAAAGAGTCCTTGGGTTAAAGCGTAATGAAATTAGAAAGGAGTTTCTAATTTGCATTATTTGAGTTGGCATTTAAGGATCGAAATACATATAATTAAATAAAATAAGACTTGACAAAGAATTCCATGTCTTATATTTAATTGGGACATCAGATGGTGGAAGGATTGAATTGTATTTCAGAACTATTTACTCAAAGGTTCTTTTATGATTAATGTTGAAATCTATATTATCTCGAAAGTCGCTTGATCGCTAGGAGGCTTATCCCTATTGTAGAATAAATATTATTTATTTAAATAAATTAATTATTTAATTTATTTATTTAAATAAGATTAGAATTGTTCTAATTGATTTATTCACAACCTGTTTAATATGGAGAACCTAAAGGGTCACACCATAAAAGGAAGAATAATTATTTAAGAAGTTAATGGCATAATCGTAATAATATATTAAGTATATTTAATTTAATCTATGGTGATAGAATAAAATAGCTTAATATTTATTATTTAATATTTATTAAATATAAATTAATAAGAGGAGTCTTATTAATATTATTACAATTATTATTATTTTAATTTTTAAAAGAGTTTAGGAATTAATTTAATATAAGTACTCTCATTTATTCCTAATTAGATTAGGAAGGAAAATTAGTTAAAGGAGTTTAATTAATTATCCCTAATAAGATTAGGGAGCTTAATTAATTAAAAGAATTTAATTAATTAAATAAAACCAATTCCTTAATTGTTAAGGTGGGTTGCCCACATCTATAAATAAGAGGAGTCTTATTATAGGTGGAGGGAGTTGTTGATTTTTACAACTACGTAATAATTCCAATTTGTTGGAGAGTACGCCCTTTCTATAGAGATAGAAAACTAGGGTTGAGCCAATACCCCTTCTTCTTGAAAATTCTTTTTCCTTGGTGGATCACCTCTAGAGGCCAAACACTTGGGTGGCTAATGTTGATCAAAGGAAGGAACCAAACCCGGTGGATTCAAGTTGAACGCGAAAAGGATTGAGGTGAAATTGGACCTTGAGGAAGCTCGGATCTTCAAGGGTATGTTTGTTCTTCATATCTTTTCGTTTAAATTAATAATTGTGCATAAAGGGTGATCCGGGTATATGGTTTGTAATTTTTTTTAAACTCTGATTTTACACGTTTCCGCACTTTTTATGCAATTTGATTCAAGCATACGTAATATTACAAACCTAATAAAGGCATCGAGCCAAACCTTTATGTGAATTATTATTAATTTTAATTTGATATGTACATTGATATGTGTTTAGAACAATTTTATTGGGCATAATTTTATTGTATAAAATTTATTTTAAAAAAAAAAAATTTCTTAAAAAATGTTTTCTATGAACATTTTTTTTACATCCACGGTCACGATTTGTATCATATATATATATATATATATATATATATATATATATATATTATTGTCAACGGCCAGGATCTTTTTTGTTTTGATAAAGGAATGGATTATTTGATATTGATTTAAAAAGGAAAAAGATGTCTGGGTGGTGTAGTTGGTTTGGGGATCACGTGGATGATAGATTGTTGTACCACGTTTTTTTATAATATATATTATACTTATATATATATGTTATCTTTATATATATATATATATATTATGGTATAATATGTCATGCAATAAGAAAAAGGAATCAAGGGTCATTCCAAATAAGATCTTAAGTTGATTCACGGATTATCAAGAATGGCCACGTGCTTCCTTTTATTTTTAAGAATAAGGAAGGTACGGTTTTGTATATATATATATATATATATATATATATATATAAGCGTAATATATATTATATAGATAATATATATATATTTTAATAATTTTATTATTAAAATAAAAGTTTATTTTAATTTTAAAATAAAAGTTTATTTTAATCTTAAAATAAAAAGATTTATTTTAATTTTAAAATTAAAATTCATGCTAACTAATTAGAGTTGGAATTTGATTCCATGATAACTAATTGGAGTTGAAATTGGATTGCCTAATTTCTTAAATAAAGGAGTTTATTTAGATATGAAATAAGATTTCATATTATTCAAAATAAAAGAGTTTATTTGTGAATAGGAAAGAGAATCCTAATTTCCTTAAATAAAGGAGTTTATTTAGATATGAAATCAATTTCATATTATTCAAAATAAAAGAGTTTATTTGTGAATAGGAAAGAGAATCCGTGTTTCCTTTAATAATTTTTTTTTATACATGGAATTGGATTCCATAATTAATTAAAATAAAGGAGTTTATTTTGATTAAAGATTTTGATTAAAATAAAATAGTTTATTTTATTCAAAATTAGATAAATTAAAATAAAATAGTTTTATTTTGATTTAAATTTGGATTAAAATAAAGGAGTTTATTTTAATTCAAAATTAGATTTTATACTAACTAAATTTACCCATTAAATGATATCAATATATATATTAAATGTTTATTATTCATGAGATGAATGTTATTTATCGATGCATATGGTGATGTGTATGATAATAAATGGGATTGATTATGGACTATCGACCAATATGATTGGATTTTATTTTAGTTGGATGCATGAATGTATGGGTTTTATTAAATGGGGTCTCAAGGTACTGCCTTCTCTTCTAATTTTTTCTTAATGTAAATTCTAACTCCCTCCTATGTACTTCCCTCGATCACGATCAAGGTTTCTATTTATTTTAAATAATTTTGTAATAGGAATAGTTAGAATTAATTTTGAAGAATTGGAGATCAAGGAGCAAGGAGCGCTTAAAGACCCGCTTTGTAATGGAGCCCGGTTTAAATGTAATAGTTATATTTAAATATTATTTATCGCACCCCTGGGGTTTGACCTTTTGGTTCACTTGGTGGCTCTAGTGAACCAAACTAGAATAAAAGTCCATAATCAATCCGTAGAATATAGTATTCTATATGTGCATGCTTATACTATATATATATATATTATGCAAACATGCTTCGCATGTTCATTAATATGACGCGTATTTTATATATATATGCTTGTGCGCCGCTTAAACAAGATGAGAAAAATTTAATAATAAATCCCTCAAATTTTTTATATTAAGTCCTAAGCGCTCAAAGATATTTGGAATATCGAACGTCGCTTTCTAGCATGATAAAATTAATAGAGTATTAAATATTTAATATGAGTTTGTTGTGTCATCACAAGGCAAGTATTAAGTATTTAAGATGTTAATTTATCACATTTGATGCTTATAAAGAAAATTGAACAATATTGTTTTGTCAGTGTCACCACAAGGATGATATTTTTCTTTTTTGAATATATGGAGTGCTAGGTTGACTTAACTTGGATAATTTTGATTCTGATGTGCCACCACTGATCAAAATAATCTAAGAGGCAAAATACAAGGAGTTGCATAGTTGATGTAATTGACAAAAGTTGTCTACCTATTTATTTATATATAGTTTGTTGTGTCACCACAAGGCTATATACATTTGAAATGGGATCCTTATTCTCACTAGCAAATCTTTAATTAAATTTTGCTTTAACTATATAAGTGAGGGTAATATAGTTTGAAGAAAATAGTGGGAGATACCAATTTAAAACAAGACCTAAATTATTTTGGTAATTAATAAAAGAATGTATGTTAAAATATTGTTAATTACAAATTCATTTACGTAATTTTACAATGTCTAAAATTACTATCATCTGCGAAGCATATTAGATGCTAAATTAACCGTAATCAATTAAACGGATTGGTTAAGGAATTTGAGAATAATTCTCATAGTCAAAAAGCTATCTTATGTCCTTAATACGCCTATCCCTGCAATGGTTGCAGACAATGCCTCTGAGGAAGAGATTGCTACTTTTAGAAAGTGGCAAGATGATGCACAGTTGGCTCAATGCATCATGCTCGCATCCATGAGTAACGAGCTTCAGCCACAAGATGAAACTATGGATGCTCCTACTATATTCCTGCACATCAAGTAGTTGATGGTGAGGAAAGTAGGACTGATAGATATAAGATATCTAAGGAGCTCTTCCGATCTAGAATGACCGATGACACTACAGTACAGATAAAAGTCCTTAACATTATCAATTTGATTGATCAATTAGGACAACGAGTTTTGTCATGGATGGAGAGTTGAGCCAAGATTTGATCTTGCACTCACTCCCGGACTCCTTTCACAATTGTTGTGAATTTTCATATGAACAAGCTAGATATCGCCTTTGCGATTTTGCTTAACATGTTGAAAAATGTTGAGAGTCACTTTCCAACCAAGAAAGACCATGTCTTACTGGTAGAGGCCAAAGGATCTTCTGAAAAGAAGAACGATTCAAAGAAGGAAAATAGAAAAGCATAAACAAAGGATAATAAGAACAAAACTGATACGGATAGCAAAGGAGTTTGCTACCACTGCAATAAGCCTGGACACTGGAAAGAAACTGCTAGAAGCATCTTGCAGTGGCTAACCAAAGAAGCTTAGTGAAGTTTCGGTTACAATACAGTTTTTGTTCATGATTGAAATAAATTTTTCTTTAAGTCAAGGTTCTACTTGGGTATTGGATACCAACTTTGGTTATCATAAATATAGATTTATGAAGGACCAAATGAAGTAGAAAGCTAAACAAATATAAGTAATCCTATGTGTGGAAAATATAGCAAAGGTTGCCATATTAGCCATAGAAACTTATAGTTTAGCAATGCCTACGCAAATCTATTAAGTCAATAAGTTGTTATTGTATTCCGCCTTGTTAAAAATATTATTTCCATTTTATTGTTGGACAATGAAATATTTGGTATTATAATTAAGAACAATTGTTGTTCTATTTATAATAATAATGTTTTGTATAGAACCGAATATTACTTAATAAATTTTGTATACTGACTTACATGAAAATAATTTTGCATATTGAACAAATTAGTATAAGAAAAGGAGATGATCATTCAAAGAGTCAATGTGTGTATTTGTTTGAATACAAGTGTGAATTATTTGAAAAGTTCAAAGAATTCGTAAGTGAAACAAATTAGCAATTTATTAAGATTCTTTGATTAGATCAAGGAATAAATACTTGTGCAATAAGTTTCTAGATCATCTCAAATGGTTTTCTCATAATGGACACATCCTGATACGCAATAATTGATTGATGTATCTAAAGGAAAAATCGTACCTTGTTGGACATGGTGTCATCCATAATGATTTTATCGACATTCCAAAGATCCTTCTCGATAATGTCCTAGAAATGGTCAGCATATCTACGAAAAAATGGTAACCTCAAAATTCTACCCCAAGACTCCATAAAAGTTATGGATGGGAGGATTCCTAATCTTAAGTATGTTAAGATAAGGGGTTGTCCAACTTATGTGAAAAGGTTTCAAAGGATAAGCTTGGGACAAGATTTGACAAGTGTAGATTTATGGGACATCTTAAAGTAAGTTTAGGATATATGTTCTATAATCCTACTTAGCAAAACGTGTTTGTTGCGAAACACGCTGCCTTCTAAGATAAAGGTGTTTATTATTGAAGGGGCTAGTGGGAGGATAATAGATCTTGAAGAGTTCAAGAACCACAAAACACTATAAGTCAAATAAGAGGAATCTATAGATAGACCTATTGTACCACAACCGAATCGTAAATCTGGAATAGTACCGAAGATACCTAGGAGGTATGGATTCATCATAGATGATGATGATGAGGTACACATCATAGAAGATGATGATCCGTAGTTACATACGATGAGAGTAAGTGTTGTAGACACTCGAGAAATGGATTGAAGCAAGTTTCTCAAATATGGAACATTCGCTTTGATGAGGCAATCAAAAGAGTTTGATTTTATCAAAATAAGAATGAACCTAGTGTGTACAAAAGGGTCGTTGGGAGCATCGTGACATTCCTAGTACTATATGTTGATATACTACGGATAAGGAATGACATACCAATGCTACAATCAAGAAAGATAAAGTTGTTAAACATTCCTCCATGAATGATTTGGAAGAGTATCTTAATTGGGGATATAAATCTATATAGATAGATACAAGAGGATGCTCGACTTAACCCAAGGAACGATATTCATTTGATGCTAAAGTCGCTTAGCATGGCAAACTCAAGAGATGTCTCATGTCGATGAGCTATGGAGTGTATCTCTTTATAGTCCCCACAGACTCTCGAAAAGAGAGATCGCATGAGTGACTATCATGTATGCAATGAAATATACAAGATCTAATGTCGATCGGTCATATTCTCGAGAAGATCACCATAAGACAAAGGAAAACATCTTAAAGTTCTTAACCCAAGACTAAGGATGTGAGCATACATGGTGGGTCCGAATTAAAACTAGAGGGCTTTACAGACTCAAGTTTTTCGCATGTACTCAAGACGAATCAAAAATCCTCTTTAAGGTAAAGCGTTATCTTGAACAAAGGGTGCAGTTGAATTAGAAAGGTTCCAAACAAAGAAAGAGTTGCCGGTTTAGTGATAAAGACAAAGTATATAGCTATAAATGAAGTCGCAAGTTGATTTTTTGGATTAAAAGTTCATTACGTAACTAGAAATAGTTCCTAAGTCTCATCTTGGATCTAAACATGTGTTGTGGCACTTTCATTTGATTATAAGAATCATCGAAAGATGGGAAATCACTATAGAGATAGTGGACTCTCATGAACAACATTACATATCCATTAACTAAAGCTTATCCAACAAAGCAGGATAATCGCCACTTAGAGAAGAAGAGTATGAGATACCATGACGATTGGCTTTTAGTGCAAGTGGGAGATTGAAAGTAGTATGCACACAAGCCAATCATGTTTGATGATAAAGCATATACTTTGTAACAATCTTATTCATTTATTAATAAAAAGTATTCATTTATTAAAGGCTTTTAATTATCTACATGATGTTGTTTTATAATATGTGATAAACTCATAGTTTTAAGCAATGCTTTTAGAATAATGATGATGATCATTCTAATGAGATCTAAATTCTTAGAAAGCTTAAAACTAAAATAGTTCCCAATCATTGGATTACTAAATTGGGGATTAGTGAATCCGGATAGATTGGTACATACATTGCTTGCTCATTGGATGAGGATGATTGATCTCATGATCATTTGTGTGGAGACACTAAAGCAAGTATGTAGGTGCTTATTAGAGAATAAGTTCACCGAACGCGGGCTCGCTAAGGAATACCTAATGGAGTTTTACTTGCCGTCAATAGGAATTCTCAGAGTGATAGTAGTACAAGTAATCCTTAGACTTGAGATCATCATAGTATCTTCTCGTATGATGAGTTATACTTTGACTTATTCCTTAAGACCCTTAGGGTATATCAAAGGGTATGCTTGGGTATAATAAGTTGTACATACGAGATAATGTATGATCAATAAAGAATCTACCACTTCTAATAAAAGAAGAGAAATGTCCTATGTGATTCGATAAATGACAACTCAAAGAGTCCTTGGCAAGGCGTAATGAAATTAGAAAGGAGTTTCTAATTTGCATTATTTGAGTTGTGCATTTAAGGATCGAAATACATATAATTAAATAAAATAAGACTTGACAAGAATTCCATGTCTTATATTTAATCGGGACATCAGATGGTGGAAGGATTGAATTGTACGAACTATTTACTCAAATGTTCTTTTATGATTAATGTTGAAATCTATATTATCCGGAAAGTCGTTGATCGCTAGGAGAGACTTATCCCTATCAGAGAATAAATATTATTTATTTAAATAAATTAATTATTTAATTTATTTATTTAAATAAGATTAGAATTGTTCTAATTGATTTATTCACAACCTAGCTTTAATATGGAGAACCTAAAGGGTCACACCATAAAAGGAAGAATAATTATTTAAGAAATTAATGGCATAATCGTAATAATATAAAGTAAGTATATTTAATTTAATCTATGGTGATAGAATAAATTAAATAGCTTAATATTTATTATTTAATATTTTAGAAATATTAAATACAAATTAATAAGAGGAGTCTTATTAATATTATTACAATTATTATTATTTTAATTTCTAAAAGAGTTTAGGAATTAATTTAATATAAGTACTCTCATTTATTCCTAATTGGATTAGGAAGGAAAATTAGTTAAAGGAGTTTAATTAATTATCCCTAATAAGATTAGGGAGCTTAATTAATTAAAAGAATTTAATTAATTAAATAAACCCAATTCCTTAATTGTTAAGGTGGGTTGCCCACATCTATAAATAAGAGGAGTCTTATTATGGGTGGAGGAGTTGTTGATTTTACAACTACGTAATAATTCCAATTTGTTGGAGAGTACGCCTTTTCTATAGAAATAGAAAACTAGGGTTGAGCCAATACCCTTCTTCTTGAAAATTCTTTTTCCTTGGTGGATCACCTCTAGAGGCCAAACACTGGGTGGCTAATGTTGATCAAAGGAAGGAACCAAACCCGGTGGATTCAAGTTGAACGCTAAAAGGATTGAGGTGAACTTATACCCGAGGAAGCTCGGATCTTCAAGGGTATGTTTGTTCTTCATATCTTTTCGCTTAAATTAATAATTGTGCATAAAGGGTGATCCGGTATATGGTTTGTAATTTTTAAACTCGATTTTAAACGCTTTCCGCACTTTTTTATGCAATTTGATTACATGCATACATGAATATTACAAACCTAACAATTAGGTGACCAAACCTCTCCTTGATGAACTTTCTAGACATTGCCAATAATGTTTTCTAATAATATTATTCAGATAATATGAATTATTGCTTCGATAATGGAAAATCTTGTAATGACAATTCTTGAAACAATAATAATATAAAATATCAATCAAAGAATTATTGAATCAATAAAATATAATATTGAATAATTCATTATCAACAATAATTATTGAGTAGTACTTTCTTACGTAAGAATCAATAATTCAAAAATCTGCAATACTGTGTTCTCTTTGCAACAACGCCAGACATTTTTACTTTATCCACCGGTATTCCAACAAATTAATCAGTAATAATTACGCTGTTATTTATAAAAATTCCCTTTTGTCATTTTCTTCATCCGACAGTTATTCTGTTATGGGGCCCACAAATGGTCATACCATTCGCATTTAATATTCTTCCCGATAGAATGAATATTCCACGACCAAACGAATATTCCCCGACAATAATGAGTATTTTATAACCACTTGCTTATATTGAAAAAATTATATATATCACCCTTAACTTTAACTTTTATCAATTTAACCATTTACTGAATAGTAATTATAAGAAAAATTGAATACTTTTATTTCATAAAATTCGGGGCCTTACAATCTCCTCTCCTTATGAAATTTAGTCCCCGAAATTTACGTACCTGATATTTCAAAGAGTTGAGAATACCTTGCTTTCATTTCGATTCTATCTCCCCAACATCATGATTTCTCCATTGCTTTCATCTCCCGTATTTCAGATATCATTCTAGAATACAACTTTCAAAACAAGGGTTAATTTAACAAATTAACATATCACATAATATCCCGATATTATGACTGACCAACAAATAAGCTTAGGTAGGACACACTAGCGAAGGATTTACTCATCTCTCCCCTCCTAGTTCTAATCCCGATCTCCGCCAGAGATCATATCCCTAAGCACTGATACCAAATGTGACGACCCCAAAATAGGTTCATTCCATCCAACCCATTCTGAGTCTCCAAATATATGTTACGAAAAAACAACTACAACTTTATTACAACAATTGTCGTGTAAAATACAACAACACATATGTTGTGAGTTTGGATACAAATATATACCAATCAGAAGACGTCACAATGACACCTTACATAAAGGTATAGTCAAAAACTGTTTTAGAAATTAGAATCTTTAGGAAGTGCTCAAGGAAACCTTCGTACATGGGAGGCCATGCTTTTAGGTTATGGTAGATATCATATAGCTACAGAATTATCCTTGGTTGACCCAATAGACCCCAAAGAAAAACGAGAAGATTACTATCATATTATTCCCAATGGTGAGTCTTCACTTGACATATCATTATCTCCACTGTCTCTAATTGGGTATTATACTCCAAACAAACACCAAGATTATATAGGTAGTGCTTGTAAATATACTCAGCAAGTGGATGAGCACAACCATGTCTTATGATAACACGAGTTTGTATGTCATTAGACATCTTGTATGATAGTGACAAAACACCCTTCCAAAGTTGGGTTCGCCTCACCCTATTTAATTCACCAAAATAACTATTAAATGATGTATAAAATACAACACACTAAAGTCCTCAATAAAATTATTTACATACTCTTTAGGGAGAACCTCAACAACTATAGACCACGCGCTTTATTCCTTTGTTATCCCCACTTCAACCCAAATACACTTTTATTACCTGAAAGGAATTGTGAAACAAAAGGGTGAGCACAACTAGCTCAGTAAAGAATATTATACCTAAAGATACATAAATTATCAATAGTCTTCATCAATAATAAATCAGAGATTTAGAACATATGGTAGATGATAAAACTTTTCAACCATAGTTGCAGCGGAACGAGCAATCCATTAAAAGAGTCAAATAGACTATAAAGTCTATTGTCTTCTCCACGTTAAAAGTCCACCAACAATGTTTTATCCTCAGAACATCAATCAACAGCCTTTCCACAATCATATGAATAACTCATAATCATAATTGTGATTCTAAATTCCTCTTCTCAACCGGGATCGAAGATAATTTTCATCACCGTCTTTACCCGAAACATCAAATATCATGCTTATACCAAATCACGCCCCTGCTCATAATCATACTAATAAATTCATCTTCGCACCACGGGCCAAAGATATTCATCAATAGTTCATCTTTACACTACAAAGCAAAAGATATTCAACAACAGTCATCATCTTTGCATTACGAGCCAAAGATATTCATCAATAATTCATCTTTGCACTACAAAGCAAAAGATATTCAACAACAGTCATCTTTGCATTACGAGCAAAAAGATATTCATCAATAATTCGCTTTTGCACTACAAAAGCTAAGATATTCATCAACAAGTCATCTTTCCACAACGAGCCAAAGATATTCATATATCAAAGAAATACATAATCATTTCGTGGGTTATATAACAATAATTATAACCATATTGATCAATTCACCTTTGCACTTAAGCTAAAAATATTCAATTGTAAATTCAATGGTCATGATCATACCACCAACAATTCAACTTTTGCATTCATCGCCAAAGAGAACTTATAGTCACGATCATACCAATAATCTACTCATCTTTACACTCAAGTCAAAGAGAAATATCATCATTAGGGTTATAAGAATGTTATATAAAAACAATATAATCAAAACATGGTTTTAATTTCAAGAGTAAGATTCATAAATCAACGATAATTTGGTCGAGAAGAAACCAATTTGTCGTGAATAAGACCCCATATTCAGACATAGTAACTCGTGATACGCGTATAGTAAATTCGACACGAAAAAGATAAAGTTTCATAATAAAATTCATATCCATATTTATAACACCTTAATCCAAATGTTATAAATCACTTAGAAATCTCATAATCTAATATTATTAATATTACAATAATATTTTAATCATTTCTAAAACTTATAAACAATTTAATTAAATTGTTTACACTTTACTAATTAATGCATTTAATCATCATAAAATGCCAAACTCATAAGATTTCATCACCAATAACCAAAACCCTCATCAAAAATCTGCATATACCTCATATATGGTTCTCAAGCCATAAAATCATATTTTTCAATTTTCTTACTTCACATAACATATTTAATTCATTTACTCATAACTAGAATATTTTCATGAAAAATACCAAATCAGTTCCAAAAATATTTCTTTTCCGGAATTTAGCATAACATAGTCCCATATTGAATATATATTTTCTCAAAATTGTAAAAATTCATTTACTATTTTTTTCATATGGCCAAAACCAATTTAATATTTAAACATTTATCATAAATTATACTTTTATCCAAAATTTCTGAAATTTACACTTTGTATAATGATATTATATAGATGTACTCCCAATAAAAATTTCATCAATTTTGGACTTAATCACAAGGAGTTATAAATAGTTACTTTTAAAATAGTCTTTTCTCATAAAATCCATAACTCCTAATCTATACATTCAAAATTTCCATTTTTAAGCACACTCTACAAAACTCATCAAAATATCATTTCAAATTTTTCCAGAATTTTGAAGGTTCAAAAAATTTCAAACTAAAAACATAATAACCCTTAAAAATCCCTTTACTATTCCTTACCTCAAAAGAGCAAAGATTTAATTAGAATAACGTTGAATCGAACTTGCACCGTATAGCAACACTCAAAGTATACTCAAAATACTCACCGAATAAACTCGATAATATAGAGAGAAAACTTCAGCCGTGTGATTTTCAATTCTAACTTAAGCACCCTATTTATAGAAAATACTTAGAACACCAAAGCGTAAAATTTAATAAAATATTAATATATATTATTTTTATTCCAACGCACACTTATTTTGCTTCAAAACCTCAAACCAAAAAAATGTTCCTCCACAAGACTTGCAAAAAAAAACCTTTTTGTTATTTAAATTATTTTAAACTTCCAAAATCAATTATTTCGAGCTTTAGAACTTCAATAATTCATAATAAATAGCCTTTTATCGTAAAATTCAATCTCATGAGTTTTTATAGGAAATTCAATTCTCTACAACTTTGCAAAAGAACGTTTTTCCAAATTCCAAACAGAAATTGACCAAATCCACAAATGGGTGAATTTACAAATATAATCAAATTTCTATTAATAATTGTGTCCACCAACACACAAAATATGTGTTAAACATTTATTACCACAAAAATACTCTTCCTCCTCATATACTCATATATCCCATATTCATTATAAAATATCATCATTATATATTATTAAAATAATATATTTAAATAAATTATTTTAATGTAAAAAAGACAAAATATTAATTTTCAACAATTGTCATATTAAAATTTTCTCCATCTATGTCCACATAAAATAAATATTTTCCTCATCATAAAAATCAATAATTAATTATTCACAAATAATATTACATAATCACAATATTGACAACTGCATAGCCTCCCAAGAAAGAGGGGCTTTCCAATAAAGATTTATCCTTCTCTGGCAGCAATTAGGTGACCAAACCTCTCCTTAGATGTAACTTTCTAGACATTGCCAATAATGTTTTCTAATAATATTATTCAGATAATATGAATTATTACTCCGATAATGGAAAATACCGTAATGACAATTCTTGAAACAACAATGAATACAAAAATATCAACGCAAAGAATTATTGAATCAATAAAATATAATATCGAATAAGAATTCGTAATAATTATCGAGTAGTGCTTTCTTACAAAAGAATCAATAATTCAAAAATACCGTGCAATACCGTGTTCTAATCGCAACAACGCCAGACATTTTTTACTTTACCCACCGGGTATTCCAACAAATGTTAATTAGCAGTAATAATTACGTTGTTATTTATAAAATTCCCTTTTTCGCTTTTCTTCATCCGACGCTTATTCTCATTATGGGGCCCATAAATGGTCATACTGTCGCATACGAATATTCCCAAGCGTAAAAAGAATATTCCACGACCAAACGAATATTCCCTAATAATAATGAGTATTTTATAACCACTTGTTTATTTTGAAAAAATTATATATATCACCCTTAACTTTAACTTTTATCAATTTAACCATTTACTGAATAGTAATTATAAGAAAAATTGAATACTTTTATTTCATAAAATTCGGGGCCTTACATTGACTCTTTTAATGGATTGCTTGTTCCGTTGCAGCTAAACTTGATGGTTGTTATATTGTATCAGTTTAACACTGTTGAAGGCTAACGATAATATATTCTGCATTATCTTAGTCAAAATATTTCCTACTGGGCTAGTTGAGTTCACCCTTTTACTTTCATTGTTCTCTTCAAGAAATGAGAACGTAGCAGGGACTAGTCGGGGAACGGAGTGACGGTCTAGATGATAGCATTAGTAGTCCTCACTATTTTGTAAAATAGTGTGATAATAATTGTAATGGGGACTCCTTTTGAGTTTGTATAATCTCTAGTAGACAATATTTGTATTCAAACTCACAGCATATGTTTTGTCGTTTTGTACACGTCAGTTGTATTATTAAGTTGTATTTGAATTCTGTACCATGTATCTGGCGACTCAAGATGGGTGATGTAGACCTATTTTGGGGGCATCACACAGGTATCAAAGCTTAGGATATGATCCCTGCTAAGATGTGAGACTAGAACTAGGAGAGGAGAGACGGGGAATTCCTTCACTACTATGACCTACCTAAGTTTATTTGGTATTTAATTGGTCAGTCAGAGTGTAGGGATAATATGTTTCATGTCAATTAACCCTTATTTTGTGGCAGTATTTGAAAATGGCTTCCGAGAATGATGAGAACATCAATGGAGCACAGGAGACCATTGAGTCTCCACAGATCAATAACCAGGACAATGTGCATCAAGAAGGCGACAATCCTCATGCAAACAACAACATTAACCAAATAATGAACGATGAAATGTTCCGAGGCTGCATGCAATTCATGCAACATCGAAGTAGAGCGGCTCCTCGTCCAAAATGCGTGGAAACATCGGCAACTCCGGACGGGCCACCGCCAAACAGCCAAGGAGCCGGGACCACCGGAGTTTATTGAGAGCCAAAACCACTTAAGGCGTAAGCATGGATAAAGCAGATAACCAAGATATTTGATGTCTTGGGATGCTCGAGAATAAAAGGTTCCTTCACCACCTTTATGTTGCGTGAAGAGGAAGATTACCGGGTGGGAATCAGAAAAACGCACTCACCTGGACGCACTCAAGATGTCTTGGGAGAAGTTCCAAGAGTTGTTCAACGACGAGTACTTTCCAGAAAGTATTCGTCACATGAAGGAGGTGGAGTTTATCAAGTTGGAATAAAACAATATGACCATGTCGCAATACGAGGCTAAATTTATGAGTTATCCCTGGTTTAGATCCCATTTGGTTGATAATGAGGAGCGAATGACCCGAATATTTTTAAGAGGTTTGAAACCGAAGATACGACAATATCTTATTTCTCATAAACTGTGTTTGTATTCAGATTTTGTAAATAGGGCTCAGTTGTTGGAGCGCGATAACGAGTCAACGCAACCAAGATAAAGCAGTCGGCAAAATGAAAATACCAAAGGGTAATAAATCATCGGCCGTGACAACAAACTTAGAGGGAATCAACATGCCGTAAATGGTAACCACTTCGGTGGTAATCATAGCCAAGACAATAAAATGGACATTTCAGAAAAGGAGATTCAACAATGATGGAAAGACGTCAAAGACCAAAGACCATTGTTAAGGAAGGAGAATGACCACCTATCATATGCTTCAAATGCGGAGGGGAGGGACACATCAGTCCAAACTACGCGATGCCATCCAAAGCATGTTATAATTATGGAAGAGAAAGTCACTTAGCTCAATTTTGTCATTCACCGAAGACAAATTCAGCTAGGATAGAGGCCCCAAAGGCCGTGCCAGAAAAGTCAAAGCCGGTAGTGCAAGGGAGAGAATTTGTTGTGACCTCCCAGAAAGCAAAGAACCCGAACGAGGTTATCACGGGTAAGCTTATCATAAACTCTAGTGAAGTCTATACCTTATTGGATATCGGTTCTACCCATTCTTTTATTTCTCCTACTTGCGCTCAACGTTTAAATTTGACTCCGGAGAAATTAGACTTTGACTTATCTGTTGAAACTCCATTAGGAGAAACCTTCATTACATCCACTATTTATAAGTCTTGTTTGATTCAAATCGATAACCGCACGTTACCTGTCGATCTTATCTCCTTAAAAATACTTGCATTTGACGTGATTCTAGGGATTGATTGGTTAACTACTCATCATGCTAAAATTGATTTTTTTCGTAAGGTTGTTAGCTTTCATATTCCTAATAAACCTATTATGCGAATTTAAGCGACCAAACCATTAAAATCAATCACGGTCATCTCAAGCCATAAAGCTATTCGTTTATTGAAAAATGGATGTCAAGCTTTCTTAGCTCATGTCACGGATTTAAGCAAAAATACGTCAGATTTGAAGGATATTTCTATTGTTAATAAATTTCCTGACGTATTCCCTGAAGAACTTCCTGGCCTACCCCCTGATCGTGAAGTTGAATTTTGTATCGACCTTGAACCCGGTACAAAACCCATTTCAAAAGCCCCATATCGAATGGCTCCTATTGAACTTCAGGAGTTAAAGACCCAATTGCAGGAATTATTAGACATTGGTTTCATTCATCCTAGTACGTCTCCTTGGGGTGCTCCTGTTCTATTCGTGAAGAAGAAAGATGGGAGTATGCGACTTTGTATTGATTATCGGGAGTTGAATCATGTCACCATCAAAAATAGGTACCCATTGCCACGTATTGATGACCTATTTGATCGCCATATAAGAGCACAATTTTTTCAAAGATCGATCTTCGTTATGGATATCATCACCAAGGTTAAAACCGAGGATATTCCAAAGACCGCCTTCGAACTCCTGCAGACGGGCATTATGAATTCTTAGTCATGTCTTTTGGATTGACTAATGCTCCTGCTGCCTTCATGGATATGATGAACCGAGTATTCAAGGAATATTTGGATCACTTTGTGGTCGTCTTTATTGATGACATCCTTATTTATTCCAAAAGCCGTGAAGATCATGAGCAACACTTGAGGCTGATACTCCAAAAGCTTCGTGAATATAAGCTTTATGCCAAGTTAAAGAAATGTGAGTTCTGGCTTGAGGAAGTAGCATTCCTTGGGCACGTAGTATCAAGTCATGGAATATCCGTAGACCCGGCAAAGATTGAAGCTATTCAAAGCTAGGAGCAACCCAAATCGATGGATCGAAATGCGTTAGCTTTCTCGGTTAATTTATTATTATCGGAGATTCATGGAAGGATTTTCTCGAATCGGTACTCCATTAACTCAGCTGACTCAGAAAGATACAAAGTTCGATTGGAGCGAGGAATGTGAGAAGAGTTTTTAAGAACTCAAAAGGAGACTCATTTCAGCACCTGTTCTGACAATACCATCTGGTTCGGAGGGATTTGTCATCTACAGTGATGCTTTGGGCAAAGGGTTAGGATGTATTCTCATGCAACATGGGAAAGTCATAGCCTATGCCTCAAGACAACTCAAAGAATATGAGAGGAATTATCCTACTCACGATCTAGAGTTGGCAGCTGTTGTCTTCGCACTTCAAATTTGGAGGCATTACTTGTATGGAGAGAAAGTGGAGATCTTTACGGATCATAAAAGCCTCAAATATTTCTTCACTCAAAAGGAACTCAACATGAGACAACGACGTTGGCTTGAACTGTTGAAAGATTATGATCATACCATCCAATACCATCCCGAAAAGCAAACGTGGTAGGCGATTTATTGAGTAGAAGATCATATGCGGGTACGAGTGGAATATTCACAACACAAAAGCCCATTTTGTGTGACTTGCAAAGGATGGAGATAGAGTTAAAAACTCCAGGGACCCATGTGATGATGGCGAATATACGAGTAGAACCGACTTTAATTGATAAAGTTAAAGTTGCTCGAGTTACAGATCTGGAGCTGATGCGTATGAGGAAGAAAGTGCAAGAAGGTGTTATGCCGGAAGCAAGAATCGATGAAGAAGGAATACTTCGAGTCAACTCCAGACTTTGTGTTCCTAACGACCCTGATTTAAAGTATAAAATCATGATGGAGGCGCACAACACACCGTTTGCAATCCATCCTGGGAGTACCAAAATGTATCGTGATCTTCGTCATACATTTTGGTGGAGCAATATGAAGAGAGAGATAGCGCTATTTATCTCAAGGTGTCTAATTTGTGAACGAGTTAAAGCGGAGCATCAAGTACCAAAAGGTCCATTGCAACCACTTGAAATTCTAAAATGGAAGTGGGAGCACATTACCATGGATTTCAAGCACGGCCTTCCCAAAGTTTCTCAAGGCATAGATGCGATTTGGGTCATTGTTGATAGATTGACCAAGTTCGCTCATTTCTTGCCGATACGAAAACTTATACACTTGAACGCCTTACTCAGTATGTACATAAACGAGGTTGTAAGATTGCATGGTATGCCAGTATCCATAGTTTCTGATCGAGACCCAAGATTCACTTCAAGATTTTGGGTTAGTTTGCAAAAAGCTATGGGCACGGATTTATGATTTAGCTCGGCATATCATCCTCAAAAGGACGGGTAGTCGGAGAGGACGATTCAAACTCTTGAAGATCTATTAAGAGTCT
This sequence comes from Panax quinquefolius, assembly GCA_020205615.1. NCBI lineage: Eukaryota > Viridiplantae > Streptophyta > Magnoliopsida > Apiales > Araliaceae > Panax > Panax quinquefolius. The sequence goes on along the minus strand of CM035160.1, from coordinate 129,267,806 downwards.
GTGTCCTTGACTTCAAGGGAAGTTGGGACAAGTTCTTACCATTGGTGGAGTTTTCCTACAACAACAGTTATCAAGCAAGTATTGGCATGGCTCCATTCGAGGCGTTGTATGGAAGAAAGTGTCGTTCTCCAATATGCTGGGATGAGGTGGGTGAAGCAACGTTGTTGGGACCAGAGTTGGTACGTATAACTACGGAAAAGATTCAAATGATCCGACAAAGTATAAAAACCTCACAAGATCGACAAAAGAGTTATGCTGATCTTCATCGATAGGATGTAGAATTCGATATTGAAGATCATGTGTTGTTACGTGTTGCTCCATGGAAAGGAGTTACAAGATTTGGAAAGAGAGGAAAGCTCATTCCTCGATTCAGCGATCCATTTTTAATCCTCGATCGAGTAGGAACTGTGGCCTATAGACTCGTTTTACTGCCAAGTATGTCTCGTGTTCATAACGTTTTTCACATATCCATGTTACGTAAATATGTGAAAGACCCGAACCACATTATTGAGTTAGAACCGGACGAAATAGCAGAAGATTTGACGTATGAAGAGGTTCTGTTCAAATCTTGATAAGAAGGAACATATTCTACGCTCCAAGGTTATACCTCAAGTCAAAGTTTTGTGGAGAAAACACGATGTTGAGGAAATGACCTGGGAGTTAGAATCTGAAATAAAATGAAAGTATCCTCACCTCTTCGACATACCAGGTACGCACCCTAATTTTGAGGACGAAATTTAATAAGGGGAGGTTATAAGACCCCAACTTTTGAATAAAGATTAAATTTTCTCAAATATATTTTTGAATATTATGGTGTGGATTTGATATAATGTTATAGTCAGGGGTAATATTTACAAATTTTGCAAAAGTACGCAAGTTGTTATATAATATTCGATTGGTCGGGGAATATTCGTTTTAACAAGGAATATTCGTATAACCAAGACAATCATTAGTGGACCCCCCACAACGGAATTATTGTCGGATTGAGAAAATGACAAAAATACTTTATGAAAATAACGGCAGAAGTTTTACTGTTAACTGTTGAACTACCCGGTAGTAAAATTACAGTAATACGCGTGGTTTCATAGTAGCACACGGTATTAATTATTGATGCTTACGTGAGAAGTCACTCAGTTACTCAATTATTGCTACAGTAATTGTTGCATCGTATCTCTCATATTATTGATTCGATTATTGTCGTAGTATCATCTGCATAATATGTTATTTTATTAAATCAATAACTAAGACGACAAAGTTATTTATATTATTAAATTGCAATATTTACAATGTCTAGAAGTTCTATCAAAGAGAGGTTTGGTCACCTAATTGCGCGCCAATAGGGAGAAATCCTTATTAGAAAGCCCCCTTTTTCCTGGGAACGACCTGATTGATAAATATTGTGAGTTATAATATTAATGATGAATGTTATTAAAATTGAAGTTGTGTTCAGAGTTGAATTTGGAGATGCGGACGTGATATTTGAGTCCGGAATGATGAAATTAGTAAAAATAGTCTTTAAATACAAAATTTTTCGGAATTCACTATTTGGTCAAAAAGTCAACAGTTGACTTTTTCGGGAAAAGTCAAACTTCAAAATTTCAAAATTTATATTTTTGATAAAAATGGTTTCATTGTGTTGGAATTATTTGTGTTAGTGAAAATCAACAATTATTTCGATAATAATTAATGTCTGGAGGTTATAATGACCAATCGGGTATTTAACCAAACAAATGAGCAATTGATTGCTATTATTTCACATGATTATAACTATTTGTTCACATGTGTATACTATTGTTTCACATTCTTGTTACTATTAGGGGAGTTGGTTCAAGATTGATAATACTTGCATGACTAAGTTAAAAATAGAGGTACTATACTGTAATTCGTATTTTCACATGTCTAGAACTATTGATTCACATAATTTACTATTGAATCACATTATTTACTATTAGGGAAGGTGGTGCAAGTTTGATAATACTTCCATGACTAAATTAAAAATAAAAGAAAAGTTGGAGGTATTGTACTGAAATTTTTCGAGCTCCAAAACGTGCAATTATCGAAACTATATTTATCTATAAATAGAAGCTCATTCTTCCTTCATTTCTCACCAATTCACAAAAGCTTTAGAGCGATTATTATAGAGAGAAATTATAGAAAGAAGAAGAGAAGTCTGCTACCTCACTATTCCAGTATCCAGTTTTTCTAAAGGTAGGGAGTATTATTTCTTTCTTATCCATGAAGAGAACTTCTATTATTTCATTCTTTATTATTCTATTGGAATAACCTGTATACGTGGGCTACCCAATACTTGGTGAAATTCTTCTGTTGTTCTATTCTTTATCATTCTGTTGGAACATCCTGTCATGCGTGCGTTCTACTATTCTAACTCGTTCCGTCTTTATTATTCTCGGAATATGGAATATCATGTTCATGGCGCTTTTACGTTTAACCTAATTCCGCCTTTATTATTATTCTGTTAGAATATCCTCGTCTGTATGCGTTTACGCCTACTGATTCCATTATTTATTATTCTGTTGGAATAACCTGCCTGTGCGGTTTATAGCATGCCTAGTGATTTCTTTTGTTATTCCATTCCTTATTATACTCAGTTGGTTAAAGTTTTGACTTCTATACTCCATGAAATTAGTGGAATATCTTTGATATTTGCACTTCATCCAGTATCTTTTCATGGAAATATTTTTCCGAGCATTCTTGAATTTTACTCTACAAAGCGATTATGTTGACAATTTGGGCGTTATTAGTTCCTGGATAAATTAATTCTTGAACTTGTTTTATTGAATTCTTATATCATTGTCATCATCCTCATGTTTATATTTTGTTGAAAGTCATATGTGGCCTATAGTGCATAGATGGACTTGGTATGATTATAAACCGGGATTATTCGGTGTAATCATGGCCGTAATGTTACAAATGATGTGGAAAAAGTCCTTATTGGCCCGTAGAGCATTGATGGACAGTTGTTGGCATGATCATGACCATTATTGAATACACAAATATTCTTGGCCCGTGAGTGCATGGATAATTGTGGTCGTGATACTAAAGAATATCCTCGTCAGAAAAGTGTAGTGATTCGATGATGTGGATTATTTATTAAAATTTGAGTCCCAAATGATAAAAGTGATGAAAACCTTCAAAATCATAAAAGATAGTAGATTTTATTCTCTACTCGACTCTTTTAATGGATTGCTTGTTCATTGCAGCTTAAACTTGATGGTTGTTATATTGTATCGCTTTAACATCATTAAAGGCTAACGATAATGTATTATGCATTATCTTAGTCATAATATTTTCTCTTGGGCTAGTTGAGCTCACCCTTTTACTTTCATTGTTCTCTTCAGAAATGAGAACGTAGCGTGGACTAGTCGGAAAACGGAGTGACGGGCCAGATGATAACATTAGTAGTCCTCACTATTCTGTGAAATAGTGTGATAATAATTGTAATGAGGACTCCTTTTGAGTTTGTATAATCTCTAGTAGACAATATTTGTATTCAAACTCACAGCTTATGTTTTATCTTATTATACACGACAGTTGTATTATTAAGTTGTATTTGAATTTTGTACCATGTATCCGGCGACTCAAGATGGGTGATGTATACCTATTTTGGGGGCCTCACAACATGGACTACATGATTATGCTCTTACATCACTTAATAAGTAAACCGATTGGATTTGGGGAAAGGTCAAACTAAGTAGAAAGCTCACGGTTTATGTATTCTGGGTAACCCAGAAAACACAATAGCATGATTTCTGACATGGTTTGACCGAAGCATATCTTCTTGATTTGTTGTTGTTTTGTTAATGTTTTGTAATAGTTCTATTAATTTACATTCTGGCTACAACCTGAAATCATTATATCATAAAAACATTACAAGCCTAACATGTAGTGGAGGCTAGAAAGTGGCACCCTAGACTGTTATTCATTTATGGGTAACCCAGAAATGAAGAACATGTTTGACAAGCTTTTTGATTAACCATATCTTACTGTTGTGGCATGTTATAGCTATAATCTTTGTTTGTGGTTGTAGTTCTACATCTGTACTACAACTCTAACCTCATTTCAAGCCCAGAAATCGATTGGAACATATAATTAAGTATGGTCAAACCTAGCATCCTCGAAACTGACTTGGTGTTTTGGGTTTCATGAAAAACAGCTCAAGAACACCTATAGTGATAGCTTAAATCATTATAGGACCCTTTAGCGACGCTTAATTACTAAAATTAATTATTTTATTAAATAAATAGAAAATTTAGTTTTAATTATTAAATATACAAAATAAATTATTAAAATTATTTTAAAGTCCTAAAATTAGTTTTTAATTATTTTAATATATTTCATAAATATTTAATATTTTGAAATAATAAAGGTATTTAATTTATTTAATTATTATATTAAATAAATTATTAAAAAATGATTTTAATATTTGAAAAATCATTTAAAATTATATAATGATATAAAAATATATTAAGTTATTTTAATGACTTTTAATATTTTGTGATGAAATTCATTACTAAATTGATATTAATGATAATTAAAGTTATTTGATAAATGAATTAAATAAATAAATTAAAAATAATTTTATTATTTTAAAAATCATTTTAAATAATAATAAGGTATTTAAAAAGTATTTTGAGTTATAAAATATAACTTTTAATATTTAAAGGTAAAATTTATTAATTAATTATTATTAAAGATATTAAGGTTATTTAATAATTATATTAAATAAATTAGTTTTAAAATGATTTTAATATTATAATAATCATTTTAAATGAAAATAAAGTGTTTAAAGATATTTTAAGTTATAAAATATAACTTTTAATATTTAAAGGATAATTTCATTAATAACTTAATATTAATGATATTAATTTAATATTAATGATATTAAATTTATTTAATAGTTATATTAAATAAATAGTTTAAAAATTGTTTTATTAATTTAAAAATCATTTAAAAAGGATATAAATGAATTAAAAAATATTATTAAGTTATACTAAATGACTTTTAATATTTTGATAAATAGTACATTAATAATTAAATATTAATGGTAATTATTTAAAAATGATTTTAAAAGTTTTAAAAATCATTTAAGGGTAAAATTAATACTTTAAAATATTCTAAGTTATTATAAATAACTTTAATATTTTGGCAATGGTTTCATTAATAGTTTAATATTAATTAAATATTAACGATAATAGAATTGTTTAGTATTTAAATCATTTAATAATGATTCCGATATTTGAAAATTCATGATAAATTATAATAAATGTTTTAAAATTATTATAAGTCATTTAAAAATAATATGACTGATAATTTCAGATATTGAACTACAAGATAGAGTCTTAGACTCTATAATTACCCGATAAAGCAGTCGGTAAACCGACATGTTTCAGAAATTGATCTGGACTTAGATAATTTGATTAGATATGTGTTTATTTGTGATTCAATGGTTGTTAAACATATGTGACAATGTGATTAGGTTATGTGCTGACTGCAATAAGCAATGCTATGTGTTGAGATATGTTATTCTAATCAGTAAAATGATCTTATTAATGACAGGTTTCGATATAAAAGATAAAACTAAGTCGCGTACTGTAAGCAGCAGACCAGACAAGTATCCTACCTTTGTATTTCCTTTATGCAATGGACATGAGTAAGAAGTCTCAGAATTGTATTATTATTGTACTAGATTATTAACCCAATTTTTATATATGTTATATCCGATCATTGTTTATCAACATGATACTATATGGTAAATCAGATATATATATTCTTTTCGTTAATTTCTATATATGGTTATACAAGTGTCCCCACTGGATAATCATTGTATTTAATCACATATTGATATATATATATATATATATATATATATATATATATATATATATATATGTCCAAGCTAATTGACCAACTAGACACAGATTTTGAAATATCGTTGAATATGATAAAAACCTTTTTGTATCCAATCAAATTGTTTTGGTTTGGATTCCAGACTAAGTATGAACATCCCGATCACGGGAAAACTTTTATGCGCCCAAGGCGGACAAAGTGAACGATCTTGTCGTTCTTGCTTGCAGTATTGATCAATACAGGGATCATTGGGATGATCACCCTCGCGCCCGTAAGTTATGACGATTTGCAGATGAAGTTCTGCTAAACCTTATCGAAAATTTAAAATAATGTTCACAGTATGTCACTTAAACCCCCTTTATAGTTAATACGTAGTTTCAAAATTTTGAGATAGAATTGTTATGTTATTATTATCGGATCAGTTTACTTCACAACTATTGAATCATTTTAGAAGTGATGTATAAAGAAAACATTTAATCTTTTCAGCTAAAGATAATTATAATTGTTATTACTTGCTGGGCACTCAAATGCTCATCCTTGCTTAATTTAAATATTTTCAGCTAAGTGTGAAGAACCAGAAAGCTCATGCCGAAATAAAGGAAAAGGAAAGCTAACCAAATAAGATTCGTGGTTGTTTATGTATTAGTTCGATATTATTAAGATAAGTATGATATATATTATCTATCATGTATTGTAATGAATGTTTAAAGGTCTCGTACCTAGGGATTAGACGCTGATGATATATAAATTAAGTTGATTTTTATATTATTATTATTATTATTAGTATTATTCCGCTCATAGAAATGGTATCGTGAAGCACCGAGTTTGGGTTTCAAGTACCCAAATTCGGGGGCTTTACAGGTTGGTATCAGAGTTATAAGCATGAATTTGCGAAGAGCCCCGAGCCTCTCGCTGGTGACTTCATTGTGTGGAATGCACCGAAGTCAGACTCTCCGTAGGGGACGCCTATTCAGTTGGTGGCAAGCTGATAGGTACCCTTATAAGGTGCTATGGTTGGAAGTACCATGAAAGTTACAGGTTGGTATCAGAGCTTAGGGTTAAAAACCATAGGTGGGCTAGACCTTAGGCTATAACATTAGAACAGAGGGAAACGTTGAAAATATAAATAACTCATATAGAGTTTAAAAAGAGATGAATTGGATAAATTCATCGTCAAACAAAATAAAAGATAACTTATATAAAACTCTTAATTGTTGTGTGTATATACTATATGCTAATCAGGATAATTTATTTGTGTAGATGTCTGGTGGAAAAGGATTGTTATATGCATATAGCATGAAAAAGGATCAAACCCATACACCCGAGCTGATATCGAAGCCAATAGCTGAAATAGAGGCTCACAATGAAAATAACTCAGACGATGTGGTTATTATAGAAAACGTAGTACCAGATCCGGAGATGGTGGAGCTGACAGATAGTGATTCGGACACTAAAGTTGACGCTGATCAAGCATCAACGAAGGTACAGGATCTGAGGAACAAGGTTTCTTCTCTGGAAAGGATGTGGGAAATAGAAAAACTGTTAAATAGTCAATTGCGTCAAGCATTAATAGAAACCATGGAAGAACAAGATAAGCTTAAAATCCAAATTGATCAAATGGGAGACACAAGCAACACATCGTGTGCAGCTCCGAGCAAGAAGGGGAAAAGAAAGATAGAAGATCATGACTTAGGAAAATCTGGTAAAAACCAAGAGGACGCTAACAAAATAGAAAAGTGTACAATCAGTGACAAGTAACATGAAGGCGTATGCAGGAAAGGGAAAAAGATATGTTACATTTGCGGACATTAAGGACATACCTCTTATCATTGTCCCGACTTTAAGCTAGGCGCATGTTTTATTTATGGGAGGGAAGGTCATCGAGTGAAGGGTTGTCCAAGAAAAAAAGGCTTAGTAAATAGGTAGTATAAGTTTTGTTGTGTAGGCGTGTTTAATGTAATATGTGTGCTTAGTATGTCTGTGTAATGTAATATTCTAAAACTTTTGTATTAATCAAGGTTGTAAATCTCGACTTTTGTAGTCACAGAGGGATAACTTGTGACGACCCCAAAATAGGTCCATTCCATCCAACCCATTCTGAGTCGCCAAATACATGGTACAGAAACAACTACAACTTTATTATTACAACATAGAAACTCTGAGTTTAAATACAGATATTGTCATCTAGACAATATCCACACGCAAATAAATCCCCATCATAATTATTGATACATTATTTTATAAAAATGGTGAGGACTACTAAACAACTCTCTCTAGAACCTTCATTCCATACCCCGACTAGTACTTTCGCTACATTCTCGCCTCCCGAGAAGAAAAAATGAACAAAAAGAAAAGGGTGAGCTCAACTAGCGCGTAAGAAAGAATGTTATGACTAAGATAATATAGAACAAATTATCGTTAGTCTTCAACAGGAAAAATCGATAGAATACAATAGACAACAAGTTTCAAATCAATATTCGCAATGAAAATAATAATTCATAGAAGAGTTACGTGAGAATTAAATCTACTATAATCTATGAATTTAACGGTCCATCATCAATATTTTATCCCCGTAACATCAATCAATATTCATCTCAAATCAAATATTCATCTTTGCACTACACAGCCAAAGATATTCATCGATCGGTCATGTTCATCTCAACACTGCTCATCTTTGCACTAAAGGCCAAAGATATTCATCACTCACCATGTTCATTTAAACACTGCTCATCTTTGCACTACAAAACAAATATTCTTCAGAATCATTCATCTTTGCACTACAGTGCCAAAGATATTCAATAATATCATCATTTAAGACCGAGGATGATGAAAAATATTTTTAAAGAAACGAATCCAAAGAAACAAAATGACAAGGATTAAGGATTCGTACTTGGTTTTATCCACGTCCAAAAATACCTCAAAAATAATCATAAGGTGTAAAATTCAAGAATGATCAAAACATGGATACAATCAAAGCTAGTATCCGAGATTAGATATTTTAGACGAAAAGAAAATTTTCATTTTTCTATGAATAGTGCCGATTCGTGAATAGTGTCAGATATCGTGAATAATGTCGATATCGTGAATAGTAACTCACACCAAAAGATAGAAATTCCACAAAAAACATCTTCACGCTTCATGAATAGTACTGCGTGAATAGTAACTCATGAATAGTAACTCGTGAATAAGTAACTCATGAATAATAACTCCGACATGAAAAAGTTCCAAATTTGATAAAAAGTTCCAACCAATATTTCAAAGATAATGATATTGAAGAAATAATATCATCCGAGAAGAAAATAACATCCCTTACCTCGAAAGACAAGATTTCTAGTTGAAACACCTGGATATAGTCTTTGAAGGAACTTGCACCGCCTAACAATACTCAAAGTATACTCAAAATACTCACAAAATACACTGATAATATAGAGAGAGAAAGAGAGAAAACTTGTTTCGGTGTGATTTTCAATTCTAACTTAGCCCTCTATTTATAGGAAAATGTTAAGACGCCAAGGCATTTAACTCCTCAAACCTCGATGGCTTTACTCGCTACTATTCCCACCCACCACATTTGAAATAAAATTCAGCACATTTCTTCACCAACCACAAGTGGGGCCCACTCAATTCTAGAATTTTCCACCAAAATCAATTATAAACCTAATTTCCGAATCACCACCTCTTAAAATTCATAACAACAAATCATTCGTTCATTTTTAACGGTTCAAAATTTGTGGACATATACTCAACTTATGTATGTATAACATATCCAAAAATTACAACGATCCAACTATTTGATTAAAAATTATAACTCACACAATATATCGTAAAATATAATCTTGATTTGATTTTTAATACCTCCATTCCGACAAAAATTACCGATAAAACACCTCAACATTAAATCATTCAATTATAACCACATAAAACAAATAAATCCATCATTTATAAATATTTTCTTATCATATAAATCAATAATTAATTATTCACAAATAATATTACGTAATCACAATTATGACAACCAGTAGCTCCTCAGAAAGAGGGGCTTTCCGATAAGGATTTCTCCTTTCTTGGCCGCAATTAGGTGACCAAACCTCTCCTCGATGAACTTTCTAGACATTGCCAATAATGCTATCTAATAATATTATTTAAATAATATGAATTATTGATCCGATAATGGAGATAATGTGCAAAGACAATTATTGAACAACAATAATATAAAATATCAATGCAAAGAATTATTGAATCAATAAAATAAAATATCAATGAGAATTAACTCTTGTGAAAATTATTGAGTAAATACCTTCTTACGTAAGGATCAATAATTCAACAATATCATGCAATACCGGTGTGCTATCGCAACCACGCCAGACATCAGTATTTTAACCACCGGGTATTCCAATGGTCTTAACGGTAATAACTACTACGGTTATTTTTTTTAACCAACTTATATTTGTCATTTTTTCATCCAATCGCTTCCATGGGGCCCACATGCATGGTCATTGGTCGTCGCATTTAATATTCCCTACGTAAAGAATATTCCACGACCAAACGAATATTCCCCACAACAATAAATATTTTATAACCACTTGCTTATTTTGAAATATTTATGTATTTAACCCCTAACTATCCACATTAATCAAATCAACCCTTACTATTTCAAAATAATAAATAGAAAATTAAATTTCATTAATAATAAGTTGGGGTCTTACAACCTCCCTCCTTATGAAATTTCGTCCCTCGAAATTGACGTGACGTACTGGTGTTTCAAAAGATGAGGATACCTCGCTTTCATTTTCGCTTCCAATTCCTGTGTCATTTCCTCTATAGCATGATTCCTCCACAAAACTTTAACTTGTGGTATGACCTTTCTTGCGTAGGGACATGCTCCTTCCTATCCAAAATCTTGACAGTACCTCCTCATACGTTAAGTCTTCATTATCTCGTCCGCTTCCAACTCAATGACGTGGTTCGGTCGTAACATCGACACGTGAAAAACGTTATGAACACGCGTCATACTTGGCGGTAAAACGAGTCTATAGGCCACGGCCCTATTCGATCGAGAATTTCAATCGGATTAATAAATCGAAGGTTTGAGCTTTCCTCACCTCACCGATTCTCGCTTTTGAAATAACAACTTCTTGCACCTCCTTCTTCAAATTCATCACCTCGGTGTAGCTTTTGAATAACTTTAACTTTATCGATTAAAGTCGATTATACTCAGATATCATCACGCATCAGATATCATCACGTGGGTACCTAGAGTTTTCATCTCCATCTCTATTATTTGTATATTATACGAAATGAGTCTTTGACAATATCGTACTCGTACTTGTATACGATCTTCTACTCAACACGCCGCCTACCACGTTAAACTTTTCCGGATGGCATGGTCGTAACATATCTTTGAAATGAGTCTCCTCTTGAGTTCTTCAAGCTCTTCCCACATTCCTTGCTCCATTCGAATTTTGTATCTCTACGAAGTTAATAAGCGTTAATGGAATAGCGATTCGAGAATATCCTTCAACGAATCTCCGATAATAACCAACTAAGCCTAGAAAGCTACGTATTTCGATTACCGACTTAGGTTGTTCTCAACTGTGACTCATATCGCAACCTAGAATAGCACGTTACAATGACACCTATCAGTTTACTATCGAACGAATATGACGTCCCCTACAGAGAGTCTGGCTTAGGTGAATTCCACAAATGAAGTCACCAGATAAAGGCTCAGGTACCAAATTCTATAGTTGAATTTTTAACTCCTGAAGTTCAATAGGAGCCATTCGATATGAGATTTTAGAAATGAGTTTTGTACTAGGTTCAAAGTCGATACAAAATTTAATATCAGTCTTTGGGAGTAAACCAAGAAATTCTTCAGGAAATACATCAGGAAAAATCAATAACAACAGGAATATTATTCAAATCTGACGTGTCTTTATTCAAATCCATAACATGGACTAAGAAAACTTGACATCCGTAATAAACGAATGACTTCATGGCTTGATATGAAAATATTTGACTTCAATGGTTTGATTGCCTGAATTCGAATAACAGGTTGCTTAGGAATATGAAAACTAACAACCTTACGAAAGTAATCAATTTCGGCATGATGAGTAGTTAACCTTAAAATCACATCAAAAACAAATATCTCTATAGAAATAAGGTTAACAGGTAATGTGATAGTGCCAACTTGAATCAAGCAAGATTTCTAAACAACGAATGTAATGAAAGTTTCTCCTAACGGAGTTTCCATAAATAGGTCAAAGTCTAATTTCTCCGTAGTCAAGTTCAAACGTTGAGCGCAAGCAAGAGAGATAAAATAATGGGTAGAACCGGTATCTAGTAAGGTATAAACTTCGCAAGAATTTATAATTAACTAACCCGTGCTAACTTCGTTCGGTTTCCTCGTATTTTGACCGGTCACGACAAACGCTCTTCCAGAAATCATTGACTTTGACTTTTCTGGGACATCCTTTTGAGTCACCATTCCCATTGGATCGGTTTTCGATATCGTCTAATCTCGAAAGCGATATGTCCTTCTTTTCCACAATTATAGCATACCTTAAACTGCTGTGGGTAGTTCAATGATATGTCCCTCTTTCCGCATTTGTAACATACTGACCGATGGTCTTTCTCCTCCCTTGGAACCAGGCCATTTACTCTTTACCGACGCCTTCACATGGTCGTTGTTGAATCTCCTCTTTTAAAATCTCCTCCCGACTCGCTTATTCTATTTTCATGGCCACGATTACCACCGAGGCTGTTACCGCTTTGTCCAGATTCTTCTTTCTCCATTGGTTATCATTATTCGATGACCGCTATCTTCTAGTATGATCCTCGTTATGGTCCCTCGGTTGAACGTACTCGTTATCTCGATCTAACAATTGAGCCCTCATGCTTACAACATCTCAATAAAGAGAAAGTTTATGAAATGAGATACCGACGTATCCGGGTTTCAAACCTCTAAGAAACATCCGTCATACGTTCCTCATTCTCCACCAAATGAGGTGCAAACCGATAACTCTGCAAACTTTGCCTCGTCATCGAGACACCGCCGCCATGTTGTTTTGCTCTAATCGATGAACTCCACTTCCTTCATATATTGAACACTTTCGGAAAAGTATTTGTCATTAAATAGTCTCTGAAATGTCTCCCAAGACATGCCGAAAAGTACCGGATGGATACGCTTCACGACTCCACCAAAGAGGTCTCGCCTCGCCACGGAACATAAAGGTGGCGAATGGGACCTTCTGTTCTTCCGTGCATCCCAAGACATCGAATATCTTGGTAATTTGCTTGACCCATGTTTCCGCCATGATCGGATCCGCTTTCCCTTAAATTCGTGGTCCCAACTCTTTTTGAGAACTTGCTTGTCAGTGACAACCCGTGAATTGCTATCATTTCCTCCTCAGTATTTTGAACACGAGTCTCCTCGTCGATTTTGCATGAACCGCAAAAAACTTCTAAACATCCCTCGCTCATCATCTCGCTTCGATGGCGTTGTTCACGGGAGGAACATTGCCACCACAGTTATCGCTCTCCTCGTTGGTGAGTACAGCATCTCCACGGTCCTCATTTACTCCAATCATTAATATTCTCGGTCGACATTCTCAAATCTTTCCATAAAATAAGGGTTAATTAAGGAAATCAATATATCACATAATATCCCTATATATCGACCAACTAACAAATAAGCTTAGGTAGGACACACTAGCGAAGGATTTACTCGCCTCCCTCCTAGTTCTATTCCCCGATCTCCGCCAGAGATCATATCCCTAAGCTCTGATACCAACTGTGACGACCCCAAAATAGGTCCATTCCATCCAACCCATTCTGAGTCGCCAATACATGGTACAGAAACAACTACAACTTTATTATTACAACATAGAAACTCTGAGTTTAAATACAGATATTGTCATCTAGACAATATCCACACGCAAATAAATCCCCATCATAATTATTGATACATTATTTTATAAAAATGGTGAGGACTACTAAACAACTCTCTCTAGAACCTTCATTCCATACCCCGACTAGTACTCGCTACATTCTCACCTCCCCGAGAAGAAAAATGGAACAAAAAGAAAAGGGTGAGCTCAACTAGCCCAAAGAAAAGAATGTTATGACTAAGATAATATAGAACAAATTATCGTTAGTCTTCAACAGGAAAAATCTGATAGAATACAATAGACAACAAGTTTCAAATCAATATTCATTGGCTGAAATAATAATTCATGAAGAGTTACGTAGAGAATGAAATCTACTATAATCTATGAATTTAACGGTCCATCATCAATATTTTATCCTCAGAACATCAATCAATATTCATCTCAAATCAAATATTCATCTTTGCACTACAAGGCCAAAGATATTCATCGATCGGTCATGTTCATCTCAACACTGCTCATCTTTGCACTAAAGGCCAAAGATATTCATCACCGATCGTCATGTTCATTTAAACACACTGCTCATCTTTGCACTACAGCCAAAGATATTCTTCAGAAATCATTCATCTTTGCACTACTGTGCCAAAGATATTCAATAATATCATCATTTAAGACCGAGGATGATGAAAAATATTTTAAAAGAAACGAATCCAAAGAAACAAAATGACAAGGATTAAGGATTCGTACTTGGTTTTATCCACGCCCAAAAATACCTCAAAATAATCATAGTGGTGTAAAATTCAAGAATGATCAAAACATGGATACAATCAAAAAGCTAGTATCCAGATTAGATATTTTAGACGAAAAGAAAAATTTTCATTTTTCTATTGAATAGTGCCGTATTCGTGAATAAATAGGTCAGATATCGTGAATAATTAATCGTATCGTGAATAGTAACTCCGACACCAAAAGATAGAAATTCCAAAAAACATCTTCACGCTTCATGAATAGTACTCGTGAATAGTAACTCGTGAATAGTAACTCATGAATAGTAACTCGTGAATAGTAACTCATGAATAGTAACTCTCGACATGAAAAGTTCCAAATTTGATAAAAAGTTCCAACCAATATTTCAAAGATAATGATATTGAAGAAATAATATCATCCGAGAAGAAAATAACATCCCTTACCTCAAAAGACAAGTACTTCTAGTTGAAACACCTGATATAGTCTTTCAAGGGAACTTGCACCGCCTAACAATACTCAAAGTATACTCAAAATACTCACAAAATACACTCGATAATATAGAGAGAGAAAGAGAAAAACTTGTTTCGTGTGATTTTCAATTCTAACTTAGCCCTCTATTTATAGGAAAATGTTAGCACGCTGCGGACTTAACTCCTGAACTCCGATGGCTTTTACCTCGCTACTATTCCCACCCACCACATTTGAAATAAAATTCAGCATATTTCTTCACCAACCACAAGTGGGGCCCACTCAATTCTAGAATTTTCCACCAAAATCAATTATAAACCTAATTTCCTAATCACCACCTCTTAAAATTCATAACAAATCATTCGTTCATTTTTAACGGTTCAAAATTTGTGGACATATACTCAACTTATGTATGTATAACATATCCAAAAATTACAACGATCCAACTAGTCGGATTAAAATTATAACTCACACAATATATCGTAAAAATACTGATTTGATTTTTAATACCTCCATTCCGACAAAATTACTGATAAAACACCTCAACATTAAATCATTCAATTATAACCACATAAAACAAATAAATCCATCATTTATAAATATTTTCTTATCATATAAATCAATAATTAATTATTCACAAATAATATTACAGAATCACAATTATGACAACCAGTCGCTCCCAGGAAAGAGGGGGCTTTCCGATAAGGATTTCTTTCTCTATCGGGCGCGCGCAATTAGGTGACCAAACCTCTCCTTGATATAACTTTCTAGACATTGCCAATAATGCTATCTAATAATATTATTTAAATAATATGAATTATTGATCTGATAATGGAGATAATGTACGTTGACAATTATTGAACAACAATAATATAAAATATCAACGCAAAGAATTATTGAATCAATAAAATAAAATATTGAACGAAGAATTCATGTGAAAATTATCGAGTAAATACTTCTTACGTAAGGATCAATAATTCAACAATATCATGCAATACCGGTGTGCTACATCGTGCAACCACGCCAGACATCGTATTTTAACCACCGGGTATTCCAACAATCTTAACTTGAATAACTACGCCAATTATTTTTAACCAACTTATATTTGTGCGTTTTCTTCATCCAATCGCTTTCCATTATGGGGCCCACATATTACGGTCGCTACCGCATTTAATATTCCCAAACGTAAAGAATATTCCACGACCAAACGAATATTCCCCGACAACAATAAATATTTTATAACCACTTGCTTATTTTGAAATATTTATGTATTTAACCCCTAACTATCCACATTAATCAAATCAACCCTTACTATTTCAAAATAATAGATAGAAAATTAAATTTCATTAATAATAAGTTGGGGTCTTACATAACTGATGTTTAAAGCAATATGTGCTATAATAGGTAAAGTATTTTGAAATCGTTGAATGAATATGAATCTATGTTTAAGTAATGAAACAAATTTAATATATTAAACTTATATGATAAGGCTCAGAAAGTAAGTTAATAAAGAATAATTTATGAGAATACCGCCGAGACGAAAACAAAACTAAAGGATAGAAGAACATGTCAACGAAACCGGAGAATAACCAGACCTGATACAGAATTTCTCGAATGTGATCACTCAAGATATGCAAAATGGAATTCTAGCCGCGAAAAATCAGCCAGACAATCAATTGACGAATTTTAAAGGCTTCAAGGTACTGCCATGATCTAGAAGATCAACTAACCCCGTTGACGCGTGTGTGATAACTAGGGTAATGGAGGGACAAAAGAAAACTTTTGCCACCTATGCGATGAAAGGAGATAATTTCGATAATACCAGAATTAGGCCGGGAGTGTGTTTAAAAAGAAAGTTTATGTGCTATAAGTGTGGGCAGGAGGGACATATCTCTCATAACAGCCACAATCCAAGAGTGTATAGTTGGTGTTTTATTTGTAAATAAATGGAGCATAAGGTGAAAGACTGTCCAAGAAGGAGAGGGGAGGCAAAGAATGCAAATACGATGAAAGGCAGCAGGACATTGGCGATAACGGGACCGACTTCAACAAATAAATCATCAAATCAACAAAATCAATCGCAGGAGTCTTCAGCATAAATTTACAAGATACGGTAGCAGCCGGGGATGCAACTCCAGTTATTATTCGAACAAATTTTATTTTCTTATATACGATTTTCCTATATATATAATGAATTATTTTATAAATTATTTTGAAGGAGGAATTTGAGTTCTTTTAGTAATCAAATTTCTGTTTAATTAGATAAACAAACTTTATGTGAATAGTTAAAGATCAGTTCGATCAAAGATGATCGAGATCTACTTGCAATGATTGTGTATACTATTTATACTGGTATGTATAGGTTTTAAAACGGTGATTCCGGGGATGGAATCTTTATAAGGGAGGGTGAATGTAACCCGATAATTTCTATAAAATTAAATCAGAAATTTTACGTATAAATTTTTTTTTTATTTTAAAGATGAGGATTTGTACAAGATAATGTGTGTATGTAATTATGTAATAAATAAAAATATATTTATTACATGAATGTTTACAAATAATTTTATTTTAGAATTATTGATTATTATAAAGTATATTCTTATAATAATTAATTTTATAGTAGAAGTGTTTTATTAATTATTTTTCTTGAAAATATAATTATATATTATTTAAATAATATATGAAATGATTTTTAGAATAATTATAGTAATTATTTTATTATATGAATATTAGTACAGATTATTTAAGTTAATTACTTTATCTTAATTATTAAGGTTAAATATGGAAGAATAAATGAGATATGGAACCCAAACCCTAATTTTTGATTTTGATCAATGGATGAGAATAATAATATAATATTAATTATATTTTTGATTTTTCAGTGCTATAAATATGTACTATAAGTACGTATTGATAATGGTTGGTCAATTATGGTGTATAATGTCAAAACCCTAGCATTAATTTGTTTAGCCCTATTTTTAAATTTAAATGGGAAATTTATATAACGGTGTTATATGATTTATGTTGTGATTAATTAGTTAAACCCTAATTAAAATCTAGAAAAACCCTAATTATAAAACCCTAACTTCTGAAATGAGAAATCCTAATTTAAAACCTAAACTGGAGTTTATGATCAGTCAGAAATTGTGTTATTGTGATTAATATCATCTATTATAGGTTTTATTGCTAAATATGGAACACCTAGTTAGTAATTTAAAACCTTAATATCTAGAAACCCTAATTTGGTAATTAGAAATCCTAATTGTAATTTGGTAACCCTAATTATCAAAATAGTAAACCCTAATTGTTTAATTAGTAAGGTTAATTATAATTAGTGATATTAAATCCTAATGTTCCTGTATAAAGTAATTAGAAAACTAATTTAATTAAGGAAACCCTAATTTCAAATTTTTAGAAACTAAAATTCTAATTATTTATTTATTTTTGCTTAAATAGAAATCCTACAAAATTAATTGTGCAAGACCTTAGGGTTAAACCCCAAGGGTTTGGGACAAGATTACAAAGTTGCCATTAAAATTATGTAGCAATTGACCATATTGCCCTTTTGTGCATTATTGAGTCTAACAAGTAGGTTTTGACAATAGGAGAAGTTGGTGACCTAATGTAACAACTCTCTTGACTTAAAATTGACAGTACTCAGCCTCTAGATCAACCAATTCATGCATCTACACTTCTATAAATAGATTGGGGAAAGAGAAAATCATTTGCTATCACATTTTTCCCCAAACACTCAAACATTTTCTCTCAACTCAGAACCCACGAAATATATATTTATATCAGTCCCATAAACAAGCCCCACGTTTACCATTAACAGATCAGGAGGCCAGAATCAAAATTTTTCTTAGAAGGTATAAAAACCCTAGCTATAATCTGACCATAAATCTGTTGTTAAAGGTTAGATTTTTTGTGTTAAACATGTTATATATGGTGTATAATGATGATCCGGGTTGCTAGATGTTAGATCCATAACATCAAGAGGCTCGGATTTGATGTTCTTCAAAATCTGTAAAAATTTTATTTTGATGTCTGACAACGAATGTCAGGCCTTTGAGATTTCATCCTGTTTATGATTTTGTCTATTTAAATGTTTAAACTAGTAGTATGTTATGATATCTTTAATCTGGAACTGAAATTAGTGTCATACGATGCACAGATTTCGTGTTATTAATGGTCAAAGACCGTTGACCGGCCATGACCATATGAATTCTGGGTAACCCAGATCAAGCCCAGAAACGTCTGACAAGATGTTCTTGGGTTCTGATCTGTCAGGTTATTGATGATTTAGTCATGCTGTTGTAATAAGATTATAGTTTGCTACATGGACTACATGATTATGCTCTTATATCACTTAATAAGTAAACCGATTGGATTTGGGGAAAGGTCAAACCAAGTAGAAAGCTCACGGTTTGTGTTTTTTGGGTAACCTAGAAAACACAAAAGCATGATTTCTGACATGGTTTGACTGAAGCATATCTTCTTGATTTGTTGTTGTTTTGTTAATGTTTGGTAATAGATCTATTAATTTACATTCTGGCTACAACCTGAACTCATTATATCATAAAAACATTACAAGCCTAGCATGTAGGGGAGGCTGGAAAGTGGCATCCTAGACTGTTCTTTATTTCTACGTAACCCAGAAATGAAGAACATGTCTGACAAGCTTTTTGATTAACCATATCTTACTGTTGTGGCATGTTATAGCTATAATCTTTGTTTATGGTTGTAGTTCTACATCTGTACTACAACTCTAAGCTCATTTCAAGCCCAGAAATCAATTGGAACATATAACTAAGTATGGTCAAACCTAGCATCCTCAAAACTGAATTGGTGTTCTAGGTTTCATGAAAAACAGCTCAAGAACACCTATAGCGACAGTTTCGTCGCTATATGGCCCCTTTAGCGACAGTTAATTACTAAAATTAATTGTTTTTATTAAATAAATAGAAAAATTAGTTTTTAATTATTAAAAATACAAAATAAATTATTAAAAATTATTTTAAAGTCTAAAATTAGTTTTTAATTATTTTAATATATTTCATAAATATTTAATATTTTGAAATATTAAAAGGTATTTAATTTATTTAATTATTATATTAAATAAATTATTTAAAAATGATTTTAATATTTGAAAATCATTTAAAATTATATATTGATATAAGAAAATATTTTAAGTTATTTTTAATGGCTTTTAATATTTTGTGATGAAATTCATTAATAAATTATTATTAATGATAAAAGTTATTAGATAAATGAATTAAATAAATAAATTAAAAATGATTTTATTATATTACAAATCATTCTAAATAATAATAAGGTATTTAAAATATTTTTAAGTTATAAAATATAACTTTCAATATTTAAAGGTAAAATTCATTAATTAATTATTATTAATGATATTAAGGTTATTTAATAATTATATTAAATAAATTAGTTTTAAAATTATTTTAATATTATAATAATCATTTTAAATGATAATAAAGTGTTTAAAGATATTTTAAGTTATAAAATATAACTTTTAATATTTAAAGGATAATTTCATTAATAACTTAATATTAATGATATTAATTTAATATTAATGATATTAAATTTATTTAATAATTATATTAAATAAATAGTTTAAAAATAGTTTTATTAATTTAAATATCATTTAAAAAGGATATAAATGAATTAGAAATATTATTAAGTTATACTAAATGACTTTTAATATTTTGATAAATAGTACATTAATAATTAAATATTAATGGTAATTATTTAAAAATAATTTTAAATATTTTAAAAATCATTTATATAAGACCCCAACTTTTTGAATAAAGATTAAATTTTCTCAAAATATATTTTTGAATATTATGGTGTGGATTTGATATAATGTTATAGTTATGCGTAATATTTATAAATTTTGCAAAAATACGCAAGTTATTATATAATATTCGATTGGTTAGGGAATATTCGTTTTAACGAGAGAATATTCGCATAACTAAGACAATCATTGGTGGACCCCCACAACTAATTATTGTCGAATTGAGAAAATGACAAAAATATTTTTTTATGAAAATAACGACGGAAGTTTTACCGTTAACTGTTAAAACACCCGATGTTAAAAAGTACAATGTCACGTGTGTGGTTGCGTAGTAGCTACGGTATTGATTATTGATGCTTACGTGAGAACTCACTCAGTTATACTCAATTATTACTACAAATGAAGTGCTATATCATATCTCTCATATTATTGATTCAATTATCGTCACAGTATCATTTGCATAATATATTATATTATTAAATCAATAATTGAGACGACAAAGTTATTCATATTATTATTCGCAATATTGATGATGTCTAGAAGTTACACAAGGAGAGGTTTGGTCACCTAATTTAAGCGCCGCGATGAGAGAAATCCTTATCGAAAAGCCCCCCTTTCACCGGAAATCGACACGGTTGTTAAATATTGTGAGTTATAATATTAATGATGAATAAGTTGTATTGCTTAAAAATGAATTTTGATAGTTCCATTGTGTTGGGATTATTAGTGTTAGTGGAAATCGACATCTATTCCGATGATAATTGATGTCTAGGGGTTATATTGATAAATCGGGTAATTTATCAGATAAATGAGCAACTAATTGCTACTAATTCACATGCTTATATAACTATTTGTTCACATGTGTGTACTATTGAATCACATTATTTACTATTAGGGGAGTTGGTGCAAGATTGATAATACTTGCATGACTAAGTTAAAAATGGAGGTATAGATGGAGGTACTATACTGTAATTCGTATTTTTCACATGATTGAACTATTGATTCACATTATTTACTATTAGGGGAGATGGTTCAAGTTTGATAATACTTGCAGGACTAAATTAAAAATGAAAGAAAAGTTGGAGGTATTGTACTGTAATTTTTCGAGCCCCAAAACGTGCAATTATCGAAACTATATTTTCCTATAAATAGAAGCTCATTCTTCCTTCATGTCTCACCAATTCACAAAAGCTTTAGAGCAATTATTATAGAGAGAAATTATAGAGAGGAAGAAGAAGAGAAGTCTGCTACCTCACTATTCCAGTATCCAATTTTTCCAAGGTAGGGAGTATTATTTCTTTCTTATCCATGAAGAGAACTTCTGTTATTCCATTCTTTATTATTCTATTGGAATAACATGTATACGCGGGCTACCCTATACTTGGTGAAATTCTTCTGTTATTCTATTCTTTATCATTCTGTTGGAACATCCTGTTTGTGCGTTTACGCTGGACCTGGTTCCATTATTTATCATTCTGTTAGAACATCATGTCGGTATGTTCTACGCCGGACCTGGTTCCGTCTTTATTATTCTGTTGGAATATCCTGTCGCGCGCCCTTCTACGTAACCTCGATTCTGTCTTTTATTATTCTCATTGGAATATCCCACATGCGCGCGTTTTCTGTAACTGATTCTATTATTTATTATTCTCGGGAATAACTCCGCCTGTATGCTCTATCGCATGCCTGGTGATTTCTTTTGTTATTCCATTCCTTGTTATACTCAGTTGGTTAAAGTTTTGACTTCTATACTCTATGAAATTAGTGGAATATCCTTGATATTTGCGTTTCATCCAGTATCTTTTCATGGAAATATTTTTCTGAGCATTCTTGAATTTTACTCTACAAAGAAGTATCATGTTGACAATTTGGATATTATTAGTTCTTGTATAAATTAGTTTTTGAACTTGTTTTGTTGAATTCTTATATCATTGTCATCATCCTCATGTTTATATTTTTTTTGAAAGTCATCTGTGGCCTGTAGTGCATAGATGGACTTGGTATGATTATGACCAGGGATTATTCGGTGTAATCATGACCGTAATGTTACAATGATATGGTAAAAGTCCTCATTAGCCCGTAGTGCATTGATGGATAGTTGTTGGCATGATCATGACCATTAATGAATACACAAATATTCTTGGCTCTTAGTGCATGGATAATTGTGGTCGTGATACTAAAGAATATCCTTGGCCGTAGTGCAGGGGTGTTTCGATGATGTGGATTATTTATTAAGCTGAGTCCCAGCGATAAAAGTGATGAAAAACCTTTTAAATCATAAAAGATAGTAGATTTTATTATCTACTTGACTCTTTTAATGGATTGCTTGTTCCGCTGCAGTTTAACTTGATGGTTGTTATATTATATCAGTTAACACTGTTGAAGGCTAACGATAATATATTATGCATTATCTTAGTCATAATATTTCCTACTGGGATAGTTGAGCTCACCCTTTTACTTTCATTGTTTTCTTCAAGAAATGAGAATGTAGCAGGGACTAATCGGGGAACGGAGTGACGTACCAGATGATAGCATTAGTAGTCCTCACTATTCCGTGAAATAGTGGGAAAATAAATGTAATAATATTGAATTTGAGTTTGTATATTGTCTAGATGACAATATTAATATTAAAACTCGCAGCTTATGTTTTGTCGTACTTTGCACGACAGTTGTATAATTAAGTTGTATTTGTATTCTGTACCATGTATTTGGCGACTTAGAATATGTGATGTATACCTATTTTGGGGGCGTCACAGTTGGTATCAAAGCTTAGGGATATGATCCATGGCTAAGATGTGAGACTAGAACTAGGAGGAGAGAGACGGGTAATTCCTTCGCTAGTATGACCTACCTATGTTTATTTGGTATTTGATTTGTTGGTCAGAGTATAGGGATAATATGTTGCATGTCAATTAACCCTTATTTTGTGGCAGTGTTTGAAAATGGCATCCGAGAATGATGAGAATATCAATGGAGCACAGGAGACCGTTGAGTCTCCACAGATCAATAACCAGGACAATGTGCATCAGGAAGGCGACAATCCTTATGCAAACAACAACACTGACCAAATGATGAACGATGGAATATTCAGAGGCTTTATGCAATTCATGCAACATCAGGCGAGAGCGGCTCCTGTTCAAAATGCAGGTGGAAACACTGGAAACTCTCGAATGGTCACCGCTAGACAGTTCAAGGAGCTGGGACCATCCGAGTTTATTGGAGAGCCAAATTAAACCACTTAAGGCGGAAGCGTGAATAAAGCAGATCACCAAGATATTTGATGTCTTGGGATGCTCCGAGGAGGAAAAGGTTCCCTTCGCCACCTTCATATTGCGTGAAGAGGCGACATCTTTGGGGAATCTATAAAACGCATTCACCGACGGCCTTTTCGAAGATGTCTTGGGAGAAGTTCCAAGAGCTATTCAACGACAAGTACTTTCCCAAAAGTATTCGTCACATGAAAGAGGTGGAGTTTATCAAGTTGGAGCAAAACAATATGACCGTGTCGTGTACGAGGCTAAATTTGCGAGTTATCTCTTGGCCAGATCCCATTTGGTCGATAATGAGGAGCGAATGACATGAATGTTTTTAAGAGGTTTGAAACCGCAGATACGTCAATATCTTATTTCTCATAAACCGTGTTTGTACTCAGATGTTGTAAATAGGGCTCGCTTATTAGAGCGCCAGAACGAGTCAACGCAACCAAGAGAGAAAGCGGTAAAACATGAAAATACCAAAGGTATCGGTCATTGAAGCGATGACAACAACAAACGTGGAGGGAATCAACATGCCATAAATGGTAACCACTTCGGTGGTAATCATGGCCAAGATAGTAAAAATGGATATTTCAAGAAAAGGAGATTCAACAATGATGGAAAGACGTCGGACCAAAGAATCGTGGTTAAGGAAGGAGAACGACCACCTATCATATGCTTCAAATGCGAGAGGGAGGACATATCACCAAAATCGGGCGATGCCATCCAAAGCGTGTTATAATTATGGAAGAGAAGGTCACCTGGCCCGATTTTGTCGTTCACCGAAGACAAGTTCAAATAGGATTGAGGCACCAAAGGTCATTCCCAAAAAGTCAAAGCCGGTGGTGCAAGGGAGAGCATTTGTTGTGACCTCCAAGAAAGCAAGGAACCCGAACGAGGTCATCACGGGTAAGCTTATCATAAACTCTAGCGAAGTCTATACCTTATTTGATACCGGTTCTACCCATTCTTTTATTTCTCCTACTTGCGATCAACGTTTATATCTGACTACGGAGAAATTAGACTTTGACTTATCTGTTAAAACTCCATTGGGAGAAACCTTCATTACATCCACTGTTTATAAGTCTTATTTGATTCAAATCGGTAATCGCACGTTACCTGTCGATCTTATTTCTTTAAAAATACTTGCATTTGACGTGATTCTAGGGATTGATTGGTTAACTATTCATCATGCAAAAATTGATTATTTTCGTAAGGTTGTTAGCTTTCATATTCCTAATCAACCTATTATGCGAATTCAATCGACCAAACCATTAAAATAAATTACGGTCGTCTCAAGCCATAAAGATATTCGTTTATTGAAAAACGGATGTCAAGCTTTCTTAGCTCATGTCATGGATTTAAACAAAAATACGTAATTTTTGAATGATATTTCTATTGTTAATAAATTTCCCGACGTATTCCCTGAAGAACTTTCTGGCCTACCCCCAGAGCGTGAAATTGAATTTTGTATCGACCTTGAACTCGGTACAAAACCCATTTCCAAAGCCCCATATCGAATGGCTCCTATTGAACTTCAGGAGTTAAAGACCCAGTTGCAGGAATTGTTAGACATTGGTATCATTCGTCCTAGTACGTCTTCTTGGGGTGCTCCTATTCTATTCGTGAAGAAGAAAGATGGGAGTATGCGACTTTGTATTGATTATCGGGAGTTGAATCATGTCACCATAAAAAATAGGTACCCATTGCCACGTATTGATGACCCGTTTGACCAAATAAGCAAAGGCGTCAAATTCTTTTCAAAGATTGATCTTCGTTCAAGATATCATCAATTGAAGATTAGAACCGATGACATTCCAAAGACGGCTTTCAGAACTCGGTATTGGCATTATAAATTCCTAGTCATGTCCTTTGGATTGACTAATGCTCCTGCTGCCTTTATGGATATGATGAACCGAGTATTCAAGGAATATCTGGTTCATTTTGTGGTCGTCTTTATTGATGACATCCTCATATATTCCAAAAGCTGTGAAGATCATGAGCAACACTTGAGGCTGATACTCCAAAAGCTTCGTGAAAACAAGCTATATGCCAAGTTGAAGATATGCGAGTTCTGGCTTGAGGAAGTTACATTCCTTGGGCATGTGATATCAAATCATGGGATATCTGTAGACCCGGCAAAAATTGAAGCAATTCAAAGCTGGGAGCAACCCAAATCAGTGACCGAAGTACGTAGCTTTCTCGGCATAGCTGGTTATTATCGGAGATTCGTAGAAGGGTTTTCTAGAATCGCTACTCCATTAACTCAGCTGACTCGAAAAGATACAAAATTCGAATAGAGCGTGGAATGTGAGAAGAGTTTTCAAGAACTCAAGAAGAGACTCATTTCAGCACCTGTTCTTACAATATTATCTGGCTTGGAGG
Organism: Panax quinquefolius; assembly: GCA_020205615.1. Classification (NCBI taxonomy): domain Eukaryota; kingdom Viridiplantae; phylum Streptophyta; class Magnoliopsida; order Apiales; family Araliaceae; genus Panax; species Panax quinquefolius. Next base: position 129,241,383 of record CM035160.1, on the reverse strand, counting down.
GATTTGTCATCTATAGTGATGCTTCGGGCAAAGGGTTAGGATGTGTTCTCATACAACATGGGAAAGTCATAGCTTATGCCTCACGGCAACTCAAAGAATATGAGAGGAATTATCCTACTCATGATCTAGAGTTGGCATTTGTCGCTTTTAAGGCTTAAAATTTGGAGGCATTACATATGGGGAGAAAGTGGAGATCTATACGGATCATAAAAGCCTCAAATATTTCTTCACTCAAAAGGAACTCAACATGCGGCAACGAAGTTGGCTCGAACTGTTGAAAGATTATGATCATACTATTCAATACCATCCTGGAAAAGCGAACGTAGTAGCTGGTGGACTGAGTAGAAGATCATATACGGGTATGAGTGTAATATTGTCAACGCAAAGGCCCATTTTGTATGACTTGCAAAGGATGGAGTTAGAGATAAAGACTCCAGGGACCCATGTGATGATGGCGAATATACGAGTAGAACCGACTTTAATCGATAAAGTTAAAGCTGCTCAAGCTACAGACCTGGAGATGATGCGTATGAGGAAGAAAGTACAAGAAGGTGCTATGCCGGAAGCAAGAATCGATGAAGAAGGAATACTTCGAGTCAACTCCAGACTTTGTGTTCCTAACAACCCTGATTTAAAGTATAAAATCATGATGGAGGCGTACAACACACCGTTTGCAATCCATCCTGGGAGTACCAAAATGTATCATGATCTTTGACATACATTTTGGTGGAGCAATATGAAGAGAGAAATAGCAAAATTTATCTCAAGGTGTTTAACTTGTCAATGAGTCAAGGCGGAGCATCAAGTACCAAAAGGTCCATTGCAACCACTTGAAATTCCAGAATGGAAGTGGGAACACATTACCATGGATTTCGTTACTGGTCTTCCCAATGTTTCTCAAGGTATAGATGCAATTTTGGTCATTGTTGATAGATTGACCAAGTCTGCTCATTTCCTACCTATACGAGAAACTTATACACTTGAACGTCTTGCTCGTATGTACATAAACGAGATTATAAGATCGCATGGTATGCCAAGATCCATAGTTTCGATCGAGACCCAAGATTCACTTCAAGATTTTGGGTTAGTTTAAAAAGCTATGGGCACATTTACGATTTAGCTCGGCATATCATCCTCGCATTTAACGAGCAGACGGTCGGAGAGGACCATTCAAACTCTTGAAGATCTATTAAGACTCTATGTCCTTGACTTCAAGGGAAGTTGGGATAAGTTCCTACCATTGGTGGAGTTTTCCTACAACAACAGTTATCAAGCAAGTATTGGCATGGCTCCATTTGAGGCGTTGTATGGAAGAAAGTGTCGTTCTCCAGTATGCTGGGATGAGGTGGGTGAAGCAATGTTGTTGGGACCGGAGTTGGTACGTATGACTACGGAAAAGATTCAAATGATCCGATAACGTATAAAAACCTCACAAGATCGACAAAAGAGTTATGCTGATCTTCATCGAAAGGACGTGGAATTCGATATTGGAGATCATGTGTTATTACGTGTTGCTCCATGGAAGGGAGTTACGAGATTTGGAAAGAGAGAAAAGCTCAACCCTCGATTCATTAGCCCATTTTTAATCCTCGATCGAGTAGGAACTGTGGCGTATAGACTCACTTTACCGCCATGTCTGTCTCGGGTTCATAACGTTTTTCACATATCTATGTTACGTAAATATGTGAAAGACCCAAACCACATTATTGAATTAGAACCAGACGAGATAGAGGAAGATTTAACGTATGAAGAGTTACCTGTTAAAATCTTGGATAAAAAGGATCATATTCTATGCTCCAAGGTTATACCTCAAGTCAAAGTTTTGTGGAGAAATCACGATGTGGAAGAAATGACCTGGGAGTTAGAATCTGAGATGAAATCAAGATATCCTTACCTCTTCGACATACCAGGTACGCACCCTAATTTCGAGGACGAAATTTCATAAGAAGGGGAGGTTGTAAGACCTCAACTTTTTGAATAAAGATTAAATTTTCTCGAAATATATTTTTGAATATTATGGTGTGGATTTAATATAATGTTATAGTTGTGGGTAATATTTACAAATTTTGTAATGTATGCAAGTTGTTATATAATATTCGATTGGTCGGGGAATATTTGTTTTAACAGGGAATATTCGTACAACGGCACAATCATTGGTGGACCCCCACAACGGAATTATTGTCGGATTGAGAAAACGACAAAAATACTTTATGAAAATAACGGCGTAAGTTTTACTCATAATAGTTGAAACACCCGGTGTTAAAAGTACAATGAATACGCTGTGGTTGCATAGTAGCACTACCAGTATTGATTATTGATGCTTACGTGAGAAGTCACTCGCTTATACTCAATTATTGCTACGATAATTGCTTTGATCATATCTCTCATATTATTGATTCAATTATTGTCACAGTATCATTTGCATAATATATTATATTATTAAATCAATAATTGAGAAGACAAAGTTATTCATATTATTATTTGCAATATTGACAATGTCTAGAAGTTCTGTCAAGGAGAGGTTTGGTCACCTAATTGCGCGCCAATAAGGAGAAATCATTATCGAAAAGCCCCCTCTTTCCTGGGAACGACCTGGTTGTTAAATATTGTGAGTTATAATATTAATGATGAATAAGTTGTATTGATTAAAAATGAATTTTGATAGTTCCATTGTGTTGGGATTATTAGTGTTAGTGGAAATCGACATCTATTCCGATGATAATTGATGTCTAGGGGTTATATTGATAAATCGGGTAATTTATCGGATAAATGAGCAACTAATTGCTACTAATTCACATGTTTATATAACTATTTGTTCACATGTGTGTACTATTGAATCACATTATTTACTATTAGGGGAGTTGGTGCAAGATTGATAATACTTGCATGACTAAGTTAAAAATGGAGGTATAGATGGAGGTACTATACTTTAATTCGTATTTTTCACATGATTATACTATTGATTCACATGATTGAACTATTGATTCACATTATTTACTATTAGGTGAGGTGGTGCAAGTTTAATAATACTTGCAGGACTAAATTAAAAATGAAAGAAAAGTTGGAGGTATTGTACTATAATTTTTTGAGCCCCAAAACGTGCAATTATCGAAACTATATTTTCCTATAAATAGAAGCTCATTCTTCCTTCATTTCTCACCAATTCACAAAAGCTTTAGAGCAATTATTATAGAGAGAAATTATAGAGAGAAAGAAGAAGAGAAGTCTCCTACCTCACTATTCCAGTATCCAGTTTTTCCAAGGTAGGGCATATTATTTCTTTCTTATCCATGAAGAGAACTTCTGTTATTCCATTCTTTATTATTCTATTGTTATAACCTGTATACGCGGGCCACCCTATACTTGGTGAAATTCTTATGTTATTCCATTCTTTATCATTCTGTTGGAACATCCTGTTTGTGCGTTTACGCCGGACCTGGTTCCATTATTTATTATTCTGTTGGAACATCCTGTTTGTGCGTTCTACGTGGGACCTAGTTCCGTCTTTATTATTTTGTTGAAATATCCTGTCTGTGCGTCTTACGCCGGACCTGATTCCGTCTTTATTATTCTGTTGGAATATCCTGTTTGTGCTTTTTACGCCGGATCTGATTTCGTTATTTATTATTCTATTGGAATAACCTGCCTGTGCGGTCTATCGCATGCCTGGTGATTTCTTTTGTTATTCCATTCTTTGTTATACTCAGTTGGTTAAAGTTTTGACTTCTATACTCCATGAAATTAGTGGAATATCCTTGATATTTGCGTTTCATCCAGTATCTTTTTATGGAAATATTCTTCTAAACATTCTTGAATTTTACTCAACAAAGCAGTATCATATTGATAATTTGGATATTATTAGTTCCTGTATAAATTAATTCTTGAACTTGTTTTATTGAATTCTTATATCATTGGCATCATCCTCATGTTTATATTTTCTTTGAAAGTCATCTGTGGCCTGTAGTGCATAGATGGACTTGGTATGATTTTGACCAGGGATTATTCGGTGTAATCATGACCGTAATGTTACAAATGATGTCGTAAAAGTCCTCATTGGCCCGTAGTACATTGATGGACAGTTGTTGGCATGATCATGACCATTAATGAATACACAAATATTCTTGGCCCGTAGTGCATGGATAATTGTGGTCGTGATACTAAAGAATATCCTCGGCAGAGTAGTCAGGGGTGATTCGATGATGTGGATTATTTATTAAGTCGAGTCCCAAATGATAAACGTGATGAAAAACCTTTTAAATCATAAAATATAGTAGATTTTATTATCTACCTGACTCTTTTAATGGTTTACTTGTTCCGCTGCAGTTAAACTTGATGGTTGTTATATTATATCAGTTTAACACTGTTGAAGGCTAACGATAATATATTCTGCATTATCTTAGTCATAATATTTCCTACTGGGCTAGTTGAGCTCACCCTTTTACTTTCATTGTTCTCTTCAAGAACTGAGAACATAGCAGGGACTAGTCGGGGAACGGAGTGACGGACCAGATGATATCATTAGTAGTCCTCACTATTCCGTGAAATAGTGGAAAAATAAATGTAATAATATTGAATTTGAGTTTGTATATTGTCTAGACGACAATATTTGTATTAAAACTCACAGCTTATGTTTTGTCATACTTTGCATGACAGTTGTATAATTAAGTTGTATTTGTATTCTGTACCATGTATTTGGCGACTCAGAATAGGTGATGTATACCTATTTTGGGGGCATCACAATTTAAGGGTAAAATTAATACTTTAAAAGTATTCTAAGTTATTATAAATAACTTTAATATTTTGGCAATGGTTTCATTAATAATTTAATATTAATTAAATATTAACGATAATAGAATTGTTTAGTATTTAAATTATTTAATAATGATTCCGATGTTTGAAAATTCACGATAAATTATAATAAATATTTTAAAATTATTATAAGTCATTTAAAAATAATATGACTGATAATTTCATATATTGAACTACCCGATAATTACCCGATAAAGCAGTTGGTACACCGACATGTTCCAGAAATTGATCTGGACTTAGATAATTTGATTAGATATGTGTTTATTTGTGATTCAATGGTTATTAAACATATGTGACAATGTGATTAGGTTATGTGCTGACTGCAATAAGAAGTGTTATATGTTGAGATATGTTATTCTAATCAGTAAAATGATCTTATTAATGTTAGGTTTCGATATAAAGGATAAAACAAAGTTGCGTACTGTAAGCAGTAGACCAGATAAGTATCCTACATTTGTATTTCGTTTATGCAATGGACACGAGTAAGAAGTGTCAGAATTATATTATTATTATACTAGATTATTAACCCTATTGTTATATATGTTATATCCGATCATTGTTTATCAATATGGTACTATATGGTAATTCAAATATATATATTCTGTTCGTTAATTTCTATATATGGTTATACAAGTGTCCCCAATTGGATAATCATTGTATTTAATCTCATGTTGATATATATATATATATATATATATATATATATATATATATATATACGTCCAAGCTAATTGACCAACTAGACACAGATTTCAAAATATCGTTGAATATGATAAAAACCTCTTTGTATCCAATCAAATTGTTTTGGTTCGGATTCCAGACTAAGTATAAACATCTCGATCACGGGAAAATTTGTATGTGCCCAAGGCGGACATAGTGAACGATCTTGTCGTTCTTGCATGCAGTATTGATCAATACAGGGCTCATTGGGATGATCACCCTCGTGCCCGTTAGTTATGACGGTTTGCAGATGAAGTTCTGCTAAACCTTATCGAAAATTTAAAATAATGTTCATAGTATGTCACTTAAACCTCCTTTATAGTTAATACGTAGTTTCAAAAATTTGAGATAGAATTGTTATGTTATTATTATCGGATCAGTTTACTTCACAACTATTGAATCGTTGTAGAAGTAATGTATAAAGAAAACATTTAATCCTTTCAGCTAAATATAATTATAATTTCTATTACTTGCTGGGCACTCAAATGTTCATCCTTTCTTAATTTAATTTTTTTCAGTTACATGTGAAGAACCAGAAAGCTCATGCAGAAACAAAGGAAAAGAAAAGCTAACCAAATAAGATTCATTGTAGTTTATGTATTAGTTCGATATTATTAAGACAAGTATGATATATATTATCTATTATGTATTGTAATGAATGTTTAAAGGTCTCGTACCTGGGGATTAGACTCTGATGATATATAAATTAAGTTGATCTTTACATTATTGTTATTATTATTAGTATTACTCCGCTCATAGAAATGATATCGTGAAGCACCGAGTTTGGGTTTCAAGTACCCAGATCCGGGGGCTTTACAAGTTGGTATCAGAGCTATAAGCATGAATTTGCGAAGAGCCCCGAGCCTCTCACTGGTGACTTCCTTGTGTGGAATGCACCGCCGCATCTCCGTAGGGACGCCGATTCAGATCGGTGGTGGTGATAGAAATACCCTTATAAGGTACTATGGTTGGAAGCACCATGAAAGTTACAGGTTGGTATCAGAGCTTAGGGTTAAAAACCTTAGGTGGGCTAGACCTTAGGCTATAACCTTAAAACAGAGAGAAACGTTGAAAATATAAATAACTCATATAGAGTTTAAAAAGAGATGAATTGGATAAATTAATCGTCAAACAAAATAAAAGATAACTTATATAAAACTCTTAATTGTTGTGTGTATATACTATATACTAATCAGGATAATTTATTTGTGTAGATGTCTGGTGGAAAAGGCTTGTTATATGCATATAGCATGAAGAAGGATCAAACCCATACACCCGAGCTGATATCAAAGCCAATAGCTGAAATAGAGGCTCACAATGAAAATAACTCAGACGATGTGGTTATTGTAAAAAACGTAGTACCAGATCCGGAGATGGTGGAGCTAACACATAGTGATTTGGACACTAAAGTTGACGCTGATCAAGCATCAACGGAGGTGCAGGATCTGAGGAATAAGGTTTCTTCTCTAGAAAGGCTGTGGGAAATAGAAAAACTGTTAAATAGTCAATTGCGTCAAGCATTAATAGAAACCATGAAAGAACAAGATAAGCTTAAAATCCAAATTGATCAAATGGGAGCCACAAGCAACACATCGTGTGCAGCTCCGAGCAAGAAGGGGAAAAGAAAGATAGAAGATCATGACTTAAGAAAATCCGGTAGCAACCAAGAGGACGCTAACAAAATAGAAAAGTGTACAATCTGTGACAAGTAACATGAAGGCATATGCAGGAAAGGGAAAAAGATATGTTACATTTGCGGACATTAGTGACATACCTCTCATCATTGTCCCGCCTTTAAGCTAGGCGCATGTTTTATTTGTGGGAGGGAAGGTCATCGAGCGAAGGGTTGTCCAAGAAAAAAAGGCTTAGTAAATAGGAAGTATAAGTTCTGTTGTGTAGGCGTGTTTAATGTAATATGTGTGTTTAGTATGTCTGTGTAATGTAATATTCTAAAACTTTTGTATTAATCAAGGTTGTAAATCCCGACTTTTGTAGTCACAGAGGGATAGCTGATGTTTAAAGCACTATGTGCTATAATTGGTAAAGTATTTGAAATCGTTGAATGAATATGAATCTATGTTTAAGTAATGAAACAAGTTTAATATATTAAACTTATATGATAAGGCTTAGAAAGTAAGTTAATAAAGAATATTTTATGAGAATGCCGTCGAGACGAAAACAAAACTAAAGGATAGAAGAACCTGTCAACGAAACCGGAGAATAACCAGACCTGATACAGAATTTCTCGAATGTGATCGCTCAAGCTATGCAGAATGGAATTCCAGCCGCGAGAAATCAGCTAAACAATCAATTGACGAATTTCAAAGGCTTCAAGGCCGTCGTACTACCATGATCTAGAAGATCAACTGACCCCGTTGACGCGTGTGTGATAACTAGGGTAACGGAGGGACAAAAGAAAACCTTTACCACCTATGCGAAGAAAGGAGATAATTTCGATAATACCGGAATTAGGCCGGGAGTGTGTTTAAAAAGAAAGTTTGTGTGCTATAAGTGTGGGCAGGAGGGACATATCTCTCATAATTGCCCCAATCCAAGAGTGTATAGTTGGTGTTTTATTTGTAAATAAATGGAACATAAGGTGAAAGACTGTCTAAGAAGGAGAAGGGAGGCAAAGAATGCGAATACGAGGAAAGGCAGCAGGACATTGGCGATAACGGGACCGACTTCAACAAATAAATCATCAAATCAACAAAATCAACCGCAGGAGTCTTCAGCATAAATGTACAAGATATGGTAGCAGCCGGGGATGCAACTCCAGGTATTATTCGAACAAATTTTATTTTTTATATACGATTTTCCTATATATATAATGAATTATTTTATAAATTATTTTGAAGGAGGAATTTGAGTTCTTTTAGGAATCAAATTTCTATTTAATCAGATAGACAAACTTTATGTGAATAGTTAAAGATCAGTTCGATCAAAGATGATCGAGATCTACTTGCAATGATTGTGTATGCTATGTACACTGGTATGTATAGGTTTTAAAACGGTGATTCTGGGGATGGAATTTTTATAAGGAAGGGTGAATGTAACCCGATATTTTCTATAAAATTAAATCAAAAATTTTGCGTATAATTTTTTTTTATATTTTAAGGATGAGGATTTGTACAAGATAATGTGTGTATGTAATTATGTAATAAATAAAAATATATTTATTACATGAATGTTTACAAATAATTTTATTTTAGAATTATTGATTATTATAAAGTATATTCTTATAATAATTAATTTTATAGTAGAAGTGTTTTTATTAATTATTTTCATGAAAATATAATTATATATTATTTAAATAATATATGAAATGATTTTTAGAATAATTATAATAATTATTTTATTATATGAATATTAGTATAAATTATTAAGTTAATTATTTTATTTTAATTATTAAGGTTAAATATGGAAGAATAAATCGATATATGGAACCCAAACCCTAATTTTGGATTTTGATCATTGGATGAGAATAATAATATAATATATATTAATTATATTTTTAATTTTTCAATGCTATAAATATGTATTGTAAGAACGTATTGATAATGGTTGGTCAATTATGGTGTATAATGTCAAAACCCTAGCATTAATTTGTTTAACCCTATTTTTAAATTTAAATGGGAAATTCAAGACTTTATATAACGGTGTTATATGATTTATGTTGTGATTAATTAGTTAAACCCTAATTAAAATCTAGAAAAACCCTAATTATAAAACCCTAACTTCTGAAATGAGAAACCCTAATTTGAAACCTAAACTGGAGTTTATGATCAGTCAAAAATTGTGTTAATGTGATTAATATCATCTATTATAGGTTTTATTGCTAATTATGGAACACCTAATTAGTAATTTAAAACCTTAATTTCTAGAAATCCTAATTTGGTAATTAGAAACCCTAATTGTAATTTGGTAACCCTAATTATCAAAATAATAAACCCTAATTGTTTAATTAGTAAGGTTAATTATAATTAGTGATATTAAATCCTAATGTTCTGTATAAAGTAATTAGAAAACTAATTTAATTAAGGAAACCCTAATTTCAAATTTTTAGAAACTAAAATTCTAATTATTTATTTATTTTTGCTTAAATAGAAATCCTACAAAATTAATTGTGCAAGACCTTAGGGTTAAACCCCAAGGGTTTGGGATAAGATTACAAAGTTGCCATTAAAATTATGTAGCAATTGACCATATTGCCCTTTTGTGCATTATTGAGTCTAACAAGTAGGTTTTGACAACAGGAGAAGTTGATGACCTAATGTAACAACTCTCTTGACTTAAAATTGACAGCACTTAGCCTTTAGATCAACCAATTCATGCATCTACACTTCTATAAATAGATTGGGGAGAGAGAAAATCATTTGCTAGCACATTTTTCCCCAAACACTCTAATATTTTCTCTCAACTCAAAACCCACGAAATATATATGTATATCAGTCCCATAAACAAGCCCCACGTTTACCATTAACAGATCAGGAGGCTAGAATCAAAATTTTTCATAGAAGGTATAAAAACCCTAGCTATAATCTGACCATAAAACTGTTGTTAGATGTTAGATTTTTTGTGTTAAACATGTTATATATGGTGTATAATGATGATCTGGGTTGCTAGATGTTAGATCCATAACATCTAGAGGCTCGGATTTGATGTTCTTCAAAATCTGGAAAAAATTTGTTTTGATGTCTGACAACGAATGTCAGGCCACCTAGATTTCATTATGTTTATGATTTTGTCTGTTTAAACTAGTAGTATGTTATGATATCTTTAATCTGGAACTAGAATTAGTGTCATACGATGCACAGATTTCGTGTTATTAATGGTCAAAGACCGTTGACCGGCCATGACCATATGAATTCTGGGTAACCCAGATCAGGCCCAAAAACGTCTAACAAGATGTTCTTGGGTTCTGATCTGTCAGGTTATTGATGATTTAGTCATGCTGTTGTAATAAGATTATAGTTTGCTACATGGACTACATGATTATGCTCTTATATCACTTAATAAGTAAACCAATTGGATTTGGGAAAAGGTCAAACCAAGTAGAAAGCTCACGGTTTGTGTTTTCTGGGTAACCTAGAAAACACAATAGCATGATTTCTGACATGGTTTGACCGAAGCATATCTTCTTGATTTATTGTTGTTTTGTTAATGTTTTGTAATAGATCTATTAATTTACATTCTGGCTACAACCTGAAATCATTATATTATAAAAACATTACAAGCCTAGCATGTAATGGAGGCTGGAAAGTGGCACCCTAGACTGTTCTTCATTTCTGGGTAACCCAGAAATGAAGAACATGTTTGACAAGTTTTTTGATTAAACATATCTTACTGTTGTGGCATGTTATAGCTATAATCTTTGTTTGTGGTTGTAGTTCTACATCTGTACTACAACTCTAACCTCATTTCAAGCCCAGAAATCGATTGGAACATATAATTAAGTATGGTCAAACCTATCATCCTCGAAACTGACTTGGTGTTCTGGGTTTCATGAAGACCAGCTCAAGAACACCTATAACGACGAGCCACGTCATGTTATATATTCCCTTTAATGACGATTAATTACTAAAATAAATTATTTTATTAAATAAATAGAAAAATTAGTTTTAATTATTAAAATATAAAATAAATTATTAAAATTATTTTTAAGTCTGAAAATTAGTTTTTAATTATTTTAATATATTTTCATAAATATTTAATATTTTTAAAATATTAAAGGTATTTAATTTATTTAATTATTATATTAAATAAATTATTTAAAAATGATTTTAATATTTGAAAAATCATTTAAAATTATATAATGATATAAGAAAATATTTTAAGTTATTTTTAATGACTTTTAATATTTTGTGATAAAATTCATTATTAAATTAATATTAATGATAATTAAAGTTATTTGATTAATGAATTAAATCAATAAATTAAAAATGATTTTATTATATTAAAATCATTTTAAATAATAATAAGGTATTTAAAAATATTTAAAGTTATAAAATATAACTTTCAATATTTAAAGGTAAAATTCATTAATTAATTATCATTAATGATATTAAGGTTATTTAATAATTATATTAAATAAATTAGTTTAAAAATAATTTTAATATTATAATAACCATTTTAAATGAAAATAAAGTGTTTAAAGATATTTTAAGTTATAAAATATAACTTTTAATATTTAAAGGATAATTTCATTAATAACTTAATATTAATGATATTAATTTAATATTAATGATATTAAATTTATTTAATAATTATATTAAATAAATAGTTTAAAAATGGTTTTATTAATTTAAAATCATTTAAAAAGGATATAAATGAATTAAAAATATTATTAAGTTATACTAAATGAATTTTAATATTTTGATAAATAGTACATTAATAATTAAATATTAATGGTAATTATTTAAAAATGATTTTAAATGTTTTAAAAATTATTTAAGGGTAAAATTAATACTTTAAAATTTTCTAAGTTATTATAAATAACTTTAATATTTTAGCAATGGTTTCATTAATAGTTTAATATTAATTAAATATTAACGATAATAGAATTGTTTAGTATTTAAATCATTTAATAATGATTCCGATGTTTGAAAATTCATGATAAATTATTATAAATGTTTTAAAATTATTATAAGTCATTTAAAAATAATATGACTGATAATTTCAGATACTGAACTACATGATAGAGTCTTAGACTCGATAATTACCCGATAAAGCAGTCGGTACACCGATATGTTTCAGAAATTGATCTAGACTTAGATAATTTGATTAGATATGTGTTTATTTGTGATTCAATGGTTGTTAAACATATGTGACAATGTGATTAGGTTATGTGCTGACTGCACTACACTTGCATACGTACATGCCCGACACCCTCCGATTGTCCTCGAAAACACAACAGTCCTAAAGATGACCATTTTGACCCATGTTCCCGACCTCAAATCGAACAACTTAAAGAATGAAAGTTGTAGGTCTCTTTGTCCTCATTTTGGATCATCTTGAATCGCCAAAATCGGAGTTGGTATGAAAATATTATACCTATCTTACTAAAACAAGTCAAAGCAGTCACACCTGACACACTTTGGGCGCAGCTGTGCCTAATTAAGCCTTGGGCACAGCACTAGAGGGCAGCTGTGCCCCAAAAGAGCAGAGTTTATTCAGATTTGCAATCTCTATTCTCATTACCCTCTTTGTACTCTTTGTTTCTTCTCATGCTTGGCTTAAATCCCATAATGGTTGTTGATTCAGAGATGAACTAACCTCCATTATGGGATTCTAATGAAGCTTATTGTGTAGTTCAGATTTATATGCCTTGTTGTGATGCTTGAATGATTATAGTTGGATTTCCTAACTTGGTTGTGCTTATTGTTTGAATGTTTGATCACCATCTACCCTAATAACTTGTATGAAATTGAAAAAAGAAGTATAAGTTCAGATCTGACCTTGTTAGCATATGTTCATGAGATTTACATGTGTTGGATTTCGTGATTAGTAACCCAGATAGACATATACCGGCTTGCCATGTGTAGACGATGAGAGAGCTTGCTCTTAAATTGATATTACCTGTAATTCACATAGACATATAGTAGGTTAGGTAATATTAATGTTCATACGAATTCTATCTCTTTTGTGGATTTTGTGTGATATGGACATGGTGTATTGAAAATAGTCATGTTTCACTTTTGTGCTCTCGACTAGCAGTCCATAGTAATTAATCAAGTTAAACAAGAGGTGTATAATCTGGATAAAGCATTAAGTGACATTAGGATCCCATAACATTCCTATTTAAATCTCTTCGCTTGCTAATTAGTTATTTTGTGTTGATAATTACTTTAGCTTTTAATTTACCTATTAATCGATCGTTTAAGCAGTCAGAAATAGCTATAAAGTTGTTGTATGCTAAATTAGAAATATTCACCTTTCTCTATGGGAATGATACTTGACTTACTCTATATTACTTGTTGACCATGTATACTTGCATGAGTGTGATTGTTTTGTTAAACCCAAAACAAGCCAACAAGGGAACCTTTTGCTCTACAGAGCATCCCAATACATCAAATATTTTGATGATCTGCTTAATCCACGTCTCTGCCTTAAATGGTTTTGGCTTTCCCAAAAACTCCAGTGTTCCCAGCTCCTTGAATTGCTTAGCAGTGACCAACCGTGAGTTGTCATCGTTTCAACCTACATTTTGAATAGGAGCCTCTCTCGCTTGATGTTGCATAAATTGTAAAAAGCTTTTAAACATCCTGTTGTTCATCATTTGGTCGATGTTGTTGTTTACATGAGGATTATTACCTTCCTGATGCATATTATCATGGGTATTAATTGGCGGTGACTCAACAGTCTCATGTGCTCCATTGCTTATCTCAACATTTTCAGATGCCATTTTCGAACACTGCCACAAAACAAGGGTTAATTGACATGCTACATATTATCCCTATATTTTGACAGACCAATTAAATAACAAATAAACTTAGGTAGGTCATACTAACGAAGGATTTACCCGTCTCTCCCCTCCTAGTTCTAGCCTAACATCTCAGTCAGGGATCATATCTCTAAGCTCTGATACCAACTGTGACGCCCCCAAAATAGGTATACACAACCCATTTTGAGTCGCCAAATACATGATACATAATTTAAATACAAACTTAATTTATATAATTATCAACTGTCGTGTAAAATACGACAAAACGTAAGATGAGAGTTTTTACACGAATATTGCCTCGTATACAATATCCAAACTCAAATGGAGTCCTCATTAAAATTATTATCACACTATTTTATAGAACAGTGAGGACTATTATAGCCACCATCTCGGACCATCACTCCATTCCCCGACTAGTCCTAGCTATATTCTCATTTTTTGAAGAGAACAATGAAAGAAAAGGGTGAGCTCAACTAGCCCAGTAAAGAATATTATGACTAAGATAATGCAGAATAAATTATCCTTAGCCTTCAACAGTGTAAAAACTGATAGAATACAATAGACAACAAGTTTAACAACAGCTGTGATGCCCCCAAAATAGGTATACATCACCCATCTTGAGTCGCCAAATACACGATACATAATTTAAATATAAACTTCTTTTATACAGTACGACAAAACGTAGCTGAGAGTTTCAACACAGATAATGTCTCGTATAGAGTATCCAAACTCAAATAAAGTCCTTATTATAATTATTATCACACTATTTCACTGAATAGTGAGGACTACCAATGCAAACATCTCGACCATAGTCACTCTGCTCCCCGACTAGTCCCAAATATATTCTCATTTTACAAGAGAACAATGAAAACAAAGGGTGAGCTCAACTAGCCCTTAGAAGAAATATTATGACTAAGATAATGCGTAATAAATTATTGTTAGCCTTGATAGTGTTGAGCCGATAAAATACAATAAACATCAAGTTTAATCTGCAAAAAAAACAAGCAATCCATTAGAAGAGTCAAGTAGAGCATGATATCTACTATCTTCTATGATTTAAAAAGTTTATCATCAATTTTATCATTTGAGACTCGACAATAAATAAACCACATCATCAAATCATCCCCGACTACTACGGCCAAGGATATTCATGTAATCATCAATGGCCATGATTATACCGAATAAACCCTGGTCATAATCATTCCAACAACTGTCCATCAATGCACTACAGGTCAATGAGGATTTTTATCACATCATTTGTAACATTACGGTTATGATTATACCTAATAATCCCTGGTCATAATCATACCAATCAATAGTACATTTATGCACGTAAGCCGCATATGACTTTTATAACAAAATAAGCATGAGGATGATGACAATGATATAAGAATTCAATTAAAAGAAACAAAGGATAAATTTTTAAAGATTTGTAATTTAATTTATCCTAAATTCAATAATGTCCAAATTGTCAGCATGATACTGCTTTATGGAGTAAAATTCAAGAATAATATTCTATCAAAAATGATTTGGACAGCAAAGAAATCAATTTTTGTCATGAATAATTCCCCGGGTGAATAGTACCCCATGAATAGTACTTTGAGAATAGTACCCCGTGAATAGTACTTTATGAATAGTACTCATGAATAGTATCTGTGAATAGTACTTTATGAATAGTACCCCGTGTATACTACTTTGTGAATATTACCTCGTGAATAGTACTGTAAAAATGAATACTACTCATGGACAGTACTCCGGCATGAAAAGCTTAAAATTTAACAAGAATGTGTGGAAAATATCCTTTTGAAACAATACTAGATGAAGCGCAAATTTCAAGGATATTCTACTAATTTCACGGAGTATAGAAGCAATACTTTAACAAAATGAGGGTATAATCAGGAATACGAGACGAAATAATATTACTCACATACTATAGAGTATGGAAGAAAAATATTATTCCTATGAATACTGAACAAAATAATATCCCTTACCTCAGAAGAAGATTGGATACTGGAATAGTGAGGTAGCAGACTTCTCTTCTACTTTCTCTCTAAAGCTTCTCTCTCTATAGCTTCTCTTTCTATAATTACTCTTGTGAGTCTTAGTGAATTGGTGAGAATGAAAGAAGAATGATCTTCTATTTATAGAAAAATATAGTTTCGATAATTGCACGTTTTGGGGCTCAAAATATTACAGTATAATACCTTCATCTTTTTCTTCATTTTTAATTTAGTCCTGCAAGTATTATCAAACTTGCACCACCTCCCCTAATAGTATATCTTATGAATCAATAGTATAATCATGTGAATCAATAGTACAATCATGTGAAAAAAATAATTATAGTATAGTACATTCATTTATACCTCCATTTTTAATTTAGTCATGCAAGTATTATCAATCTTGCACCACCTCCCCTAATAGTACATGCATGTGAATCAATAGTACACATATGTGAGCAAATAGTTATACGCATTTGAATTAATAGCAATTAATTGCTCATTTATCTGATTAATTACCTGATTGGTCAATATAACCTCCAGACATTCATTATTATCGAAATAGATGTCGATTTCCACTAACACTAATAATCCCAACACAATGAAAATATCAATTTCATCTTTAATCAACACGAACTTATTCATCATTAATATTATAACTCACAATATTTAGCAACCAGATCATTCCCAGGAAAGAGGGGGCTTTCCGATAAGGATTTCTCCCTATTGGCGCACAATTAGGTGACAAAACCTCTCATCGACAGAACTTTCTACACATTGTCAATATTGCAAAAAATAATATGAATAACTTTGTCGTCTCAATTATTGATATAATAATAAATATTATCTGAGATGATCTTTGTGACAATAATTGAATAAAAAATATAAGAGATATTATCAAAGAACTCATCGTAGTAATAATTGAGTATAACTGAGTGACTTCTCACGTTAGCATCAATAATCAATATCGTGTGCTATTATAAAACCACACATATTACTGTACTTGTACCTCCGGGTAGTTCAACAGTTTAACGGTAAAACTTTCGCCGTTATTTTTATAAAAAGATAATTCTGTCATTTTCTAACTACGACAATACTTCCATTGTGGGGTCCACCAATGATTGTGCCGTCATATGAATATTTTCTGTTAAAACGAATATTCCCCGACTAATCAAATATTATATAATCACTTGCTTACTTTGCAAAATTTATAAATATTACCCACAACTATAACATTATATCAAATCCACACCATAATATCCAAAAAATATATTTCGAGAAAAAATTATCTTTATTCATAAAATTTGGGGTCTTATAACCTCCCCTTCTTATGAAATTTTGTCCTCAAAATTAGGGTGCGTACCTGGTATGTCAAAGAGGTGAGGATACCTTAATTTCATTTCAGATTCTAACACCCAGGTCATTTTCTCAACATCGTGGTTTCTCCACAAAACTTTGACTTGAGGTACAACATTGGAGCGTAGAATATGATCCTTCTTATCCAAGATTTTAACAGGTACCTCCTCATACGTTAAATCTTCCGCTATCTCATTTGGTTCTAATTCAATAATGTGGTTCAGGTCTTTCACATATTTACGTAACATAGATATGTGAAAAACGTTATGAACATGAGACATACTTGGCGGTAAGGCGAGTTTATAGGCCACAGTTCCTACTCGATCGAGGATTATAAATGGGCCAATGAATCGAGGATTGAGCTTTCCTCTATTTCCAAATCTCGTAACTCCTTTCTATGGAGCAACTCGTAACAACGCACGATCTCCAATATTGAATTCCACGTCCTTTTGATGAAGATTAGCATAACTCTTTTGTCGATCTTGTGAGATTTTTATACGTTGTCGGATCGTTTGAATATTTTTCGTAGTCATACGTACAAACTCTGGTCCCAACAACGTTGCTTCACCCACCTCATCCCAGCATACTTGAGAACGACACTTTCTTCCATACAACACCTCAAATGGAGCCATGCCAATACTTGTTTGATAACTGTTGTTGTAGGAAAACTCCATCAATGGTAAGAACTTGTCCCAACTTCCTTTGAAGTCAAGGACACAGAGTCTTAATAAATCTTCAAGAGTTTGAATAGTCCTCTCCGACTGCCCATCCGTTTGAAGATGATATGCCGAACTAAATCATAAATCCGTGCCCATAGCTTTTTACAAACTAACCCAAAATCGTGATGTGAATCTTGTGTCTCGATCAGAAACTATGGATACTGGCATACCATGTCATCTTACAATCTCGTTTATGTACATACGAGCAAGACGTTCAAGTGTATAAGTTTCTCGTATCGGTAAGAAATGAGCAGACTTGGTCAATCTATCAACAATGACCCAAATCGCATCTATGCCTTGAGAAACCTTGGGAAGACTAGTAACGAAATCCATGGTAATTTGCTCCCACTTCCATTCTAGAATTTCAAGTGGTTGCAATGGACCTTTTGGAACTTGATGCTTCTCCTTGACTCGTTGACAAGTTAGACACCTTGAGATAAACTATAACTCCCCCACACTCGAGTACTTGAAACCCAAACTCGGTGCTTTACGATACCATTTCTATGAGCGGAATAATACTAATAATAATAATAACAATAACATAAATATCAAACTTAATTTACATATATCAAGGTCTAATCCCAAGTACACAACCTTTACTACAATACATTACATGATAGATAATAAATATCATTGTCTTAATATTGTCTAACTATTACAAAAGATAACCTAAAATTATTCTGATTGCTTTCCTTTTCCCTTGTTCTGGCCTGAACATTTCGGTTGATCATGCTTAGCTGAAAACATTTAAATTTAAAGCAAGGATGAGCATTTGATTGCCCAACAAGTAATAACAACAATAAATATAAACTGAAAGGATTAATTTTTTTCTTTGAATAACTCTTCTATAACAAATCGACAGTTGTGAAGTAAGCTGAACCAATAATAACAACATACCAAATCTATCTCAAATTTTTGAAACTACGTACTGGCTATAACTGGAGATTAGTCGACAGACTATGAACATTATTTTTTATTTTTGCAAGGGTTTAGCAGAACTTCATCCGCAAATCGTCATAACTTACGGACACGAGGGTGATCTGCCCATATGCCCTGTATTGATCAATACTACATGTAAGAACGATATTATCATTCACTCTATCCACCTTAGGTGCACAAAAGTTTTCCCATATTTGGGATGTTCATACTTAGTCGGGAATCCGAACTAAAACAATCTGGTTGGATACAATAACGTTCTATCTTGTTCAACAATATTTTTATGTCTAGCTGAATCAAATAGCTTAGACGGCTTTTAAGTCAACGTATACATACTTAAAATTAATAAGTATGTATTAACATATGATTAAATACAATGGTTATCCAAGTGGGGACACTTGTCTAACCCTATATACGAATTAACGAATAGAATAAATATCTGAATTATACAATAATATAATGATCGGATAATGTAAGAACTTGTATGAATACAAAGATTAAATACATAATGAATAATAATAGAGTTAATAATCTGGCACAATAATAATATAATTTTGAAACTTTCTTACTCATGTCCATTGCATAAAGGAAATGCAAAGGTAGGATACTTGCACAATGTAAATAATAGATCAGATACTTGCTCAATAATAATTGGAGTAAGTTTAGGAAACTTGCATAACATGATATACCTGTTTGCACGAAATAAAAGTAGTGCATAAGATTTAGATACTTGCATGAACTGCTGCTTACAATAACGCAACTTAGTTCTATCTTTTATATCAAAACCTATCATTAATAAGATCATTCGTTTGATTAGAATAATATATCATATCACATAGTACTGCTAATTGCAGTCAGCACATAATCTAATCACATTGTCACATATGTTTAACAATCATTACATCATAAACAAATATGTATCTAGTCAAATTATCTAAGTCCAAATCAATTTCTAAAATATTTCGTTGTACCGTCGGCTTTATCGGGTAAATATCGAGTCTAAGACTCTATCCTATAGTTCAATAGTCGTTTAGATATTTTAAATATCAGACATATTATTTTTCATAGCCTTATAATAATTTCTAAATAATTATTATAATTTATCATGAATTTTCAAACACTAAAATCATTATTAAATGATTTAAATATTAACTAATTCTATTATCATTAATATTTAATTAATATTAAACTATTAATGAAACCATTGCCAAAATATTAAAGTTATTTATAATAACTCAAAAAAAAATTAAAGTATTAATATTACCCTTAAATGATTTTTAAAACATTTAAAATCATTTTAAATAATTACCATTAATATTAAAATATTAATCTATTATTTATCAAAATATTAAAAGTCATTAGTTATAACTTAAAATATTTTTAATTCATTTATTTCCTTTTAAATGATTTTTTAATCAATAAAACTATTTTTAAACTATTTATTTAATATAATTATTAAATAAACTTAATATCATTAATATTAAATTATTGATGAAATTTACCTTTAAATATCAAAAGTTATATTTTATAACTTAAAATATTTTTAAACTATTTATTTTCATTTAAAATAATTTTTATAATATTAAAATCATTTTTAATTAATTTATTTAATATATTTACTAAATAAATCTAATATCATTAATATTTAATAATTAATGAAACTTATCTTAAAATATTAAAAGTTATGTTTTATAACTTAAAATATTATTAAATACCTTATTATTATTCAAAAATGATTTTAATACAATAAAATCATTTTAATTAATTTATTTAATGCATTTATTAAATAATTTAAATACCAATAATATCCAAATAAATATTAATATTTATGAAAAATATGTCAAATTATTAAAAGTTAATTTTATAACTTAAAATAATTTTTAAAAGCGATTTTATAATTTTTAGGAATTTATTTCTATTTTAATGTATTTTTCGAAATTATAAAATAAAAATAATTAAATCCGTCGCTAAAGGCTTTAGTAGCGATTTACATCATGATAGGTGTTCTTGAGGCTCAAGAACACTGACAGTCAGTGCTCAAGGGTAGCTCCTTTGACTATCTGTAATTCGTTATGTGTAGTGTTTCTGGGTTAGCTATAACTTGGATCTTGTAGTATTGATGTAATATTACAAGTGTAAATCAACACCTGGGTCAGTTCATAATATATGAGCAAGATATAAATCTTTGAAATCACTGTCAGACATGTTCATCATGTTTTTGGGCTGCCCAGAATTTCTGGTCATGGTCGGTCAACGCTTTTGTTGACCTTAAATCTGTCAATCTGTTCAAGATAAAAGTTTTCTGCTCGACGGGATATCTAGACAAACTATCAGAGAACATGTTGAAATCCATGGTCAAGTCTAAACATAAATAATCAAAACGATCTGAGCTAGCAAACATGCTGTCAGAGTGTTTCTGGATTTTTCCCAGAAACCCAACAGTTCGACCTATCACTTTCATGCTCGCATTCCTTTATGTTCTGGTTATGATTTATATAGTTTAATGGGTCCAATCTTTAGTATACATGACAAGGAACAATACAATATAATCAGAACATCATAACATCAACATAAGAAAAATATATGGGCCGGTCAAAGTAGTTCCCAGAAACTGTTCTTGAACATTTCTGGGTTTTCTAGAAATGTTCTTGAGCAGTTTCATCAACTCAAGTTTGACCAACTCTCAATTCGATTCTGTTACGTATTTGGGTAATATAAAAGCATATATATGTAGTATTCATGTCAGTCTACAAGTATATAACAAGAACATGTCCATACTATAATGGATCGTGAAATGAAAGCTCTAAATATGATATCGAAAATTATGGGTTTCGGTTTGCCCGTAAACTCGAATTTCGATCGAATCGACTCACTTTGACCACGAATATCTTTTAATCTACAACGGATATGGACCTGAATCAAGTTTCCTATTAAAGATCTCCTAACAGACTACAAGTACAAACCTTTAAAACACAAAAACACATAACAGATCGAGATCTGTGGGACCTGACATTCACTGTCAGATCCTTATTTTCAAAAATTTCCAGATTTGGAAAATCATCAAATCCGAGCCTCTAGATGTTATGGGTTTAACATCTAGCAACCCAGATCATTGATTAACACCCCATACAATATATTTAACACAAAAAAATTACATCTAACATCAAATCACATGATTTTTAAATTAGGGTTTTTGTACCTTTTCTAAGCTTTGATTTTGATTCTGTTCTTCTGATCTGATATCGGTGTTCGTGGGGATTGATTGGGGACTGATCTAACACTAGAATTTTGTGGGTTTTAGATAGAGTAAGTCTTGGATGAGTGTTTGTGCAAAATGAGCTTGAATGTGACTTTTTCTCTCTCTTGAATTCTATGTAAACTTGTATACAATGCATGTGGCTGTTAGTAATGGCTGAGAATTGAAGTCTTGCAAGTTCATAGCTAGACAATAGTGGCTGGCCAGATTTTGCTAGATCTTGTCTAACCAATAATTCAACTAATGAGATAAAAGGGTATTTTAGTAATTTCATTTTAATCTCAAGGGTATTCTTGTCCAAGGTGCTTGAATCTAGGGTTTAATCACTAGATTTTACATCTTAAAGTTTTCCAAATAATTACTAGGGTTTGAAAAATTAAAATTAAAGTGTAATAAAATTTTAATTTTACACCCACTAATTAATTTAGGGTTTTTAATAGAAAATTAAGGTTTAAATAATTAGGGTTCCTTAATTATCATTAGGGTTCCTAAATTAACATTTCAATTTACTAAAATAATAATTAGGGTTTATAATATTTAAATTAGGGCTTTCAAATATTAATTAGGGTTTTATCTAATTAACATTAAATCTAATAATACACAACACATAAATTCTATAACACCAATACTACACAGCTTTTGAACTCATAATTGAGTTTCAAAATAGGTTTTAACAAATTGATATAAGGTTTGACATTAAACACCATCATTGAACAATACATACAATATATATTTATAATAATTGAAAAATAATATTATATTTAATATAATATTATTATTCTCATTCATAACTCAAAATCCAGATTTAGGGTTTGGATTCCATATCCGATTATCTTTCATATATAACATTATTAATTAAGTTAAAATAATTAACTTAAATTATCTGAACTAAAATTCATATAATAAAATAGTAATTATAATAATTTCAATAATCATTTCATATATTATTTAAATAATATAAAAATCATATTTTCATAGAAAATAAATAATAAAGACATTTCTACTATAAAATTAATTATTATAAGTATATACCTTATAATGATCAATAATTCTAAAATAAAATTGTTTGAAATTATTCATGAAATAAATTATTTTATTTATCACATATATACGTACACATTACTTGACACATATTCTCATCTTTAAAATAAAAAAAAATTATTATGCAAAATTTCTTATTTATTTATATAGAAAATATTCAGGTTATTACATAAACCCCGCTATCTCTCTCTTCATATTGCTCTACCAAAATGTATGTCGAAGATCACGATACATTTTGGTACTCCCAGGATGGATTGCAAATGGTGTGTTGTGTGTCTCCATCATGATTTTATACTTCAAGTTAGAATCGTTAGGAACACAAAGTCTGGAGTTGACTCGAAGTATTCCTTCTTCATCGATTCTTGCTTCCGGAATAGCACCTTCTTGCACTTTCTTCCTCATACGCATCAGCTCCAGGTCTGTAGTGAAAGTAGTATGCACACAAGCCAATCATGTTTGATGATAAAGCATATACTTTGTAACAATCTTATTCATTTATTAATTAAAAGTATTAATTTATTAAAGGCTTTTAATTATCTACGTGATGCTGTTTTATAATATGTGATAAACCCATAGTTTTAAGCAATGCTTTTAGAATAATGATGATGATCATTCTAATGAAATCTAAATTCTTAGAAAGCTTAAAACTAAAATAGTTCCCAATCATTGGATTACTAAATTTGGGATTAGTGAATCCGGATAGATTGGTACATACGTTAACTTTTTTCATTGGATGAGGATGATTGATCTCATGATCATTTGTGTGGAGACACTAAAGCAAGTATGTAGGTGCTTATTAGAGAATAAGTTCAATTTGAACGTGGCTCGCTAAGGAATACCTAATGGAGTTTTATTTGCACTGTCAATAGGAATTCTCAGTAGTGATAGTAATCTGAAGTGATCCTTGGACTTGAGATCATCATAGTATCTTGTGTATGATGAGTTATACTTTGACTTATTCCTTAAGACCCTTAGGGTATATCAAAGGGTATGCTTGGGTATAATAAGTTGTACATGGAGATAATGTATGATCAATAAAGAATCGCCACTTCTAATAAAAGAAGAGAAATGTCCTATGTGATTCGATAAATGACAACCCAGTAGTCCTTGGCAAAGATGTAATGAAATTAGAAAGGAGTTTCTAATTTGCATTATTTGAGTTGTGCATTTAAGAGTCAAAATACATATAATTAAATAAAATAAGACTTGTGAAATTTCCATGTCTTATATTTAATTGGGACATTGTATGGTGGAAGGATTGAATTGTGCGGTAACTATTTACTCAAAGGTTCTTTTATGATTAATGTTGAAATCTATATTATCCGGAAAGTCGCGTTGATCGCTAGGAGGCTTATCCTATTGTAGAATAAATATTATTTATTTAAATAAATTAATTGTTTAATTTATTTATTTAAATAAGATTAGAATTGTTCTAATTGATTTATTCACAACCCGGTTTAATATGGAGAACCTAAAGGGTCACACCATGAAAGGAAGAATAATTATTTAAGAAGTTAATGGCATAATCGTAATAATATATTAAGTATATTTAATTTAATCTATGGTGATAGAATAAATTAAATAGCTTAATATTATTATTTAATATTTTAGAAATATTAAATATAAATTAATAAGAGGAGTCTTATTAATATTATTACAATTATTATTATTTTAATTTCTAAAAGAGTTTAGGAATTAATTTAATATAAGTACTCTCATTTATTCCTAATTGGATTAGGAAGGAAAATTAGTTAAAGGAGTTTAATTAATTATCCCTAATAAGATTAGGGAGCTTAATTAATTAAAAGAATTTAATTAATAAAATAAATCCCAATTCCTTAATTGTTAAGGTGGGTTGCCCACATCTATAAATAAGAGGAGTCTTATTATGGGTGGTGGTGGTTGTTGACTTTTACTAATACGTAATAATTCCAATTTGTTGGAGAGTACGCCCTTTTTCTATAGAGATAGGAAAAACTAGGGTTTGAGCCAATACCCCTTCTTCTTGAATTCATATTCTTCCTTGGTGGATCACCTCTAGAGGCCAAACATATGGGTGGCTAACGTTGATCAAAGGAAGGAACAAAACCCGGTGGATTCAAGTTGAACGCGAAAGGATTTGGAGGTGAACTTGTACCTGAGGAAGCTCGATCTTCAAGGGTATGATTTTATTCTTTATCTTTTCGTTTAATTAATAATTATGCATAAAGGGTGATCCGGGTATATGGTTTGTATAAAATTTTAAACTTTGATTTTTACACGTTTCCGCATTATTTTTACAATTTGATTGCGCACATGAATATTACAAACCTAACAGTGGCATCAGAGCCAAACCTTTATGCAAATTATTAATTGTTTAAATTTAATATGTATGTTGATATTTGTTTAGAACAATTTAATTGGGCATAATTTTTGTTGTATAAAATAAAAAAAAAATGCAAATTTTTTTTTTCGTGATTGCGCGGCCAAGTGAATAAAAAAGGGTTGCAGGTCACGTGAATAAAAAGGCTAACAGGCCACGCTCATGAAAAGTTAGCGAATTCATGCAATTGAAAAAAAAAAAATGCGATCATATTAATTTTTTAAGGAACTTTCGGTTTATATATATATATATATATATGTTCGGATATATATATATATATATATATATATATATATATATATATATTATTATAATAATTTTTATTAATATATATATATATATATATATATATATATATTAATTTGTTTAATTTGGATTTCAAGGATTCACATGGATTATAACTTTATTATATATATATATATATATATATTATGAATATATATATATATATATATATTCCTAATTATTTTATAATTAAAATAAAATGTTAATTTTAATTTTAAAATAAAAGGTTTATTTTAATATTAAAATATAAAGTTTATTTTAATTAGAATTTCATGCTAACTAATTAGAGTTGGAATTGGATTCCATGATAACTAATTGGAGTTGAAATTGGATTTTATTTTTCTAAAATAAAGGAGTTTATTTGTGAATAGGGAAGTAAATCCATCTTTCCTTAAATAAAGGAGTTGGTTTAGATATGAAATAAGATTTCATATTATTCAAAATAAAAGAGTTTATTTGTGAATAGGAAAGAGAATCCTAATTTCCTTAAATAAAAGAGTTTATTTAAATATGGAATAAGATTTCATATTATTCAAAATAAAGGAGTTTATTTGTGAATAGGAAAGAATATCCGTGTTTCCTTTAATAAAAGTTTTTTTTACATGGAATTGGATTCCATAATTAATTAAAATAAAAGAGTTTATTTTAATTAAAGATTTTTTTTATTACATGGAATTGGATTCCATAATTAATTAAAATAAAGGAGTTTATTTTGATTAAAGATTTTGATTAAAATAAAATAGTTTATTTTATTCAAAATTGGATAAATTAAAATAAAATAGTTTTATTTTGATTTAAATTTGGATTAAAATAAAGGAGTTTATTTTGATTCAAAATTAGATTTTATACTAACTAAATTTGCCCATTAAATGATATCAATATATATATTAAATGTTTATTATTCATAAGATGAATGTTATTTATTGATGCATATGATGATGTGTATGATAATAAATGAGATTGATTATGGACTATTGACCAATATGATTGGATTTTATTTTAGTTGGATGCATAAATGTATGGGTTTTATTAAATGGGGTCTGCGTACCTCGTCTTCTCTAATTTTTTCTTAATGTAAATTCTATCTCTCTCTATCTACTTCCCTTGATCACGATCAAGGTTTCTATTTATTTTAAATAGTTTTGTAATAGGAATAGTTAGAATTAATTTTGAAAAATTGGAGATCAAGGAGCAAGGAGCACTTGAAGACCCGTTTGTAATGTAGCCCGGGTTTAAATGTAATAGTTATATTTAAATATTATTTCTTGCACCCCTAGGGTTTGACATTTTGGTTCACTTGGTGACTCTAGTGAACCAAACTAGAATAAAAGTCCATAATCAATCCGAGTAGAATATAGTATTCTATACGCAATGCGCTTATTTTATATATATTATATATTATGCAAACATGCTTCGCATGTTCATTAATATATTACGCGTATTTTATATATATATATGCATAGGCGCTAAACAAGATGAGACAAATTAATAACAAACCCCTCAATTTTTATATTAAGTCCTAAGCGTTCAAAGATATTTGGAATATCGAACGTCGCCTTCTAGCATGATAAAATTAATAGAGTATTAAATATTTAATATGAGTTTGTTGTGTCACCACAAGGCAAGTATTAAGTATTTAAGATGCTAATTTATCACATTTAATGCTTATAAAGAAAATTGAACAATATTGTTTTGTTGTGTCGCCACAAGGATGATATTTTTCTTTTTTGAATATATGGAGTCCTAGGTCGGACTTAACTTGGATAATTTTGATTCGGATGTGCCACCACTTGATCAAAATAATCTAAGAGGCAAAAGAAAAGGAGTTGCATAGTTGATGTAATTGACAAAAGTTGTTTACCTATTTATTTATATATAGTTTGTTGTGTCACCACAAGGCTATATACATTTGAAATGCGATCCTTATTCTCACTAGCAAATCTTTAATTAGATTTTGCCGAACTATATAAGTGAGGGTAATATAGTTTGAAGAAAATAGTGGGAGATACCAATTTAAAACAAGACCTAATTTATTTTGGTAATTAATAAAAGAATGTATGTTAAAATGTTGTTAATTACAAATTCATTTACGTAATTTTACAATGTCTAAAATTACTATCAACGCGTGAAGCATATTAGATGCTAAATTAATCGGGCCATCAATTAAACGGATTGGTTAAGGAATTTGAGAATAGTTCTCATAATTTGAAAAGCTATCTTATGTCCTTAATACGCCTATCCTGCAATGAATAGTTGCGAACAATGCCTCGAGGAAGAGATTGCTACTTTTAGAAAGTGGCAAGATGATGCACAGATTAGCTCGATGCATCATGCTCGCATCCATGAGTAACGAGCTTCACGTCGACATGAAACTATGGATGCTTCTACTATATTCCTGCGCACATCAAGTAGTTGATGGTGAGAAAAGTGGAGACGATAGATATCGGATATCTAAGGAGCTCTTCCGATCTAGAATGGCCAATGGCACTATAGTATGCAGACAAAAAGTTCTTAACATAATCAATTTGATTGATCAATTAGGACAACAAGTTTTGTCATGGATGAATAGTTGAGCCAAGATTTGATCTTGCACTCACTCCCGGACTCCTTTCACAATTGTTGTGAATCTTTCATATGAACAAGCTAGATATCAGCTTTGCTGATTTGCTTAACATGTTGAAAAATGTTGAGAGTCACTTTCCAACCAAGAAAGACCTTGTCTTACTGGTAGGGGCCAAAGGATCTTCTGAAAAGAAGAACGATTCAAAGAAGGTAAATGAAAAGGCAAAAACAAAGGATAATAAGAACAAAACTGATACGGATAGCAAAGGAGCTTGCTTCCACTGCAATAAGCCTGGACACTGGAAAGAAACTGCGAGAAGTATCTTGCAGAGGCTAACCAAAGAAGCTTAGTGAAGTTTCGGTTACAATACAGTTTTTGTTCATGATTAAAATAAAATTTTCTTTAAGTCAAGGTTCTACTTGGGTATTGGATACCGACTTTGGTTATCATAAATATAGATTTATGAAGGGACCAAGCAAAAGTAGAAAGCTAAACAAATATAAGTAGATCTATGTGTGGAAAATGAAGCAAAGGTTGCTGCATTAGCTATAGAAACTTATAGTTTAGCAATGCCTACGGGCAAATCTATTAAGTAAATAAGTTGTTATTGTATTCCAGTTCTTGTTAAAAAAAAATATTATTTCCATTTTATTGTTGGACAATGAAATCTTTGGTATTATAATTAAGAACAATTGTTGTTCTATTTATAATAATAATGTTTTGTATAGAACTGGAGTATTACTTAATAAATTTTGTATACTTGACTTACATATTGAACAAATTAGTATAAGAAAAGGAGATGATCATTCAAAGAGTTGAATGTGTGTATTTGCTGAAATACAAGTATGAATTATTTGAAAGGTTCAAAGAATTCAGAAGTGAAACAAATTGGCAAAGTATTAAGATTCTTTGATTAGATCAAGGAATAAATACTTGTGCAATAAGTTTCTTGATCATCTCAAATGGTTTTCTCATAATGGACGTCTCCTGATATGTAATAAATGATTTATGTATCTGAAAGGAAAAATCGTATCTTGTTGGACATGGTGCGGTCCATAATGATTTACCAACATTCCAGTATCCTTCTAGGATTATGTCCTAGAAATGGTACGCATATCTCATTTAAAAGATAACCTCAAAATCCAGTCCCAAGACTCCATAAAAGTTATGGACAGGGAGGATTCCTAATCTTAAGTATGTTAAGATAAGGGGTTGTCCAACTTATGTGAAAAGGTTTCGAAGGATAAGCTTGGGACAAGATTTGACAAGTGTCGATTTGTGGGACATCCTAAAGTAAGTTTAGGGTATATGTTCTATAATTCTACTTAGCAAAAGGTGTTTGTTGTAAAACACGCTGCCTTCTAAGATAAACGTGTTTATCATTGAAATGGCTAGTGGGAGGATAATAGATCTTGAAGAGTTCAAGAACCACAAAACACTATAAGTCAAATAAGAGGAACCTGTAGATAGACCTATTGTACCACAACCGAATCGTAAATCTGGAATAGTACCAAAGATACCTAGGAGGTATGGATTCATCATGGATGATGATGATGAGGTACACATCATAGAAGATGATGATCCAGAGTTACATTCGATGAGGTAAGACTTCTAGTGTGTACAAAAGGGTCAGTGGGAGCATCGTGACATTCCTAGTACTATATGATGATATACTACGGATAAGGAATGACATACTAATGCTACAATCAGTAATGATAAAGTTGTCTAAACATTCCTCCATGAATGTTTTGGGAAGAGTATCTTAATTGGGGATAAAATCTATATAGATAGATACAACAGGATGCTCGACTTAACCCAAGGAACGTATATTCATTTGATGCTAAAGTCGTTTAGCATGGCAAACTCTAAGGGATGTCTCATGTAGATGAGCTATGGAGTGTATCTCTCTTAATAGTCCCCACAGACTCCTGAAAAGAGAGGTCGCATGAGTGACAATCATGTATGCAATGAAATATACGAGACCCTGATGTTGATCGACCATATTATGGAGAAGTTCACTATGAGTCGTTGAAAACATCTTTAAGTGCTTAACCGACACTAAGGATGTGATCATATTCATGGTGGGTCTAAATTAAAACTAGAGGGCTTAACAGACTCAAGTTTTTTCAGACAGACCAAGATGACAGAAAATCCACTTTAAAGGTAAAGTGTTATCTTGAACAGTGGTGCAGTGAATTGGAAAGGTTCCAAACAGCAAAGAGTTGTTGGTTTAGTGATAAAGACAAAGTAAATAGCTATAAATGAAGCTGCAAGTTGATTCTTTGGATTAAAAGTTCATTACAGAACTAGGAATAGTTCCTAAGTCTCATCTTGGATCTAAACATGTGTTGTGGCACTTTCATTTGATTATTAGAATCATTAAAAGATGGGAAATCACTATAGAAATAGTGGACTCTCAAAGAACAACATTACATATCCATTAACTAAAACTTATCCAACAGCAGGATAATCGTCACTTAGAGAAGAAGAGTATAAGATACCATGATTTATTGGCTTTAGTGCAAGTGGGAGATTGAAAGTAGTATGCACACAAGCCAATCATGTTTGATGATAAAGCATATACTTTGTAACAATCTTATTCATTTATTAATAAAAAGTATTAATTTATTAAAGGCTTTTAATTATCTACATGATCTTTGTTTTATAATATGTGATAAACCCATAGTTTTAAGCAATGCTTTTAGAATAATGATGATGATCATTCTAATGAAATCTAAATTCTTAGAAAGCTTAAAACTAAAATAGTTCCCAATCATTGGATTACTAAATTGGGGATTAGTGAATCCTGGATAGATTGGTACATACGTTGCTTGCTCATTGGATGAGGATGATTGATCTCATGATCATTTGTGTGGAGACACTAAAGCAAGTATGTAGGTGCTTATTAGAGAATAAGTTCATTTGAACGCTGGCTCGCTAAGGAATACCTAATGGAGTTTTATTTGCTGTCGATAGGAATTCACAGTAGTGATAGTAGTCTGAGTGATCCTTGGACTTGAGATCATCATAGTATCTTGTGTATGATGAGTTATACTTTGACTTATTCCTTAAGACCCTTAGGGTATATCAAAGGGTATGCTTGGGTATAATAAGTTGTACATGGAGATAATGTATGATCAATAAAGAATCTACCACTTCTAATAAAAGAAGAGAAATGTCCTATGTGATTCGATAAATGACAACCCAAAGTCCTTGGCAAAAGCGTAATGAAATTAGAAAGGAGTTTCTAATTTGCATTATTTGGAGTTGTGCATTTAAGAGTCGAAATACATATAATTAAATAAAATAAGACTTGACAAAGAATTCCATGTCTTATATTTAATTGGGACATTGTATGGTGGAAGGATTGAATTGTCACGGTAACTATTTACTCAAAGGTTCTTTTATGATTAATGTTGAAATCTATATTATCCGGAAAGTCGTTGATCGCTGGGGAGGCTTATCCTATTGTAGAATAAATATTATTTATTTAAATAAATTAATTGTTTAATTTATTTATTTAAATAAGATTAAATTGTTCTAATTGATTTATTCACAACCTAGGTTTAATATGGAGAACCTAAAGGGTCACACCATAAAAGGAAGAATAATTATTTAAGAAGTTAATGGCATAATCGTAATAATATATTAAGTATATTTAATTTAATCTATGGTGATAGAATAAATTAAATAGCTTAATATTATTATTTAATATTTTAGAAATATTAAATATAAATTAATAAGAGGAGTCTTATTAATATTATTACAATTATTATTATTTTAATTTCTAAAAGAGTTTAGGAATTAATTTAATATAAGTACTCTCATTTATTCCTAATTGAATTAGGAAGGAAAATTAGTTAAAGGAGTTTAATTAATTATCCCTAATAAGATTAGGGAGCTTAATTAATTAAAAGAATTTAATTAATAAAATAAATCCCAATTCCTTAATTGTTAAGGTGGGTTGCCTACATCTATAAATAAGAGGAGTCTTATTATGGGTGGTGGTGGTTGTTGACTTTTACTAATACGTAATAATTCCAATTTGTTGGAGAGTACGCCCTTTTTCTATAGAGATAGGAAAAACTAGGGTTTGAGCCAATACCCCTTCTTCATGAATTCATATTCTTCCTTGGTGGATCACCTCTAGAGGCCAAACATATGGGTGGCTAACGTTGATCAAAGGAAGGAACAAAACCCTTTATGGATTCAAGTTGAGCGAAAGGATTTGGAGGTGAACTTGTACACGAGGAAGCTCGATCTTCAAGGGTATGATTTTATTCTTTATCTTTTCGTTTAATTAATAATTATGCATAAAGGGTGATCCGGGTATATGGTTTGTATAAAATTTTAAACTTTGATTTTTACACGTTTCCGCATTATTTTTGCAATTTGATTGCGCACATGAATATTACAAACCTAACATGTAGCTTAAACAGCTTTAACTTTATCGATTAAAGTCAGTTCTACTCATATATTTGCAATCATCACATGGGTCCCTGGAGTCTTTAACTCTATCTCCATCCTTTGTAAGTCATATAAAATGGGCATTTGCGTTAACAATATCGCACTTGTACCCGCATATGAACTTCTACTCAATGCGTCAGCAACTAACTTTGCTTTTCCAGGATGGTATTCAATGGTATGATCATAATCTTTTAATAGTTCGAGCTAACGTCGTTGCCGCATGTTGAGTTCCTTTTGAGTGAAGAAATATTTGAGGCTTTTATGATACGTATATATCTCCACCTTCTCTCCATACAGGTAATGCCTCAAAATCTTAAGCGCAAAAACGACAGCTGCCAACTCTAGATCATGAGTAGGATAATTCCTCTTATATTCTTTGAGTTTTCATGAGGCATACGCTATGACTTTCCCATATTGCATGAGAACACATCCTAACCCTTTGCCTGAAGCATCACTGTAGATGACAAATCCCTCCGAGCCAGATGGTATTGTCAGAACAGGTGCTGAAATGAGTCTCTTCTTGAGTTCTTGAAAACTCTTCTCACATTCCTCGCTCCAACCAAATTTTATATCTTTCCGAGTTAGCTGAGTTAATGGAGTAATGATTCGAGAAAACCCTTCTACGAATCTCCGATAAAAACCAGCTAAGCCGAGAAAGCTACGTACTTCGGTCACTGACTTAGGTTGCTCCCAGTTTTGAATTGCTTCAATCTTTGCCGGGTCAACAGATATTCCATGATTTGATATCACGTGCCCAAGGAATGTTACTTCCTCAAGCCAGAACTCGCATTTCTTCAACTTGTCATATAACTTGTTTTCACGAAGTTTTGGAGTATTAACCTCAAGTGTTGCTCATGATCTTCACGTCTTTTGGAGTAAATAAGGATGTCATCAATAAAGACGACCACAAAGTGATCCAAATATTCCTTGAATACTCGGTTCATCATATCCATGAAGGCAGTAGGAGCATTAGTCAATCCAAAAGACATGACTAAGAATTCGTAATGCACGTACCAAGTTCTGAAAGTAGTCTTTGGAATGTCATCAGTTTTAATCTTCAACTGATGATATCCAGAACGAAGATCGATCTTTGAAAAGAATTTGGCGCCTTGCAACTGGTCAAACAAGTTATCAATGCGAGGCAACGGGTACCTATTTTTGATGGTGACATGGTTTAACTCCCGATAATTAATACAAAGTCGCATACTTCCATCTTTATTCTTCACGAATAGAACAGGAGCACCCCAAGGAGACGTACTAGGTCGAATGAAATCGATATCTAATAATTCCTGTAGTTAGGGTTTTAACTCCTGAAGTGCAATAGGAGCTATTCGATATAGGGCTTTGGAGGGTTTTGTACCGGGTTCAAGGTCGATACCAAACTCGATTTCACGCTCCGGGGGTAGGCCATGAAGTTATTCGGGGAATACGTCAGGAAATTTATTAACAATAGAAATATCATTCAAATCTGACGTATTTTTGTTTAAATCTGTGACATGGGCTAAGAAAGCTTGGCATCCGTTTTTCAATAAACGAATAGCTTTATGGCTTGATATGACAGTGATTGACTTTAGTGATTTGGTTGCTTGAATTAGTATAATAGGCTGGTTAGGAATATGAAAGCTAACAACCTTACGAAAATAATCAATTTTTGCATGATGAGTAGTTAACCAATCAATCCCTAAAATAACATCAAATGCAAGTATTTTTAAGGAAATAAGATCGACTAGTAACGTGCGGTTACCGATTTGAACCAAATAAGACTTATAAATAGTGGATGTAATGAAGGTTTCTCCTAACGGGGTTTCAACACATAAGTCAAAGTCTAATTTCTCTGGAGTCAAATTTAAACGTTGAGCGCAAGTAGGAGAAATAAAAGAATGGGTAGAACTGGTATCAAATAAGGTATATACTTCACTAGAGTTTATGATTAGCTTACCCGTGATCACCTCGTTTGGATTCCTCGCTTTTTGGGAGGTTACGACAAACGCTCTCCCTTGAACTACCGGTTTTGTCTTGTCTGGGACAGCCTTTGATGCCTCCATCCCAGCTGGACTTGACTTCGGTGCACGACAAAATCGGCTAGGTGACCTTCTCTTCCACAATTGTAACATGCCTTGGACTGTTGCGTAAAGTTTGGACTGATGTGTCCCTCCCCTCCGCATTTGTAACATACGACCAACAGTCGTTTTCCTTCCTTAACAACAGGTGCTGGTGCTGGTGCTGGTGCTGACGTCTTTCCATCATTATTGAATTTCCTCTTCTTAAAATTTCCACTTCTATTATCTTGGCCATGAATACCACAGAAGTGGTTACCATTTCTGGCATGTTGATTCCGTCCACGTTTGTTGTCACCGCTTCGATGACTGCTACCACTGGTATTATCGATTTGTCAGCTGCTATCTCTTGGTTGGGTTGAATCATTAGCACACATCAATAACTGAGCCCTATTTACAACATCTGAATACAAACACAGTTTGTGAGAAATTAGGTATTAACTCATCTCAAGTTTCAAACCTCTTAGAAACATCCGCGTCATTCTCTCCTCATTATCAACCAAGTGGGACGCAAACCGGGATAACTCGACAAACTTAGCTTTGTACTGCGACATGGTTATATTGTTATGCTCTAGCTTGATAAACTCTACCCCCTTTATGTGACGAATACTTTTGGGAAAGTACTTGTCGTTGAACAGTTCTTGGAACTTCTCCCAAGACATCTTCAGTGCGGCAGGTTGAGTACGCTTTACAGATTCCCACCATTAATCTGCCTCTCTTCACAACATACAGGTGGCAAAGGGAACCTTTTTCTCCTCGGAGCATCCCAAGACATCGAATATCTTGATGATCTATTTTATCCATGTCTTTGCCTTAAGTGGTTTTGGCTCTCCAATAAACTCCAGTTGTCCCAGCTCCTTGAACTATTTAGCGGTGACCGTCCGAGAGTTTTCAGTGATTTCACCTGCATTTTGAACAAGAGCCGCTCTCGCCTGATGTTGCATGAATTGCATAAAGCCTCTGAACATCCCATCGTTCATCATTTGATCGGTGTTATTGTTTACCCGAGGATTATTGTCTTCATGTTTCACATTATCCTGGGTATTGATCGTTGGTGACTCAACGGTCTCATATGCTTCATTGCTTATCTCAACATTTTCGGATGCCATTTTCAAATACTGCCACAAAACAAGGGTTAATTGACATGTCACATATTATCCCTATACTCTGACCGACCAAATAAATACCAAATAAACTTTGGTAGGTCATACTAGCAAAGGAATTCCCCGTCTCTCCCCTCCTATTTCTTGTCTCACATCTTAGCCAAGGATCATATCCCTAAGCTTTGATACCAACTGTGACGCCCCCAAAATAGGTATACATCACCCATCTTGAGTCGCGAAATACATGGTACAGAATTTAAATACAAACTTCTTTTATACAATACTACAAAACATAGCTGAGAGTTTCAATATGGATTATATCTCGTAGAGAGTATCCAAACTCAAATAAAGTCCTTATTACAATTATTATCACACTATTTCATTGAATAGTGAGGACTACTAATGCAAACATCTGGACTGTCACTTTGTTCCCTGACTAGTCC
Organism: Panax quinquefolius; assembly: GCA_020205615.1. Classification (NCBI taxonomy): domain Eukaryota; kingdom Viridiplantae; phylum Streptophyta; class Magnoliopsida; order Apiales; family Araliaceae; genus Panax; species Panax quinquefolius. Next base: position 129,204,826 of record CM035160.1, on the reverse strand, counting down.
CAGCTATATTCTCATTTCCTGAAGAGAACAATGTAAACAAAAGGTGAGCTCAACTAGCCTAATAAGAAATATTATTACTAAGATTATGCAAAATAAATTATCGTTAGCCTTCAACAGTGTTAAACTGATAAAATACAATAAACATCAAGTTTAACTGCAGCGGAACAAGCAATCCATTAGAAGAGTCAAGTAGAGCATGATATCTACTATCTTCTATGATTTAAAAAGTTTATAATCAATTTTATCGATGAGACTCAGCTTAATAAATAAACCACATCATCGAATCATCCCTGCACTATGGGCCAAGGATATTCATGTAATCATCAATGGTCATAATTATACCGAATAAACCCTGGTCATAATCATACCAACAACTGTCCATAAATGCACTACAAGCCAATGAGGATTTTTATCACATCATTTGTAACATTACGGTCATTATTATACCGAATAATCCCTGGTCATAATCATACCAATCAATAGTACATCTATGCACGTAAGCCACAGATGACTTTTATCACAAAATAAGCATGAGGATGATGACATTGATATAAGAATTCAATGAAAAGAAACAAAGGATAAATTTTTAAAGATTTATAATTTAATTTATCTAGAATTCAATAATATCCAAATTGTCAACATGATACTGCTTTGTGGATTATAATTCAAGAATAATATTGTATCAAAAATGATTTGGACAATAAAGAAATCAATTTTTGTCATCAATAATTCCCCGGGTGAATACTACCCGAGTGAATAGTACCCCATGAATAGTACTTCGAGAATAGTACCCTTGGAATAGTACTTTATGAATAGTACTCATGAATAGTACTTTGTGAATAGTATTTTATGAATAGTACCCAGTGAATAATACTTTATGAATAGTACCATAAAAATGAATACTATTCATGGACAGTACTCTGGCATGAAAAGCTTAAAATTTAACAAGAATGTGTAAAAAATATCCTTGTGAAACGATACTAGATGAAGGGTAAATTTCAAGGATATTCTACTAATTTCACAAAGTATAGAAGCAATACTTTAACAAAATGAGGGTATAATCAGGAATACGAGACGAAATAATATTACTCTCATACTATAGAGTATGGAAGAAAATATTATTCCTATGAATACTGAACAAAATAATATCCCTTACCTCAGAAGAAGATTGGATACTGGAATAGTGAGGTAGCAGACTTCTCTTCTACTTTCTCTTTAAAGCTTCTCTCTCTATAGCTTCTCTTTCTATAATTGCTCTTATGAGTCTTAGTGAATTGGTGAGAATGAAAGAAGAATGAGCTTCTATTTATAGGAAAATATAGTTTCGATAATTGCACGTTTTGGGGCTCAAAATATTACAGTATAATACCTTCACCTTTTCCTTCATTTTTAATTTAGTCCTGCAAGTATTATCAAACTTGCACCAACTCCCCTAATAGTACATCTTGTGAATCAATAGTACAATCATGTGAATCAATAGTACAATCATGTGAAAAAAATAATTACAGTATAGTACCTTCATCTATACCTCTATTTTTAATTTAGTCATGCAAGTATTATCAATCTTGCACCACCTCCCTTAATAGTACATGCATATGAATCAATAGTACACACATGTGAACAAATAGTTATAAACATGTGAATTAATAGCAATTAATTGCTCATTTATCTGATTAATTACCTGATTGGTCAATATAACTTCCAGACATCCATTATTATCGAAATAAATGTCGATTTCCACTAAAACTAATAATCCCAACACAATGAAAATATCAATTTCATCTTTAATCAACATGAACTTATTCATCATTAATATTATAACTCACAATATTTAACAACCAGGTCATTCCCAGGAAAGAGGGGGCTTTTCGATAAGGATTTCTCCCTATTGGCGTGCAATTAGGTGTCCAAATCTCTCCTCGACAGAACTTTCTAGACACTGTCAATATTTCAAACAATAATATGAATAACTTTGTCGCCTCAATTATTGATTTAATAATAAATATTATGCAGATGATACTGTGACAATAATTGAATCAATAATATGAGAGATATTATGCAGCAACTATTGTAGCAATAATTGAGTATAACTGAGTGACTTCTCACATAAGCATCAATAATCAATACTGTGTGCTACTATGCAACCACGAGTATTATTGTACTTTTACCACCGGGTAGTTCAACAATTTAACAGTAAAACTTTCGCCGTTATTTTTATAAAAAGATAATTCTGTCGTTTTCTAACTATGACAATACTTCCGTTGTGGGGACCACCAATGATTGTGCCATCGTACGAATATTCCCTGTTAAAACGGATATTCCCTGACTAATCAAATATTATATAACCACTTGCTTACTTTGAAAAATTTGTAAATATTACCCACAACTATAACATTATATCAAATTCACACCATAATATCCAAAAAATATATTTCGAGAAAAATTAATCTTTATTCATAAAAGTTGGGGTCTTACAACAGCGGAGCGAGCAATCCATTAGAAGAGTCAAGTAGAGCATGATATCTACTATCTTCTATGATTTAAAAGTTCATCATCAATATTTTATCTCTATAACACATCTCAATAAATAATCCACATCACCGAATTATCCATGCACTACGGGCCAAGGATATACGTTAATATCACATCCATGAATTATCCATGCACTACGGGCCAAGGATATTCGTTATTATCACCAGTGGTCATGATCATGCCAAACAACTAACCATCAATGCACTATGGCCAATAAGGACTTTTACCACATCATTTGTAACATTACAGGTCACGATTATACCGATACATAATTGCGGATCATAATCATATCAATCAACAGTCCATCTATGCACTACAACTCAAAGATGACTTTCATCACAATATAAGCATGAGGATGATGAAAATGATATAAGAATTCAATTAAGTGAGAGCAGGGATAAATTTTAAAGATTTATAATTCAATTTATCCAGAGTTCACGAATGTCTATATTGTCAACATGATAACTACTTTGTGGAGTAAAATTCAAGAATAATATTTATGTATCAAAAATAATTTGGACAGAAAAGAAATCAATTTTTATCGTGAATATTACCCCGGGTGAATAGTACTCAAGTGAATAGTACTTTGTGAATAGTACCGTAAGTATGAATAGTATCGTATTATGAATAGTGTCGTATGTATGTGTAGACACTCAAAATTTTTTGCACACCTGTCACTGACATTATAGGAGGGCAGATTCGTCTTTTAGAGATAACCCTGGAAGATAACTGATATCCTGTCCGATTACTATCGAAAGTTCAGTCTCAACCCCGGAACACACACCGGGAGTATCAGTTTCAACCTCAAAGATAACCCCGAGGCACGTAGTTTTAATACCGAAAATTCCACCGGAGATGCCCGATTCATCTCGGAGATAACCTCGATATATTCAGTCTCAGTCCAAACACTGGGAGTAGTAGTTACCAACCTTGGAGATAACCCCAAGGAATGCAGTTGTAATTCTGGAGATAACCCTAGAAATGCTTGTTTTAAATGCATGCAATTAGGTTCATCCTCGGCACTCACATTGAGGCACTCATTACAAGACCCGGAGATAACACCGGGGAGACAGGCACACCTCAGAGATGACATTGAGGACCTTCAACACTTACAGCAGTCCAATCTCAGAGATAACACTGAGCAACGTCTGCTTTATTAGCCCAAACCGGAGATAACCTCGGTAGGGGGCAAAGTCATAATCTTGCCAACTTGACGCTACATCGCACCGTCTCAACATCTCATACATACATTTCTACACAATAATGTCCCACAAGAACCAAGGAGGTCCAATCCCGAGTGACTATTGCGCATGGCAACGGATAGAATTTGAAGCTTGAAGATCGGAGGGCATGGTCCCATCTTCCTGACTTCGTACAACCTCTAATCCCATGTCATTGCGGAACTCTCGACAACGACAGTCCGAAATAGGTCTTACATACCTCAGTCGGATGTCTGGATTGCAATTCTTAAAGTTCGAGCGGACATCACAGTGCATGTGTGCACGTACTTCGAGACAACGTGACCTGTGAAGCCCGGGCACCCCGGGCAGCAGCAGGTACCTCTGCGGCTAGCCACAAGTACACCTGCGGCTGCCCCCTCTATAAATAAAGGGCTTGGGGTGGCCATTTTGTAAGAGAAAAAGGCGAGGAAGCCTTGTCAAATTTGCTCTGTACTCACCCTATACTGAGTGCTTTCTCATTTTAAACACTTGTGAGCTCACATATAGCTTCTATTTTGTACCGGCGAGAGCCGAGTCTTCATCCATTTAAAGATATAGAAGTCTTCTTTGGTAGCCCACTGTAAGCCTTCTCACACACTTTGAAGCCTTTCTCTTCATCTTTGCACACACTATTTTTCACATTGAGAGTCGTGTTGCGTGTGTATGCCCGAACTTTGGTCAGTGGTTTCATTTCAGTTTGTATATATATATATATATATGGACTAAAAATATCAAGTTATGCCTCGATTGAGCCTAGACTTATGTCTGGAGCGTTTAATTGCATTCGTATATATATATATATTAAATCAATAAACGCTCCGGATGTAAAATCCAGGCTCATCGAACAGAGTTCGACACACAATTCATATATATATATATATATATATATATATATATACTATATATATCAATCATTGTTTGGACTTTGTCCGATGAGCCTGGATTTTATATCTGGTGTGTTTACCGATATATATATATATATATATATATATATATATATATATATATATATGCCTGGAGTTTACTTCATGGCGGTTGATCTTTTTTACAGCTTTCTTTACTTTTCGTCCCGCCTGGAGTCTACTTCGTGGCGGTTGATTGCTTTTACAGCTTTATTTACATTTCTGATCCCCTATGGAGGTGCTTCAGAATGGGTTGATCATGTATCAGATATATATATATATATATATATATATATTTACAGCTTTTATATATATACCGCTTCTCGCTTTTTAATCAATTGCGGCATCATGTGAGCCTAGGAATCATGTGATCACAGATTCAGTCTACTAGATCTAGATTCGGTTCCCGTGATGGACATTTTTAGCTGTAAGCAGCTTGTAAATTTATTCATGGTGTTTGGATTTCCTCAGATGGTTTTCATGCCCACGAGGAGTTCGGCATTGCTTTATATATTATTTTCTTGAAGATGCTTCGCATCTCGAAAATTAAAAGCAATCTAGCCGAACACTTAATAAAAAATGGGAGTGTAAAAGGTCTCAATTACTATTGAGCACAAGGGTTTGAAAAACCTCTTTTATAAAACATCATTTCTTTATCGTGTTTAAAACTAAATTTTACACAAATTCAAACCCTGTGTATATAGGTGCGAACAAGGCCTCACACTACTTCTAAATAATAGCACATTGACCCACACACACACACACACACACACACACACACACATTCATATAATAGTTTCTTGAAAAGTGGCGGTCACCGTGGTAACACGGATGTCGGGGGGTGCCTAACACCTTCCCTCCACATAATCAAGTCCCCGGACCCTAAATTAATCTCGGTTTCACCGACCCATTTAGCAGTGTCACATCACTGGTCAATGTGAAAACCTTTTCTCAGTTGTACAACCATATAAAAAACTAACTGACGACTCTTAACAGTCCATCGTCGACATGATACATCTCGGACCTTTTTCACTTATTTTTTCAAACAAATCTCACATAACAGGAGAACACCAAAGAACAAGAAATGAAAAGGGACAAATAAAAATCCCGACGTCGACAAGTGGTGACACTGCTGGGGATACCCGTAAGAGGACTTAAGCCGTTATTACAAGCTTTTCAAACACAGTTATATGCTTGTGTGTGGATGTTGCATTTACATTTATGATGAATCTGTACGAATGCATATATTTTACTGTGCTTAATGCTTTACACTATATCTGCTTGTGATATTAGTGCTTCACACGTGTCATCATGTCTTCATGAGACCATGTCAATGCGATGAAGCACAATGTCAATGGACAAACCCACCATGTCTTCATGAGACCATGCAAACATAATTTGGAATTGGGTTAATAGTGTAACCATGTCATTCCGCTGGTTTGGGGTAAGGTCTGAACCAATCTGGATTAACTTAGGGCTTTCTAAGGTTCCGAGATTGAATGAAGTGGTTTGGTCAAGGTTGGGTTTAGGTTTGTCTTTGTCTCATTCTTGAATTTTCGGAGGCACCTCAATGTCCTTATGTATTTCCATCAAGGCTGAATTCGTCTCTACATCAAAGTTACAATCTTTGTGGAGAAGAGGCAGCATATCAGCAAGCACGGGCACATCTAAATTCAGGGCCCTGAAACAAAAAATGCTTTCACTTAGTATATATAAAAAGGTTTGATCATACAAAGTGTTATCATGTACTGGCAAAACGACTGCTAATATTGTACAGAAACGTAAGCAGTTATGATATCTCTGTGGGCGTAAATAGTTTACGCCTGCTTTACCCTTGTTGACCAATGCGAGGAGTGCTGCTCCAATTGGCAAGGGCAAAGTTCGGGTGACAGCAGTGATGGAGGGATTGTCATCGTCCTCCTTATCCCGAATGATGGCCATTATGTCCGAGCAATCATCGTCTGGGGTATATCTGTTTGTATGTTCGTCATGAACAATGCTACGCATGCCTAACATCATTCGGATGACGTCTTGTTTAATTCTTTGTTTCTCTTTTTCCACGACAGGATCTGGAATAAAGACTTCTTTCGCCTTCACTGGTATCGGCTTGGGAAATAACATAGCCATCACGTTGGTTGGCACCTTTACAAGAGGTTGTGCGAACTCAGCAGTTTGTAAGTGTAAATGAACGTCGTGTAACTAAAGCTAAAAGAATCTGAGGAAGTTTATGTGGATTCCTGTTACTAGAACTGGCATAATAGCCTAGCCCAGCTATCCCAGTTTGATGGATAACTTGGATGGGGTACTTGATACCCCTAATTTTCTTTACCTAGCCCTTGTCCTGGCTGATGACCCAAGGATATCATTTCTTGAGTAGCTGTCATCACTTCGACAGAAATATTGGGTGTGAGAGGTGGCGTTCCAATAGCATGGTACTGAGTGTTGCTCACCTCCAAGGTGTGAAAACTGACCAGCTCAACATCCGAATTGACGTTGATGTATGGTATGTCACTTTGTGGAGGACACTCCGGCTCAGCGTTGACGGTGATTAGGCTGTCGTTGATAATGTATTTTAATTGTTGATGAAGGGTGGAGGGGACTGCCCCTACCATATGAATCCATGCTCGTCCCAAGAGCGGGTTGTATTCGGAATCTATCTTGAGTACGTGGAAAGATATGCAGAATGTGTGGGGACCAATTTCGATTGGCAGTTCAATTACACCGACCGAATTCCGGCGGGCTCCATTAAAAGCTTTGATGACCGTATGGCTGCTCCGGATTCGGTTGAGATTGTTATTCATCTTCACCAAGGTAGCGTGTGGACAAATATTTAGAGATGAGCCTCCATCTATCAAGACTCCAGCTAGCATGTATCCGAAGGACAAAACCGCAATGTGCAACGGCTTGCAATGACCGGTCCATTCGGGCGAGATGTCGTCCTCAGTGAAGGATATCACATTGTTGTTGAAAATGTGATCAACCAAATGTTGAAATTTTTCTGCATTCACTGATTTTGGTAGATAGGCTTCTTCTAAAACCTTCAGCAAGATCGTCCAGTGATCTTCGGAAGTTAGGACCAAGTCCAAAATTGAGATTTAGTGTAGAGCTTCTTTCAAGCTTAAAACCACCTTGACTTCGTTATGACCCCTAGTGCGGAGGAATTTTTCAATCTTTTCCATGGGTATTTTCCCCTTTGATTTGATGGTAGACTTCATTACCCGTTGGGGAAGATACAGTGGATTCTTCTTCGACACTGCAACAGTTGTATGTGAGGTGGATCCTTTGTGACAACCCGAGAATTTAGAAAAATTTTAAAATTTTTATTAATTGATTGAAGGTTCAAAATTAGAACCTAGACAGAAAATTAGTGTATGCTTTTGATATTTTTAAGATGGAATTTTGAGGATTTCAAAATTCTGTGAAGAATTTAGGTGAATTATTCAGGATTAAGGGAATAAGCGTTTATGTTCTATGTATATGTGTGCATGATGTGGTTAAGGGTCAAGGGTTGACCAGATAAACGATATATGTAACAAACCCTAATTATATATTAAGTACGTCAACGTTCGGTTAGAAAACCCTAGCGAATTATAAGAAACCCTAGAAACCAATTCTGGAAACCCTTATTTCAGTTTCGGGAATCCAAAACCCTAATTCAGTGCATGAAACCCTAAATCGGGAACTTAATGGCGTAAGTGTAAATAATTATAGGATTAATTAGGGTTAATCTTAACAAATTGGTTACAAAACCCTAATTCCAAATTTGAAACCCTAATTACGGATTTGAAACCCTAATTTGTAAATAGGGAAAAACATAAGTGTTAATTTAATACTTTTAATGTTAATTAGGATATATTAATTCTAATTATCAAGTTAAGTAATTAGAAAACCCTAATCTAATTACGAAATTAAATTTCTAATTTAGGAAAATTATTTTTCTATTTAGAAACCCTAATTTGTGGGTTGAAAACCCTAATGACCATTTTTCGATCCTAATTGCTTAATTAGCGATTTTGATTGGGAATTATTAATCCTAATTAACAATATTTAAGTTATGATTAAGAAATTTTTATATAATTAGAAAATTCTAATTATAATTTAGAAATATTAATTTTCTATTTTTAAAACCTAAATTGGATATTTTAGGAAATTAAATTACAAAGCCTAAATTTTTCAAACCCTAAACCCTAATATTTTCTAGACCCTAAACCCTAATCAAACCCTAAATCCTAAGGGTTTGGCCATTTACTAAAATGCCATTAAAATTAGAATGGAAAAGACTATTTTACCCCTTTGTGCATTATTGTAGATTGCTTGCAATCTTGCCAATATATGGAGTGGTTGAGCAACTTTGTACCAGCCATGTGACTTATTGTCCAATAATCTAGCAGCTAGCTCAGCAAAATACATCATTTGTATCAATTTATAAGATTAAAGATAGAGAAAGCCACTTACATTTTTATTTTCTACCAAGACCTTCTCTCTCTAGAAATTCGGGAGTTAGAGTGAGAGAGTGTGAGAAAAAAAAGCCTAGATCATGTAATCATACAACAAGATCAGATCATCAAAGTCAGAATCAAGATTTGGACATTCAAAAGGTATAAAACCTTAATACTAGAAATCTTTCAATTTGATGTTAAAAGTTGTAATTGATTTGTTAAAGTTATGTAATAGGGTGTCTATAAGTGATCTGGGTTGATAGATCATGGATCTATAACACTTAGATTCACGAATCAAGCATTTTTACAAATCTGGAAAAACTAGAAAAATATTGACTGACAGCCTAATGTCAGACGCCAAAAATCCTTATCTGTTTTTGATATTTGTTGTTTAATGTTATAAATTTGTTCTATGTCATGAGCACTGTGATCTAAAACTAGAATCATGGTCGGATCAAGTCTAGATCGTCGATTATGCTCGGTCAAACAGCGTTCACCGTTCACGAAAAACGTTTCTGGGTAACCCAGATTTTCCAGAGATGGTCTGACAAGATATTTGAGGCTTCTGATTTTTCTTATTGTTGATGTTTAGGTCATGTTGTTGTAATAGAACTGTAGACTGACATATTGGCTATCGATTCATGCTTTTAAAATATCTATATCCATAATGAAATTGAATCAAGACAAATCAAACAACCGCTTACTTAAACCGATCAAGAACATTTCTGGAAAACCCAGAAATGTTCAAGAATAGTCCGGACCCCTATTTTGACCATGCCAGATCATGAACATTTGATGTTTTTAGGTTGTTTTGGTGATATTGTCGTGTACCCAGACATTAGTACTACAAAATTGAACCTTAATATCACTTGAAAATAATACAGAAAGCTATGATTCAAGGCTTCAAAGTGGTACCTTCGAACTGCTTGAGTTTCTGGGCAGCCCAGAAACTCAAGAACAGGTCTGACACGTTCTTCTGATGCATAGATCTTCCTATCATGATGTTGTATGACTGTGTTGTTGATTGTTAATGGTAGAGTTTCAAATCGACTACAACCTAAACGTTTAAGAAAGCCCAGAAAGCGTTAGGAACCTAGATCAAATTCTGGTCAAACCTCCAACCTTGTTAACTGTGTATGAAGATCTGGGCAGGCATCAAGAACACCTATAGCGACGGTTCTGTCGCTATAGGGCCCTTTAGCGACAGTTTATTATTATTATTTTCTGGAAATTATTTAAAAATAGAAATAAATGGTTTTTAATTTTTAAAAATACATAATAAATTCTGAAAAATTATTTTAAATTCTAAAAAATAGTTTTTAATTATTTAGAGTATATTTCATAAATATTTAATATTTTTGGAATATAAATGGTATTTAATTTATTTAATTATAATATTAAATAAATGATTTAAAATGATTTTAATTCATGAAAAATAATATTATGGTATAAGAAAATATTTTAAGTTATTTTCAAAGTGACTTTTAATATTTTGTGATGAAATTCATTAATTAATCAATATTAATGATAATTAGTTTATTTAATAAATATATTCAATAAATTATGGAAAAATAGAATAAATGATTTAAAAATCATATAAAAATAATTTAAGTGTTAGAAAATATTTTAAGTTATAAAATATGACTTTTGATATTTTTCCATTAAAATATTAGTATTTTAATATTAATAGCAATTATCGGATAATGAATTTAATGTTTAAAAATCATATAAAGGTTATTTTAAAGTATTAAAATACTTTGTGATATTATAAGTATATTATAATATTATAACATGTATTTCATTAATATTTGAATAATAAATAAATATTAACGATAAAGGAATTATGTGGTATTTAATTTATTTAAATACATTTTTAATGATTGAAAATTCATGATAAATAGTAATAATTACTTAAAAAATTATTACGAGACTTTGAAAAATAATTTGACTGATAATAAAATTATCTGAGATAATTGTTAACTATTAAGTCAGAGTTTAATTGAACTTAGACTCGATAAAAGTCTGACTAGACCGTCGTGATGATAGAATTGTGTCGGTTTCAACTCGGACTTAAATAGTCTGACTTGATGCTAAGTTTTATGTGCTGAATAGACTGATAGGGTTATGTGTTATGTGTTATGTGTTTAGTTTATTCTGTGTATATATATATATATAATAGTATTATATTATGATAATATTATTCTAATATTGGAGATCTATATTACTAAAATTAGGTCTTCAGATAGAGCGATATAAATTGCGTGAGCGGAATCAAATCTGCTCGAAAAGTTTGTTTTACTTAACTCTATTAAGAGTGTTTTATTCAATAAGCTTATGGTTAATCATTCTTTGGTTGCCATGAATTGTACTCTGTACATATTGCATGTATAAGTCGTGTATGAAAGGTCGATCACCTTCATTACCGCTCATTTCGTATATATTTGTTCATGATAATACTTGTTTAGTCATAAATTTGTTCCTGCTAGTTCACAATTATATTGTTGAATTATAGCCAGCCAATTATTCAAATCATTTCAATTATGATATATCGTTATATTGTTGAATTTAAACTTGTGGGCAACTTTCATTTCTCCTTGCTATATCATGATAAAACATTGCGAGACAAGGCGAATGTGTTTGATCATGGAAAAAGATTAAAGAAAGTTCCAGCTTTAGTTTATGTATGTGATTAAGAATGTAATAGTGTAGTTTGATAATAAAGTTATGTGTTAGATATTTATGAATTATGTATAAGTTAAGGTTACTCGACCTTGGGGAATAGTGTGTAATGTAATGTATAAAAAATTTATGTTTATATCTTCCGCAAATAGTAATAGTTGTATAGAATGATCGAACCGGATCCGAGGAGATTTAGGACCTGGATTCGGGGCCCTCACAACCTTCACCTTCTCCATAATTCCATGGCACTTTATGTAAGCTAACAATAGGATATTGTGCTCTACATGGCAAGTTGATTGGCTCTGGAGCGACCATTTCAAAGGATTGTTGCTTCCCCTGAGTTAAATTGTTAGTATTGTGAGTGATTTGTTAGTCCCATCAGTCTCAGTGGATATGACTGCTATTAATCCCTTCCACTTAGTAGGACAGGTATTCTCACTCTCACATAGCACAGTATCATCGTCTGCTAGTTGCAGGACACCACTGTTAATTAAATTTTGGATAAGGTGGTGGATTGCCCAACATTCTTCTGTGCAGTGACCGTGAGAATGGGAGTGATATTGACACACTCCATCAGAATTGAACCGTCAAGAACGGGGATTAATCGGAGGAAGAAGGGAAGTGATTCTTCCTTCATTGATTAGAATCTGCAAGATTTCCTCCATAGGTTGGCCCAGGTGTGTAAATTCCCTTTTATTAGCGAAATCCCGACAGGCTTTGGCATTTGCTCTCCTTATCACTTTGTCTTCCAACATTTCATTTTCTGAAGGTGACGAGAGTATATTCGTGACAAGAGGGAGGAGACTAGCATGCTCCTGGCTGATTAACTGGCGTGTCACTTGATGCTGATAGGTCACCAATTCTGCCAATTGTTCAATCTACTTACATAGAGCTTTCATCTTACGTTCTATAACAAACTAGAATTTGGCATAATCCCATTTGTCAACCCCATTTTTGGTGGTCTGAGATGATTCACCATTGAAATTGGAACTCTGTCCATTGCTCCAATTAATCATGTTGACCTCTTCTTCTTTGTGTTGAGGAAGAGGATTGTCTTGTACGTGAGGTTGATTTGGCTTGGTGACCACGATCTCACCGTTGTCTATCAGGTCTTGGATTTTGTGTTTCAAGGCCCAACAATCTTGAGGATCATGTCCAGGTGCCCCAGCATGATAAGGACATTTCCGAGCAGCATTGAAACCCCGTCCATTAGGTCTAGATGGTGGCAGAAAATGCGTGATTTTCTTTTGTGTTGTCAGAAGAGTGAGAATATTCTCGAGTGAGTCCCCTAAGGGTGTGAACACTCGAGGGCGTTTGATTTCTCCACCTTTTGGTATTGGAGGGTTCGAAGGCTGTGCTTAAAAGGGAGTGTAACTTCTCCTTTGGATTAGCATGTTCTGATTGCCTTTTTGACCCTGTAGTATCAGGGAAACATCTTCCTCTTTCTTTTTATGGACCCTACGGGGGTTGTTTCCATAATTTTCAGATTGGATGTGCTCAGCAACAGCTTTAAGGGCAGCTAGGTCTTGAATTTTTCTGGATTTCAATCCCATCTCAGCTATCTCCCCATGTTTGACCATTTCAAAAAATGGTTTACCGATGCCGGCTAAAACTCTTTCATAGAAAGGAGCTTCTTGTATGTCTATAAAGGTCATGACCATTTCTGATTCTGTCATGGAAGGAATAACTTGGGCAGCCATGCGTCTCCACCTTTGAGCATAATCTCTGAAAGACTCGTTAGAATGTTTCTTTACCTGTGTAATTTGATACCGGTCAGGAGCCATCTGAGACTGAAAGTTGTATTATGTAAGGAAGGCGTGTGCTAGCTCTTCCCAGCTATAGATCTTTGAATTGTCTAATCTGGTATACCATGAACAGGCTTCTCCAGTCAGACTTTTTTGGAATAGCTGCATTATGAGCTTCTCATCCTCTGCATAAGATCCGAGTTCTTTGATAAACACCTTCAAATGTGTGTAAGGATCTCCTAACCCGTTATATTTTTCAAATTCAGGAGTCTTAAATTTTTCTGGAAAATGGACACCAGGGAAAATGCAAAGGTCAGCATATGAAACACTCCCGTGCGTTCCAATTCCTTTGATGGCACGAAGGGTCTCTTCCATTCAGAGGACTTTCTTTTTGATGTCACCAGTGTCTGGATCTCCTGTGAGATGTGTGGCATCATGAATTTTGTTGGTTGTATCCAACTGCAGTTCAGGTATTATAATGACCTGGTTTCCCCCATGTGTATAGGATTCAGCATGTACGGGTATCTTTGGACCCTGAGTAGACTAGTGTAATTCTTTAAGCAAAATAGCCAAATCTATAATTTTTTTGCTTAATCCGTCGAATTCTTTGTGAGAAACTGGATTAAGGTCAGTCTGGTCAGATGATGACATGATTGACTGCAAGCTTACTGCCTTTTTGGATTTTGACAGGGTAGTGGGTCCGATTGGTTCCCTGCGAAAGACTTGCATAGTTTAGTCCTTAGGGAATGTATAAAATTAACATGCTATGTGATGTTTCCGTTTTAGGAATTTTATCCTACAATACGGATGTCAGCTGTTTGTAATACAGGACAACATGTTAAATTAAATATGTATGTACACACATTTCTTCATATTTCTCATTACATTGAGATAGATATGGAATGAAATTACAAGTAATTGTGCTTACAAGTAATTAAAATGAGAAAGCATGAAAAGACTTTCCTCCGTTTTGGGTTTATCAGAGGCTAACCTATCTTAGGTTACTCTCGCGGATTTTTGGCATGAAGGTTCCCAAATCATCGCAATTTACTCAACGGGAAATTAATCCGGTCTTTCAACTGGAGCGAATTTGGGTGGTGCCTTTCCTGAGCCTCGTGGGAATTAGTCTTCCTACGAGTCCAGTAATCTAACACCGACAGGATAGCCTCCTGGTGGAGGGACCACACAACATACATTCACATACATCGCGTCTCACCGTATGGAAATGATGACATGTGCGAAGCACTAATATCACAAGCAGATATGGTGCGAAGCACTAAGTGCAATAAGTAAATGCATTCGTACACATTCATCATAAATGTAAATGCAACATCTACACACAAGCAGATAATTGTTATGAAAAAAATCTGAAATAGCGGCTTATGTCCTCTTACTGGAGTCCCCAGCAGAGTCGCTACCTGTCGACGTCGAGATTTTTAGTTGTCCCTTTCCGTTACTTGTTCTTTGGTGTTCTCATTTTAGGTGAGATTTGTTTAAAAAAATAAGTGAAAAAGGTCCGACATGTATAATGTCGACGATGGACTGTTAAGAGTCGCCAGTTGGTTTTTTAAATGGTTGTACCAACACAGTCGACAAAAGGTTTGCATATTGACCCAGTGATGTGACACTGCTAAACAGGTCGGTGAAACCTAGATTCATTAGGATTCGGGGACTTGATTATACGGAGGGAAGGTCTTAGGCACCCCCCGACATCCGTGTTACCACGGTGACCGCCTCTTTCAAGAAACTATTATCTGAATGTGTGTGTGTGTGGGTCAATGTGTTGTTTAGTTGGAAGTGGTACGAGGCTTCGTTCGCACTTATATACACAAGGTTTGAATTTATGTAAAAATTCAATTTTAGCAAGATATAGCAGTGATGTTTTATAAAAGAGGTTTTTCAAACCCTTGTGCTCAATAGTAATTGAGACCTTTTACACTTCTATTTTCTTAAATGTTCGGCTTGATTGATTTTTATTTTCGAGATGTGAAGCATCTATAAGAAAATAATGTACAAAATAATGCCAATTTCCCCGTGGGTATGAAAACCATCTGAGGAAATTCAGATACCACAGAATAATTTACAAGTTGCTTACAGCTAACAATGTCCATCACGAGAACCGAATCTAGATCCAATAGGCTGAATCTGTGATCACATGATTCCTATGCTCACATGATACCGCAATTTGTATGAAAGCAATAAGCAGGTATATATATATAAAAGTTGTAAATATATATATACAGACATGATCACCAACCATGAAGCACCTCCATGGGGGATCAGAAAATGTAAATAAAGCTGTAAAAGCTATCAACCGTCACGGAGTAAAGTCCAGGCGGGACGACACGTAAATAAAGCTGTACAAAGCGATCAACTGCCACGAAGTAGACTACAGACAGGACGAAACGTAAAGAAAGCTGTAAAAACGATCAACCACCATGGAGTAAACTCCAGGTAGGACGAATATATATATATATATATATATATATATTAAAGCAAAGAAACGCTCCAGATCGAAGTCTAGGCTCAATCGAGGCATAACTCGATAATGTTAGTCCATATATAAATATATATATATATATATATATACAAACTAAAAATAAAACCACGGACCAAAGTCCGGGAAAACACACGCAACACGACTCTCAACGTGAAGAAGGGTGTGTGCAAAGATGAAGAGAGAGGCTTTAAAGTGTGTAAGAAGGCTTACAGTGAACTGCCAAAGAAGACTTCTATATCTTTAAAGTGGATGAAACTCGGCTCCCGTCGGTACAAGAGTAGCTATATGTGAGCTCACAAGTGTATAAAATGAGAAAGCACTCAGAATATTGTAAGTACGGAGAAAATTTGACAGGGCTTCCTCGCTTTTTCTCTTCTTAAAATGGCCACCCCAAGCCCTTTATTTATAGAGGGGGGAACCGCAAGTGTACCTACAGCCAGCCGTAGGTGTACCTGAGGCTGCCAGGGTTTCTCCGGTTGTGTCGTCTCGTAGTACATGCATGTAGGCACTGCAATGTCCGCTCAAACTTTTAGAATTGCAATCTGGGCATCCGACTGAGGTATATAGGACCTATTTCGAACCGCCATTGTTGAGAGTTGTACAATGGCATGGGATTAGAGGTTGTACGAAGTCATGAAGATGGGACGGTGCCCTCCGATCTTCAGGCTTCAAATTCTATCCTTTACCCTACACAATAGTCACTCGGGATTGGTTTTCCTGGATTCTTGTGGGACATCGTTGTGTAGAAATGTATGTATGAAATGTTGAGACGACGTGATGTGGCCTTGAGTTGGCGAGATGACGACTTTTCCCCTTACCGGAGTTATCGCCGGTTTGGGTAATAAAAGATGTCGCTTGCTCGGGGTTATCTCTAAGATTGATCACGTGCAGTGTGTTGAAGGTCCTCAGTATCATCTCTGAGGTGTACTTGTCCTCCCGGTATTATCTCCGAGTATGGTTTTAAGTGCCTCGGTGTGAGTGCCGAGGTTGAAACTGATAGCATGCACTTCAAACAAGCATTTCCGGGGTTATCGCCGGAACTGCATTCCTTGGGGTTATCTCCAAGGTTGGTAGATGCTACTCCCAGTGTTGGGACTGAGACTGGATACCTCAGGGTTATCTCCGAGATTAATCGGTCTTCTCCGGTGGAATTTCCGGTGTTGGGACTGCATGCCTCGGGGTTATCCCGAGGTTAGAACTGTTACTCCTGGTGTGTGTTCCGGGGACGAGACTGAACTTCCGGTAGTATCCGGACTGGATGTAAGTTGTCTTCCAGGGTTATCTCTGAAAGATGAATCTGCATTCCTGTAATGTCACTGACAGATGTGCAAAAAATTTTGAGTGTCTACATATATATATATATATATATTTACATTTAATCCCGCCTGGAGTTTACTTCGTGGCGGTTGATCGTCTTTACATCGTTCTTTACTTTTCGTCCCGCTTGGAGTCTACTCCGTGGCGGTTGATTGCTTTTACAGCTTTATTTATATTTCTGATCCCCCATGGAGGTGCTTCGTGGTGGCTAATCATGTCTGTATATATATATTTACAGCTTTTATATATATACATGTTTACTGCTTTTTAATTATTTGCGGCATCATGTGAGCCTAGGAATCATGTGATCACAGATTCAGTCTACTGGATCTAGATTAGGTTCCCGTGATGGACATTTTTAGCTGTAAATTTATTCACGATTTTTGGATTTCCTCATATGGTTTTCATGCCCACGAGGAGTTCGGTACTACTTTATATATTATTTTCTTGAAGATGCTTCGCATCTCGAAAATTAAAAGCAATCCAGCCGAACACTTAATAAAAAATGGGAGTGTAAAATGTCTCAATTACTATTGAGCACAAGGGTTTAAAAAACCTCTTTTATAAAACATCACTACCATATCTTGTTTAAAACTGAATTTCACACAAATTCAAACTCTGTGTATATAGGTGCGAACGAGGCCTCGCACAACTTCCAAATAATAGCACATTGACCCACCCACCCACACACACGCACATTCATATAACAGTTTCTTTAAAAGTGGCGGTCACCGTGGTAACACGGATGTCGGGGGGTGCCTAACACCTTCCCTCCGCATAATCAAGTCCCCGGAACCTAAATAAATCTCGGTTTCACAGGCCCGTTTAGCAGTGTCACATCACTGGTCAATGTGCAAACCTTTTCTCGGTTGTGTTGGTACAACTATATAAAAAACCAACTAACGACTCTTAACAATTCATCATCGACATGATACATTTCAGACCTTTTTCACTTATTTTTTCAAACAAATCTCACATAACAGGAGAACACCAAAGAAGAAGAAACAAAAAGGGACAAATAAAAATCTCGACGTCGACAGTATGAATAGTACTCCAGCATGAAAAGATTAAAATTTAACAAGAATGTCCAGAAAAATATTTTTGTGAAACGATACTAGATGAAGCGTAAATTTCAAAGATATTCTACTAATTTCAAGGAGTATAGAAGAAATACTTATCAAAATATGTGTAGAATTAGGAATATGAAACGAAATAATATTACTTCCATACTACAGAGTATTGAAAAAAATATTATTTCTTACGAATATTGAACAAAAATAATATCCCTTACCTTAAAAGGAGAGTATTTCTGACTGGTATAGCGGGGATATTCTTGAAAAAAACTTGTACTATTTTCTACACTCAAAGCTTCCTTAAACTCAAAAGAAATACGCTCGGTATTATAGAAGAAGAATTGTGACGCCCCCAAAATAGGTATACATCACCTATTCTGAGTTGTCAATACATGGTACGTAAACAACTACAACTTTATTATTACAACAAGAAAACTGTGAGTTTGAATACAAATATTATCTTCTGACAATATCTATACTCAAATAAATCCTCATCACATTTATTGATACATTATTTTACAAAAATGGTGAGGACTACTAAACAATCCTTTCTAAAACCTTCATTCCATACCCCAGACTCCTACTCGCTATATTCTCGCCTCCCGAGAAAAAACAAACAAAAGGAAAAGGGTGAGCTCAACTAGCTCAAGAAAGAATATTATGACTAAGATAATATACAACAAATTATCGTTAGTCTTCAACAGGAAAAATATAATAGAATACAATAGACAACAAATTTTAAATCAATATTCGCAATGAAATAATAATTCATTAGAAGAGTTAAGTAGAGAATGCAAACTACTATCTTCTATGTATGAATTTAAAAGTTCATCGCTCATCTTTTATCCCCGTAACATCAATCAATATACATCCGAATCAAATATTCATCTTTGCACTACACTGTGCCAAAGATATTCATCACCGGTCATGTTCATTTGAACACTGCTCATCTTTGCACTACGGGCCAAAGATATTCTTCGAAATCATTCATCTTTGCACTACAGCCAAAGATATTATTAAGAAATCATTCATCTTTGCACTACAGCCCAAAGATATTCCATAATATCATCATTTAAGACCGAGGATGATGAAAATATTTTTTTTTTAAAGAAACGAATCCAAAGGAAACAAAATGACAAGGATTAAGGATTAAGGATTCGTACTTGGTTTTATCCACGTCCAAAAATACCTCAAAAATAATCATAGTGGTGTAAAATTCAAGAATGATCAAAACATGGATACAATCGAAGTTAGTATCCGTAATAGATGTTTTGACGAAAAAGAAGAAATTTTATTTTTCTATGAATAATCAGATATCGTGAATAGTGCCGAGTATCGTGAATAGTAACTCCGACACCAAAAGATAGAAATTCCACAAAAATATCTTCACGCTTTCATGAATAGTACTCAATAAATAAATAGTAACTCGTGAATAGTAACTCATGAATAGTAACTCGTGAATAGTAACTCATGAATAAGTAACCCCGACATGAAAAGTTCCAAATTTGATAAAAACTTCAGATCAACATTTCAAAGATAATGATATTGAAGAAATAATATCATTACAAAAAATAATAATATCCCTTACCTCGAAAGATCAAGATTTTAATCAAAAACAACACCTGGATATAGTGCAAGGAACTTGCACCGCCTAACAATACTCAAAGTATACTCAAAATACTCACAAGAATACGCCGATAATATAGAGAGAAAACTTCAGTTTTTGGTGTGATTTTCAATTCTAACCTAAGCACCCTATTTATAGGAAATTGCTTAGAACACCAAAGTAGAAAATTTAATAAAATATTAATATATAATTATTAAATTCCTACGCACCCAAAAATCTGATTCAAACCATCAGCCACCAAGAGTGACTCACCTTGCCTAACTCAAAAAAAACGTTTTTCTTATTAAAATATTTAAAACTTCAAAAATTAATTATTTTGAGCTTCGAACTTCAATAATTCATAATAAATAGCCCTTTCATCAGAAAAATTTGAATCTCGCGAGTTTTTATAGGAATTTCAATTCTCTACAACTTTGCAGAGGAAAGTTTTCCAAATTCCAAATAGAAATTGACCAAATCCACAAACGGGTGATTTTACAAAGCTATAATCAAATTTCACCAATAAATGGGGTCCACCGACATGTTTAACATGTTTTAAACATTTATTGCAACAAAAATACTCTTCCTCCTCAGATACTCATATATCCCACATTCGTTGTAAAAAATATCACCATTATTATATTATTAAAATATAATAATATATTTAAATGAATTATTTTATCGTAAAAGATAAAATTTCAATTTTCAACAATTGTCACATTAAACTTTTCTCCATCTATATCCACATAAAATCAATATTTTCCTCATCATATAAATCAATAATTAATTATTCACAAATAATATTACGTAATCACAATATCGACAACCAGCAGCCTCCTTCGAAAGAGGGGCTTTCCAATAAGAATTTCTTCTTCTCAACCAAGCAATTAGGTGACCAAACCTCTCCTTAGATGTAACTTTCTAGACATTGCCAATAATGTTATCTAATAATATTATTCAGATAATATGAATTATTGCTTCGATAATGAAAAATATCGTAAAATGACAATTATCAAAACAATGAAGAATATAAAATATCAACGCAAAGAATTATTAACTCAATAAAATACTTTGAATAAAGAATTATCGTAACCATTATTGAGTAGTGCCTTTAATAATTGGTGCAATATCGTGTCTACTCTTGTGCAACAACGCGTATTACTATGTTTTAACCAAATTTGTATTCCAATAAGATTAATTGGAATAACTACGCCGCTATTTAAAAACAACTTATATTTGTCATTTTCTTCATCCAATCGCTTTCAGCATGGGGCCCACACATGGTCTTCTACGGCGTCGCATTTAATATTCCCCGACAAAGATTTAATATTCCACGACCAAACGAATATTCCCCACAACAATGAATATTTTATAACCACTTGCTTATTTTGAAATATTTATGTATTTTACCCATAACTATCCACATTAATCAAATCCACCCTTACTATTTCAAAATAATAAATAAAGGAAATTCCTTTTTATTTAAAAATTTCTGGGTCTTACAACCTCCCTCCTTATGAAATTTCGTCCTCGAAATCGACGACGTACTGTGGTGTTTTCAAAAGGTGAGGATACCTCGCTTTCATTTCCGCTTCCAATTCCCTGTGTCATTTCCTCTATAAAGATGATTCCTCCACAAAACTTTAACTTGTGGTATGACCTTTCATGCAGTAGGACATGCTCCTTCCTATCCAAGATCTTGACAGTACCTCCTCATACGTTAAGTCTTCTGGCTATCTCGTCCGGGTTTTAACTCAATAACGTGGTTCGGGTCTTTCACATATTTATGAAGTACGATATGTGAAACACATTACGAACACGAGACATACTCGGAGGTAACGCAAGTCTATAGGCTACATTTCCTACTCGGTCAAGAATTTGAAATGGACCAATAAATCGTGGATTGAGCTTTCCTCTCTTCCCAAATCTTGTAACTCCCTTCCATGGAGCAACTCGCAACAATACATGATCCCCTACATTAAATTCCACCTCCTTTCGATGAAGATCCGCATAACTCTTTTGTCGATCTTGTGCCGTTTGTATACGTTGTCGAATCATTTGGATCTTTTCAGTAGTCATACGTACTAACTCGGGTCCCAACAATGTTGCTTCACCCACCTCATCCCAACATATTGGAGAACGACATTTTCGTCCATATAATGCTTCAAATGGAGCCACACCTATACTTGCCTGATAACTGTTGTTGTAGGAGAATTCCACCAATGGTAAATACTTATCCCAACTACCCTTGAAGTCTAGGACACAGAGTCTTAATAGATCTTCAAGAGTTTGAATAGTCCTCTCGATTGTCCGTCCGCTTGGGATGGTATGCCAAACTAAATCGCAAATCTGCGCCCATAGCTTTTGCAAGCTAACTAACCCAAAATCTTGAAGTGAATCTTGGGTCACGATCCGAAACTATGGATACAGCATGCCATGCAACCTCACAATTTCATTCACGTATATACTAGCAAGACGCTCAAGGAATAAGTCTCCGTGATCGGCAAGAAATGAGCGAACTTGGTTAATCTATCAACAATAACCCAAATAGCATTGATGCCTTGAGAAACCGTAGGAAGACCCATAACGAAATCCATAGTAATGTGTTCCCACTTCCATTCCGGAATCTCAAGTGGTTGCAACGGACCCTTAGGTACAAGATGCTCCGCCTTTACACGTTGGCAAGTTAAACACATCGAGATAAACTTTGTAATCTCTCTCTTCATATTGTTCCACCAAAATGTATGTCGAAGATCACGATACATTTTAGTACTTCCAGGATGGATTGCAAATGGCGTATTGTGTGCCTCCATCATAATCTTGTACTTCAAATCGTAGTCGTTAGGAACACAAAGTCTAGAGTGGACTCAAGTATTCCTTCTTCATCAATTCTCGCCCTAATAGCTCCTTCTTGTACTTTCTTCTTCATACGCATCACTTCCGCCTGCGTGGCTTGAGCAACCTTTAACTTTTTCTATTAAAGTTGGCTCTATGCGTATACTTGACATCATCGCACTCGCTCCTCGCATATGATCTTCTACTCAATGCGTCGCCTACCACGTTGCTTTACCGTGATGGTATCAATAGTGTGGTCGTAGTCTTTCAATAGCTCGAGCCAACGTCATTGCCGCATGTTGAGTTCTTTTTGAGTGAAGAAATATTTAAGGCTTTTATGGTCCGAATATATCTCCACTTTCTCCCCATATAGATAGTGCCTCCATATCTTTAAGCGCTGAAACGATCACGCTAACTCTAGATCATGAGTAGGATAATTCCTCTCATACTCTTTAAGTTGTCGCGAGGCATAGGCTATGACTTTCCCACGCTTGCATGAGAACACATCCTAACCCTTTGCTCAAGCATCGCCAGAGATAACAAATCCATCCGAACCAGATGGTATTGTTAGAACAGTGCGAAATAAGTCTCCTCTTAAGCTCTTGGAAACTTTTCTCGCATTCTTCGCTCAAAACGAATTTTGTATCCTTCCGAGTTAGCCGAGTTAATGGAGTAGCGATTTGAGAAAACCTTCCACGAATCTCCGATAATAACCAAATAAGACCAAAAAGCTACGTACTTGATCCACCGACTTTTGCTTGCTCCCAACTTTGTATTGCTTCAATCTTCACGGATCAACAGATACTCCATGTTTCGACACCACGTGCCCAAGGAATGCTACTTCCTCAAGCCGTAACTCGCATTTCTTCAATTTGGCATATAGTTGGTTTTCACGAAGCCTTTGGAGTACCAAATTTCAAATGGTGCTCATGATCTTCACGGCTTTTGGAATATATGAGGATGTCATCAATAAAGACAACAACGAATCGATCCAAATATTCCTTGAATACTCGGCTCATCATATCCATGAAAACCGCAGGAGCATTAGTCAATCCGAAAGACATGACTAAGAATTCATAATGCCCGCACCGAGTTCTAAAGGCGCCTTTTTGAATATCCTCGCCTAATCTTCAAATTGATGATATCCGAATCGAAGATCGATTTTGAAAAGAATTGTGCCCCTTGAATCGGTCAAACAAGTCATCAATACGAGGTAGAGGATACCTATTCTTGATGGTGACATGGTTCAATTCCCGATAGTCAATACAAAAGTCGCATACTCCCATCTTTCTTCTTTACAAATAAAACAGAGCACCCCAAGGAGATGTACTAGATTTAATGAAACCAATGTCCAACAATTCTCGTAGTTGGACCTTTAACTCCG
Source organism: Panax quinquefolius (assembly GCA_020205615.1). Taxonomy (NCBI): domain Eukaryota; kingdom Viridiplantae; phylum Streptophyta; class Magnoliopsida; order Apiales; family Araliaceae; genus Panax; species Panax quinquefolius. The sequence continues at coordinate 129,180,594 of CM035160.1, read as the reverse complement.
AAGTTCAATAGAGCCATTCGATATGGGGTTTTAGAAATGGGCTTTGTACCAGTGTTCAAGATCAATAAAGAATTCAACTTCACGCTCGGGGTAGACCGGAAGTTCTTCTGAAATACGTCGGAAAGTCAATAACAACAGAATATTATTCAAATTTGACGTGTCTTTATTCAAATCCATAACATGGGCTAAGAAAGCTTGACATCCGCTTTTCAATAAACGAATAGCTTTATGATTAGATATATGCGAAGATTGATTTTAATGGTTTAGTTGCTTGAATTGCATACAACAAAGTTGGTTAGGAATATGAAAACTAACAACCTTACGAAAACAATCAATTTTGGCATGATGAGTAGTTAACCAATCAATCCCTAAAATCACATCAAAAGCAAGTATCTTTAAAGAGATAAGGTCAATGGTAAGGTAATGGTGCCAACTTGAATCAAACAAGATTTATAAACAAAGGATGTGATGAAAGTTTCTCCTAACTGAGTTTCCACAAATAGGTCAAAGTCTAATTTCTCCGAGTCAAGTTTAAACGCTGAGCACATGCGGAGAGAGATAAATGAATGGGTAGCACCCCGAGATCAAGTAAGGTATAAACTTCGCAAGAATTTATAAATAGCTTACCCGTGATCACCTCGTTTGGGTTCCTCGCATTATGACCAAATACAACAAACGCTTCTTCCCTAATCGCTGACTTTGACTTTTCTCGGGATAGTCTTTTGAGTCACCGTCCCATTGAACTAGGTTTCGCTACTTATACAATCTCGAGCGATATGTCCTTCCTTTCCACAATTATAGCATACCTTGAATCGTTGTGGGCGCTTTGGACCGATATGTCCCTCTTTTCCATTTTAGAGATATGACCGGTGGTCGTTTCTCCTCCTTAGAACCGATTCTTCACGCAAGACCTTTGCCATCTTTACTTGGTCGTTGTTAAATCTCCTCTTTTAAAATCTCCTCCCCGACTCGCTTCTTCTATTTTCATGGCTATGATTACCACCAGAGTGGTTACCATTTCGTCAAAATCTTTTTTTCTCATGTTTATCATTATTCATTGTGATCGCTATCTCTCGATACGATCCTCGGTCGTGGTCCCTCAATTGACCGCATACTCGTTATCTCGCTCTAATAATTGAGCCCTGCATACAACATCCGAATAAAGAGAAAATTTATGAGAAATGAGATATTGACGTATCGCCGGGTTTCAAACCTCTAAGAAACATCCGCGGCCATAATGCCCTCATTCTCCACCAAATGAGGTGCAAACACTCGATAGCTCGCAAACTTTGCCTCGCATCGAGACACCGCCATGTTGTTTTGTTCCAATCGATGAACTCCACTTCCTTCATATAACGAACACTTTCGTGAAAGTATTTGTCATTAAATAGCTTCAAACGCCTCCCAAGACATGCCGAAAAGGTACGGATGGGTACGCTTCACGACTCCCACCAAAGAGTCGCCTCGCCATAGAACATAAAGGTGGCGAATGGAACCTTCTATTCCTCCGCATCCCAAGACATCGAATATCTTGGTAATTTGTTTGACCCATGTTTCCGCCGGCGATCGGATCCGCTTTCCCTTAAATTCGTGGTCCCAACTCTTTGATTTGCTTGGGTCGTGACAACCCGTGAATTGCTATCATTTCCTCCTCAGATTTTGAACGCGAAGTTTCCTCGTCTCGATTTTGCATGAATCGCAAAAACTTCTAAACATCCCTCGCTCATCATCTCGCTTCAATGGTGTTGTTCACAGGAGGAACATTGCCACTGCTTACGCTTCTCCTCGTTGGTGAGTAGCAGGCATCTCCACGGCCTCATTTCCATTGTTAATATTCTCAAATGACATTCTCAAATACCGCATAAAACAAGGGTTAATTAAGGAAATCAATATATCACATAATATCCCTATATCCTCGACTAACTAACAAATAAGCTTAGGTAGACACACACTAGCGAAGGATTTACTCGCCTCTCCTCCTCCTAGTTCTATTCCCCGATCTCCGCCAGAGATCATATCCCTAAGCTCGATACCAACTCGTGACGCCCCCAAAATAGGTATACATCACCTATTCTCGAGTTGTCAATACATGGTACGTAAACAACTACAACTTTATTATTACAACAAGAAAAAGCTGTGAGTTTGAATACAAATATTATCTTCTGCACAATATCTATACTCAAATAAATCCTCATCACATTTATTGATACATTATTTTACAAAAATGGTGAGGACTACTAAACAATCCTTTCTAAAACCTTCATTCCATACCCCGACTCCTACTCGCTATATTCTCGCCTCCCGAGAAAAATGGAACAAAAGGAAAAGGGTGAGCTCAACTAGCTCAAGAAGAATATTATGACTAAGATAATATACAACAAATTATCGTTAGTCTTCAACAGGGAAAAATATAATAGAATACAATAGACAACAAATTTTAAATCAATATTCGCAATGAAATAATAATTCATTAGAAGAGTTAAGTAGAGAATGCAAACTACTATCTTCTATGTATGAATTTAAAAGTTCATCGCTCATCTTTTATCCCCTCAGAACATCAATCAATATACATCCGAATCAAATATTCATCTTTTGCACTCTGTGCCAAAGATATTCATCACCGGTCATGTTCATTTGAACACTGCTCATCTTTGCACTACGGGCCAAAGATATTCTTCAAAATCATTCATCTTTGCACTACAGCCAAAGATATTATTAAGAAATCATTCATCTTTTGCTCTGAGCCAAAGATATTCCATAATATCATCATTTAAGACCGAGGATGATGAAAATATTTTTTTTAAAAAACGAATCCAAAGGAAACAAAATGACAAGGATTAAGGATTAAGGATTCGTACTTGGTTTTATCCACGTCCAAAAATACCTCAAAAATAATCATAGTGGTGTAAAATTCAAGAATGATCAAAACATGGATACAATCGAGTTAGTATCCGAATAGATGTTTTAGACGAAAAGAAGAAATTTTATTTTTCTATGAATAAGTATCAGATATCGTGAATAGTCTTTATTATCGTGAATAGTAACTCAACACCAAAAGATAGAAATTCCAAAAAAACATCTTCACGCTTCATGAATAATACTACTCGTGAATAAGAACTCGTGAATAAGTAACTCATGAATAGTAAATCGTGAATAAGAACTCATGAATAATAACCCAGGCATGAAAAGTTCCAAATTTGATAAAAACTTCAGATCAACATTTCAAAGATAATGATATTGAAGAAATAATATCATTACAAAAAAAATAATATCCCTTACCTCGAAAGATCAAGATTTTACTTTAAATTTGAAACAGGATATAGTCTTGAAGGAACTTGCACCGCCTAACAATACTCAAAGTATACTCAAAATACTCACAAGAATACGCCGATAATATAGAGAGAAAAACTTCAGCTTTACGTGTGATTTTCAATTCTAACCCAAGCACCCTATTTATAGGAAATTGCTTAGAACACCAAAGCGTAAAATTTAATAAAATATTAATATATAATTATTAAATTCCTACGCACCCAAAATCTGATTCAAACCATCAGCCACCAAGAGTGACTCACCTTGCCTAACTCAAAAAAAAACGTTTTTCTTATTAAAAATATTTAAAACTTCAAAATTAATTATTTTGAGCTTGAACTTCAATAATTCATAATAAATAGCCCTTTCATCAGAAAATTCGAATCTCATGAGAGTTTTTATAGGAATTCCAATTCTCTACAACTTTGCGTAAGAAAGTTTTTCCAAATTCCAAATAGAAATTGACCGAAATCCACAAACGGGTGATTTTACAAATTTATAATCAAATTTCAATCAATAAATGGGGTCCAATTTACATGTTTAACATGTTTTAAACATTTATTGCAACAAAAATACTCTTCCTCCTCGTATACTCATATATCCCACATTCGTTGTAAAAATATCACCATTATTATATTATTAAAATATAATAATATATTTAAATGAATTATTTTATCGTAAAAAGATAAAATTTCAATTTTCAACAATTGTCACATTAAACTTTTTCTCCATCTATATCCACATAAAATCAATATTTTCCTCATCATATAAATCAATAATTAATTATTCACAAATAATATTACGTAATCACAATATCGACAACCGTGCGCTCCTCAGAAAGGGGGGCTTTCCAATAAGAATTTCTTCTTCATGGCAATTATTAGGTGACCAAACCTCTCCTTGAGCGTAACTTTCTAGACATTGCCAATAATGTTATCTAATAATATTATTCAGATAATATAAATTATTGCTTCGATAATGAAAATACCGTGTAATGACAATTATCAAACAACAACAATATAAAATATCAACGCAAAGAATTATTAACTCAATAAAATATCTGATGAGAATTATCGTAACCATTATTGAGTAGTGCCTTTAATAATTGGTGCAATACTGGTAAAGCATCTTGTGCAACAAACGCCAGATTACTATGTTTTAACCAATCGGGTATTCCAATAGTATTAATTCGTGAAAAACTACGCCTGTTATTTAAAAACAACTTATATTTGTCGTTTTCTTCATCCAATCGCTTTTACATTATGGGGCCCACACATGGTCAAGGCCGTCGTATTTAATATTCCCACAAAGATTTAATATTCCACGACCAAACGAATATTCCCCGACAACAATGAATATTTTATAACCACTTGCTTATTTTGAAATATTTGCATATTTTACCCATAACTATCCACATTAATCAAATCCACCCTTACTATTTCAAAATAATAAATAAAGGAAATTCCTTTTTATTTAAAAATTTCGGGGTTTTACAAGAATTCTCTGATTCTGGTGTGATTTTCATTTCTAAACTAAGCATCCTATTTATAGGAGAATGGAAAGATGCTATTTAGAAAATAATCATGGACTGCACAGGAAAAAAAATCACAGGCGCAGAATCGGCTGAATTCATTGAAAATTTTGATTTTACTATGCAGCACTATGCAATAAAATATTCTAATAAAATGAAAACTTTATATAAAATATAATATATTCTATTTATAATATAATAAAACGAATAACTTTATAAAAAGTATATTATTTTATATAAAAAGTTTATTGTTTTATTACTATTATAATAATAATAAAAATAAAACTTATATAATATATATATATATATATATATATATATATATATATACACTGACACACACACACATTGTATATATATATATATATAAGTAATAAAACAAAACTGAGATAACTTTCTACCGACGATTTTGAAAAATGAGTAAGTGGGGGTCCATGTAATAAGCCAAATTTACAATAAATACTTCATAAAAAAAATCTCTCTATTTATCTCAATTCACTTGGCTTTACTAAACACATTTTTAATAATATTTATTCATCATTAATATTATAACTCACAATATTAACAACCAGATCATTCCCCGGAAAGAGGGGGCTTTTCGATAAGGACTGTAACATTCCAGATTTTTTTAAATATAAATTATAAATATTTATTGATTTATATAAATATTTATTGGATGTGGTTATTATTGGATAAATAATTGTTCAATTTGATTTAGTTAATTATTTATTTGTTAAATAATTAATGTGACTTATGTGATTAAGTGAATTATTTAATAAATTGTTATTTCATAAAGAGTGACAGATAACTATGTTATAAAGAGTTATTAAATTAAATTAAAGTAGTTTAATTTAGCTCTTTGCCAAACAAGGCTTAAGTATTAATCCTTAATTTTTAAATGGGTTGCCAAACGAAGCCTTGTGGCTTTTGGGGTTCTTTTGAATTTAAATGATTAATAAAATAAAACAAATATATAAATAAAATATATTTATAAGTTATACGTTATATAAGTTATGTATTTTTGGCAACTTATAGTATTTAGTAGTATTATAATGACCACATGCGTTTCTTTTATTTACGTTGGCTTATCAGTTTTAGAGTACGCATAGATTATCATTTGATTTTTAGTTTACGCATTTGTCTAAACCTAAGCCTGAGTAAGAAAAGGGAGAGTCTGAAAGAGAGAAGCAAGAGAAAGACAGGTCTTCGAATTCTTCAACTTTTATCAGTGATTTATAAGTGTCGTTTGAACAAATTAAAGGTATGTTCTATAAACCTTATCATATATGTTTTATAGTATATAGTCTCTATGAAATTGTAGGTCTCAGTTTCTTAAAAATCACTGTGTACCAGAATGTTACCAAAAATCTCTTGAAAAACCATGTTTGTATAATTAGTTAGAGAATTGTGATAATATATGTAATTTTAATTGTTATCACTAGTATGTGTATCTGTATATATATATATATATATATATATATATATATATATATATATATTAATTACAAAAGCTAAAGGAAGAAATTGGTTTTACAGTGAGTATATATGCGCTTATATGATTTGTAGAGATATCAAAATTAATATTTGCTAATTGTGAAATTGTGAAATATAACTAAGAATGGGTATTTGGTCATGAATGTAAGATCACGTAGTACAAAGAAATCAATTTGGTTGCTACCAGTAGAATTTCAGTTCACTGTGTCAAGAAATATATCAACAATGGAGTTTTTGTTTTAAAAACAGTGTTTTCAACGAATTAGTTTATGATATTGTTGATTAGTGGTGGGTAATTGGTATATAGATGATTGTTAACATTTATGGGTAAATTACATCAATTATATGTATGAAATTAGTTTCTAGAATTTCTTAAACAGACCAAAAATGGTCTTCGTGCTCGGTTATGTTAGCTTTTGACGTCCCAGCGCCAAAAATGGAGCCCCAGTGCAAAAATTCGCGCCCCAGCGCCAGAAGTTCCCACCCCATCGCTGAAATTCGCACCCCAGCACCAATCTCATGTCATGCTACCCATCAATGACTTAGTTCTCGCCTGCGCAGCACGAGGCGAAGTCTGAGTCGGACAGTTTTGGCCTCCTGCAGTAAAATGGCCATAACTTTCTCATACGAACACCGATTGAAGTGATTCAAGATGATCCGGAATGAGGACGAGTAGACCTACAACTTTCATGCTTTAAGTGTTTTAATTTGAGGTCTGTAACAGTAGTCAAAATGGACATCTTTAGGACTGTTGTGTTTTCGGGGGCAATCGAAGGGCGTCGAGCATGCACATATGCATTTGTAGTGCTCTGGACCATAAAAGATGATGTCCTAAGTTATAAAACTTGAATATTAGTAAATATAATGATGTTTAACATTAATAAATGATGTATTAGATAAGTTATTGAAGCATAGTAAGCATACACAAGAGAGGCAAATCGGGCGTGTGATGAATGAACGTCGAAACACCGTGCCAAGTGTTAACGAACTTAAAAAGTGTTTCAATTCAATTGAAATGAATATTATAGGATATGAAATGGGTTTAACATAAAACCAATAAGTAGTCCTAGCAAGACTTAAGCACTTGAATGAACTTCTAGTTTGACTAAGAAGAAATATAGTGAGTCATAAGTCGAAAAGTTAACACAATCTAATTGAACATTGTGTGTTAATTAATAGGAAAGATTATGAGATGTGTAGTAGAGTTTACATTACAATTACTATGTGTTGTTATGTGACTAATAGTTGATGTGTATGATTATATAATTGTGTAGGGCACGTGAAGTGCGTCTTTTCTATAAGCTATAAGTCGTTAAACTGTTATTGGTAATCAACGATCAAGGCAAGTCTTTCGGTTCCTATTTTCTACGTGGACTTGATGAACTGTTTTAAATTGCATGATATGTTATACATGTTGAAATCATGAAATGTTAAAGTCGATATATGACTGCATTGTTTTGGCTAAGTAATGATGATTGAGTAAGGAACTAAATCTTTATATTTTCTATGTGAATTAAAAACATGTATGCCATGTTACTTTAATGAGATGTATATCAAGCATGTTATTATGTGCTATGTGATGCATGAAAACTGTTAGACTTTGCTGGGTTGTCGAGCTCATTCTTGCAAATAACCACTTTTGTAGGTCAAGATTTTAAGGTAAAGATATGTGCTAAGTAAGTTATAGAGATCTATATTCACGAAGATTACTTATGTTTTATGAGAAATGTATTTCATATTTTGAACGTAACATGTTGTTGAATTGTAAGTTGAGCTATCCAATGTATATGGATATTTAGTTATGATGTAAGACTTTGTATAGTCATTTTGTTGTAACGATTCATGATATAAGATTGAATCAAAGAGATGTAATGTAAAGGTTGCGATTTAGGGCAAGAAAGAAGGAAATGTATAAAAGTTTTAAATATTCCGCAATTTTAGTGTTTTTAATATCGAATAATGATGTAAAATTAAAGATTAAATGTATGGTTAACGACCGAAGTTAAGATTTAAATTGTATGGATTTTGGGGTCGTTACAGTTGGTATCAGAGCTGTAGGTTATAAACCTTAGGTAGGAGTACCGTAGGCTATAACCTTAGAGAAGGAAGATGAAGTTAATGAAAGAATAAGCTCAAATAGATTTTGAATAATAAGAAGTTATTTGAGAATTTATAAAGAAGGGATTTAAACTTGCGTGAAAGGATTCAAAGAAGAATCTCGCAAAGTTATAAGGAATATGAATGTGGGGTTACCCAACTCCAATAATAAGAATGTAAGGTGATAATAAATAGACAGTTTCTATAAGAAGAGAATGATAAAGAAGTTAAGAATAGAGAGTATGGTGCAATTATACTCTTTAGTAGTTGATGTATGGTATCTGGGCTAAACGATTCCTTCATAGAGCGGAGGTATATATGAACTTGTAACTCGAAACCTAGTTTGCTGGTTGTTTGTGGGAAACCACTCAGCGTACCATATTAAAACTGTTAGAGACTCGATGTGTACCAAGTATAGAAATGGACATGTATGATGAAAGTGTAAAACTTGAATGAATTTTTGAGCGATGTAAATGAAGTTAGAATTCTTAAAAGAAGAATTGTTATATAAACAAGAAGATTCAAAGAAGAATCTTGAAGAGATATAAAGATAAGAAATGGGAGTTTCCTAACTCCAAAAGCCAAGATAACGAATAATGTTGTAAATGATGAAAGAATGAGGATCGTAAAACAAAACAATCATAAGTTAACAAAAGAATTTTAATAGAGGTGATTATAGAATAAGATCACGACGTGGTCAATTTAAGTTATAAAAGAAAGATGGTATGTAATGTTTGAATGATTATAGCTTAATTCTATGAAGATGGTGTACTATAAAATAGTACAAGATAACTCATGAGGAGTTATAGATGATGTGATACGAGGAATTTGTATCGAGCAAAGAGCAAGTTAAGAGCAAGATAGAGTTAGGTGGGATTTCAATTGAGGACTCATATGATGGCTGAGTTGTACAAATCTTTGTATGGGCGAGGGTTTTGTGCTTCCACTCAGTTTATCATAGTGATAATCATTGGAATGGTTGTGTCGCACTATTTGTTATATGCCTGTTGAGAAGGTGATTCTTTTCTCATGTGTATAACAGATAGGTAGAGTATAGTTAGAGAATATTATAAGGTTAAGTGCAAGTTCTTAAAACTCATACTTATAGTAGGTTCGTGACTCATAATTATATGGTATGTTTTTTGACCCCTCAAATGAATGGACGCCTATGGTCTGACTAGGATAAGTTCTTAAACTCATATGATTGTGGCAAGTTCCTGAACTCATAACGTATAGTAAGTTTGACGAACTAGGTATAGATAAGTATAAATGGAGTATTGAGGATGATAGGAATAGATAGACCTATTAAGCAATGGATCATTATAGAAAGTGGAGTTGATGGTGGAAGCATAGGTATTCTAAATCTACTAGCTATGCTAGACTTTCAAAATTTATTGACTTCGTGCTGATGTTTACACTTTTATTTTCTTGAAAAACATTGGATCAAATGATGGAACCAATGAGTTTTAACAACAATACTGTTATTCGTATGTCTATGCTAATTGCTTCGGCTAGACAAAAATGATTTGCAATATATCAAAATGTATTTTATATCATTAATGCATCATGTAACCTGGTGCAAAGATGATAAAAACGATGGAGTCATCAATGTAGTATTACCTAGTGTTGGATGTGATCTAAGGATCGTCAACCCACTATGGTATGATGTAGTATGATAAAATCACCAAATGACGGAATCCTTAACGAACTGTAAATACAGTGCGATATCATGACGTCATAAAAAGATTTTTGAGATTTCTTTAAGATATGAGAATACATATGTATGTAGGTATATGTATGTATATATTTTTTATTGATGTCCAAATTATTTTAGAGGTCTATGTTATTTGATTCAGCTAGACGAATATTAAAAAATGTTCATGAAATTCAAGAGTTTCTTGAGAAGTAATGCCAAACCAAATTGTTTTGGTGAGGATTCAAATGTTGAAAAGTCGAGGTGAATAACCTATATAAGGGGACATATTTTTTAGGACAATGGTTCCGTGCGTAACACATATATAAAACATCATTAAACAACGTAGTGGTACAATAAGTAGTGCCACCTAGTGTTGAGTTGTATTTTCGTTTTGATTGATAAAATTTAAAGTTGAAATGATTAACCTAGAAAGTCATTATAGTAACATACTTCCCAATTATTGTGGTTCTTGTTATTCTGCAAAGATGGAAGTGAAAAGGATGGTTTACTAATACAACTCGTCATGTTGACAGATTACTATAAAACTCAGTGTTACTAATGTTATCCTCTCGAAAGTTCCCTCGCTATATTCTCATGGAGGTGTTTTAATAAATAATCCACATCATCGAATCACCCATACACTAGTCTTTGTGATTGATAAATTGATATATATTTTCACCAAAGAGGGTTTAAAGTGTGAAGAATCGTGGGTGAAGCACTATTAAACCTAGAGAAGAGTTCACGGTCTTATGACCCCTCAGCATGATTTAGAATCTTTTAAAATCCCGAGTTATTCATACTACTTCCCAATTATTGAACAATTGTGGAAGATTCTTGTTATTCTGTAAGATGGAAGTGAAAAGGATGATATTCCTTAGAAAGAAGTAAGTCATGGAATGCGACACTGAATGATGAATATGTTGAATAAGTGAGAATAGATATTTTGAAGTGAGAAGGATATGAGTTATCAAAGAATAATGTGAAACTTTTAATAGAAAATTTAATAATTGCAGAAAGATATTTGTGGAAAGAAGTGGTTATAAAACCCAAGGAATGAATATAGTATTAACGTAAAATCTACTTTTATAGATTGAATGAATAAAGATTAAATGAATAAAATTTCGAGGACGAAATTCTTAGAAGAAAGGGTGAATGTGATATCCCGAGTGTTGATGATAACGATCCTTAGAAAAGGAAATGAATGGGTTAAAAGAATATAATACTCAAATATAATTGAGTTCAAGTGAAGGTTATGAAATGAAACCTAGAATTTGTTAAAGTAATGAATGTAGTAGGAAATATAAAATCTATATTTAGATAAAATGATGAAAGATTACTCTAAGTTATTTGTTTAATTTTTTTCTTCGATTCTGGGGACAGAATCTTTGTAAGTAGGGAAGAATGTAACGAATGTGTTGTTTGAGTTGTGATTCTGGGGACATAATCCTTATAAGAGGGGAATGATGTAACATTCCAGATTTTTTTAAATGTAAATTATAAATATTTATTGGATGTGGTTATTATTGGATAAATAATTGTTCAATTTGATTTAGTTAATTATTTATTTGTTAAGTGAATTATTTAATAAATTGTTATTTCATAAAGAGTGACAGATAACTATGTTATAAAGAGTTATTAAATTAAATTAAAGTAGTTTAATTTAGCTCTTTGCCAAACAAGGCTTAAGTATTAATCCTTAATTTTTAAATGGGTTGCCAAACGAAGCCTTATGGCTTTTGGGTTTCTTTTGAATTTAAATGATTAATAAAATAAAACAAATATATAAATAAAATATATTTATAAGTTATACGTTATATAAGTTATGTGTTTTTGGTAACTGATAGTATTTAGTAGTATTATAATGACCACATGCGTTTCTTTTATTTACGTTGGCTTATCAATTTTAGAGTACGCATAGATTATCATTTGATTTTTAGTTTACGCATTTGTCTAAACCTAAGCCTAAGTAAGAAAAGGGAGAGTCTGAAAGAGAGAAGCAAAAGAAAGACAGGTCTTTGAATTCTTCAACTTTTATCAGTGATTTACAAGTGTCGTTTGAACAAATTAAAGGTATGTTCTATAAACCTTATCATATATGTTTTACAGTATATAGTCTCTGTGAAATTGTAGGTCTCAGTTTCTTAAAAATCATTGTGTACCAGAATGTTACCAAAAATCTCTTGAAAAACCATGTTTGTATAATTAGTTAGAGAATTGTGATAATATATGTAATTTTAATTGTTATCACTAGCATGTGTATCTGTGTGTGTGTGTGTGTGTGTGTATATATATATATATATATATATATGACTGTATGCTAATTACAGGCTAAAGGAAGAAATTGGTTTTAGAGTGAGTATATATGCGCGTATATGATTTGTAGAGATATCAAAATTAATATATGCTAATTGTGAAATTGTGAAATTTAACTGAGAATGGGTATTTGGTCATGAATGTAAGATCACGTAGTACAAAGAAATCAATTTGGTTGCTACCAGTAGAATTTTAGTTCACTGTGTCAAGAAATATATCAACAATGGAGTTTTTGTTTTAAAAACAGTGTTTTCAAAGAATTAGTTTATGATATTGTTGATTAGTGGTGGGTAATTAGTATATATATGATTGTTAACATTTATGTGTAAATTACATCAATTATATGTATGTAATTAGTTGCTAGAATTTCTTAAATAGACCAAAAATAGTCTTCATGCTCGGTTCTGTTAGTTATTGACGTCCCACCGCCAAAAATAGAGCCCTAGTGCCAAAATTCGCGCCCCAGCGTCAAAATTCACACCCCAGCGCCAGAAGTTTGCGCGCCAGTGCTGAAATTCGCGCCCCAGCGCCAATCTCGCGCTGCGATGCCACTGTATGACTTAGTTCTCGCGCCGCGGGGCGGGGACAGAAGTCTGAGTCGGACAGTTTTGGCCTCATGTAGTAAAATGGCCATAACTTTCTCATACGAACTCCGATTGAAATGATTCAAGATGATCCAGAATGAGGACGAGTAGACCTACAACTTTCATGCTTTAAGTGTTTTAATTTGAGGTCTATAACAGTAGTCAAAATGGACATCTTTAGGACTATTATGTTTTCGGGGGCAATCAGAGGGCATCGGGCATGCACATATGCATGTGTAGTGCTCTGGACCATAGAAGATGATGTCCTAAGTTATAAAACTTGAATATTAGTAAATATAATGATGCTTAACATTAATAAATGATGTATTAGATAAGTTATTGAAGCATAGTAAGCATACACAAGAGAGGCAAACTGGGCGTGTGACGAATGAACGTCGAAACGTCGTGCCAAGTGTTAACGAACTTAAAAAGTGTTTCAATTCAATTGAAATGAATATTATAGGATATTAAATGGGTTTAACATAAAACCAATAAGTAGTCCTAGCAAGACTTAAACACTTGAATGAACTTCGGGTTTGACTAAGAAGAAATATAGTGAGTCATAAGTCGAAAAGTTAACACAATCTAATTGAACATTGTGTGCTAATTAATTGGAAAGATTATGAGATGTGTAGTAGAGTTTACATTACAATTACTATGTGTTGTTATGTGACTAATAGTTGATGTGTATGATTATATAATTGTGTAGGGCACGTGAAGTGCGAGATAAGCGTAAGTCGTTAAACTATTATTGGTAAACAACGATCAAGCCGAGTCTTTCTGCCCTATTTTCTACGTGGACTTAATGAACTGTTTTAAATTGCATGATATATTATACATGTTGAAATCATGAAATGTTAAAGTCGATATATGACTGCATTGTTTAGGCTAAGTAATGATGATTGAGTAAGGAATTAAATCTTTATATTTGCTATGTGAATTAAAAACATGTATGCCATATTTCTTTAATGAGATGTATATCGAGCATGTTATTATGTGCTATGTGATGCATGAAAACTATTAGACTTTGCTGGGCTGTCGAGCTCATTCTTGCAAATAACAACTTTTGCAGGTCAAGATTTTAAGGTAAAGATATGTGCTAAGTGAGTTATAGAGATCTATATTCACGAAGATTACTTATGTTTTATGAGAAATGTATTTCATATTTTGAACGTAACATGTTGTTGAATTATAAGTTGAGCTATCCAATGTATATGGATATTTAGTTATAATGTAAGACTTTGTATAGTCATTTTGTTGTAACGATTCATGATATAAGATTGAATCAAAGAGATGTAATGTAAAGGTTGCGATTCAGGGCAAGAAAGAAGGAAATGTATAAAAGTTTTAAATATTCCGCAATTTTAGTGTTTTTAATATCGAATAATGATGTAAAATTAGAGATTAAATGTATGGTTAATGACTGAAGTTGAGATTTAAATTGTATGGATTTAGGGGTCGTTACAAGGACTTCTCCTTATTGATGCAGAATTAGATGACCAAACCCCTTTCCTCGACAGAACTTTCTAGACATTGTCAATCATGCATGCAAATAATAATATGGATAACTTTGTCGTCTCAATTATTGATTTAATAATATAAAATATTGTTCAGATGATACTGTGAATATAATTGAATCAATAATATGAGATACTATGCATCAACTACTGTTGCAATAATTGAGTATAACTGAGTGACTTCTCATGTAAACATCAATAATCAAATATACTGTGTGATGCCTCCAAAATAGGACCACACGGCCCATTCTGAGTCACCAGATATCACACTACAGAAATCAAATACAAACTTTATTTATACAACTGTTGAACTGTCGTGCAGAGTACGACAACACATAAGTTGTGAGTTTTATATAAATATATGTAACTCTCATGGCGCCTCGACCACACCACCTTACAATGGTACTTTACATAAAAGTACAACCAATAACTATTTTAGAAATTAAAATATTTGGAAAATGCTCAAGGAAACCTTTGTATATGGGAGGTCAGGCATCTAAGTTATGATAGATATCATATGACTCGAGAATTATCATTGGTTGACCCAATAGACCCCAAAGAAAAATGAGAAGATTACTATCATGTTCTTTCCAATGGTGAGTCTTCTCTTGACATATATTTATCTCCATTGTCTCCAATTGAGAATTATATTTCAACCAAACTCCGAGATTATATAGGTAGTGCTCATAGATATAATCAGCAAGTGCATGTGCATAACCATGTCTTATGATAACACCAGAGCCGGTCCTGGGGTTAACATAACATGAAGTCGTCTGTCATTAGACATCTTGTATGATAGTGGCAAAACACTCTTCCAAAGTTGGGTTCACCTCACCCTATTCAGTTCACCAAAATTAACGGTTAAAATGACGTATAAAATACGACACTTATCTAAAGTTCTCAATAAAATTATTTCCAGACTGGTTTAGGGGAAACCTCAACAGCTATAGACCATTGTTCTATTCCCCTTTTACCCCTGCTCGACTCAGCTACACTCTTATTACCTGAAAGGAATTGTAAAGCAAAAGGGTGAGCACAACTAGCCCAGTAAAGAATATCATGACTAAAGATAATTAAATTATGAATACCCTTCGTCAGTAATAAATTGGAGATTTAGAACATATGGTAGATGATAAAACTTTTCAACCATAGTGGCAGCAGAACGAGCAATCCATTAGAAGAGTCAAATAGACCATAAAGTCTATTATCTTCTCCATATTAAAAGTCCACCAACAATGTTTTATCCATGTAATATCAATCAACAGTTCCTGTCCACAATCATGTGAACCACTCATAATCATAATTGTAGTTCTAAATTCCTCTTCTCATCTAGGACGAAGATAATTTTCATCACTTGTCTTTACCTGAAACATCAAAGATCATGGTTATACCAAATCACAGTTTCTGTTCATAATCATACTAATAAATTCATCTTTGCATTACGGGTCAAAGATATTCATCAACAGTTCATCTTTGCACTACAGGCCAAAGATATTCAACAACAAGTCATCTTTGCACTACGGGCCAAAGATATTCAACAACAGGTCATCTTTGCACTACGGGCTAAAGATATTCATCAACAATTCATCTTTGCACTACAGGCCAAAGATATTCAACAACAGGTCATCTTTGCACTACGGGCCAAAGATATTAATATCTCAATAAAATATATAATCATTTCAGAATTTATATAAACAATAATTATAACCATGTTAATCAATTCACCTTTACACTTAAGCTAAAGATATTCAATTATAAATTTAATGGTCATGATCATACCAGCCAACAATTCATCTTTGTACTACTGGCCAAAGAGAACCCATAGTCATGATCATACCAATAATCTACCCATATTTACACTCAAGTGAAAGAGAATTTCAACATCAGGCTTATAAAAATTTTAACTATGATAAAAAAAACAATATAATCAAAACATGGATTTAATTTCAAAAGTAAAATTCAGAAATCAACGATAATTTGGTCCAAAAAAAAAGAAACCAATTTTGTCGTGAATAGTAACTCGTGAATAGTAACTTATGAATAGTAAATAGTACCGTATACGTGAATAGTGTCGTATACGTGAATAGTACCCATGAATAGTACTCCATGAATAGTACTCACAAAAAGAAAATATAAAAGAAAATGATATTCTATGACGAGTACAAAAGAAATGATATCTCATATGAGTATAATAGAATATACGAAACTGCAAATGGATTTTCATCCATGATGCGGTAATCCATGTAGACAAATCATTTCCACAATTTAATAAAGAATGAATACGAAGGGTCATTCACCATGCATGCGGTAATCCGCGTAGACAGGTTACTCCCTCAGATTAATAAAGAATAAAATATGATGGGTCATTCACCATCCATGCGGTAGTCCGCGTAGACATGCTATTCCAACAGAATAATAAAGAATAGAATAACAAAAGGATTTTACCATGCATGCGGTAGTCCACGTAGACATGTTATTCCAACAGAATAATAAAGAATGAAATAACAACACGTATGAGTATTGAACAAAGATAATATTCCTTACGAATAAGAAAAATAATATCGTAAGCGAATATGAAATAAATAATACCCCTTATCTCAGAAGAAGACTAGATACTGGAATAGTGAAGTAGCAGACTTTTCTTCTTCTTTCTCTCTATAGCTTCTCTCTCTATAATAGCTCTTGTGAGTCTTAGTGAATTGGTGAGAATGAAAAAAGAATGAGCTTCTATTTATAGGAAAATATAGTTTCGATAATTGCACGTTTTGGGGCTCAAAATATTATAGTATAATTCCTTCATCTTGTCCTTTATTTTTAATTTAGTCCTGCAAGTATTATCAAACTTTCACCACCTCCTCTAATAGTACATCATGTGAATCAATAGTACAATCATGTGAATCAATAGTTCTATACATGTGAAAAAAATAATTACAGTAGTAGTACCTTCATCTATACCTCTATTTTTAATTTAGTCATGCAAGTATTATCAATCTTGCACCACCTCCCCTAATAGTACATGCATGTGAATCAATAGAACACACATTTGAACAAGTAGTTATAAGCATGTGAATTAATAGCAATTAATTGCTCATTTATCCGATTAATTACCCGATTGGTCAATATAACCTCCAAAAATCAATTATTATCGAAATAGATATCGATTTCCACTAACACTAATAATCCCAACACAATGAAAATATCAATTTCATCTTTAATCAACACGAACTTATTCATCATTAATATTATAACTCACAATATTTAGCAACCAGATCATTCCCAGGAAAGAGGGGGCTTTCCGATAAGGATTTCTCCTATATCAGGCGCACAATTAGGTGACAAAACCTCTCATCGACAGAACTTTCTACACATTGTCAATATTGCAAAAAATAATATGAATAACTTTGTCGTCTCAATTATTGATATAATAATAAATATTATGCAGATGATACTGTGACAATAATTGAATAAAAAAATATAAGAGATATTATGCAGCAACTACTGTAGCAATAATTGAGTATAACTGAGTGACTTCTCACGTTAGCATCAATAATCAATATCGTGTGCTATTATAAAACCACACATATTACTGTACTTGTACCTCCGGGTAGTTCAACAGTTTAACGGTAAAACTTTCGCCGTTATTTTTATAAAAAGATAATTCTGTCATTTTCTAACTACAACAATACTTCCATTGTGGGGTCCACCAATGATTGTGCCGTCATATGAATATTTCTGTTAAAACGAATATTCCCCGACTAATCAAATATTATATAATCAATTTCATCTTTAATCAACACGAACTTATTCATCATTAATATTATAACTCACAATATTTATCAACCAGATCACTCCCAGGAAAGAGGGGGCTTTCCGATAAGGATTTCTCCCTATTGACGCATAATTAAGTGACCAAACCTCTCCTCGACAGAACTTTCTAGACATTGTCAATATTTCAAATAATAATATGAATAACTTTGTCGTCTGAATTATTGATTTAATAATACTAAATATTATTCAGATGATACTGTGACAATAATTGAATCAATAATATGAGAGATATCATGCAGCAATTACTGTAGCAATAATTGAGTATAACTGAGTGACTTCTCACGTAAGCATTAATAATTAATACTGTGTGCTACTATCCAACTACGCGTATTACTGTACTTTTACTACCGGATAGTTCAACAGTTTAATGGTAAAACTTTCGTCGTTATTTTTAAAAATATTTTAGTCATTTTCTAACTACGATAGTTCCTCCATTGTGGGGTCCGCCAATGATTGTGATGTCGTACGAATATTCCATGTTAAAATAAATATTCCCCGACTAATCGAATATTCCCTGACACAATGAATATTTTATGTCACCTTGCTTACTTTGCAAAATTTTCAAATGTCACCCTTAACTTTAACCTTTATCAATTTAACTATTTACTAAATAAAATAATAATTATAAGAAAATTGAATACTTTTATTTCATAAAATTCGGTGTCTCACATATTGTACAATATCGTGTGCTTCTGTGCAACCACGCGTATTACTGTACTTTTATCACCAGGTATTTCAACAGTTAACAGTAAAAGTTTTGCCGTTATTTTTATAAAAACGTTATTTCTGTCACTTTCTAAATTCGACAATAATTCTGTTGTGGGGTCCACCAATAATTATGTCGTCATACAGATATTCTCTGACAAAATGAATATTCCCCGACAAAAAGAATATTTTATGACAACCTGCTTACTTTGCAAAAAAATTAAATATTACCCAAAACTATAACATTATATCAAATCCACATCTTGTCATTCAAAATAATATTTAGAGAAAATTAAATATGCATTCATAAAAGTTGGGGTCTTACACATTCCTCTTGAAGAAACTTGCCAAGTTCAAAGTTGTGAGATAGAAGAGCATCTTTTGTTGCCAACGCTTGAAATTAGTTCCATTTTATTTGCCTCGTTTGTAGTCTATTGTTAAAATTTCATCTTAACTGAAGGTTTCTTACAGATCATCACAGTTATTTACATTTACAAGCATATTAGCCACATATCCAAGTTATATAGTTTGCAAGCTCACATAACATGTAGTTTTAGTGATCATGGTTGTAGTTAGATTCTTATATTTGAGATATTTTATACATTTTTCAATACCTCATCCATGCTCTTATAATAGCCATTTTTCTCTTTAATGGGGTCTAGTACGATTATAACATGCAAACATAGCATATATACAGTTTACATCCTATTAGGATTTTAACACATTAGTGTTTCATGCCTTGTTTACAGAAATTCTAGCATACAAGGTGCTTTTGTAGCTTATTTTATGCTTTTGAATGTATTCACAACTCGATTGAGTAATTTATAGTTCTCATAACATTTTGTAGCTTTATTCTTGTATACAAAAGTGTAACATTCTTGATTTTCTTCTCTATGCCAAAACAGTCCCAACTTGACCCACTGTATGGCAATCAAGCTTTATTTGGCCCTGTGGGGCTTAGTCAAGCTTGGGGTGGCCATATTTGGCCTTATTTCCCCAATTACATCATAGTAGTCCCTAGCATACAATGCTTCTTAATATAACTTCTTTCTTTCACATTACCAACTAATTGAGTTTTCATTATATGTATGTGTGTATTTAGGAGGTTCTAAATCCATTTCCGTGATTTTATCTTTAAGTTACATTCTAGGGTTATAGGATAATTCCAAAACTGCTATGACAGTTTGTTATTACCAGTTGTTACTGCCTAAAGGCAGCAGCTCTTGTTTCTTAACTCTACCTATTACTCTATTGTCCCCCCCCCCTAATAATATAAGTGTATCTAGTATTTCTTTTCAATATACCACAGTTCCTCAACATTTCTTTATGTTAACAGCCATATATATATATATTTGAATTTATGGAATTCAATTAGTTTATTGTGGCTTTGGTTGGACTCAGTTCCAACTGAGTTTAGCAAGCTTTATACTGCATTAGCAGTTAACTAGAGCTATCTGTTATTGCTAACTGAAAGCAGCCCTAACCCTCCTTTTAATTAGGATTAAATCTCGAGGCAACTAACAACTTGGAATAACATATAACTAATACAACTCACATCATTTGCTAAATTAAAACTAATTGCAAGAACACCTAGCTGCCTACTATTATTGGTATCAGCTGCTGCCATTGGGCAACATCTTTTTATCTTGATCCCATATCTTGCTACACATTATTTTATCTTAACTTACTAATTATAGCCAAAAAGAAGCAAACCCAGTTGCCAAATTGGCCCTACAACTATCGATCGATGTCGCTACATGTTAGGTCTTAAAGAAAAAGTGATGTTTGTTATTATCCACTCAAAGAAATTTCATTAATTTGTTTATAGAGCATTCAGGCACATTAATAGAATAATCTGATAAACATAAGTAGGTTGATCATAAAGCCAAAGAAATCATTAGATCTTGCTCCCAAAATGGTTCCTCGCCACGCCATTAGGTAGCATCCTCGCCCCCAATCCTATTTCCAAGTTATAATTGATTTACTCTTAATATGCTAACATTTTTGGAGACAAGGCAATTTGCACACCTCTAAATTTAACAAAGTACAAACCAAGTTATACAAATGTCTTAATCAAGTCAACTAAGAACTCAAAAGAGAGTCCCGGCCTTACCCACTGCAACTACTACTACTATAGACAACAACCTTTAGCCTAACATGACTAATATTTCCTAATATCATTTTTTTTCTAACCATATGATGGTTTACCTCCCTATTTAAGTATATAGAATATAATATAAGAGAGTAGTTCTAGAAATTATAAAACCTTTGAAACAAAAGCTTGGTTATACTCAAATTTAGATATATTACATCTAGCACATAAAAGTACTTTTGGAACTTATAACACAATCATGGTTGTCTTAATAGACTGCCCCAAAACAGTGCATGACATGCTAATTTTTTTAACATTTGGTTTTAGATAAAATTTACTTGAAATACAAAATCAATCCCCAGCCTTATGTGTGCTTAATACCTAACTTTTAGTTAAGGCAGTCCACTTGGGACTTTCGTCGCGCATGTGGTGTGCACAGTCTAAAACTACTTGTGTCATAGCTATTTGCTTGCTCTACAACTCCATTAAGTCACCTTATAACACCACAACCAACCTATCTCCTTGTGCCTAAGCTAAGTAATAACAGTAAATAACTTAACAAGAGTTGGACATGACAGTCATCATGGCAACAACCATAACATAGCAGTCACTTGAGTCTACAGCAGTAACATAGCACAAAAAATAGAAAAATAGTCCTTCAATCTCTTAACACAAGTATTATCACATAATTTACTTGCTATATAATATACGTTCATGATTTAAAGAACCTAAATACAAGGTATAATTATCCAGAGATAAGCTTCCAAAAATAGTTAACAAAGAGCTCACCATTTCAGTCCTTTTTATTTTGTTTTGCTCAAGTGTTACACCAATATATGTTATACTTAGTTATAGAGTGTACTTGAAGCATAGTTATACCTTATATTAGAATTTAAACACAATTTTGGACTTCATTCCCAGCCAGACTGTGACGCCCCCAAAATAGGTATACATCACCCATTCTGAGTCGCCAAATACATGGTATAAAATTTAAATACACCATAATTATACAACTGTCGTGTAAAATATGACAAAATATAAGCTAAGAGTTTTAATACGAATATTGTCTTCTAGATACTATTCAAACTCAAATGGAGTCCTTATTATATTTATTATCACACTATTTCACTGAATAGTGAGGACTACTAATGCAAACATTTGGACCGTCACTCCATCCCCCGACTAGTCCCAGCTATATTCTCATTTCCTGAAGAGAACAATGAAAACAAAGGGTGAGCTCAACTAGCCCAGTAAGAAATATTATGACTAGGATAATGCTTAATAAATTATCGTTAGCCTTCAACAATGTTAAACTGATAAAATACAATAAACATCAAGTTTAACTACAGCGGAACAAGCAATCCATTAGAAGAGTCAAGTAGAGCATGATATCTACTATCTTCTGTGATTTAAAAAGGTTTTCCATCAACATTATGGCTGAGACTCAGCTTAATAAATAAACCACGTCATCGAATCATCCCTGCACCACGGCCAAGGATATTCATGTAATCATCAATGGTCATAATTATACCGAATAATCCCTAGTTATAATCATACCAACAACTGTCCATCAATGCACTACACGCCAATGAGGACTTTTACCACATCATTTGTAACATTACGGGTCATGATTATACCGAATGATCCATGGTCATAATCAGACCAATCGATAGTACATCTATGCACGTAAGCCACATATGACTTTTATCACAATATAAGCATGAGGATGATGACAATGATATAAGGATTCAATTAAAAGCAAGCAAAGGATAAATATTTAAATATTTATAATTTAATTTATCCAGAATTCAATATTGTCCAAATTGTCAACATGATACTGCTTTGTGGAGTAAAATTCAAGAATAATATTGTATCAAAAATGATTTGGACGGCAAAGAAATTAATTTTTGTCATGAATAATTCTCCGGGTGAATAGTACCCGAGTGAATAGTACCCCGTGAATATTATTTCAGGAATAGTACTCTGTGAATAGTACTTTGGGAATAGTACTTGTGAATATTACTTTGTGAATAGTGCTCGTGAATAGTACTTTGTGAATAGTGCTAGTGAATAGTACTTTGTGAATAGTACTTTGTGAATAGTACCGTAAAAATGAATACTACTCATGGACAGTACTTCGACATGAAAAACTTAAAATTTAACAAGAATGTATAGGAAATATCCTTGTGAAACGATACAAGATGAAGCACAAATTCCAAGGATCATCTACTAATGTCACGGAGTATAGAAGCAATACTTTAACAAAATGAGGGTATAATCAGGAATACGAGACGAAATAATATTACTCACATACTACAGAGTATGGAAGAAAATATTATTCCTTATGAATACTGGAAAAAAAATATCCCTTACCTCAAAAGAAGACTGGATACTGGAATAGTGAAGTAGCAGACTTCTCTTCTTCTTTCTCTGTATAGCTTCTCTCTCTATAATTGCTCTTGTGGGTCTTAGTGAATTGGTGAGAATGAAAGAAGAATGAGCTTCTATTTATAGGAAAATATAGTTTCGATAATTGCACGTTTGGGGCTCAAAATATTATAGTATAATACCTTCATCTTTTCATTTATTTTTAATTTAGTCCTGCAAGTATTATCAAATTTGCACCACCTCCCCTAATTGTACATGCATGTGAATTAATAGTACACACATGTTAACACATAGTTATAAGCATGTGAATTAATAGCAATAAATTGCTCACTTATCTGATTAATTACTCGATTGGTCAATATAACCTCCAGACATCCATTATTATCGAAATAGATGTCAATTTCCACTAACACTAATAATCTCAACACAATGAAAATATCAATTTCATCTTTAATCAACACGAACTTATTCATCATTAATATTATAACTCACAATATTTAACAACCAGATCATTCCCAGGAAAGAGGGGGCTTTCCGATAAGGATTTCTCCCTATTGGCGCGCAATTAGGTGACTAAGCCTCTCCTTGACAAAACTTTCTAAACATTGTCAATATTGCAATTAATAATATGAATAACTTTGTCGTCTCAATTATTAATTTAATAATATAAAATATTATGCAGATGATACTGTGGCAATAATTGAATCAATAATATGAGAGATATTATCGCAAAGATTATCGTAGCAATAATTGAGTATAACTAAGTGACTTCTCATGTAAGCATCAATAATCAATACCGTATGCTACTATATCAACCTCGCGACATCGTACTTTTTACCAATCGAGTAGTTCAACTGTTTAACGGTAAAACTTTTGTCGTTATATATAAAAAGATAATTCTGTCATTTTCTAACTACGACAATACTTTCGTTGTGGGGTCCACCAATGATTGTGTCGTCGTACAAATATTCCCTGTTAAAATGAATATTCCCCGACCAATCGAATATTATATAACCACTTGCTTACTTTTCAAAATTTGTAAATAATACCCACAACTATAACATTATATCAAATCCACACCATAATATTCAAAAATATATTTCAAGAAAAATTAATCTTTATTCATAAAAGTTGGGGTCTTACAACCTCCCCTTCTTATGAAATTTCGTCCTCGAAATTAGGGTGCGTACCTGGTATGTGGAAGAGGTGAGGATACCTTGACTTCATTTCAGATTCTAACTCCCAGGTCATTTCCTCAACATCGTGGTTTCTCCACAAAACTTTGACTTGAGGTATAATCTTGGAGCGTAGAATATGATCCTTCTTATCCAAGATTTTAACAGGTACCTCCCCATACGTTAAATCTTCTACTATCTCATCCGGTTATAATTCAATAATGTGATTCGGGTCTTTCACATATTTACGTAACATAGATATGTGAAAAATGTTATGAACACGAGACATACTTGGCAGTAAGGCGAGTCTATAGGCCACAGTTCCTACTCGACCGAGGATTAAAAATGGGCCAATGAATCGAGGATTGAGCTTTTCTCTCTTTCCAAATCTCGTAACTCGTTTCCATGAAGCAACACATAACAACACATGATCTCCAATATTAAATTCCACATCCTTTCCATGAAGATCAGTATAACTCATTTGTCGATCTTGTGAGGTTTTTATACGTTGTCGGATCGTTTGAATCTTTTTCGTTGTCATACGTACCAACTCCAGTCCCAACAACGTTGCTTCACCCACCTCATCCCATCATACTAGAGAACGACACTTTCTTCCATACGACGCCTCAAATGGAGCCATGCCAATACTTACTTGATAACTGTTGTTGTAGGAAAACTCCACCAATGGTAAGAACTTGTCCCAACTTCCTTTGAAGTCAAGGACACAGAGTCTTAATAAATTTTCAAGAGTTTGAATAGTCCTCTCCGACTGCCCGTCCATTTGAGGATGATATGCCGAACTAAATCGTAAATCCGTGCCCATAGCTTTTTGCAAACTAACCCAAAATCGTGAACTGAATCTTGGGTCTCGATTAGAAACTATGGATACTGGCATACCATGTAATCTTATAATCTCGTTTATGTACATACAAACAAGACGTTCAAGTGTATAAGTTTCTCGTATCGGTAAGAAATGAGCAGACTTGGTCAATCTATCAACAATGACCCAAATCGCATCTATGCCTTGAGAAACCTTGGGAAGACCAGTAACGAAATCCATGGTAATGTGCTCCCACTTCCATTCTGGAATTTCAAGTGGTTGCACTGGACCTTTTGGCACTTGATGCTCCGCATTGACTCGTTAACAAGTTAGACACCGTGAGATAAAGGCCGCTATCTCTCTTTTCATATTGCTCCACCAAAATGTATGTCAAAGATCACGATACATTTTGGTACTCCCATGATGGATTGCAAACGGTGTGTTGTGCGCCTCCATCATGATTTTATACTTCAAGTCAGAATCGTTAGGAACACAAAGTCTGGAGTTAACTCGAAGTATTCCTTCTTCATCGATTCTTGCTTCCGAAAATAGCTCCTTCTTGCACTTTCTTGGGCAAGGTGACCTTCTCTTCCACAATTATAACACGCTTTGGATTTCTATGTACAGTTCGGACTGATATGTCCCTCCCCTCCGCATTTATAACATACGATTGGCTGTCATTCCCCTTCCTTAATAACAGGTGTTGGTGATAACGTTTTTCCATGAGGAAGAAATTGCAAGAATGTGCTATATTCCCCTTCCTTCATCTTTTCTTTCATTTTTAATTTAGTCCTGCAAGTATTATCAAACTTGCACCACCTCCCCTAATAGTACATGCATGTGAATCAATAGTACACACATGTGAACACATAGTTATAAGCATGTGAATTAATAGCAATTAATTGCTCATTTATCCGATTAATTATTCAATTGGTCAATATAACTTCCATACATCCATTATTATCAAAATAGATGTCGATTTCCACTAACACTAATAATCCCAACACAATAAAAATATCAATTTCATCTTTAATCAACACGAACTTATTCATCATTAATATTATAACTCACAATATTTAACAACCAGATCATTCCCAGGAAAGAGGGGGCTTTTCGATAAGGATTTCTCCCTATTGGCGCGCAATTAGGTGACCAAAACTCTCTCCTTGACAGAACTTTCTAGACATTGTCAATATTGCAATTAATAATATGAATAACTTTGTCGTCTTAATTATTAATTTAATAATATAAAATATTATGCAGATGATACTGTGACAATAATTGAATTAATAATATGAGAGATATTATGCAGCAATTATTGTAGCAATAATTGAGTATAACTAAGTGACTTCTCACGTAAACATCAATAATCAATACCGTGTGCTAATATGCAACCATGCATATTACTGTACTTTTACCACCGGGTAGTTCAACAGTTTAACGGTAAAACTTTCATCGTTATTTATAAAAAGATAATTCTGTCGTTTTCTAACTACGACAATACTTTCGTTATGGGGTCCACCAATGATTGTGCCGTCATACGAATATTCCCTGTTAAAATGAATATTCCCCGACCAATCGAATATTATATAACCACTTACTTTGCAAAATTTGTAAATAATACCTACAACTATAACATTATATCAAATCCACACCATAATATTCAAAAATATATTTCGAGAAAAATTAATCTTTATTCATAAAAGTTGGGGTCTTACATAGCCTGTTTTGACACTATAACAGTTTTAGACTAGCATTTTAAGCATGGTTTATTATGCCAAAACAGTAGCAAGCACTGACATAAATGCCTTTCTAACACATGAACCTTTTATCTACCATATATATTCATGATTTAAAACATCTAAAGGCAAGGTCTTTATACCTTAGGCCAACACAGCCCCATTTAAGTTTTAAATTCAAAAACAAACATGGTTTACCAACATGTTTACAATGATAGCATGAGTGTGCAACATATAAGCTTATACTATCTTTTTATATGGTATTTATCATACATAGCATATATTTGGATGACATAAAATAGCTTACACCATATCAGTCCTTATCAAGCCTCTAATCTAGCATACCAGATTCATGTAACGACCGAGAAATTCGGATTTTATTGTAAAATGATTTTATTAAATTAAATAATAATAAAATCATATTCCATGTGTTATCAAGATGGTTGTCATTGTATAACCTATTAATGTTAGAATGTCGTAGTATTTGAGCTACGTGGATGAATTAAAGTGTTTGAATTTCCAAGACGAAAATAAAAGTTTTTCGAGAAATTTTCCGAAAAACACTATTCATCGGTATTTGCTCGGAATATAATTTTGAGTTTCCGAGAAATACGTAATGATGGAATAACAAGGTAAGATGGATTATGTAATAAAAATCTAGTTATGGAAAAAGTAATAATTCGCTTGTGGACTTAATTTATAAACGTTAAGGAAGGAGAAATAATATTGAATAAGTAAAAATGTATGATACTTTGGTATTGTACGGAGTAATGAAAACGAGTATAATACTAAATATTATACGAGTTTGTAGGAAGGATGAAATACCGTATATAAATTCTATATGAATTAGATTACAAAAATAATACATAAAGTATATGTATATGTGTTAAGTAATGTTAATGGACTTGGAAGATTGGATAACAATTATATACAAGTCCAATTGAATTAAAGGGAGAGGCCCAACTATTAATTAATGAACCAATTGATGTTTATTAATGCAAAACCAAAGAGTGAATTAATGCAAGCCCAATCTAGATTGAAATGAATTGGTTGACCCATGGGGCAAACCATATCAATATGGTTATTATGGTGACCAAGTAATATGGTGACCAAGTAAGTGTGGTGACCAAGTATTAAAATTAATGACCAAGTTAAATGAGTAATGACCAAGCAAAGGATAGGTTTTGTGCCTTGCAAGTAATGAATAGTAAGGAGGTGCATAAGGAGGTGGGATTGTTTTAATGACCAATCTACCCTAACCTTGCAAATTCTATAAATAGAGAAGGCTTACAAACCATTTGTCACTTGTTCAATTAATCCAACACTTCTAAAGTTCTTAAGTGTTAGAGAGAATAAGCTACCAATAAGTCACTTCCATAAGTAAGAAGAAGAAGCAAGCTACTTTACCAAGACAACAAAAAAGTAAGACTTCTTCTCTAAATTATCTTCTATCTCTACCATGATAGGTTGATAAGAAAAGTTGGAATTAAGGAACATGGATGTTAAGAAGCAAGAAGAATGTATAAGTCATGGACTTAAGCCACATAAGTTGGCAATAAGTCATTTGAACTTATAAAAGTTATAAACTTATTATAAGTTAACCTTGAATGTTAAGTATGAAAATATGAACTTGTGATGAGTTTAGTACGAAAAGTGAATTAAGGACTTATATGATTATATGTATCATATATACCTAAATAAAGTTATTTATGAAGAACATGTAAAGTATTATGATTAAGAAACTCTAATTGTCATAAGTCATGAATAATCAAATCTTAAGTAGTTTATAAAATGACAAGTTATAAGCTCATGAAGAATAAGTCCAAAAATCCAACAATGATCATAAGTTGTTGTATTAAGTATGTTAAGATGTTCACATGATGAATGAAGTTCATTTGTAATGTTGAACAAATCATAAGAATGAAGATTCGCCGGAAATTGCACGATTGGACGATATCGTCGAATTCGTAAAATTCTCGGAATAGAAGTCAAATTTTGTGTTTGATCACAAAACCATCATTTTCCAATAGAGGCAAGTCATATTTGGCATTTAAGAGTTACGGACTCGAAAATGACTGGATTCTGACTTAGAACGAAGAAACGAGCGTTGAACGTTCACGAACGTTTATCGTTTTCGTTAAAAATGAACTAATAGGTGAATTTTTAGCATACAAAGTTAAATAGATAAAATTCTTGAATGAACATGTAGATTACGTAATTTGTGAACCGTAGGCTTTTGAACGAGCCAATTCGGACTTATAACGAAGAAGTTATGCGTCCGCGAAGTTCATAAAAATTCACAAACTGAATTTGTTTTCTAGTGCACAGAGTTGGCGTCGTGGCGCCAACCCTAGGCAAAATGACCAAGCAGCAAAGACCACGGACGAGACGATGTTCGAGCCTACTGCAAGAGTTCGCAGCA
The DNA here is from genome assembly GCA_020205615.1 of Panax quinquefolius. Lineage (NCBI taxonomy): Eukaryota > Viridiplantae > Streptophyta > Magnoliopsida > Apiales > Araliaceae > Panax > Panax quinquefolius. The sequence goes on along the minus strand of CM035160.1, from coordinate 129,150,884 downwards.
TAGTATAAGTAAATCAGTAGTATGATATGTGGCGCATGCAGCCACATATAAATATCAAAATCCTTCTGGTGTGTATATACAGTCACATCATCATTAAGTAAGGACTCATGCCAAGCGGCCCAAGTCCGAGTCAGTGATACATTAAGCTCGTGCCACAGCGTGAGATGTAAGTATAAAGCTGGAGCCGCAGCACCAGTCTCATAACAAAGATAGTAATGAAGGTTTCTAAGTACAAAGAAAAGTAAACATAACTTAAGGAATGTAATGTAACATTGTTTAAACTTTGTTAAACCTTAAGGATGTTGTATAAAGGTTGAGATAACCTAGTCGAATATAAATGAAAGGATAAAGATAAACCGGAACGAATAGTAACTGAATGTAATACACAATTAGATTGAAATGAAGGGTATGATATAGTCATATACATACTTGATTATATGTGACCTAATGTAAGGCATTATGTGATCATGTATTGTAGAGACTTGAACGACTTGAACATAAAGTTAATATATTGTAGCAGACGCTAAAGGAAAGTATTCTAACTCTTGTCTCAGTTCAATCTGAACAAGTTTTTGAAGTTCATGTATTCTTTCGCATGAATTGAGGTATGTTGAAGTTGAAGCCAATTCCTTTGGCTAGACTTGATGTATTGATAATCTATTCAAGTATTATCAAATGTTGCTACCTTTTGTCAACTACTTGATATGGTTTTCAAAAGAAGACTAAAATGTTAAACAAATGTTTTGTCGGTAAAACGACAGGCACGTGAGGTTGCCAAATGCTTAAACTTGCATACGTTTAATGGATGTAGTGTCGATCAACATAGAGTATAATAGGCTGATCACCTAGAAGTGCTCGTAAGTAATATCGGGCTTACGGACTTGCTTTCGGATTGTCCTTTTCCAATAAAGAATGAATACTCGAGGTCTCTGACCGGAGTGAATGTTTTACAAAATATTGTTGTTATTGTAAAATATTTTGAAAGAAAAGATGAAGTGCTATTTTGAATTATCAATAGTACTTCATAACTATTGTTCAGTTATTGAAGATATACGATTTGTATGTGTCAAGCATGTTATTATTAAATTGTTATACTTGCTGAGTTAGTTATGCTCACTCTTGCTTGAACCATATGAATGCAGCTAAGACTGAACGTCCCGAAGGATCAAAAGCAGGATAAGGGGAAAAGCTAAAGGCGATTACTAAGTCATCTTGTAATAAGTATAGGTCTATTGTTATAATGTAACTGATATTATGACAAAAAACCTTTGTAATGGGTATAGAACCTGGGAAATATAAATATTACTTTAAATATATAGAAGTTATGTTCGTTCTTTGAGATTTTTCAATTGAATGAATGTATGAATGTTGTACAGTATAGCACCATCTGTAGGGTTGGAAGATACCCGGATTTGGGGACGCTACAAGATTCTCAAAATAGTGGTTAAGTTTTAGTTAATTGTTTAGCTCATATATAGGCTAATATACATCAAGTTATGATCATCTTATGCTCATGGAAAACTGACCCTTTTAGCACATTTGCATCTTTAGAATTTCAATATAGAATATTGGCATAAGATTAGACTTGACTGTACTCCTTTTCAACACAGTTGACCCTAGTAGTCTATTAACAGACATATCATCAAACAGTTGGGGTGCAGTCTATATTTTCCCATATTAATCATAAGTGTAGGCAGGGCTGCTACTAATAGTGGTATAATATAATATAATTAACAATTATATGTGGCCACAACAAAGCAACAATAGCATGCTAGCCAAATTAATCCTATACAGTTAATATAGTAACTTAAAAGAAAAATTTAACATGACAGTCTTCAATTCTATTCTCAGCCATCCGACCACTATCAGTCCATCTTTGCTCATTAACAATGGAATAGAAAAAGAAGGGAAGGAATTAATATAGAATTACCTTGCTAGCTTATAAAGTTCAGGTAGTTTACTTCCCTCCCTCTCTAGCTAGAAATTTTTGCAGCAAAGTAACACCTAATTCCTTCTTGAATGGCTGGTTGGACAGAAAGTGAGGGGCTGCTTTTTAATGGCTGGGTTATCTCCTCCTACTAGCAGTCCTATTAGCCTCTAGTTGGCCTCTACTCAGCCACCATACCAAGCTGTGAGCAATCACTCCTAGTATAGTTCACTTGGCCCCTATGGGGCCTGTCAGACCATAGCTACTCTGCTACCTCTTATCCACTGTAAGTTTATCCCACCTTCTAGCTGACTGTTAACTAAACTAACATGCTAACTAGAAACCAACTTAGAATCCATAAAACTTGCTACTTAACTGAGTGCTCAAGCCATGTCACTATTTTCTTAATTGGTTTGAAGTAGTTCTCTTGCTATACATCACTTGGTTTACAGGATTGGGCTAGGGGAAAAGTGTGACAGTTTTAATTTGGGTTTAAACTAACCCTCCCTCTTTAACAATGTAGCTGCCAAATTGGGCTAAGAAAATAGGTTACAATTGGCCCTTATTATTTTTTTTAGACCTAATATAACAACCCATACCCTAAAATAATTGAAAGGGGCATACAAGCATACTTAACAAAATTTAATATGGCCCAATATTTTAGTATGGACTCATATTAAATTATAAACACATAAATTTTTCTATCTTATCAAATTTCGTTTAGGCTAGCAACAATAGTTAGTACATATATCATTGAAAATGAAAACTCTTTTTAATTTACACAACTCCTGATAGTACATAATTTTGACCTTATTTATTAATAAATGCCATTATGGAATGATTTTAATTATATTATAATATAATTAATTCTTTAAACATAAAGATAGCTTTATGCCAAGAATCTTTCTCAAATAAGTCATGTTGGCTTTTCTTTTTATTCTTGGTATATATTTGTGTATTTCATTAACTCTTTCTTTACCATTCATGATCTAAGATACTTATTAACATATTAAGTAACAAATAATTATAAGGTCACAATACTAAATGAAATTAAAAAAAATTATACACAAAATTTGACATTATATTAGCTGAGTATTACATAAGATTTTCTGAGTCATTACATTCTCCCTTCCTTATAAGGATTCCGTCCTAGGAATCACAAGAACAAGGTTACTCAAAAAGATGGGGGTAACTTTTCTTTATCTTTTTTTTGAGTTCCCACGTAGCTTCCTCAGCACTGTGGTTCCTCCATATCACCTTCACAGAAGTTATTTTATTTCTTAAAACTTGCTCCTTCCTATCAATTATTTGAACAGGAACTTCTTCATAGGTTAGATCTTTTTAACCTGAATAGGTTCATACTGAATTACAGTCTTTTGATCTTGTTTATAAGGTCGTAGTACCGATACGTGAAATACATTATGAATGTGCCCTAATTCCGAAGATAAAGCTACTTCATACGCTACCTCACCTATTTGCTTCAGCACTTCAAAAGGTCCTATGAATCTTGGACTCAATTTTCGCTTCTTTCCAAATCTAATTTTTCCTTTCCAGGGAGATAGTTTTAAAAACACAAACGACCCTATTTCAAAATCTCTCTTTTGACGGTGTAAGTATGCATACTTCTTTTGCCTGTCTTGAGCTACTACCAATCTTGCTCGTATTACCTGGAATATTTTGACAGTTTGTTAAACCATTTCTGGTCACAATAGTTTACGTTCTCCTACCTCATCCCAATAGAGTGGGGTTCTACATTTTCTTTCGTATAATGCCTCGTAAGGCGACATTCCTATACTTGCGTGATAATTATTATTCTACGCAAACTCGACCAAAGGTAGGTGATCATCCCAATTGCCCTTGAAATCCATGACGCATGCTCTTAGCATATCTTCCAATGTCTGAATTGTTCTTTCACTTTGGCTGTAAGTTTGAGGGTGACATGTCGTACTCAATTTCAATTGTGTCCCTATACATTCTTATAGACTTCAATAGAAATTAGATGTAAATTACGGATCTCGATCGGATACGATTGATAATGGAACGCCATGTCTAGATACAATCTCTTTAACGTATAGTTTAGCCAATTGATCTAGATTAAATCTAATCTTAATTGGTAAGAAATGTGCTGACTTTGTCAATCGATCCACGATGACCCATATAGCGTCGAAGCCTTTCTGTGTAGTTGGAAGTCCCACAACGAAATCCATAGCTATGTGTTCCCATTTCCATTCTAGAATTTCTAGTGGTTGTAGCAATCCACTTGGTCTCTGATGATCTACTTTCACTCTTTGACAGGTTAGGCACCTACTAACGTATTCGGCCACCTCACTTTTCAAATTGGGCCACCAAAAGTGTTGACAAAGGTCTTGATACATCTTTGTGCTGCCAGGATGAATTGAGAAATTTGAAAAATGTGCTTCTTGCAAGATTTCTTCTTTTAGGTCTGGTACTGCTGGTACCCACAGTCTTCCTTCAAATCTCAATACTCCTTTATCTATTTTGAATTTAGTGACCTCTCCATCCTCTACTTGTTTCTTCACTTTGTAGCATTCTTTATCTTGATCATGGGCTTCCTTTACTCTGTCCAACAAAACTGGACAAGTCTCCACATTGAATAGTTTCTCTTCCGACTCTCTCGGATACTTCACCTCAATTTCCATTTTCTCCATTTCTTTGATGAGCTCATCCCGATCTGTCAGCCTCTCTAATCTTTCTCATCCCTTCCGGCTTAGAGCGTCGGCGACTACGTTAGCTTTTTTGGGATGATACAAAATCTCACAATCGTAGTCTTTGATCAGTTCTAACCACCTTCTATGCCTCATGTTTAATTTCTTTTGTGTGAAGATATACTTCAGACTCTTGTGGTTTGTGTATATCTCACATTTCTCGCCATACAAATAGTGTCTCCAAATTTTTAGAGCAAACACTACTGCTTTCAGCTCCAAGTCGTGCGTAGGATACCCTTTCTCGTAATCCTTCAACTGGTGTGACGCGTATGCTATGACCTTACCGTGCTACATCAAAATGCAATCAAGCCCTTTGTGTGACTCATCACTGTAGATAACAAACCACCCGTATCGTCCGGCAAAGATATCACTAAGGCTTCACTCAATCGTTTCTTTAGTTCTTGGAAACTTTCTTCACATTTTTCTAACCAAACGAACTTTACTACTTTTTGGGTCAAATTCGTCAAAGGTCCTAAAAATTTCAAAAAATCTTTAATGAATCTACAGTAATAACCTGCTAGACCTAAGAAAATTCATATTTTAGTGGGTGTCTTTGGTCGTTCCCAGTTAATTATCGCCTCTACTTTTGTCGGATCTACTGATATCCCTTCGTGGTCGATCACGTGTCCCAAAAATTGCACCATTTCCAACCAAAACTCATATTTTGAAAACTTTGTGTACAAATTTTCTCTTCTTAAGATCTCCAATACCATCCTCAGATGTTCCGTATGATCCTTTTGTGTCTTCGAATAGATCAAGATATCGTCAATGAATACCACCACAAATTTATCCAAGTAAGGTTTGAATACCCGGTTCATTAAATCCATGAATGTTGCAGGTGCATTAGTCAGTCCAAACGACATCACTAAGAACTCGTAATGGTCGTAACGAGTCCTAAATGCGGTCTTTGGCATGTCTTCATTCCTCACTTTCAATTGGTGATAACCCGTTCACAAATCTATCTTGGAAAAATAGCGAGCACCCTTCAATTTATCAAAAAGATCATCAATTCTTGGTAAGGGATACTTATTTTTGATTGTGACTTTATTTAATTCTCTATAATCGATACACACTCTTAACGATCCATCCTTCTTTTTAACAAATAACACAGGTGTTCCCCAAGGAGATACACTCGGTTGAACGTACTTTTTATCTAATAATTCCTATAATTGAATAATTAGTTCTTTCATTTCTACCGGAGCCATTTGGTAGGGAGCTTTGGAAATTGGGTTTGTACCAGGCACTAAGTATATTACAAATTTGATCTCCCGGTCCGGTAGTAACCCTGGCAACTCCTTAGGAAATACATCCAGGAATTCCTTTACTATTGGTATTTGTTCTATTTCTGTTTCCAATCTTTGGGTGTCAATTACATGGGCTAAATAACCAACACACCCTTTTCTTAACAGCTTATTGGCATGCATCATTGTCAGACAACATGACTGTCTTGGCGATTTGCTACCGTAAAACACGATTTTTGACTTACTAGTAGTCTGAAGGTTTATGCATTTCTTTTGACAATCAATTACTTCCCCATGGTTATACAACCAATCCATTCCTAATATCACGTCGAATTCACCTAATCAGATGGGAATTAAATTCACTATAAACTTATGACCCCGTATATCCACACTATAATTTTTTTGGACATGAGTCACGGGAATAACTTCTTTTTTGCGACCTCTATGTTCAAAGGACGGTCCAATCTTTCGGGAGTTAATTTTAACCGTTGAGAAAATTCTTCAGATATAAAGGATAGGTAGCACCCGAATCAAATAGTATAAAGTCATTAATGTTATTGACTGGAATGATACTTGACACCACCTCCTTCGATGCCACTGCATCCTCCACTGTCGTATTGAACGTCCTCGCAGTTGGTCGATTGGATTGGGTTGGTCCCCGATTATCAGCTTCCCACCGTTGTTTCCTTTCTTTGGACAATTCTTGATCTGGTGATCCGCAACTCCACATGCAAAACATCATTGAATTTTCTTTTGGTTGGTGCAGTTATAAGAGATGTGTCCCTCCTGCTCGCATTTGTAGCAGACCATTTTCCCTTTCATACAGACTCCCAGATGATTTTTCCCACACTTCTTACATGCTTCTATCTTTCTTCTCGGTTCTCCCTGCTTATTGCCAAATTTATTGCTCTTATTGTTCCACTTTCTTTTGTTAAAATTATTTCCTTTGCTACTTCCCTCTTGAGGTCCTCCAGCTATCTTCTTAGTCTTTTTCTCATCGTGAAATTTGGTCAGTGCGTCCGTTCCTCCTTCAACGATTATGGCTTTTTCCAGCATGTCAGAAAACATATTTAATTGAAACATCGAAACCTTACTGAAAAGTACATGCTTTAGTCCGTGTTCAAATCTTTGAGCCTTTCGTTCTTCAGTGTCAACCTGATGCGGCGCAAACCTTGACAGCTCATTAAATTTTGTAGCATAATCAGGTACAGTCATACTTCCATACTTAAGTTTGAGAAATTCAACCTCCATTTTATTTTTCATGATACGGGGAAAATAGGCTTCGAAGAATAGTTCTTTAAACCTGTCTCAGGCCACTGCTCCTACTCTAACTCTATTTTTGTTGGCTCCCCGCCACTAGCTTGCTTCCCCTTTCAGCATGAAAGTGGAAAAAGCTGTTTATTGATCCTCAGCAACTCGGACAACTTCGAATACCTTTTCCATTTCATTTACCCATGTTTGGGCTTCTATCGGATTATTAGTTCCTTTGAACTCTGTAGGTACTACCGCTTTAAAATCCTTAAAGGTGGTCAAACGACCTTTAGGAGGGTTTGGGTTTACTGGCGATGCGACATTTCTACCTTGAAGTGCATGGGTTAACAAGTAAATAAACTGTTGCATAGGGTTTTCAGGTCCCGCCGAGCTATTCAAAGACTCATCTTGAGTTGATGGGGTCTGTGCCCCAAGTCTTCCTCTCCCTCTTCCTCTCCCTCTCCATCTTAGTGGCATTTTCTGTTTAATATAAGTTTTATATTTTTATCATTTAATAGATATAATAATGCATATTGTATCAATTATACAAATCCTTCTTATAACAGAAAAACATATATGTTTATATTCATATGTTTTTTCAAGTTGTGCTAAGCACATTATATCACGTTGCATACTGCTATAAACATATTAATCCCTTCTTGACTACATATAGTCGGTATTTACATTTAAACTGCCCTTAACTACAAAAGTCGGGCTCCAAAAGTATTATCCCCTTAATATACAAAAGAGGGGTACTGTGATGCCCCCAAAATAGGTATACATGACCCATCTTGAGTCGCCAAATACATGGTATAAAATTCAAATATAACTTAATAATACAACTGTCGTGTAAAATACGACAAAACATAAACTAAGAGTTTTAAATACGAATATTGTCTTCTAGACAGTATTCAACTCAAATGGAGTCCTCAATATAATTATTGATACACTATTTTACAAAATAGTGAGGACTACTAATGCTATCTGTGACGCCCCCAAAATAGGTATACATCACCCATCTTGAGTCGCCAAATACATGGTAAAAAATTTAAATACAACTTAATTATACAACAGTCGTGTAAAATACGACAAAAAATAATCTAAGAGTTTTAGTAAGAATATTGTCATCTAGACAATATCCACACTCAATAGAGTCCTCATTACATTTATTGTCATACTATTTTATAGAATAGTGAAGACTACTAAAACAACCATCTGGACCGTCAATCTGTTCCCCGACTCGTCCCAACTATATTCTCATTTCTTGAAGAGAACAGTGAAAGAAAGGGCGAGCTCAACTAGCCCAGTAAGAAATATTATGACTAAGATAATGCAGAATAATTTATCGTTAGCCTTCAAACAGTGTGAAACTGATAAAATATAACAAACATCAAGTTTAACTGCAGCGGAACAAGCAATCCATTAGAAGAGTCCAGTAGAGAATAAAATCTACTATCTTCTATGATTTAAAAGGTTTTTCATCACTTTTATCATTTGAGACTCAAACTTAATAAATAAACCACATCATCCCTGCACTACGGCCAAGGATATTCATTAGTATCACGACCACAAATTATCCATGCACTATGGGCCAAGGATATTCGTGTATTCATCAATGGTCATGATCATGCCAACAACCGTCCATCAATGCACTACTACCAATGAGGACTTTTACCACATCATTTGTAACATTACGGTCCATGATTATACCGAATAATCCTCGGTCATAATCACACTTCAAGTCCATCTATGCACTACAGTAAGGCACGTATGACTTTCAATATATTATAAACATGAGGATGATGACAATGATATAAGAATTCAATAAAACAAGTTCAAGGATAAATTTTAAAGATTTATAATTTAATTTATCCGTAAATCAATAACGTCCAAATTGTCAACATGATCTTTGTTTTGTGAAGTAAAATTCAAGAATGCTCGTAAGAATATTTCCATGAAAAGATCTTCGGATGAAGCGCAAATATCCGTGATATTCTACTAATTTCATGGAGTATATAAGCCAAAACTTTAACCGATCGGGTATAATAGAATATATGAAATCGCAAATGGATTTTTTGCCGCCATGCGATAATCCACGTAGATGCATCATTTCCACAATTTAATAAGGAATGAATACGAAGGATCATTCACCATGCATGCAGTAATCCACATGTATGTGTTATTCCAACAAAATGATAAAGAATGGAACCAGTCATGCGTAACTCTTACATGCACGTGATATTCCAACAGAAAATAAATAATGGAACCAGGTCATGCTTAATCTGCACAGACAGGATATTCCAATAGAATAATAAAGAATGGAATAACAACAGAATTCACCGTATGCGATAGATCGAATGATAGGTTATTCCAATGTAATAATAAAGAATGGAATAACGGAAGAATTTCACCATGTATGCGATTGCCATATAAACAAAAGTTATTCCAACATAATAATAAAGAATGGAATAACAACCCTTACGAGTATTGATAGAAAATAACCCTCTTCATGAATACGAAAGAATAATACCCCTTACCTTAGAAGAAGACTGGATACTGGAATAGTATGGTAGCAGACTTCTCTTCTTCTTTCTCTCTATAATAATTTCTCTATAGCTTTAGTGAATTGGTGAGAAATGAAAGAAGAATGAGCTTCTATTTATAGGAAAATATAGTTTAAATAATTGCACGTTTTGAAGCTCAAAATATTACAGTATAATACCTTCCTCTTTTTCTTTATTTTTAATTTACTCCTGCAAGTATTATCAAACTTGCACCACCTCCCCTAATAGTAAATAATGTGAATTAATAGTTCATTCATGTGACTTAATAGTTATAAGCATGTGAAATAATAGCAATTAATTGCTCATTTATCCGATTAATTACCTGATTGGTCAATATAACCTCCAAACATCAATTATTATCGAAATAAATATCGATTTCCACTAACACTAATAATTCCAACACAATGGAACTATCAATTTCATCTTTAATCAACACAATTTATTCATCATTAATATTATAACTCACAATATTTAACAACCAAGTTGTTCCCAGGAAAGAGGGGGCTTTCCGATAAGGATTTCTCCTTATTGGCGCGCAATTAGGTGACCAAACCTCTCCTTGACAGAACTTTGAGACATTGTCAATATTGCAAATAATAATATGAATAACTTTGTCATCTCAATTATTGATTTAATAATAATAAATATTATGCAGATGATACTGTGACAATAATTGAATCAGTAATATGAGAGATATAATGCATCAATTACTGAAGCAATAATTAAGTATAACTGAGTGACTTCTCATGTAAGCATCAATAATCAATATCGTGTGCTACTATGCCACCACGCGTATTAATGTATTTTTACTACCAGATAGTTCAACAGTTTAACGGTAAAACTTTTGCCGTTATTTTTATAAAAAAGATAATTCTGTCATTTTCTAACTACGACAATACTTCCGTTGTGGGGTCCACTAATGATTGTGCCGACGTACGAATATTTTCTGATTAAAATGAATATTCCCCGACCAATCGAATATTATATACCACTTGCTTACTTTGCAAAATTTGAAAATATTACCCACAACTATAACATTATATCAAATCCACACCATAATATTCAAAAATATATTTCGAGAAAATTATTCTCTATTCATAAAAGTTGGGGTCTTACAACCTCCCCTTCTTATAAAATTTTGTCCTCAAAATTAGGAGGCGTACCTGGTATGTCGAAGAGGTGAGGATACCTTGATTTCATTTCAGATTCTAACTCCCAGGTCATTTCCTCAACATCGTGTTTTCTCCACAAAACTTTGACATGAGGTATAACATTAGAGCGTAGAATATGATCCTTCTTATCCAAGATTTTAACAGGTAACTCTTCATACGTTAAATCTTCCTCTATCTCGTCTAGTTCTAATTCAATAATGTGGTTCGGGTCTTTCACATATTTACGTAACATAGATATGTGAAAAACGTTATGAACACGAGACATAATTGGTGGTAAGGCGAGTCTATAGGCCACAGTTCCTACTCGATCGAGGATTATAAATGGGCCAATGAATCGAGGATTGAGATTTCCTCTCTTTCCAAATCTCGTAACTCCTTTCCATGGAGCAACACGTAACAACACATGATCTCCAATGTTGAATTCCACGTCCTTTCGATGAGGATTAGCATAACTCTTTTGTCGATCTTGTGAGGTTTTTATACGTTGTCGGATCATTTTGAATCTTTTTTGTAGTCATACGTACCAAATCTGATCCCAACAATGTTGCTTCACCCACCTCATCCCAGCATACTGGAGAACGACACTAACTTCTATATAACGCCTAAAATGGAGCCATACCAATACTTGCTTGATAACTATTGTTGTACGAAAACTCCACCAATGGTAAGAACTTGTCCCAACTTCCCTTGAAGTCATGGACACAGAGTCTTAATAAATCTTCAAGAGTTTGAATAGTCCTTTCCGACATTTGCCTCGTCCGCTTGAGGATGATATACTAGAACTAAATCGTAAATCCGTGCCCATAGCTTTTTGCAAACTAACCCAAAATCTTGAAGTGAATCTTGGGTCTCGATCAGAAACTATGGATACTGGCATACCATGCAATCTTATAATCTCGTTTATGTACATACGAGTAAGATGTTCAAGTGTATAAGTTTCTCGTATAGGTAAGAAATGAGCCGACTTGGTCAATCTATCAACAATTACCCAAATCGCATCTATGCCTTGAGAAACCTTAGGAAGACCGATAATAAAATCCATGGTAATGTGCTCCCACTTCCATTCTGGAATTTCAAGTGGTTGCAATGGACCTTTTGGCACTTGATGCTCTGCCATGACTCATTGACAAGTTAGACACCTTGAGATAAACCCCGCTATCTCTCTCTTTATATTGCTCCACTAAAATGTATGTCGAAGATCACGATACATTTTGGTACTCCCAGGATGGATTACAAAGGGTGTGTTGTGCGCCTCCATCATGATTTTATACTTTAAGTCAGAATCGTTAGGAACACAAAGTCTAGAGCTGACTTGAAGTATTCCTTCTTCATCGATTCTTGCTTCCGAAATAGCACCTTCTTGCACTTTCTTCCTCATACGCAGCGTCGACTCCAGTGTCATCAGAGCTTGAAGCAGCTTTTAACTTTATCGATTAAAGTCGGTTCTACTCGTATATTCACCATCATCACATGGGTCCCTAGAGTCTTTAACTCTATCTCTATCCTTTGTAAGTCATATAAAATGGGCCTTTGTGTTGACAATAATGCACTCGTACCCGCATATAATCTTCTACTCAATGCATCAGCTACTACGTTCGCTTTTCCAGGATGGTATTGAATGGTATGATCTTAATATTTAAATAGCTCAAGCCATTGTCGTTGCCGCATGTTGAGTTCCTTTTGAGTGAAGAAATATTTGAGGCTTTTATGATCCATATAGATCTCCACCTTCTCTCCATACAGGTAATGCCTCCAAATCTTAAGCGCAAAAACGACAGCTGCCAACTCTAGATCATGAGTAGGATAATTCCTCTCATATTCTTTGAGTTGTCATGAGGCATAGGCTATGACTTTTCCATGTTGCATGAGAACACATCCTAACCCTTTGCCTGAAGCATCACTGTAGATGACAAATCCTTTCGAGCCAGATGATATTGTCAGAACAGATGCTGAAATAAGCCTCATCTTGAGTTCTTGAAAACTCTTCTCACATTCCTCGCTCCAACCGAATTTTGTATCTTTTCGAGTCAGCTGAGTTAATGGAGTAGTGATTCGAGAAAACCCTTCTATGAATCTCCGATAATAACCAGCTAAGCTGAGAAAGCTACGTACTTCAGTCACTGACTTAGTTTGCTCCCAGCTTTAAATTGCTTCAATCTTTGTCGGGTCAATACATATCCCATGATTTGATATCACGTGCCCAAGGAATGCTACTTCCTTAAGCCAGAACTCGCATTTCTTCAACTTAGCATATAACTTGTTTTCACGAAGCTTTTGGAGTATCAGCCTCAAGTGTTGCTCATGATCTTCACGGCTTTTGGAGTAAATGATGATGTCATCAATAAAGACGACCACAAAGTGACCCAAATATTCCTTGAATACTCGATTGATCATATCCATGAAGGCAGCGGGAGCATTAGTCAATCCAAAAGACATGACTAGGAATTCGTAATGCCCGTACTGAGTTCTGAAAGCAGTCTTTGCAATGTCATCAGTTTTAATCTTCAACTGATGATATCCGGAACGAAGATCAATCTTTGAAAAGAATTTAGCTCCTTGCAACAGGTCAAACAGGTCATCAATGCGAGGCAACGGGTATCTATTTTTGAAGGTGACATGATTCAACTCCCGATAATCAATACAAAGTCGCATACTTCCATCTTTCTTCCTCACGAATAGAACATGAGAACCCCAAGGAGACGTACTAGGACGAATGAAAATGATGTCTAACAATTCCTGTAGTTTGGTTTCTAACTCCTGAAGTTTAATAGGAGCCATTCGATATGGGGCTTTGGAAATGGGTTTTGTACCGGGTTCAAGGTCGATACCAAACTCGATTTCATGCTCCGGGGGTAGGCCAGGAAGTTCTTCGAGGAATACGTCAGGGAATTTATTAACAATAGAAATATCATTCAAATCTGACGTATTTTTGTTTAAATCTGTGACATGAGCTAAGAAAGCTTGACATCCGTTTTTCAATAAACGAATAGCTTTATGGCTTGAGATGACCGTGATTGATTTTAATGGTTTGGTCACTTGAATTCGCATAATAGGTTGATTAGGAATATGAAAGCTAACAACCTTACTAAAACAATCAATTTTAGCATAATGAGTAGTTAACCAATCAATCCCTAGAATCACGTCAAATGCAAGTATTTTTAAGGAGATAAGATCGACAGGTAACGTGCGGTTATCGATTTGAATCAAACAAGACTTATAAACAGTGGATGTAATGAAGGTTTCTCCCAACGGAGTTTCAATAGATAAGTCAAAGTCTAATTTCTCCGGAGTCAAATTTAAACGTTGAGCGCAAATAGGAGAAATAAAAGAATGGGTAGAACCGGTATCAAATAAGGTAAATACTTCGCTAGAGTTGATGATTAGCTTACCCGTGATGACCTCATTCGGGTTCCTTGCTTTTTGGGAGATCACAACAAACGCTCTCCCTTGATATACTGGTTTTAACTTGTCTGGGATGGCATTTGGTGTCACCGTTCCAACTGGACTTGACTTTGGTGCATGACAAAATTGGGTTAGGTGACCTTCTCTTCCACAATTATAACATGCTTTAGACTACTGCGCATAGTTTGGACTGATATGTCCCTCCCCTCCGCATTTGAAGCATATGATAGGTGATCGTTCTCCTTCCTTAACCACAGGTGCTGATGCTGACGTCTTTCCATCATTGTTGAATCTCCTCTTCTTGAAATGTCCATTCTTATTATCTTGGCCATGATTACCACCGAAGTGGTTACAATTTCTGGCATGTTGATTCCCTCCATGTTTGTTATCACCGCTTCGATGACTGCTACCAATAGTATTATCATTTTGCCGGCTGCTTTCTCTTGGTTGAGTTGAATCGTTATCGTGCTCCAATAACTGAGCCCTATTTACAACATCTGAATACAAACACAGTTTATGAGAAATTAGATATTGACGTATCTCGGGTTTCAATCCTCTTAGAAACATCCGCGTCATTCTCTCCTCATTGTCAACCAAGTGAGACGCAAACTGGGACAACTCGACAAACTTAGCTTCGTACTGCGACACGGTCATATTGTTTTGCTCCAACTTGATAAACTCTACCTCTTTCATGTGACGAATACTTTTGGGAAAGTACTTGTCGATGAATAGTTCTTGGAACTTCTCCCAAGACATCTTCAGTGCGGCAGGTTGAGTACGCTTACCGATTCCCACCAGTAATCTGCCTCTCCTCGCAACATAAAGGTGGCAAAGGGAACCTTTTGCTCCTCAGAGCATCCCAAGACATCAAATATCTTGGTGATCTGCTTTATCCACGTCTCTGCCTTAAGTGGCTTTGGCTCTCCAATAAACTCCGGTGGTCCCAGCTCCTTGAACTATTTAGCGGTGACCGTTCGAGAGTTGCCAGTGTTTCCACCTGCATTTTGGACAGGAGTCTCTATTGCCTGATGTTGTAAGAATTGCAGAAAGCTTTTAAACATTATGTCGTTCGCCATTTGGTCGGTGTTGTTGTTCACCTGAGGATTATTTCCTTCCTGATGCACATTATTCTGGGTGTTGATCTGTGGTAACTCAACGGTCTCCTGTGATCCATTGTTATTCTCAACATTCTCGGATGTCATTTTCAAATACTGCCACAAAACAAGGGTTAATTGACATGTCACATATTATCCCTATACTCTGACCGACCAATTAAATACCAAATAAACTTAGGTAGGTCATACTAGCGAAGGAATTCCCCGTCTCTCCCCTCCTAGTTCTTGTCTCACATCTCAGCCAGGAATCATATCCCTAAGCTTTGATACCAACTATGACGCCCGCAAAATAGGTATACATCACCCATCTTGAGTCGCCAAATATATGGTATAAAATTTAAATACAACTTAATTATAGAACAGTCGTGGAAAATACTTCAAAACATAATCTAAGAGTTTTAATAAGAATATTGTCATCTAGACAATATCCACACTCAATGGAGTCCTCATTACATTTATTGTCACAATATTTTATAGAATAGTGAGGACTACTAAAACAACCATCTGGACCGTCAATCTGTTTCCCGACTCGTCCCAGCTATATTCTCATTTCCTGAAGAGAACAGTAAAAGAAAGGGTGAGCTCAACTAGCCCAGCAAGAAATATTATGACTAATATAATGCAGAATAATTGTTGGTCGATTTCGCAATCAATGAATACGTGCAAGTATACACGGTCAACAAGTAACAAAGTGAAAGTAGAGTATCGTTCCCACGAGGAATTATTTAATAAAATTACCAAGTACTAACTCTTAACCAAATCAATTTTATCTAAACAATTGCAAAGTGTGATATTTCTAATTAAGAAAACTAAATTAACTAATTAAACCAAATTGCTTTATAAATGAATTCAAATAAATAAAGATTAAGACTTCAATATCCCCAATTATGAACTATAAATCAATTATCCCAAATGCCAAAAGTCCTTTTCCAAGTGATCAATTGACTTCTATTTAATCCAGATTAATCTTGCTATATTCCTATGCAAAAAAATTGAATTAAACTCCTTCAATTCCAATTCCTTATGTGTTACATGCGGTGAACAGATATTTCCATTCAATTCACAAACCTAATTATTCATTGTGCAAATAAGTAAGTCACATGATATCATGCCCAGTTCTAACCCTAGAATTCCTCTTTCAATTTCTTATAGAGTAACAAGGTAATTACTGATCAGATAATTAATCAATAAGCTCAAGACAAGATAAACAATTCACTTTGACATAAATAATTGGAATAAATCGAATAACTAATTTATAGATATAAAAGGTTCAATTGAAATCTTAATAAAAAAGTTAGTTCATAATTAATGAATTAAAACCAAGAATCCACAACTGAATAGACATTAAACGATAAAAGTATGATAAGAGAATAGAATAGAATCTGTTGTCAGCAAATCTGATGCTCCCCTCTTGCTCCTACTCTTGATCTTCAATTATCTCCAAGTTGCTTCAATCTCCAAAAATTAATAAGAACTAGGGTTAATGTCTAATCTAATATAGTGTATCTCCAAGCTAAGCTATGTAATCTCCCTTTATTTTATGCCTTACATTATGTATTTATAGGTTAAAAGTCCAATTTTTTGTTTAGGAACAAACCCAATCCAATTTGGAGTCAAAAAGGTGTCAAAACTTTCCCCAAAACGCGTCCAAGCTTCGCCAATCACTTCCCCAGCGCCTTGGCGCTGGTCCCATGTTCTGACATTTTCTACTTCGACGTCCTTTGGGAAAATGTCCATAACTTCTTCGTCTAAACTCCGATTTTGATGATTCAAGATGTTCCCGAAAGAGGAGACGTAGATCTACAACTTTCATTCTTTAAGTTTTTCGAAATAAGGTCCTAAGAAATACTCAAATTGGCTCTGAAGGGACTGATGTGTAAATGGCAAGCCAAAAATGCGCATCTAGCCACCCCAAACGTCGATCCAAGTAACTTTTGTCCCAATTCCTACAAAACAACATAAAACATGCATGAATAGACATAAATACTTAAAAACATCCAAAAGATTAAGTTCAAACGCACTCAATTCATGTGTATAAAACTCACTCATCAAATACCCCCAAACTTAAACCTTTGCTTGTCCTCAAGCAAAAATACAAAAGAACTAAGAATAAACAACCGAACTCAACTACATGAATGCACATGCATGATCTACTTCCTAATATACCTACAAACCCATTAATAAATCAATATGATATATAACAACTGGCCTCAAAGATACCAATGATACTCAAATAATATATCCAATCAAGTCAAAGTCCATAACTCTAACCAATTAGTCAATCCAAACCTGTCATCACCCATGTTGTGTGTGTGTGTGCTTGTTAACCATTCTAACTAACCGTAGTTCAAGATAATCACATAACAAACTTCTTAGAAGGAAAATTTCAGTTCCAATTCAATTACTTTTGTGAACATGATAACTCCAGTTAAAACTAAGCAATTACCAAGTCTAAAGGTAAATACAGGATTTATTTATACTCTTATTCAATCACGAGGGCATTTTTGCTCTTTCTCGTGTTTTATTCATTTTTTTTCTCATAGGCATACAATGTCTTATTCCCTTAGGCTTTTCGATTGCTACCTTAACGAAGCTTTCACCAACGACTCCCAAGCCATTAAGACCTTAGGCGCTTAGGTGTAAAGACAATCCCCTCGGGCTTACTTACTCAAGTAACAAAGGCCACAAAACTAGACAAGCATGCCACGGTGTTTATTCTCTTTTTTTTTTCTTTTTCATCATCTCTTTTCTTTTCTTTTTTTCCTCTTTTTTTTTCTTCATTTTTTTTCTTTTTTTTTCTTTTTGTAATATAAATATCCCATAGATTCCCCCAAACTCAAGCTTTTGCGTCATTCCAACCTTTACTGCCAGTTCACTAATTTCCTTAAATTTTAACCAAGATTTTCCCTCAGAAACAAATTATGAAACCCTTGAACCAAGTGGTTAAAATAGTTAAACTTTAAGTGCTAACCAGTTACATAAGTTTAAGACAGGCTCATATTATCATCATGATTAAAATTAGAACTCATCATCAATTATCAACACTGTTCAAGTTAACATGCAAAACCAATCTTATCATAGGCCGAGCTAAGACCACACCAACCTATCACACAGTTTCATGCAAAAAAAATGCAATTATACTACATGAACACATACTAATGCAACACATATATGAATATGTAAATAACTACCATGTACTATATGCAACCTAAAAAAACACAATGCTAACACACAAAAAACGAACTACTATGCAGATAACTAACTATATGCAATACGACACTAAGATGCCCCCAAACTTAAAATAGACATTGTCCTCAATGGATGAAATATAAAAAAGTAAAGCAGAGGACTTCCCTGAAAATATAGCAATCTTCCTCCTTGTCCACTAAGTTTGGAGAATAGGCTAAACACATGGAACAAATTGGGCACCACGCTTGAATTTGACTTGAATAACCTGTAAAACATTGATAGAAGCAATTTTATTAAATCCTAAATAAATGCAAATTCAAAACCTCTAATACAAAACCTAATAAAAACTAAAAATAAAAATTAAACTTGGGTTGCCTCCCAATAAGCGCTTGTTTTATAGTCTCAGCCTGACTTCTTCAATTCTCTATCCAATTCCCCTACGAAAATTAAGGAACCCTCCATCCATCAGAAGCAATGTCTCTTTTGGGAGGTTCCCATTCGCAAAAACCCTTGAATTGAAGTCACCTAGCATGCTCTTTGTAGATAGGTTCCCTATTAAGAACGTCCAACAACTAGGTGTTTTCTCCATTATGTCTATAATTTGATTGGGGCATTGAAGCTTAATAAACATAATGGAGTCTTCCTCTATCTTCTCCTTTTCATCCCACCATGACTCCACAACTGTACTAGCTCTTATGTCACAAAGAGCTTTGCCGACGACATGACTGCCAATTAGGCATGGTTTTGCAAAATTGCCCAGATTCTTAAACTTTGGTGGAGAAGGTACATGGGACACTAATGAAATCGGTTCATCTTCGTTGGTACTCAAAGTTAGATCTTCGCCGATCTCCTTTTCTTGGTCTCCAAGTCTTTCCTCTCTTTCAACATCTATATCATTTGGCACATCCGGATGCAGATTTGG
The DNA here is from genome assembly GCA_020205615.1 of Panax quinquefolius. Lineage (NCBI taxonomy): Eukaryota > Viridiplantae > Streptophyta > Magnoliopsida > Apiales > Araliaceae > Panax > Panax quinquefolius. Next base: position 129,131,375 of record CM035160.1, on the reverse strand, counting down.
TTTGGGCTCACCATCAGTCTCGAAATTCATGTCATAGAGCCAAGGGTATTGAGGACAAATGTTTGAGGCATTGGTTAGTTGTTCTATTTGGTTCGTAAAATTTTGACTCAATATCTCTTGATTAATCCTCCTCTCCTCACATGAAGCTATGTATTTGGACAAAGTTTCCTCCAAATTTTAATGTCCTTCCTGATGTAGTGGAGGTGGACACGAGAAATCCGATGGGTATGTTGGACTTGGAGCATAAAATTGATCTTAATGAGTATGGCTCTATGAAAAATTCGGGTGATACCCCCAATCCTGATAATAGTTGTTAGGATAGACATAATTATTGGGGTAATCACCACCGTACTATACCGCCTCGAAACTGATGGCGCATTGATGACTCATATGATTTCCAGCACAATAATCACAAGTAACCGCCACACTTTCACGACGTTGAGCTTTAAAAGCTTCAAACATCCTCGAAAGTGTCTCCATCTGTGTTGACAATGCAGAAAGTTTCTCGAGTCTGTCAATCTCCTCTCCCCTTGGCTGAGTCATTCTTGCCATCTTTCGACTCCGTATGGCTGCGCAAACCTCCAACGTCAATATAACCTCCAGACATCAATTATTATCGAAATAAATGTCGATTTCCACTAACACTAATAATCCCAACACAATGAAACTATCAATTTCATCTTTAATCAACACAACTTATTTATCATTAATATTATAACTCATAATATTTAACAACCAGGTCGTTCCCAGGAAAGAGGGGGCTTTTCGATAAGGATTTCTCCTTATTGGCGCGCAATTAGGTGACCAAACCTCTCCTTGACAGAACTTCTAGACATTGTAAATATTGCAAATAATAATATGAATAACTTTGTCGTCTCAATTATTGATTTAATAATAATAAATATTATGCAGATGATACTATGACAATAATTGAATCAATAATATAAGAGATATGATGCAGCAATTACTGTAGCATGAATTGAGTATAACTGAGTGACTTCTCACGTAAGCATCAATAATCAATACCGTGTGCTACTATACAACCACGCGTATTACTGTACTTTTAGTACCGGGTAGTTCAACAGTTTAACGGTAAAACTTTCGCCGTTATTTTTAGAAAAAGATAATTCTGTCGTTTTCTAACTACGACAATACTTTCATTGTGGGGTCCACCAATGATTGTGCCGTCGTATGAATATTCTCTGTTAAAATGAATATTCCCCGACCAATCGAATATTATATAACCACTTGCTTACTTTGCAAAATTTGAAAATATTACCCACAACTATAACATTATATCAAATCCAAACCATATATTCAAAAATATATTTCAAGAAAATTATTCCCTATTCATAAAAGTTGGGGTCTTACACTATCATCTGCACCGTCACTCCGTTCCCCGACTAGTCCCGGCTACGTTCTCATTTCCTAAAGAGGACAATGAAAGAAAAAGGGTGAGCTCAACTAGCCCAGTAAGAAATATTATGACTAAGATAATGCAGAATAATTTATCGTTAGCCTTCAACAGTGTTAAACTGATAAAATATAACAAACATCAAGTTTAACTGCAGCGGAACAAGCAATCCATTAGAAGAGTCAAGTAGAGCATAAAATATACTATCTTTTATGATTTAAAAGGTTTTTCATCACTTTTATCGCTGAGACTTAGCTTAATAAATAATCCACATCATCGAATCATCCGTGCACTACGGCCAAGGATATTCTTTAGTATCACAACCACAAATTATTCATGCACTACGGGCCAAGGATATTCGTGTATTCATCAATGGTCATGATCATGCCAACAACTGTCCATCAATGCACTACGGGTCAATGAGGACTTTTACCACAATATTTGTAACATTACAGTCATGATTATACCGAATAATCCCTGGTCATAATCATACCAAGTCCATCTATGCACTACAGGCCACAGATGACTTTCAACATATTATAAACATGAGGATGATGACAATTATATAAGAATTCAATAAAAACAAGTTCAAGGATAAATTTTTAAAAATTTATAATTTAATTTATCCAAAAATCAATAGCGTCCAAATTGTCAACATGATACTGCTTTGTGGAGTAAAATTCAAGAATAAAGATCAAAAGAAGGATACAATCAAAGATAGTAATAAAATAGACATATAGGACAAAGAAGAGAAAATTTTATTTTTCGGTGAATAGTGTCGTATCCGTGAATAGTGTTGTATACGTGAATAGTGCCGTATACGTGAATAGTAACCCCGACACAAAAAGGTAGAAATTCCACAATAATATTCATATCAATAGTTTTGGTATAATGACATTAGAAGAAATAATATCATTTATAAAAAAATAACATCCCTTACATCAAAAGAATAGTACTTCTGGCTGGAATATCAGATATAACGCTGAAAGGAACTTGCACCGTATAGCAACACTCAAAGTATCAAAATACTCACAAGAATACGCTCGATAATATAGAGAGAGAAGATTTCAGTTTCTAGTGTGATTTTCAATTCTAACCTAAGCACCCTATTTATAGGAAAATGCTTAGAACACCAAAGCAGAAAATTTAATAAAATATAAATATATTTTTTATAAATTCCTACGCACACTTCCTTTGATCCAAAACATCAGCCACACAAGTGGGCCCCCCTCACCAAAATAAAAAAAAAACATTTTTCTTAAAAAAATAATTAAAACTTCAAAAATTAATTATTCCGGAATTTTAATAATTTATAATAAATAGCCCTTTTATCAGAAAAATTCAAATCTTATGTCCATTCCATAGGAAATTCAATTTTCTACAACTTTGTAAGTTTAAGTTTTTCCAAATTCCAAGCAGAAATTGACCGAAATCCACTTGCGGACGATTTTACAGGCTATAATCAATTTTTAGTCAAGAAATGGGGTCCACGAACATGAAAAACATGTTTTAAATATTTTTAGTAACAAAAATACTCTTCCTCATCATTAATTCATTCCTTGTAAAAATATCACCATTTTTATATTATTATAATATAATAATATATTTAAATGAATTATTTTATCAGAAAAGATAAAATATCAATTTTCAACAATTGTCACATTAAAAATTCTCTCCATCTATATCCACATAAAATAATATTTTCTTTATCATATAAATCAATAATTAATTATTCACAAATAATATTACAGAATCACAATACTGACAACCAGGCCGTTCCCAGGAAAGATGGGGCTTTCCAATAAGGATTTCTCCTTATCTTGGCGCATGATTAGGTGACCAAACCTCTCCTTAGATGAACTTTCTAGACATTGCCAATAATGCTATCTAATAATATTATTCAAATAATATGAATTATTGATCTGATAATGGAAAATATTGTGTAGTGACAATTATTGAAATAACAATAATATAAAATATCAACGTAGCAATTATTGAATCAATAAAATAAAATATTGAACAGTAATTACTGTAACAATTATTGAGTAGTGCCTTCTTACGTAAGAACATAGCTTTCCTGTGCCATTCATCCACATACTCATTGATAATACAGCTCAATACGACATGTACTCATTTGCTGATTGTTTTACAGGGTACCATCAAATCATGGTTGCTGAAGAGGATCGTGAGAAAACTGCATTCATCACTACTTGGGGAACCTTTTGCTACAGACGGTTGTCATTTGGCCTCATCAATGCCAGAGCTACCTACCAATGAGCCATGATGGCTCTTTTCCACGATTTAATGTACAAAGAGATAGAAATCTATGTGGATGACATCATTGCCAAGTCCCGAAGGGAGGAAGACCACCTAGACCATCTCAGAAAGCTCTTCAACACGTTGCGTAAGTACAGCTTGAAGTTGAATCCAGCCAAGTGCGCCTTTGGCGTTAAATCAGGCAAGTTTCTAGGATTCCTAGTCAGCCACAAAGGGATTGAGATGGATCCCACAAAAAACCAGGCCATCACAGAAATGCCCATACCTCAAACAAAGAAGGAAATATAGAGATTTTCGGGAAGAATCAACTTTATCAGCCGATTCTTATCTCAACTCACAACAACATGTGAGCCGATTTTCAAGTTGTTAAGAAGAATTCCTCCATAAAATGGAATGATGAGTGTCAGAAGGCCTTCCTTACAATCAAAGAGCAGCTAGTCAAAACTCTTATTTTGGTACCTCCCAGGGATGATGTTCCCCTGTTCATGTCCATCAATGACAATGCCATGGGTTGCATGCTGGGTCAAAAAGACGATAGAGGCCAAGAGTGAGCTATCTACTACCTCAACAAATGATTCAGCAGCAGTGAACACAAGTACACTCTGATTGAGAAAACTTGTTGTGCTTTAGCATGGGCTTCCATGAGATTACAGCATTATCTCCATGGTCACACAACCCATCTCATATCCTGCGTGGATCCTCTCAAGTACGTGTTCATTAAACCCATGTTAAATTGCTGACTATCCAGATGGCAGTTGATCCTATAACAATTTGACATCGTCTACGTAACACAAAAGTCTATCGAAGGTTAAGGAACTGCTGATCAACTGGCCGTCGCACCTTCAGGGGATTTCAAACCCTTGGAAACATACTTCCCCGATGAAGGGGTAATAACAGTTCAACAATGCCATTAGGATTATACACACCAATCATGGAAGATCTATTTTGATGTAGCCGTAAACATGGAAGGCTCTAGAGACGGAGCAGTTCTAGTATCCATTACAGGGGAGCAGCATCCCGTCGCCGTCAAATTGTAGTTTTCCAACACCAAAAACACAGCTGAGTATGAAGGTTGTCTCATGGGGCATAAACTTGCTCAATCAATGGGCATCAGACGGTTAACTATCTTTGGGGATTCTGAATTAGTAATCAGACAAACCACTAGAATCTATCACACCAAAGGGCTACATTTTCTGCCTTACCATCGGCATGTTCTACAGATGGCTTCGGAGTTTAAAGAAATATCTTTCCTCCATATTCCTCGGAATAGGAATGACTTCGCGGATGGGCTAGCAACCTTGGCCTCTTTGATCAACATACTTGACAAGGAAAACATGCCAACCATCACATTTGCCCGATAAAAGGCACCAGCCTATGGGAACTACATTGGAGAAGTATCGGATGACCTACCTCCCATCCAACACCCTTGGTATCAGCATATCAAGGAATACCTACAAGATAGATCTATACCCGCTGAGGCAAGTCATGCTGAAAGAAAGCGGATTCATCGAATGGCTATGAAAATTCTACCTGAGCGGGGATGTACTCAACAAAAGAGATGCAGGACTAGGTCTCCTCAGATGTCTGGACAAGGACCAAGCTCAGAGTCTCATGGATGAAATCCATGGTGGAGTATGTGGCCCATATATGAGCGTCCCCCTACTTGTTAGGAAAATCCTAAGAACAGGGCATTACTGGCTCTCTCTCAAGGCTGACTATGATGATTTTCATGGGAATGCTATACACGCCCCTCCAAGGGAGCTCCACAATACAAGTTCTCCCTGGCCCTTCTCAATGTGGGGAATGGACGTGATCGGGCCCATCGAGCCCAAAACTAGTAATGGTCATCGATTCATCTTCACCATGATTAACTACTTCACCAATTAGGTAAAACCAGCCTCCTTCCCCAGGGTTACAAAAGAAGTTATCATTTCTTTCATCAGAAACAATATTATTTGTCGATATGGACAAACAGAGGTAATTGTATTAGACAATGCTAAGAACCTCAACAACAAAATGATGGAGGAGTTATACAGTAAATTCCACATCAAACATCTCAACTATGTCATCTACCGTCCAAAGATGAATGGTGTTGCTGAAGCGGCTAACAAGAATATTAAGAAGATCATGCAAAAGATGTCCGCCATCACAAAGGATGGCCTGACTTATTGCATCTGACTCTGTTAGCCTACAGAACATCAATGTGCACTTCCACTAGGGCAACCCCATACTCATTAACCTATGGGATGGAAGTAGTGTTCCCCATAGAAGTGGAAATGGAATCCCTCAGAGTGTTAATAGATGCTCAGCTGGATGAAGACCAATGGTTACAAGATAGGTATCACCAATTTCTCTAATAGATGAAAGGCGACCGCTGCTATCTTCCATGGTTGGTTATACCAACAAAGGATCGCTAGATCCTACAATAGAAAAGTCCAGCTACGGCAGTTTAAACAACATGACTTAGTTTTGAAGAAGATCATTGACAACCAAGATCAGTCCAAAGGAAAATTTGCCCCGAACTGGGAAGGCCCATTTGTTGTCAAGGAGGTATTGACAGGAGGCGTTCTCAGATTATAGGAAATGGATGGTGATGAATTTCCACAGTTTATTAACTCGAACACCAAGAAACAGTACTATGTCTGAAGTTACCATCAAGCAAACATCCTGGTTTTGGATCACCAGATCCCCAGTCAATTCAGGTTTTCCAAACCCTTCACTACATACAACCTTCTTCACACCCATTTGCCCCATTAGGGACAATCACACATTCCAACCAGCAGCCTGGTTTCGAATCACCAGATCCTTCACTCCCCGCAGGTTTTCAAAACCTTTCACGCCTTCAGTTTATCCCACCAGGGATTAAACTTTTCACACCTTAAGTTTATCCTGTAGGGATTAAACTTTTCATCTGCAATCCATCCTGTACATGGGGCAAACTACGCAGACCTAATCTCCCCAACACACGGGAGTACGTAGGCAGCCATTTTTATGGTCTGGTCTCACCACAGAAAAAACAAAAACAAACACACTCTTATCCACAACCACATACAAAAACCAGTCCCAAGACACCAAAGGGTAGAGAATACACACTAATCAACGATCCATTCTGAAAAATCTTGAGACATCTCAATGTCCATCCATCAAAGGGGAGTTCATAATACATCAAGATCACAAGCCCTAGAGAAACAGACAACTATCAAGCAAGTAACAAGGCATAACTAAAAGGGAAGTGAATCAAAACATATTTCCCGGCCATATAATATTGTTTGATATATAAAATGTGTATTGTACATGACAAAATGGCTAAGCTAGTCTGTGCAGGAAAATACAAGCCCATCTACAAGTCAGAGTGTATGCGGGCTATCAAGTCCAACATGGCATCCCTCTTAGAAGAAGGAGGTAACGATGTGATCTCCTGCCCAATGGTCTCTACACGAGCCAACAGATCCACGACCAATTGCATAGTGACACAATGCTCATCAATATACGTGCTTATCTCTGCAATGATGTCAGTAGTAAGGGACCTCACTAAAGTACTATCTGTAACAGGATATCTTGGGCAGATATAGCATTATCCCGCTCAATAACAGCTGCATCCTTAGATGATCGAGCCTCATCCCGCTCAGCAACGGCAGTATCCCTATGAGTTAGAGCATCATTTATCTCAACTAGAGTGGCATCTCTACCAGAAAGAACTGTCAACATCAAAGCCCAAATCCACTACCTGTTCACCATATGGTATAGAGGTAAAAGCCTCTTGCGATCTCGGTATCTTATCAGCCCATCTGTCAAAGCAACTACCCCAAACAATAAGCCAGGCTGGGGCAATTTCAAAATTAGCGACAACCCGATATTGGGTCCCTTACAACAAGATTTGTGCAATCTCAAAAACAGCAATAACTCAACACTAGGGCATTTATTAACCATCCTAAAGAGGAAAATGCACCATTCAACACCATCAGCATGGTCCATCATCATCTCACTGGCAATTCAGTTATTACTCACTCGCGACTTGGTCAACAAAGAGAGTTTCTCATATGAATCCCCGGTAACAACATGCAAAAGGACTGGGGCATTTTTCCGATTCCAGGAAAGGAAAGGAGTTTATGGCGGGATCAAGCCTCTCATCAAAAGAAAGGGGAGAACTCCTAAAAGAAATCATGGCGACATTAGCTTACCCCTACAAAAGAAGGGGAAAATTCTCAAGAAAGTCCTTAACTCAAAAGCAGAAGCCCTATGACAAAAAGGCTAGCGAAGGAAATCCTCATCATCAAATATGTCAACTGGCGTCGAGTCCTCACAAGTCAAGGCCTCTACACTGAAGTTCAAATTTGGGTAGCGAAAGAACGGGCTGCACCCTCCAGGGATGTCAGGGGCATTCAGGTCATCAGTTCAGCCGGGTTCCAAATCAAACGCACAAGGAAATGGGGCACAAGTACCCAACAACAAAAAGAAACTCTAAATTACCTCAAAAAGGGTAAGCGTAACATCACGTGGAGTCGATCTAGTGAAGTAATTCGTTGAATATTACTTCAGCGAAGGTATCGGAAGATCTAGTATTCTTAAACCATTAGCATTAATCTAGCGTAATATCAAGATAGTTCAGGGATACCACCGTTCGAGTGGGAACCAAAACAAATTGGCGATGTCAGCGTGGTCAACTACCAGCAAGGTAGGATCCATTGTCAAAATACCAGCAGGGTAGGCACCGTTGTAAACTAACAGTGTATGCATCGAGAAGGTCCGATGATTTTAGAACTTCATCCCAAACAGAGATGTAGAAAACATCTCAACTTATCTTCATCAAACAAGCATCAGAAACACCGATAAAAAGCCAAACCATTGGAGTCAACACCAGCATAGGCATCAGCAGCAATCGGTAATGGTAATATGATTTGAGATGTGCGAAGTGAGATTTGCAAGGTATGATTTGTGATTTGTGATATGCGAAATGCAATGTGCGAGTTGCGAAGTGCGATTGGCCAAATAAAAAATGCGAAGGTCGAAATGTGATGTGCGATTTATGAACTACGATTTGCAAAGATATTTCAACATTCATCATAACATTCATTACATTGCGATTTGCATCATTAGAAATACCTTGTCATATTTCAAGTGTCTAGTAATCTTTATCATGTCCATTCCATTGTATTGCATGAACATGATAAAGAGGGGCATCTATAGACACTCGAAATTTTGTTTTCCTGTTACTAACTATGCAGGAGGATAAAAGCGTATTTTTCACACTCCAGAGATAACCCTAGAGAACCACAACATCATTTCTAACCCCGGAGATCCTTCTTTTTCTGTTTAAGTTTTTCTTTTTAAAAACTTATCTCCGCTATTATATGGTATCAGAGCCACACGGTTGGTTCTTGATTCTGTTAGTGGTTTCGATTGAAAATAAGTTTGATTTGTTTTTAAATGTTTCTTCAAACTGTCAATTTCTTTGGCTCCACTTTCAATCGCCTGACTTATCATAAACCACCTAAGATCGTCATAAGACCCGTTACGCCATTGTAAGTCTCCACAGTTGGGAGCAATGTAAGGCTAAGGGTATCATTAGATCTTAAGGTATGAGTTTACTCATGCAAGGACGGTTCGAGTTTAAGTTGGAATGATCGAAGAAATATTTTTTGTTTAAACAGTTAATAAATAGGTCTCCTGTTTAGATCGATTGTATTGATAGATCAGGACCAATCGAGTGATCCTTTGTTTCAGATTTCAGTCTGATTTGTTTTTAAACAAAAAATTTTTACAAAATTTAAGAAATTTTGAAGATTTTGACCAATTTTTCGGTGAAAATTTTTTTCTTCTCCTTCTTTATAAACCAAATTTTTGGGGTTGAAAGGGTTATTTCCTGGATAAAAATTTTGAGGTGGAAATGTATGGGGATGGTGACTCATCTGAGAAGATGATCAATAGCACCTTCCGGCACCGACAGGGACGGACCAGTCAACGGAGAAGACGCTAATGCCTTCTTCAGTCAACCGACAGGTGATGGCCCACGCCATCATTTTAGCTTTTACTTTCCGTAAAGCAAAAGTCTTTTACTTTTAGTAAATGTAAAAGTGCGTATATATATATATATATATATATATATATATATATATATATATATATATATATATATCCATCATCAAACTCTGCTTGATAGAGCCTATATTTACATTCTGAGCGTTACTACTTATATATATATATATTTTACATTTCATCACTTTGAGTTTACTTATGGCGGTTGATCATTTATATATATATATATATATATATATATATATATATATATATATATATATATATATATATATATACTTTTTTATATATATATAATTGCATACGACTTTCATACAAACTGCTACATCATGTGAGCCTAGGAATCATTTGATCACATTCATCTCCTCCTAAATCTAGATTCGGTTCCCATGATGGACATTTTCAGCTGTGACCAACTTGTAAATATTTCACGGTGTTTGAATTTCCATAGACGGCTCTCATTCCCACAAGGAGTTCGGCACTGCTATGTATCTTATTTTCTCGAAGATGCTTCGCATCTCGAAAATAAAAGCAATTCAGCAGAACATATAAGAAAATGGAAGTATCAAAGTGTGAGACCCCGAATTTTATGAAATAAAAGTATTCAATTTTTCTATTTTGGTAAATAGTTAAATTGATAAAAGTTTAAAGTTAAGGGTAATATATGAAATTATTTTTTTGCAAAGTAAGCAAGTTGATATAAAATATTCGTTGTGTCGGGGAATATTCGATTTGTTGGGGAATATTCTTTTTGTTGAGGAATATCCGTACGATGGTACAATCATTGGTGGACCCCACAACGGAATTATCGTCGAATTGAAAAAATGACAAAAATATTTTTATGAAAATAACGGCGGAAGTTTTACCGTTAACTGTTGAAACACCCGGTGTTAAAAGTACAGTAATACGAGTGGTTGCATAGTAGCACACGGTATTGATTATTGATGCTTACGTGAGAAGTCACTCAGTTTTGTTTTATTAGTATTATTAATGTAATAAAAAAAGTAAAAATCTTTTTATATAAAAATGTAATACTTTTATAAAGTTATTCGTTTTATTAGACTATAAATAGAATATATAATATTCTATTATGCATAGTGTTTTGCATAGTAATATCTTTTTATATAAAACAGAATACTTTTATAAAATTATTTGTTTTATTAGACAATAATTAGAATATATTATATTTTATCATGCATAGTGTTGCATAGTAGTATTTTGCATAGTAAAATCTTTTTATATAAAAATGTAATACTTTTATAAAGTTATTCGTTTTATTAGATTATAAATAGAATATATTATATTTTATTTAAAAGATTTTGCTTTAAATATGGACCGTCCGATTAAAAGTAAATCAATCTGGACCGTTCATGAATTAGTTAATATGCAGTCAATTCTTCTATAAATAGAAGCTCATTCCTTCATTATTTCTTACGAATTTACTGAAACTCTAGAGAGAGAAACTATAGAGAGAGTTCTTCTATAATCTTGAGCGTATTTCTTTAGAGTTTAAGAAAGCTTTGAGCATAGTGCAAGTTTTCTTCAAGTATATCCTCGCCCTACCAGTCGGAATACTCTTCTTTTACGATAAGGGATATTATTTGTTGTACTCGTAAAGAATATTATTTGTTGTACTCGTAAGGGGTATTCTTTCTTTCTTATTCATGAAGAGAACTTCTGTTATTCCATTCTTTATCATTCTGTTGGAATAACCTATATATGCGGGCTACCCTATACTTGGTGAAATTCTTCTGTTATTCCATTCTTATTATTCTGTTGGAACATCCTCATCTCATGCGTTTTTACAATTTACTGGTTCCATCTTTTTATTATTCTGTTGGAATATCTTGTCATGCATTTTTAAGTCGGACACGGTTCCGCTCTTTTATTATTCTCATTGGAACATCCTATCGGTGCGAATTTTGCCTCGACTTCGTTTCCATTATTTATTATTCTCGCTGAATAACCATGCATGCGGTCTATCGCACGCATGGTGAATCCTCCCGTTATTCCATTCTTTATTATTCTGTTGGAATAACATGTCTATGTGGATTACCACATGCATGGTGAATGATCCTTTGTATTCATTCCTAATTAAATTGTGGAAATGACTGTCTAAGTGGATTACCGCATGGCATGGCAAAAAAAATCCATTTGCGCTTTCATATATTCTATTATACTCAAATGGTTAAAGTTTTGGGTTCTATACTCCATGAAATTAGTGGAATATCCTTGATATTTGCGCTTCATCCAAAGATCTTTTCATGAAAATATTCTTCCGAGCATTCTTGAATTTTACTCTACAAAAAGAAGTATCATGTTGACAATTTGGACGTTATTGGTTCCTGGATAAATTAATTCTTGAACTTGTTTTATTGAATTATTATGTCATTGTCATCATCCTCATGTTTATATTATGTTGAAAGTCATCTGTGGCCTGTAGTGCAAAGATAGACTTGGTATGATTATTACCGTGGATTATTCGGTATAATAATCATGGTAATAATACAAAATGATGTGGAAAAAGTCCTCATTGGCCCGTAGTGCATTGATGGACAGTTTTTGGTATGATTATGGCTATGGATTCTCTTCGGCCAAGGGTGCAAAGATGAATTGATTTATGGCATGATTAGGACCGTTGATGAAAACATGATTATCTTTGGCCCATAGTGCATGGATAATTCATGGATGTGATACTAACGAATATCCTTGGCCGTAGTGCATGGATAATTCGATGATGTGGATTATTTATTAAGCTGAGTCTCAGCGATCAAATATTGGTTATACACTTTTAATTTTTAGAAGATAGTAGATATCATGCTCTACTTGACTCTTCTAAAATACAGTTGTATGTCTTTGGCTTGTAGTGCAAAGATGAATTGTTAATGAATATCTTTGGCCGTAGTGCAAAGTTAAATTTATTAGTATGATTATGAACAAGAATTGTGATTTGGTATAACCATGATTTTTGATGTTTCAGGTGAAGATAGGTGATGAAAATTATCTTCGTCCTGGGTGTGAAGAGGAATTTAGAATCACAATTATGATTATGAGTTATTCATATGATTGTGGACAAGAATTGTTGATTGATGTTACAGGGATAAAATATTATTGGTGGACTTTTAACATGGAGAATATAATAGACCTGATGGTCTATTTGACTCTTCTAATGGATTGCGCGTTCCGCTGCAACTATGGTTAAAAACTTTTATCATCTAGCATATGTTCTAAATCTCTGATTTATTAATGATGAAGGCTATTGATAGTGTAAATTAGCTTTAGTCATGATATTCTTTACTGGGCTAGTTGTGCTCACCCTTTCTGCTTCACAATTTTTTTCAGGTAATAAGAGTGTTGCTTAAGGTCGAGTGGGGATAACAGGGAATAGAAATCTGGTCTCTAGTCATGGAGGTTCTCCCTAAATAGTATAAAAAAGTGTGTTGTATTATATACATCATTTAGTAGTTATATTTGGTGAATCAAATAGGGTGAGGCAAACCCAACTTTGGAAGGGTGTTTTTCCACTATCATTCAAGATGTCTAATGACATACAACCTCGTGTTCTTATAAGACATGGTTGTGCACATCCACTTGCTGAATATATCTACGAGCACTACCTATATGATCTTGGGGTTTATGTGAAATATAATTTTCACTTGGAGACAACAGAGATATTTAAATGTCAAGAGAAAACTCACCATTGGAAAGAAGATGATAGTAGTCTTCTTGTCTTTCTTTGGGGACTTTTAGGTCAACCAAGGATAATTCTGTGGACATATGATATCTATCATAACCTAGACGCATGGACTCCTATGTACGAAGGTTTCCTTGAGCACTTCCCAAAGATTTTAATTTCTAAAACAGTTTTTGACTATACTTTTGTGTAAAGTATCATTTTAAGGTTGTGGTCGAGGTACCATGAGAGTTACATACATTTGTATTAAAACTAATAGTTAATTGTGGTCGTATTCTATACGACAGATTAACAGTTGTATAAATAAAGTTGTATTTGAATTTTATACCATGTATCTGGCGACTCAGAATGCGTGATGTATACCTTATTTTGGGGGCGTCACAATTGGTATCAGAGCTTAGGGATATGGTCGCTAGCGGAAATAAGAGTCTAGAACTAGGAGGGGAGAGACGAGTTATATACTTCGTTAGTGTGTGACTTACCTAAGCTGAAATTGTTTACTTGATAAGTTGACAAATTATGATATGTCAGTTAACCTTTGTTTTAAAGCTATATTCTAGAATGATATCTGAAATACAGGAGTTGAGAAATGGGAAAATCATGATAGCGAGGAAATTACCGGGAAGGTAAAATCTGAAAAGAAAGTAAGGTATTCTCATCTCTTCGAATATCAGGTACGTACGTAAATTTCGAGGGCGAAATTTCATGAGGGGTGATTGTGAGACCCCGAATTTTATGAAATAAAAGTATTCAATTTTTCTATTTTGGTAAATAGTTAAATTGATAAAAGTTTAAAGTTAAGGGTAATATGTGAAAAAAAAATTTGCTAAGTAAGCAAGTTGATATAAAATATTCGTTGTGTCGGGGAATATTCGATTAGTCAGGGAATATTCTTTTTGTCGGGGAATATCCGTACAATGGTACAATCATTGGTGGACCCCACAACTGAATTATCGTCGAATTGAAAAAACGACAAAAATATTTTTATGAAAATAACGGCGGAAGTTTTACCGTTAACTGTTGAAACACCTAGTGTTAAAAGTATAGTAATATGCGTGGTTGCATAGTAGCACACGGTATTGATTATTGATGCTTACGTGAGAAGTCACTCAGTTTTGTTTTATTGGTATTAATAATGTAATAAAACAGAAAAGTTTTTTATATAAAATAGAATACTTTTATAAAGTTATTCGTTTTATTAGACTATAAATAGAATATATAATATTCTATTATGTATAGTGTTTTGCATAGTAATATCTTTTATATAAAATGTAATACTTTTATAAAGTTATTTATTTTATTAGATAATAATTAGAATATATTATATTTTATTATGCATAGTGTTGCATAGTGCCTGCATAGTGTTTTGCATAGTAAAATCTTTTTAAATAAAACAGAATACTTTTATAAAGTTATTCGTTTTATTACATTATAAATAGAATATTTTATATTTTATTTAAAAGATTTTGCTTTAAATATGGACCGTCCGATTAAAAGTAAATCAATCTGGACCGTTCATGAATTAGTTACTATGCAGTCAATTCTTCTTTAAATAGAAACTCATTCCTTCATTATTTATTACGAATTCACTGAAACTCTAGAGAGATAAACTATAGAGAGAGTTATTCTTCTATAATCTTGAGCGTATTTCTTTAGAGTTTAAGAAAGCTTTGAGCATAGTGCAAGTTTTCTTCAAGTATATCCTCGTCCTACCAGTCGGAATACTCTTCTTTTATGGTAAGGGATATTATTTGTTGTACTCGTAAGGGATATTATTTGTTGTACTAGTAAGGGGTAGTCTTTCTTTCTAATTCATGAAGAGAACTTCTGTTATTCCATTTTTTTATTATTCTGTTGAAATAACCTATATACGTGGGCTACCCTATACTTGATGAAATTCTTCTGTTATTCTATTTTTATTATTCTGTTGGAACATCATGTCTGTGCATTTTACGCCGGACCTGGTTTCGTCTTTATTATTCTGTTGGAATATCTTGTCTGTGCATTTTACGCCGGACCTGGTTCCGTCTTTATTATTCTATTGGAACATCCTGTCGATGCGAATTTCGGCTGACACGGTTCCATTATTTATTATTCTCATTGGGAATAACCTGTCTGCGGTATATCGATCTATCGCACGCATGGTGAATCCTCCTGTTATTCCATTCTTTATTATTCTGTTGGAATAACATGTCTATGTGGATTACCACATGCATGGTGAATGATCCTTTGTATTCATTACTTATTAAATTATGAAAATGATCTGTCTAAGTAGATTACCGCATGGCGGCGAAAATCCATTTGCAGTTTCATATATTCTATTATACTCAGTTGGTTAAAGTTTTGGCTTTTATACTCCATGAAATTAGTGGAATATCCTTGATATTTGAGCTTCATCCAAAGATTTTTTCATGGAAATATTCTTCCTCGAGCATTCTTGAATTTTACTCTCAAAAGAAGTATCATGTTGACAATTTGGACGTTATTGGTTCTCTGGATAAATTAATTCTTGAACTTGTTTTATTGAATTATTATGTCATTGTCATCATCCTCATGTTTATATTATATTGAAAGTCATCTGTGGCCTGTAATGAATAGATGGACTTGGTATGATTATGACCAGGGATTATTCGGTATAATTATGACCGTAATGTTACAAATGATGTGGAAAAAGTCCTAATTGGCCCGTAGTGCATTGATGGACAGTTTTTGGTATGATTATGGCTATGGATTCTCTTCGGCCAAGGGTGCAAAGATGAATTGTTTTATGGCATGATCAGGACCGTTAATGAAAACACGATTATCTTTGGCATATAGAGCATGGATAATTCATAGATGTGATACTAACGAATATCCTTGGCCGTAGTGCATGGATAATTCGATGATGTGGATTATTTATTGTCGAGTCTCGTGATCAAATATTGGTTATACACTATTAATTTGTAGAAGATAGTAGATATCATGCTCTACTTGACTCTTCTAAAATACGCTTGTATGTCTTTGGGCTTAGTGTGCAAAGATGAATTGTTAATGAATATCTTTGGCCGTAGTGCAAAGATGAATTTATTAGTATGATTATGAACAAGAATTGTGATTTGGTATAACCATGATTTTTGATGTTTCAGGTGAAGATAGGTGATAAAAATTATCTTCGTCCTGGGTGCAAAGAGGAATTTAGAATCACAATTATGATTATGAGTTATTCATATGATTGTGGACAGGAATTGTTGATTGATGTTAAAGGGATAAAACATTATTGGTGGACTTTTAACATGGAGAAGATAATAGACTTGATGGTCTATTTGACTCTTCTAATGGATTGCTCGTTCCGCTGCAACTATGGTTGACAACTTTTATCATCTACCAAATGTTCTAAATCTCTGATTTATTAATGATGAAGGCTATTGATAGTGTAAATTAGCTTTAGTCAGGATATTCTTTACTGGGCTAGTTGTGTTCACCCTTTCTGGTTCACAATTCCTTTTAGGTAATAAGAGTGTTGCTAGGTCGAGTGGGGATAACAGGGGATTAGAACGGTAGTCTTTAGCTGTGGAGGTTCTCCCTAAACAGTATAGAAAAGTGTGTTGTATTTTATACATCATTTAGTAGTTATATTTGGTGAATCAAATAGGGTGAGGCGAACCCAACTTTGGAAGGGTGTTTTTCCACTATCATACAAGATGTCTAATGACATACGACCTCGTGTTCTCATAAGACATGGTTGTGCACATCCACTTGTTGAATATATCGACGAGAACTACCTATATGATCTTGGGGTTTATGTGAAATATAATTTTCACTTGGAGACAACGGAGATATTTATATGTCAAGAGAAGACTCACCATTGGAAAGAAGATGATAGTAATATTGTTTTTCTTTGGGGACTTTTGGGTCAACCAAGGATAATTTTTTGGACATATGATATCTATCATAACCTAGACGCATGGCCTCCCATGTACGAAGGTTTCCTTGAGCACTTCCTAAAGATTTTAATTTCTAAAACAATTTTTGACTATACTTTTAGGTAAAGTATCATTGTAAGGTTGTGGTCGAGGTACCATAAGAGTTACATACATTTGTATTAAAACTCATAGTTAATTGTGGTCGTATTCTATACGACAGCTCAACAGTTGTATAAATGAAGTTGTATTTGAATTTTGTGTCATGTATCTGGCGACTCAGAATGGGTAATGTATACCTAATTTTGGGGGCGTCACAGTTGGTATCAGAGCTTAGGGATATGGTCGCTGGCGGAGATAAGAGTCTAGAACTAGGAGGGGAGAGACGAGTTATATACTTTGCTAGTGTGTGACTTACCTAATCTGAAATTGTTTACTTGATAAGTTGACAAATTATGATATGTCAATTAACCTTTATTTTAAAGCTATATTCTAGAATGATATCTGAAATACAGGAATTGAGAAATGGGAAAATCATGATAGCGAGGAAATTACCGGGAAGGTACAATCTGAAAAGAAAGTAAGGTATTCTCATCTCTTCGAATATCAGGTACGTACGTAAATTTCGAGGGCAAAATTTCATAAGGAGGGGTGATTGTGAGACCCCGAATTTTATGAAATAAAAGTATTCAATTTTTTTATTTTGGTAAATAGTTAAATTAATAAAAGTTTAAAGTTAAGTGTAATATATGAATTTTATTTTTTGCAAAGTAAGCAAGTTGATATAAAATATTCGTTGTGTCGGGGAATATTCGATTAGTCGGGGAATATTCTTTTTGTCGGGGAATATCCGTACGATGGTACAATCATTAGTGGACCCCACAACAAAATTATTGTCGGATTGAGAAAATGACGAAAATATTTTTATGAAAATAACGGCGGAAGTTTTACCGTTAACTGTTGAAACACCCGGTGTCAAAAGTACAGTAATACGCGTGGTTGCCTAGTAGCACACGGTATTGATTATTGATGCTTACGTGAGAAGTCACTCAATTTTGTTTTATTAGTATTATTAATGTAATAAAACAGAAAAGCTTTTTATATAAAACAGAATACTTTTATAAAGTTAATCATTTTATTATACTATAAATAGAATATATAATATTCTATTATGCATAGTATTTTGTATAGTAATATCTTTTTATATAAAACAGAATACTTTTATAAAGTTATTTGTTTTATTAGACAATAATTAGAATATATTATATTTTATTATGCGTAGTGTTGCATAAATACTGCATATAGTAAGTTTCTCATAGTAAAATCTTTTTATATAAAAATGTAATACTTTTATAAAGTTATTCGTTTTATTAGATTATAAATAGAATATATTATATTTTATTTAAAAGATTTTGCTTTAAATATGGACCGTCCGATTAAAAGTAAATCAATCTGGACCGTTAATGAATTAGTTAATATGCAGTCAATTCTTTTATAAATAGAAGCTCATTCCTTCATTTTTTTTATTCGAATTCACTGAAACTCTAGAGAGAGAAACTATAGAGAGAGTTCTTCTTCTATAATCTTGAGCGTATTTCTTTAGAGTTTAAGAAAGCTTTGAGCATAGTGCAAGTTTTCTTCAAGTATATCCTCGCCCTACCAGTCGGAATACTCTTTTTTACGGTAAGGGATATTATTTGTTGTACTCGTAAGGGATATTATTTGTTGTACTCGTAAGGAGTATTCTTTCTTTCTTATTCATGAAGAGAACTTCTGTTATTCCATTCTTTATTATTCTGTTTGAATAACCTGTATACGCGGGCTTCCCTATACTTGGTGAAATTCTTCTGTTATTCCATTCTTATTATTCTGTTGGAACATCCTGTCTGTGCGTTTTACGTCGGACCTGGTTCCGTCTTTATTATTCTGTTGGAATATCTTGTCTGTGCATTTTACGCCGGACCTGGTTTCGTCTTTATTATTCTGTTGGAACATCCTGTCGGTGCGAATTTTTCCTGACCTAGTTCCATTATTTATTATTCTGTTGGGAATAACCTGTTTGTGCAGTCTATCGCACGCATGGTGAATCCTCCTGTTATTCCATTCTTTATTATTCTATTAGAATAACCTGTCTATGTGGATTACCACATTCATGGGGAATGATCATTTGTATTCATTCCTTATTAAATTGTGGAAATGATCTGTCTAAGTGGATTACCGCATGGCGGCAAAAATCCATTTGCAGTTTTATATATTCTATTATACTCGGTTGGTTAAAGTTCTGGCTTCTATAGTCCATAAAATTAGTTGAATATCCTTGATATTTGCGCTTCATCCAGTATCTATTCATGGAAATATTCTTCTGAGCATTCTTGAATTTTACTCTACAAAGAAGTATCATGTTGACAATTTGGACATTATTGGTTCTTGTATAAATTAATTCTTGAACTTGTTTTTTTGAATTAATATGTCATTGTCATCATCCTCATGTTTATATTATGTTAAAAGTCATCCGTGGCCTGTAGTGCATAGTTAGACTTGGTATGATTATGACCAGAGATTATTCGGTATAATCATGACCGTAATGTTACAAATGATGTGGAAAAAGTCCTCATTGGCCCGTAGTGCATTGATGGACAGTTTTTGGTATGATTATAGCTATGGATTCTCTTCGGCCAAGGGTGCAAAGATGAATTGTTTTATGGCATGATCTGGACCATTAATGAAAACACGATTATCTTTGGCCTGTAGTGCATGGATAATTCATGGATGTGATACTAACGAATATCCTTGGCCGTAGTGCATGGATAATTCGATGATGTGGATTATTTATTGTTAATGAATATCTTTGGCGTAGTCTCAAATGATAAAATATTGGTTATACATTTTTAATTTGTAGAAAATAGTAGATATCATGCTCTACTTGACTCTTCTAAAATACAGTTGTATGTCTTTGGCTTGTAGTGCAAAGATGAATTGTTAATGAATATCTTTCGCCATAGTGCAAAGATGAATTTATTAGTATGATTATGAACGAGAATTGTGATTTGGTATAACCATGATTTTTGATGTTTTAGGTGAAGATAGGTGATGAAAATTATCTTCGTCACAGGTGCGAAGAGAGAATTTAGAATCACAATTATGATTATGAGTTATTCATATGATTGTGGACAGGAATTGTTGATTGATGTTACAGGGATAAAACATTATTGGTGGACTTTTAACATGGAGAAGATAATAGACCTGATGGTCTATTTGACTCTTCTAATGGATTTCTCGTTCTGGTGCAACTATGGTTGACAACTTTTATCATCTACCATATGTTCTAAATCTCTAATTTATTAATGATGAAGGCTATTGATAGTGTAAATTAGCTTTAGTCATGATATTCTTTACCGGGATAGTTGTGCTCACCCTTTCTGCTTCACAATTCCTTTCAGGTAATAAGAGTGTTGCCGGGTCGAGTGGGGATAACAGGGGAATAGAACGGTGGTATCTAGCTGTGGAGGTTCTTCCTAAACAGTATAAAAAAGTGTGTTGTATTCTATACATCATTTAGTAGTTATATTTGGTGAATCAAATAGGGTGAGGCGAACCCAACTTTGGAAGGGTGTTTTTCCACTATCATACAAGATGTCTAATAACATACAACCTCGTGTTCTTATAAGACATGGTTGTGCACATCCACTTGCTGAATATATCTACGAGCACTACCTATATGATCTTGGGGTTTATGTGAAGTATAATTTTTGCTTGGAGACAACGGAGATATTTATATGTCAAGAGAAGACTCACCATTGGAAAGAAGATGATAGTAATCTTCTTATTTTTCTTTGGGGACTTTTGGGTCAACCAAGGATAATTCTGTGGACATATGATATCTATCATAACCTAGACGCATGGCCTCCCATGTACGAAGGTTTCCTTGAGCATTTCCTAAAGATTTTAATTTCGAAAATAGTTTTTGACTATACTTTTATGTAAAGTATCATTGTAAGGTTGTGGTCGAGGTACCATGAGAGTTACATACATTTGTATTAAAACTCATAGTTAATCGTGTGGTCGATTCTATACGCATGTACCAACAACAGATTGTATAAATGAAGTTGTATTTGAATTTTGTACCATGTACCTGGCGACTCAGAATGGGTGATGTATACCTAATTTTGGGGGCGTCACACAAAGACCTCAATTACTATTGAGCATAAGGGTTTGAAAAAACTCTTTTATAAAACATCACTGTTATATCTTGTTAAAACTGAACTTTTATACAAACATTCAAACCCTTTGTATATAGGTGCAAACGAGGCATAGCACTACTTCTAGATAATTGCACATAGACCTACACACACACATTCAGATAAATGTTTAAAATAAAAAGTAATGATCACCGTGTTACCATGGATGTCGGGGGGTACCTAACACCTTCCCCTCACATAACCAAGCCCCCGGACCCAAACGAATCTCAGTTTCACAGACCAGCTACGCAGTGTCACATCACTTGGTCTATGTGCAAACCTTTTCTCGGTTGAGTTGGTGAAACTATTTAAAAATACCAATTGGCGACTCTTATAGTCCCAATCGTCGACATATACATGTCGGACCTTTTCAGAACTTGTTTTTCCAAACAAATCACACCTAACATGAGAACACCAAAAGACAAGAATAGAAAAAGGACAAATAAAAATCCCGACGTCGATAGTACAAACCAAGTTGTACAAATATCTTAATCAGTTCGACTGAGAACTCAAAAGAGAGTCCCAACCTTACCCACTGCATCTGCTACTGCTATAGATAGCAACCTTTAGCCTAACATGACTATAATTTCCTACTCTCATTTTTTTCTAACCACATGATGGTTTACCTCCCTGTTTAAGTATACAGAATATAATATAAGAGAGTAGTTATAGAAATTATAAAACCTTTGAAACAAAAGCTTGGTTATACTAAAATTTAAATATATTACGTCTAGCACATAAAAGAACTTTTAGAACTTATAACACAATCATGGTTGTCTTAATAGACTGCCCCAAAACAGTGCTTAACATGCTACTTTTTTTAACATTTGGTTTTTGTTAAACTTTACTTGAAATACAAAATCAATCCCGAGCCTTATGTGTGCTTAATACCTGAATTTTAGTTAAGGCAATCCACTTGGGACTTTCGTCGAGCTTGTGGTGTGCACAGTCTAAAACTACTTGTGTCATAGCTATTTGCTTTCTCTACAACTCTATTAAGTCACCTTATAACACCACAGCCAACCTATCTCCTTGTGCCTAAGCCAAGCAATGACAGTAACTAACTTAACAAGAGTTGGGCATGACAGTCATCATAGCAACAACCATAGCATAGCAGTCACTTGAGTCTACAACAGTAACATAGCACAACAAAAACAGTCCTTCAAGATCTTAATACAAGTGTTATCACATCATGTACTTGCTATATAGTATATGTTCATGATTTAAAGAACCTAAATATAAGGTATAATTATCCAGAGATAAGCTTCCAAAAACAGTTAACTAAGAACTCACCATTTCAGTCCTTTTTATTTTGCTCAAGTGTTACACCAATACATGTTATACTTAGGAATAGAGTGTACTTGAAGCATAGCTATACTTTATATTAGAATTTAAACACAATTTTAGACTCCATTCCCAACTAGCCTGTTTTGACACTATAACAGTTTTAGACTAGCATTTTAGGCATGGTTTATTACACCAAAACAGTAGCAAGCACTGACATAAATTCCTTTCTAACACATGAACCTTTTATCCACCATATATTCATGATTTAAAACATCTAAAGGCAAGGTCTTTATGCCTTAGGCCAACACAGCCCCCTTTAGGTTTTAAATTCAAAAACAAATATGGTTTACCAACATGTTTACAAGGATAGCATAAGTGTGAAACATAGAAGCTTATATTATCTTTTTATATGCTATTTATCATGTATAGCATATATTTGGATGACATAGAATAGCTTACACCATATCAATCCTTATCAAGCCTCTAATCTATCATACCAGATTCTCAAAATAGTGGCTAAGGCTTAGTTAATTGCTTAGCTCATATATAGGCTAGTATACATCAAGTTATGATCATCTTATGCTCATTCAAAATTGACCCTTTTAGCACATTTGCATCTTTAGAATTTCAATATAGAATATTGGCATAAGATTAGACTTGACTGTATTCCTTTTCAACACAGTTGACCCCAGTAGTCTATTAACAGACATTTAATTAAACAGTTGGGGTGCAATCTATATTTTCCCATGTTAATCATAGGTGTAGGCAGGGCTGCTACTAATAGTGGTATAACATACTTTAATTAACAACCATATGTAGCCACAACAAAGCAACAACAGCATATTAGCCAAATTAATCCTATACACTTAACATAGTAACTCAAAAGAAAATTTTAACATGACAGTCTTCAATTCTATTATTAGCCATCCGACCACTATCAGTCCATCTTTTCTCATTAACAATGGAATAGAAAAAGTAGGGAAGAAATTAAAATAGAATTACCTTGCTAGCTTCTAAAGTTCAGGTAGTTTACTTCCCTCCCTTTCTAGCCAAAATTTTTTTGCAGCAAAGTAACACCTAATTCCTTCTTGAATGGCTGGCTGGAGTGAAGGTGAGGGGCTTCTTTTTAATGGTCGGGAGAACTCCTCCTACTGGCCGTCCTATTAGCCTCTAATTGGCCTCTACTCAGCCACCCTACCAAGTTGTGAGCAATCACTACTAGTCTAGTTCACTTGGCCCCTATGGGTGATAAGTGGGTTTTACACCTACTTATTGGATATTAATTCACACGAACTAGGCCCATATCAAGTATATTTTAATGTGTTTTTAGTTTCATTTCATGTTATTTTGCATTGCATTTACTTAAACCCCCTTTGGTGTAAAAGTGCAGGATATGGCATGATTTGGTGATGTAAATGGCATGAGGCTGTTGGATGCATGGCATGAGGATCAATTGGAGCAGGAGGCTAAGCATGGATGGACAAAAGAATGAATGCAATGAGCAGATCGGTCTGGCAATGAGAACCGAATTCAAAGTTGCGTAAGCCGCGATAAAATAAGCTTGAGGACGCGCGCTTGCATACGAGCACCCTTACCGGGATGCATGCATCTTATAAGTTCTTGCACTGTGAGGATTGCAAGGAGGAGGATAGCGCGGCAGCTGTATGAGGCCCCTGATCTTCTTGAAATTGTTTTTTAATTTCTAATTTTAAGTGTTGTAATTAATTAAAAACGATTTCTGACTGGTGTCAAACGAATGATTCATTACTTTTGACGTATTTTTCATATGGTAACTAGGGTTTACATTCTGAGAGAGATTCCAACATAGAACGAGGCCTAAACTATAACTTTTCTAATTCTTCTTGGGATTTTTTATCATTGTGATAATTATTAGTATTTTGCTGGATTTATATGAGGATTTGAACATTACTCGTGGATTATAATCAGTAATTGGGCTTGATCATTTATATCTTTCATCTTTCAATTGTTTGTTTATTAGTCATGTTTAGCTTTGATCCCATAATGGCTTTTGGTTCAGTCGTGAACGAATCTCCATTATGGGATTCTAACGGATTTTAATATGTAGTTTAGTTGCATGCTTAAATGTTGGACTGTTTTACATATCATATGGGATTTCTATCATGGTTGTTTTGCATGTATGAATGCTTGATCACCATTCGTTTTCAGTACTTGTATGGAATTGACAATGAACATGCAAGTATGGATTATAATCATGATAGCATACGTATATGGGGCTATTTTGTATGGCTTGTGTATTTAGTGAACCAGATAGATATATACTGTTTCACCGTATGAGTTAGAATAAGGACTTGTGCTTAAATTCAATATGATTGCAATTTCACATAGACATATAGTGATTTTGGTTATATTGATGATTATATGGAGTCTATCGGTTGTGGATGCTGTGTAAGTAGGTCATAGTACATTGAAAAATGGCTATGACTCTTTTAGTGCTCTTGGCTACTTTCCTGTGATATGTGAACAAGTCTTGCATGATAGTGGTGATTAGATGAAGTATTAAATGAAGTTAGGATCCCATTACTTTCAGATTTGATTTATTACATTTTTATTCTTGTTTTAATCATTATTTGCGATTAGAGTAATTCACCAATCATATTCATTAGTTTGAGTATATAAATATAGTGATTTAATTGATGCATAGTTATTTAATTTAGACAACTTTCTCTGTGGGATCGATACTCTACTCACTCTGTATTACTTGTTGACACATGTATGCTTGCATGAGTTAGAGCTCTTTTGTTAGAACTGAAAAAGAGGCAACAAGTTTTTGGCGCCGAGGTTTAGCTATCTTTATCTCTATTTTCTTTTTATTTATTCAGTAGGGTATTTAGCTAGTTCATATTTATTTCATTCTTAATAGATGGCTATGTTGCAAGCATATAAGTGCGTAATGTCATAGAGTCCAGATTAGATGTTGTTTTAGTATTGTATAGAATCTACTTGTTCATTTATGTTTATTCCGGAGTTCACACATTGATATGGGTAAATGGTGTGATGTAGGTCTCTTCAAGTGAAATCTCACTGATAGGCAGTTTGGGAGCAAACTCAAGAAGGCAGAAGCGGGTCGCGTGATCGTCGCAAGAATGACTACAAAGATAAGATCGCGCACCACCAAGGCCACATATATCGATCAGAATGCCACTCGTGCCACGCACTGAAAACCATTTCAAGGTAGGCAAGCGTGCAAGGTACACCAAAGCGTGGAAAAATTTTACAGTTTAAAAATCTGAGTTGTGGTCTATTTGGTTTCTCACTTGACATAATAGAATCGTATTCTTATGCTCTCCCATAATCATAAGACTCCTCAACTCTCATCAAAGTTCATACCCACTATTCTCTCCATTGGCATAAATCTAGGGTTTCTACTTGGGTTGTGCAGCAGTAAGTTTGGGGGTACGTTCATCAGCAGCTCTTGCGCGGTATCAAGCAATTCCTCTATATTCTCTCTATCATCTGCACATGGGTCCAAAAAGAGCACGCTCAATCTCCATCTCTTCCTCCTCAGCTTCGTCCTCCAGTAACCAAGAAGATGATGTCATGGACCATAGGAAATTTATCAGTTTGGAGGCCCAGCAGGAATATTATCGGATTGTGGCCAAATCTTTTGTGAAGGAACGGGGACTTAAACCTGATAAACAAGACGGCCAACTATGGTATATGATACGAGAAAGAGGCTAGGTTGGCTTGACTGAAACTCCTATGCCTATTCCCATAGGGATTGTTTGAGAGTTCTACGTGAATGCTAAGGAAATGACAGGAGGGATAACGCTGGTTCGAGGAGTGCGGGTGGATTTTTGACCTACAGCAATCAGAGCAGTCTACAGAATAAATGACGCACCACCGACCGGGTCAGCTAATTGGGTAGAAGGTGCGCATTTAGAAATGGATCTGGCAGGAGTAATTGTTGAATTGTTCATTCCGGGCACCAAATGGAATTATAAGGCAGGGACAACTGAGCCAAAATCTTTTCCAGCATCTGCCTTGAATCGGTATGCCAAAGTGTGGAATCTATTTATCTGTGCCAAACTAGTTTCGTCAGCTCACCAGCATGAAATAACCACTGAGCGTGCTATCATTTTTGGGGGTATCATCAAAGGCAAGTACATTGATGTAGGCCATTTAATTCATCAAAACATGCTGTGTTATTTGCGGAGGAGCACTACGGGAGGTATTATGCATGCATCTGTGGCAGCCATGCTTTGTACCCAACAAGGAGTCCCATTGAATAATGAGCAGCTACAAAACCCACGCCACGACATCACTCATGCTACTATTGTCAAGTTCAAGGATTGGACGGGTGGTGAACCGCATCCGCACGGATTAGGTTTTATCATTCAACCCACATTTCCAGAGCCGTCATAGTAGCCCCCTCAGACAGATGAGGTAGGCCCGTCCACACAAGCACCTGCTGCCCATGGTGATCGCCAGCTCCCAAGGTTGGAGTGAAAATTACATTACTTTCAGATTACTTTCAAATTTGATTTATTACATTTTTATTCTTGTTTTAATCGTTATTTACGATTAGAGTAATTCACCAATCATATTCATTAGTTTGAGCATATAAATATAGTGATTTAATTTAGACAACTTTCTCTGTGGGATCGATACTTTACTCACTCTGTATTACTTGTTGACACATGTATGCTTGCATGACTTAGAGCTCTTTTGTTAGAACTGAAAAAGAGGCAACAATGGGGCCTGTCAAACCATAGCTACTCTGCTACCTCTTATCCACTACAAGTCTATCCCACCTGCTAGCTGACTGTTAACTGAACTAACATGTTAACTAGAAACCAACTTAGAATCCATATAACTTGTTACTTGACTGAGTGCTCAAGCTATGTCACTATTTTCTTAATTGGTTTGAAGTAGTTCTCTTGCTATACATCACTTGGTTTACAGGATTGGGCTAGGGGAAAAGTGTAACAATTTTAATTTGGGTTTAAACTAACCCTCCCTCTTTAACAATGTAGCTGCCAAATTGGGCTAAGAAAATAGGTTAGAATTGGCCCTTTTTATTTTTTTAAACCCAATATAACAACCCATACCCTAAAATAATTGAAAGGGGCATACAAGCATACTTAGAAAAATTTAATATGGCCCAATATTTTAGTATGGACTCATATTAAATTATAAACACATAAATTTTTATATCTTATCAAATTCCTTTTAGGCTAGCAACAATAGTTAGTACATATATCATTGAAAATGACAACTCTTTTTAATTTACACGACTCCTAATAGTACATAATTTTGACCTTATTTGTCAATAAATGCCATTATGGAATGATTTTAATTATATTATAATATAATTAATTCTTTAAACATAAAGATAGCTTTATGCCAAGAATGTTTCTCGAATAAGTCCTGTTGGCTTTTCTTTTTATTCTTAGTATTATATTTGTGTATTTCATTAACTCTTTCTTTTCCATTCATGATCTAAGATACTTAATAACATATTAAGTAACAAATAATTATAAGGTCACAATACTAAATGAAATAAAAAAAATAATACACAAAATTTGACATTATATTAACTGAATATTACATGGGATTTTCTGAGTCATTACACGTACAACGGCACAATCATTGGTGGACCCGCAATGGAATAATTGTCGGATATAGAAAGCGACAAAAATAGCATTTTCATATAATAACGGCAAAACTTTTACCGTTAAACTGTTGAGATACCGGTGATAAAAGAATAGTAATACACGTTGTTGCACAGTAGAACACGGTATTTCACAGTGTCTCTTATTATTGATGCTTACTTAAGAAGTCACTAAGTTTTATTTAATTATTGCAACAGTAGTTGTTGCATAGTATCTCATATTATTGATTCAATTATTGTCACAGTATCATCTGCACAATATTTTATATTATTAAATCAATAATTGAGACGACAAATGTATTCATATTATTATTTGTATTATTGACAATATCTAGAAAGTTATGTCGAGGAAAGTGGTTAGGTCATCTAATTGCGCGCCAATAAGGAGAAGTCTTTATCGAAAAGCCCCCTCTTTCTTGGGAATGATCCGGTTGTTAATTTTATGAGTTATGATGAATAATTGATGAAAGATTAAAAATGTGTTAACTGAATATAAAGTGATTTGTGGTAAATATTTATTCAATCTTTGATATAAATAAAAAGTCTGTTATGAGACGCTTGTTATAAGTTTTATTTATTCTATGGTACCCATATAAGACCCCAACTTTCATAAATAAAGATTAATTTTTTTCGAAATATATTTTTAAATATTATGGTATGGTTTTGATATAATGTTATAGTTGTGCGTAATATTTATAAATTTTGCAAATTATGCAAGTTGTTATAAAATATTCGATTGGTCGGGAAATATTCGTTTTAAATAGAAAATATTCGTACGACGGCACAATCAATAGTGGACCCCACAATGAAATTATTGTCGGAGTTAGAAAACGACAGAAATATCTTTTTATAAAAAATAACGACGAAAGTTTTACCATTAATTGTTGAACTACCCGGTGGTAAAAGTATTGTAATACGCGTGGTTGCATAGTAGCACACGGTATTGATTATTGATGCTTGCGTAAGAAGCCACTCATTTTACTCAATTATTGCTACAGTAATTGTTGCATAGTATCTCACGTTATTTGATTCAATTATTGTCACAAGATTATCATCGCATAATATTTTATATTATTAAATCAATATTTGAGAATAACAAAGTTATTCATATTATTATTTGCAATATTGACGATGTCTAGAAAATTCTGTCGAGGAGAGGTTTGGTCACCTAATTGCGCGCCAATAGGGAGAAATCCTTATCGGAAAGCCCCCTTTTTTCTGGGAATGATCTGGTTGTTAAATATTGTGAGTTATAATATTAATGATGAATAATTGTTGAAGTATTAAGAACGTGTTTATTGAAGATAAGTGAATTACAAAAGTTAGAGGGGAATAATGCAAACTTGGAAAACTTTAGGGGTACTAAAGTGTAATAAGTTAAATCAATCTGGACCATTGGTGGTGGTTTTAATAGTAAATCAATCTGAACCATCGATGGTGGTTTTAATAGTAAATCAATTTGGATCATCGATGGTGGTTTTAATAGTAAATTAATCTGGACCGTCGGTGGTGGTTTTAATAATAAATCAATCTGGACCGTCGGTGGTGGTTTTAAAAGTAAATCAATTTGGACCATCGGAGGTGGTTTTAAAAGTAAATCAATCTGGACCGTCGGTTGTGGTTTTAATAGTAATCAATCTGGACCATCTATTCTAATAGTAAATCAATCTGGACCGTTCGTGAATTAGCTACTATTTAGTCATTTCTCCTATAAATAGAAGCTTAATTCTTCTTTCATTTTCACCAATTCACTGAGACTCACAAGAGAAACTATAGAGAGCAAGCAGAAGAGTATTCTACTACTTCACTATTGCAGTATCCAGTCTTCTACTAAGGTAAGGGGTATTATTTCTTTCGTATTCATAAGGAATACTATTTTTTTTGTATTCATCCTTTAATATGTCGGAATAACCTGTCTATGCGGATTACGTACCATACGACGGGTGAAAATCCATTTGCAGTTTCGTATGTTATTTCTTTTCATATTCTTAAATCTAAACTTACTATGGTAAGTATTGCTTCTATAATCCTTGAAATTAGTGGAATATCCTTGAGTTTTGGGCTTCATCCAGTATCGTTTCATTGGAATATTGATCTTAACTTTCTTATTAAATATCAATATTTTCACCGGGGTACTATTCACGGGTTACTATTCACCCGATTACTATTCACTAAAATATTATTCACTTGGGTATTCGGGGCACTTTTCATGCCGGGGTACTATTCACCGAAAAATTTATTTCTTTACTGTCCAAATTATTTTTAATACATGGATATTATTCTTGAATTTTACTCTACAAAGCAGTATCATGTTGACAATTTGGACATTATTAAATTCTGGATAAATTAAATTATAAATCTTTAAAATTTATCCTTTGCTTTCATTTAATTGAATTCTTATATCATTGCCATCATCATCATGCTTATATTGTGATGAAAGTCATCTTTGGCTTACGTGTATAGATGGACTGTTGATTGGTATGATTATGACCAGGGATCATTCGGTATAATCATGACCCTTAATGTTACAAATGATGTGGTAAGAATCCTCATTGGCCTGTAGTGCATTGATGGACAGTTGTTGGTATGATTATGACCAGGGATTATTCAGTATAATCATCACTATTGATGATTACATGAATATCCTTGGCCCATAGTGCAGGGATGATTCGATGATGTGGTTTATTTATTAAGCTGAGTCTTAGCGATAAAGTTGATGAAAACCTTTTTAAATCATAGAAGATAGTAGATATCATGCTCTACTTGACTCTTCTAATGGATTGCTTATTTCGCTGCAGTTAAACTTGTTGTCTAGTATATTCTATCAGTTCAACATTATTGAAGGCTAACGATAACTTATTTTGCATTATCTTAGTCATAATATTTCTTATTGGGCTAGTTGAGCTCACCCTTTTGCTTTCATTATTCTCTTCAGGAAATAAGAACATAGCCGAGACTAGTCGGGGAATGGAGTGATGGTACGAGATGGCTGTTTTAGTAATCCTCACTATTTAGTGTGATAATAAATGTAATGAGGATTGAATTTGAGTTTGGATATTTTCTATGAGACAATATTCGTGTAAAAACTCTAAGCTCTTGTTGTATAATTAAGTTTGTATTTGTATTTTGTACCATGTATTTGGGGACCCAATATGGGTGATGTATACCTATTTTGGGGGTGTCACAGTTGGTATCAAAGCTTAGGGATATGATTCCTGGCTGAGATGTGAGACAAGAACTAGGAGGGGAGAGACGGAGAATTCCTTCGCTAGTATGACCTACCTAAGTTTATTTGGTATTTAATTGGTCGGTCAGAGTATAGGGATAATATGTGACATGTCAATTAACCCTTGTTTTGTGGCAGTGTTTGAAAATGGCATCTGAAAATGTTGAGATCAACAATGAAGCACATGAGACCGTTCAGTCACCAACGATCAATACCCAGGATAATGTGCAACAAGAAGACAATAATCCTCAGATAAATAACAACGCCGATTAAATGATGAATGATGGGATGTTCATAGGCTTTATGTAATTCATGCAACATCAGGTGAGAGCGGCTCGTGTTCAAAATGCAGGTGGAAACACTGGCAACTCACAGATGGTCACCGCTAAGCAATTCAAGGAGCTAGGACCATCGGAGTTTTGGGGAAAGCCAGAACCACTTAAGGCGAAGATGTGGATAAAGCAGATCACCAAGATATTTGAAGTCTTGGGATGCTCTGAGGAGCAAAAGGTTCCCTTTTCCACCTTCATGTTGAGAGGAGAGGCAGATTATTGGTGGGAATCACTAAAGCGTACTCAGCCTGCCGCACTCAAAATGTCTTGGGAGAAGTTCCAAGAGCTGTTCAACGACAAGTACTTTCCCAAAAGTATTCGTAACATGAAGGAGGTGGAGTTTATCAAGTTGGAGCAAAACAATATGACCGTGTCACAGTACGAAGCTAAGTTTGCTGAGTTGTCCCGATTTGCGCCCCACTTGGTTGATAATGAAGAAAGAATGACGCGGATGTTTCTAAGAGGTTTGAAACCCGAGATACGTCAATACTTAATTTCTCACAAACTGTGTTTGTATTCAGATGTTGTAAATAGGGCTCAGTTATTGGAGCGCGATAATGAGTCAACCCAACCAAGAGAGTGCAACGCAACGGAAGTCGATAATACCAAAGTGGTAGCGATCATAAAAGCAAAGGACAACAAACGTGGAGGGAATAAACATGCCAGAAATGGTAACCACTCCGGTGGAAATCATGGCCAAGATAATAGAAGTGGAAATTTCAAGAAGAGGAGATTCAATAATAATGGAAAGACGTCAAGACCAAAGACCAAGTTAAAGAAGGAGAACGACCGCTTCATCAGTATGTTACAAATACGGAGGGGAGGGACACATCAGTCCAAACTGTACGCAGTAGTCCAAAGTATGTTACAATTGTGGAAGAGAAGGTCACCTAACCAAATTTTGTCGTGCACCAAAGTCAAGTCCAGCTGGGATGGAGGCATCAAAGGCCGTTCCAGATAAGACAAAACCAGTAGTTCAAGGGAGAGCATTTGTCGTAACCTCCCAAAAAGCGAGGAATCTGAACGAGGTGATCACGGGTAAGCTACTCATAAACTCTTGTGAAGCTTATACCTTATTTGATACCGGTTCTACCCATTCTTTTATTTCTCCTACTTGCGCTCAACGTTAAAATTTGAATCCGGAGAAATTAGACTTTGACTTATCGGTTGAAACTCCGTTATGAGAAACCTTTATTACATCCACTGTTTATAAGTCTTGTTTAATTCAAATCGGTAACCGCGCGTTACCTGTTGGTCTTATTTCCTTAAAAATACTTGCGTTTGATGTATTTTAGGGATTGATTGGTTAACTACTCATCATGCAAAAATTGATTGTTTTCGTAAGGTTGTTAGCTTTCATATTCCTAACCAACCTATTATGAGAATTCAAGCGACCAAACCACTAAAGTCAATCACTGTCATATCAAGTCATAAAGCTATTCGTTTATTAAAAAACAGATGTCAAGCTTTCTTAGCCCATGTCAAATATTTAAACAAAAATACGTCAGATTTGAATGATATTTCCATTGTTAATAAATTTCTCGACGTATTCCCTAAAGAACTTTCTGGCCTACCCCCAGAGCATGAAATTAAATTTTGTATCGACCTTGAACCTGGTACAAAACCCATTTCCAAAGCCCCATATCGAATGTCTTCTGTTGAACTTCAGGAGTTAAAGACCTAACTACAGGAATTGTTAGACATCGGTTTCATTCATCCTAGTACGTCTCCTTGGGGTGCTCCTATTCTATTCGTAAAGAAGAAAGATGGGATTATGCGACTTTGTATTGATTATCGGGAGTTAAATCATGTCACCATCAAAAATAGGTACCCGTTGCCTCGCATTGCTGACCTATTTGACCAGTTGCAAGGCGCCAAATTCTTTTCAAAGATTGATCTTCATTTCGGATATCATCAGATAAAGATTAAAACCGATGACATCCCAAAGAATGCTTTCAGAACTCGGTACGGGCATTATGAATTCCTAGTCATGTCTTTTGGATTGACTAATGCTCCTGCTACCTTCATGGATATGATGAACCGAGTATTCAAGGAATATTT
Source organism: Panax quinquefolius (assembly GCA_020205615.1). Lineage (NCBI taxonomy): Eukaryota > Viridiplantae > Streptophyta > Magnoliopsida > Apiales > Araliaceae > Panax > Panax quinquefolius. The sequence goes on along the minus strand of CM035160.1, from coordinate 129,097,258 downwards.
AGATCATTTTGTGGTTGTCTTTATTGATGACATTCTCATTTACTCCAAAACTCGTGAAGATCATGAGCAACACTTAAGGCTGATAATCCAAAAGCTTCGTGAAAACAAGCTTTATGCCAAGTTGAAGAAGTGCGAGTTTTGGCTTGAGGAAGTAGTATTCCTTGGGCACATGATATCAAATCATGGAATATATGTTGACCCGGCAAAGATTGAAGCAATTCAAAGTTGGGAGCAACCCAAGTCAATGACTGAAGTACGTAGCTTTCTGGGCTTAGTTGGTTATTATCATAGATTCGTGGAAGGATTTTCTCAAATCGCTACTCCATTAACACAGCTGACTCGAAAAGATACGAAATTCGGTTGGAGTGAGGAATGTGAGAAGAGTTTTCAAGAACTCAAGAGGAGGTTCATTTTAGCACCTATTCTGACAATACCATCTGGTTCAGAGGGATTTGTCATCTACAGCAATGCTTCAGGCAGAGGGTTAGGATGTGTCCTCATGCAACATGGGAAAGTCATAGCCTATGCCTCACGACAACTCAAAGAATATGAGAGGAATTATCCTACTCATGATCTAGAGTTGGCAGATGTCGTTTTCCCACTAAAGATTTGGAGGCATTACCTGTATGGGAGAAAGTGGAGATCTATACAGATCATAAAAGCCTCAAATATTTCTTCACTCAAAAGGAACTCAACATGCGGCAACGACGATGGCTTGAGATATTTAAATATTAAGATCATACCATTCAATACCATCCTGGAAAAACGAACGTAGTAACTGATGCATTGAGTAGAAGATTATATGCGGGTACGAGTGCATTATTGTCAACACAAAGGCCCATTTTATATGACTTACGAAGGATGGAGATAGAGATAAAGACTCCAGGGACCCACTTGATGATGGAAAATATACGAGTAGAACCGACTTTAATCGAGAAAGTTAAAGCTGCTAAAGCTATGGACCTGGAGCTGATGCGTATAAAGAAGAAAGTGCAAGAAGGTGCTATTTCGGAATCAAGAATCGATGAAGAAGGAATACTACGAGTCAACTCTAGACTTTGTGTTCCAAACGACCCTAATTTAAAGTTTAAGATCATGATGGAGGCGTACAACACACCGTTTGCAATGCATCCTGGAAGTACCAAAATGTATTGTGATCTTCGACATACATTTAGGTGGAGCAATATGAAGAGAGAGGTAGCGGAGTTTATCTCAAGGTGTCTAACTTGTCAACGAGTCAAGGCGGAGCATCAAGTGCCAAAAGGTCCATTGCAACCACTTGAAATTCCAGAATGGAAGTGGGAGCACATTACCATGGATTTCGTTACTTGTCTTCCCACGATTTCTCAAGGCATAGATGCAGTTTGGGTCATTGTTGATAGATTGACCAAGTTTGCTCATTTCTTACCTATACGAGAAACTTATTCACTTGAACGTCTTACTCGTATGTACATAAATGAGATTGTAAGACTGCATGGCATGCCAGTATCCATAGTTTCTGATCGAGACCCAAGATTCACTTCACGATTTTGGGTTAGTTTACAAAAAGCTATGGGCACAGATTTATGATTTAGTTCGGCATATCATCCTCAAACGAACAGACAGTCGGAAAGGATTATTCAAACTCTTGAAGATCTATTAAGACTATGTGTCCTTGACTTCAAGGGAAGGTGGGACAAGTTCTTTCCATTAGTGGAATTCTCCTACAACAACAGTTATCAAGCAAGTATTGGCATGGCTCCATTTGAGGCATTGTATATACGCAAGTGTCGTTCTCCAGCATGTTGGGACGAGGTAGGTAAAGCAACGTTGTTAGGACCAGAGTTGGTACGTATGACTACAGAAAAGATTCAAATGATCCGACAACGTATAAAAACCTCACAAGATCGACAAAAGAGTTATGTTGATCTTCATCGGAAGGATGTGCAGTTCAATGTTGGAGAACATGTGTTGTTACGTGTTGCTCCATGGAAAGGAGTTACAAGATTTGGAAAGAGAGGAAAGCTCAATCCTCGATTTATTGGGCCATTCAAAATCCTCGATCGAGTAGGAACTGTGGCTTATAGACTCGCCTTACCGCCAAGTATGTCTCGTGTTCATAATGTTTTTCACATATCTATGTTACGTAAATATGTGGAAGACCCGAACCATATTATTGAATTAGAACCAGACGAGATAACGGAAGATTTAATGTATGAAGAGGTACCTGTTAAAATCTTGGATAAGAAGGAGCATATTCTACGCTCCAAGGTTATACCTCAAGTCAAAGTTTTGTGGAGAAACCAAGATGTTGAGGAAATGACCTGGGAATTAGAATCTGAAATGAAGTCAAGGTATCCTTACCTCTTCGACATACCAGGTACGCACCCTAATTTCGAGGAAGAAATTTCATAAGAAGGGGAGGTTGTAAGACCCCAACTTTTATGAATAAAGATTAATTTTTCTCGAAATATATTTTTGTATATTATGGTGTGGATTTGATATAATGTTATAGTTGTGGGTAATATTTACAAATTTTACAAAGTAAGCAAGTGATTATATAATATTCGATTGGTCGGGGAATATTCGTTTTAACATGGAATATTCGTACGACGGAACAATCATTGGTGAACCCCACAACGGAAGTATTGTCGTATTTAGAAAATGACAGAAATATATTTTTATAAAAATAACGGCAAAAGTTTTACCATTAACTGTTTAACTACCTGGTGGTAAGAGTACAGTAATAAGTGTGGTTGTATAGTAGCACACGGTATTGATTATTGATGTTTACGTAAGTAGCCACTCATTTTACTCAATTATTGCTACAGTAATTGTCGCATAGTATCTCACATTATTTGATTCAATTATTGTCATAGTATCATCTGCATAATATTTTATATTATTAAATCAATAATTGAGACGACAAAGTTATTCATATTATTATTTGCAATATTGACAATGTCTAGAAAGTTCTGTCAATGAGAGTTTGGTTACCTAATTGTGTGCCAATAGAGAGAAATCCTTATCGGAAAGCCCCCTCTTTCCTGGGAATGATCTGGTTGTTAAATATTATGAGTTGTAATGTTAATGATGAATAAGTTCGGGTTGATTAAAGATGAAATTGATATTTCCATTGTGTGTGGATTATTAGTGTTAGTGGAAATCGACATCTATTCCGATAATAATTGATGTCTGGAGGTTATATTGACCAATCAGGTAATTAATCGGATAAATGAGCAATTAATTGCTATTAATTCACATGCTTATAACTATTTGTTCACATGTGTGTACTATTGATTCACATACATGTACTATTAGGCGAGGTGGTGCAAGATTGGTAATACTTGCATGACTAAATTTAAAATGGAGGTATAGATGAAGGTACTATACTGTAATTATTTTTTTCACATGTATAGAACTATTGATTTATATGAATGTACTATTGATTCACGTGATGTACTATTAGGGGAGGTGGTGCAAGTTTGATAATACTTGCAGGACTAAATTAAAAATGAAGGAAAAGATGAAGGTATTATACTATAATATTTCGAGCCCCAAAACGTGCAATTATCGAAACTATATTTTCCTATAAATAGAAGCTCATTCTTCTTTCATTCTCACCAATTCACTAAGACTTACAAGAGCAATTATAGAGAGAGAAGTTTTAGAGAGAAAGTAGAAGAGAAGTCTGATACCTCACTATTTCAGTATCCAGTCTTCTTCTAAGGTAAGGGATATTATTTTTTTCAGTATTCATAAGGAATAATATTTTCTTCCATACTCTGTAGTATGTGAGTAATATTATTTCGTCTCGTATTTATACCCTCATTTTGTTAAAGTATTGCTTCTATACTCCGTGAAATTAGTAGAATATCCTTAAAATTTGCGCTTCATCTAGTATCGTTTCACAAGGATATTTTCTACACATTCTTGTTAAATTTTAAGCTTTTTATGCCGGAGTACTATTCATAAGTAGTATTCATTTTTACGGTATTATTCACAAAGTACTATTCACGGGGTACTATTCATAAAGTACTATTCATAGGTACTATTCATAAAGTACTATTCACGGGGTACTATTCCCGAAGTACTATTCACGGGGTACTATTTACGGGTACTATTCACCCGGGGAATTATTCAAGAAAAAATTGATTCCTTTGTTGTCCTAATCATTTTTGATACAATATTATTCTTGAATTTTACTCCACAAAGCAGTATCATGTTGACAATTTGGGCATTATTGAATTCTGGATAAATTAAATTATAAATCTTTAAAAACTTAGCATTTGCTTTCTTTTAATTGAATTCTTATATTATTGTCATCATCCTCATGCTTACATTGTGATAAAAGTCATATGTGGCTTATGTGCATAGATGTACAATGGATTGGTATGATTATGACCAGGGATTATTCGGTATAATCATGACTGTAATGTTATAAATGATGTGGTAAAAATCCTTATTGGCCTGTAGTGCATTGATGGACAGTTGTTGGTATGATTATGACCAGGGATTATTCGGTATAATCATGACCATTGATGATTACATGAATATCATTGTCCCGTAGTGCAGAGATGATTCGATGATGTCGTTTATATATTAAGCTGAGTCTCAGCGATAAAATTGATAATAAATTTTTTAAATCATAGAAGATAATAGATATCATGCTCTACTTGACTCTTCTAATGGATTGCTTGTTCCGCTGCAGTTAAACTTGATGTTTATTATATTTTATCAGTTTAACACTATTGAAGGCTAACGATAATTTATTCTGCATTATCTTAGTCATAATATTTCTTACTGGGCTAGTTGAGCTCACCCTTTGTTTTCATTGTTTTCTTCAAGAAATGAGAATAAAGCTGGGACTAGTCCGGGAACGGAGTGATGGTCCAGATGTTTGCATTAGTAGTCCTCACTATTCAGTGAAATAGTGTGATAATAAATGTATTGAAGACTCCATTTGAGTTTAAATACTGTCTAGAAGATAATATTCGTACTAAAACTCTCAGCTTATGTTTTGTCGTATTTTACACGACAGTTGTATAATTAAGTTGTATTTGAATTTTGTACCATGTATTTGGCGACTCAGAATGGGTGATGTATACCTATTTTGGGGGCGTCACACAAAGGCCCATTTGGTATAACTTGCAAAGGATGGAGATAGAGTTAAAGGCTCCAAGTACCCACGTGACGATATCAAATATACGAGTATAACCAACTTTAATCAATAAAGTTAAAGTTTCTCAAGCTACGGACCTGGAGCTGATGTGTATAAAGAAGAAAGTGCAAGAAGGTGATATTCCAGAAGTAAGAATTGATGAAGAAGGAATACTTTGAGTCAACTCCAGACTTTGTGTTCCTAACAATTCTGACTTGAAGTATAGAATCATGATGAAGGCACACAACACACCCTTTGTAATCCATCCTGGGAGTACCAAAATGTATCATGATCTTCGACATACATTTTGGTGGAGCAATATGAAGAGAGAGATTGCGGAGTTTATCTCGAGTTGTTTAACTTGTCAACGTGTAAAGGCGGAGCATAAAGTGCCAAAGGGTCCATTGCAACCTCTTGAGATTCTGAAATGGAAGTGGGAACACATTACCATGGATTTTGTTACGGGTCTTCCCAAGATTTCTCAAGGCATAGATGCGATTTGGGTTATTGTAGATAGATTAACCAAGTCTACTCATATCTTGCCGATATGGGAGACTTATTCCCTTGAATGTCTTGCTCGTATATACGTGAATGAGATTGTGAGATTACATGACATGCCAGTATCCATTGTTTTAGATCGTGACCCAAGATTCACTTCACGATTTTGGGTTAGCTTGCAGAAAGCTATGGGCATGGATTTACGATTCAGTTCGGCATACTATCCTCAAACGGACGAGCAATCAGAAAGGACTATTCAAACTCTTAAAGATTTATTAAGACTTTGTGTCCTAGATTTCAAAGGAAGTTGGGATAAGTACTTGCCATTGGTGGAATTCTCCTACAACAATAGTTATCAAGCAAGTATAGGCATGGCTCCATTTGAGGCGTTGTATGGGCGAAAGTGTAGCTCTCTAGTATGTTGGGATGAGGTGGGAGAAGCAACGTTGTTGGGACCAGAGTTGGTACGTATGACTACAGAGAAGATCCAAATGATCTGACAGCGTATACAAATGACATAGGATCAACAAAAGAGTTCTGCCGATTTTCATCGAAAGGACGTGGAATTTAATATTGGGGATCATGTATTGTTACGTATTGCTCCATGGAAGGGAGTTACAAGATTCGGGAAGAAAGGAAAGTTTAATCCATGATTTGTTGGTCCGTTTGAGATTCTTGACCGAGTAGGAAATGTGGCCTATAGACTCGCATTACGTCCAAGCATGTCTCATGTTCATAATGTTTTTCACATATTTATGCTTCGAAAATATGTAAAAGTCCCAAACCACATTATTGAGTTAGAACCAGACGAGATAGCCAAAGATTTAATGTACGAGGAGGTACCTGTCAAGATCTTGGATAGGAAGGAGCATGTCCTACGCACAAAGGTTATACCACAAGTCAAAGTTTTTTTTGGAGGAACCATGCTATTGAGGAAATGACCTGGGAGTTGGAATCGGAAATAAAAGTGTGGTACACTCACCTTTTCGAAACACCAGGTACGTACGTCAATTTTGAGGACGAAATTTCACAAGGAGGGGAGGTTGTAAGACCCCAACTTTTTATAAATAAAATTGATTTTCCTCTATTCATTATTTTGAAATAGTAAGGGGTGGATTTGATTAATGTGGTTAGTTATGGGTAAAATGCGCAAATATTTTAACTAAGCAAGTGGTTATAAAATATTCGTTATTGTCGGGGAATATTCGTTTGGTCGTGGAATATTCTTGCTGTTGGGGAATATTCGTACGATGGCGCAGCCATTTGTGGGCCCCACAATGGAAAACTGTCGAATGAAGAAAATGACAAGTTTGAGTTTATTTATAAATAACGGTGTAGTTGTTACCGTTAACACTGTTGGAATACCTAGTGGTTAAAGTAAAGTAATATGTGTGATTGCACAGTAGCACACGGTATTGCACAGTATTTTTGGATTATTGATTCTTACGTAAGAAGGCACTACTCAATAATTGTTACAGTAATTACTGTTCAATATTTTATTATATTGATTCAATAATTACTACATTGATATTTTATATTATTGTTGTTTCAATAATTATCATTGCACAGTATTTCCCATTATCAGATCAATAATTCATATTATTTGAATAATATTATTAAATAGCATTATTGGCAATGTCTAAGGAAGTTCTGTCTAGGAAATGGGTTTGGTCACCTAATTGTGCGCCAGTAAGGAGAAATCCTTATCGGAAAGCCCCCACTTTCATAGGAATGACCTGGTTGTCATTATTGTGATTCTGTAATATTATTTGTGAATAATTAATTATTGATTTATATGATAAGGAAATATTTATTTTATGTGGATATAAATGAAGGAATTAATACTGAGGTGTTTTATCAGTATTTTGTCATAATGGAGGTATTAAAAATCATCTGTATGTGGTTTTCGGTCATTTTCTGTTTGGAATTTGGAAAAACGTTCTTCTACAAAGTTGTAGAGAATTAAATTTTATATGGAATGGACATAAGGTTCATATTGTTTTTATAAAAAGGTTATTTATTATGAATTATTAAAGTTTCGCAAATAAATATTTTTATTAAAAACATAGGTGGGCCCCTACTTTTGGTTGTTATAGAGAAAAAATTGCTCAATTTCAAGTGTGGTGTGCGTGAATAGCAATGGGTGAAATCCACCGGTAACAGGTTAGTCTTCTTTGGCGTTCTAAGCATTTTTCTATAAATAGGGTGCTTAGGTTAGAATTAAAAATTAAACCAGAATCTGAAGTTTTCTCTCTATAATATCGACTTATTTTTGTGAGTATTTAGATATCTTGAGTGTTTCTATTCAGTGAAAATTTCTTTCAATATTATATCCGATATTTCAGTCAGAAGTACTATTCTTTTGAGGTAAGGGATGTTATTTATTTCGTAAATGATGTTATTTCTTTCAATATCATTATACCGAAATATTGATATGAATTCTATTGTGAAATTTCTACCTTTTCATGTTGAGGTTACTATTCACGTATACGACACTATTCACGTATACAGCACTATTCACGAATACGGTACTATTCATGAAGTATGATTTTTCTTATGAAATTTTTACCTTTCCTGTCGGAGTTACTATTCACGTATACGGCACTATTCACGAATACGACATTATTCACAGGAAAAAATTAAATTTTCTTTTCTTTGTACAAGTTGTCTATTATGGTTACTTTCATTGATTGTATCCATGTTTTGATCTCATTCTTGAATTTTTCTCCACAATTGATTATTATGGAGTATTTTTCAACTTAGATAAACCAAAGTACGAATCTCTAATCTTTGTCCTTTAATCTCACTAGATTCGTTTCTTAAAAATATTTCTCATCATCCTCAGTCCTAAATGATGATATAACTGAATATCTTTGGCCTGTAGTGCAAAGATGAATGATTACCTGATGAATATCTTTGGCCTGTGGTGCAAAGATGGACAGGTGTTGACATGAACATGACCAACTGGTGATATGAATGAATATCTTTGGCCCGTAGTGCAAAGATGAATATTTGATTCATGATGCATATTGATTGATGTTACAGGGATAAAATATTGATGATGGACTTTTAAATCATAGGAGATAGTAGACTTCATTCTCTACTTAACTCTTCTAATGAATTGTTATTTCTGCTATGAATATTGATCTAAAACTTGTTGTCCATTATATTTTATCAGATTTATTGAAGGCTAACGATATTTTTTTCTACATTATCTTAGTCATAATATTCTTTACTGGGGTAGTTGAGCTCACCCTTTTTCTTTTTGTTCCATTTTTCTTCTCAGGAAGCGAGAATATAGCGGGAACTAGTCGGAGTGTGGAGTGATGTTTTAAGTCAATTGTTTTAGCAGTCCTCACTATTTTGTAAAATAGTGTATTAATAATTATAATGAGAACTTATTTGAGTTTGGATATTGTCTAGAAGACAATATTTGTATTTAAACTCACAGCTTATGTGTTGTCGTATTTTGCACAACAATTGTAATAATGAAGTTGTAGTTATTTTCTGTACCATGTATTTGCCGACTCAGAATGGGTTGTGTGGACCTATTTTAGGGGTGTCACAGTTGGTATCAGAGCTTAGGGATATGGTCTCTGGCAGAGATTGGGGAATAGAACTAGGAGGGGAGAGACGAGTAAATCCTTCGCTAGTGTGTCCTACCTAAGCTTATTTGTGTTTAATTGGTCGGTCAGAATATAGGGATAATATATGGTATGTCAATTTCTTTAATTAACCCTTATTTTATGGCAGTATTTGAGAATGGCAATTAAAAATATTAACAATGGAGTGAATGAGACTGTGGAGACACCTTTAATCACCAACCAGGAGAACGTGCAACAAGACGGCAATGTTCCTCCTGTAAACAACACCACTGATCAAACGATAAATGATGTGATGTTTAGAAGCTTTTTGCAGTTCATGCAAAATCAGACGACGGAGACTCGTGTACAAACTACAGGTGGAAACAATGGTAACGCGCGGCTTGTCACAACCAAGTAGTTTAAAGAGTTGGGACGACCACCAGAATTTTTGGGAAAGCCGGATTCGATCAAGGCTAAAATGTGGGTTAAGCAAATCACCAAGATATTTGATGTCTTGGGATGCACGGAGGAACAAAAGGTTCCATTTGCCACCTTTATGTTCCGTGGTGAGGCAGATTACTGGTGGGAATCTGTGAAGCGTACCCAACCAGCTGCACTCAATATGTCTTTGGAAATATTTCAGAAACTGTTCAATGACAAGTACTTTCCTGAAAGTATTCGTCATATGAAAGATGTAGAGTTTATTAGACTGGAACAAAACAACATGACTATGTCCTAGTACGAGGCTAAGTTCGCGGAGTTATCCAGGTTTGCATTTCATTTGGTAGAGAATGAGGAACGTATGACGCGGATGTTTCTGAGAGGTGTGAAACCCGAAATTCGACAATATCTTATTTCTCACAAATTTTCTCTATATTCAGATGTTGTGAACAGAGCTCAATTATAAGAGCGAGATAATGAGTATGTTCAACCGAGGGACCACAACCAGGGTCATACCGGTACCAGCAGCCATCGCAGCAATGATAACCAGCGGGGGGGAAATATCCGGACAAAAGCGGTAACCACTCTAGTGGTAATTGTGGCCATGATAGTAGAAGAAGCTAATCAGGGGGAGATTTCAAAAAGAGAAGGTACAATAATGACAACGTGAAGACGTCAGCACCAGCATCAACTGTTCCTAGGGGGGGAGAACGACCACTGGTCGTATGTTATAAATGCGGGAAATAGGGACACATCAGCCCAAACTGCCCACAACAATCCAAGGTGTGTTATAACTGTGGAAAGGAAGGTCATATAGCTAGAGATTGTCTTGTAGCGAAACCAAGTCCAGCAGGAATGGTGACTCCAAAGGTTGAGAGCTGAAACAACTACATCCCCTACTGAAAATGCTCCAACAAGCTCATATGTTGAGTCCAAAGAAGAAGGACATGCCCTTATTGCTGCTGAACATCAAGCAAGCTTATCTGATGATACAAAGGCTTCAGATTCTAAAGAAGAAGAAGAGTCTAAAACTCTGATAGATAAACCTCCAAGGAGAAGAAAGAGCAACAGACTGCTTGCTAAGTCTGTCCCAAAGAAGCAAGGAGAACCTCTACTGCAATCATTGAAGTAAGTGATGATAAGTCTGAATCCAAGGGAGAAGATGCTGAAGAAGGTACTAGTGATGAGAATCAGCATGAAGGATTCACTGATGAATCAGATGAAAGAAGTCAGCATGATTCAAGCTCGGAAGGTGAAAATATGGAAAAAGATTCCAATTCTACAAATCAAGAAGCAGAGGAATCGGCAGACTATCATGTTCTCTCTCCAGCTAGAGTGCGCAGAAGAATAATGGTGGAAGTCCTTAATGAACCACAAGATGCACCACCAAAAAGATGGGTAAGTTATAGAAACGAATAACTCAAAGTTATAAGGATGACTACAGATGATGTGTTTAACAACTAGAACAACATGGAGTTAGACCGCACTATAATTCTGTACAATCCTGATGACCTTCTGATGAGATGGTTTTTCCCATGGATGCCCTGGTTAAAGGCATATACTGAAAAGGATGAAAGTTACTTCAGTTGGTGTTATTCACAGTTTTCGAACTTGGAGCTGGTGTCATAGAACTTTCCATGGGTAAAGAAGTTTGCAACCAAGATGATCAAAGACCAGCCTCACTTCAAAGTCAACCGACATGCTGGTAACCACTACATTCCCTACGATTATAGAGTGGGCTCAGATGGCAGAAGGGTTATGCCTAAGCATATGATCGTAGAGTCCCTTCACTCTACCACTGAAAATGATCAAGTTCAGACTGAGAAGCTTCTATATGTCCAAGCACAATTGTCTGATATTCCATCATCTTCCAACATTGATTGGCACTCAACGATTTATCAGATTCTCACTGCTTTAGCAAATCTGTCTGAGAATGAAAATCATGGAGTCCAGTCTAGTGCTCAACAAGAGTATGCCCAACCAAATGACCAAACTCCTACGGAGCAAGAGTTATTGAAGAATTCTGATGAGTTGGTTGAGAAGATATATATCATCACGGAAAAAGCAAAGATGTTGACAGAAGCAGGAGATAATGTGGTTCAAGACAGACTCCAAGCCTCTATGTCTGATATATCTCTCAAAATCAAAGAGAGAGATCAAATCTATCTGAAGGCTATAAATGATCAGAAGGCAGAAGCTCTACGAGCACAGAAGGCTAATGAAGAGCAAATCATATCCCTTTTTGACAAGATTGACAATCTGAATCAGTCTCTCTCCCTACAAATTGAGCTGAGCCAACAAGAACTTAAGATTGAGGTTGGTAACTCATCTTACCTGATGGAGCAACTTATGTCAAACATGGAGCAGCTTTCCCAAGTGATTAATGACAAAAAGAGGGAGAAAAAGAGACTTAGAAAGAAGCACTCAAGGAGGAGCAAGGAGAATAGAAAAAAAGAAGACAAGAAGGCCAAGAGAAAGGAAAATAAGAAGACAGAAGCAGCAGAAGCAGGATCATCATCTGAGGGGGAGTCAAAATATGATGATCCCATGAACATAGAGTCTGAGGGGGAGCAGAGAAAAGAAATGAAGTCACCATCCTAGGGAGAGCAGGAGCAAAAAGATCAAACAGATGAATAGTTGATCAACAGACATTATGCAATTCCATATGTGAGGTATGTTTTCGATCCAGGATGTAAAGTGTCATAGATTATGAAATTCCATATTATTATCAATGACATTCATGATTATCTATTTTAGAAATACAGCTGCTCACTGTATATAAGATTCATTCATATCATGCATATGCACTAATTGTTTTTGTCATAATCAAATAGGGGGAGATTGTTAGGAATAAACATGTGAATGATATTCCTATTTATATATGATTTGATTATGATATAGATGAATGAATATGCAAGTGCTTGCATTAAGAAAAGTTGTAAAGTACTGTGATAGATAATAAGAACATATGTACAAGGACTTAGAATGAATTGATCAGGTTGATCCTACATAAGCAAAACAGCTTTGTAAAGTTCTTAAAAGGAAATGATGTACAAGGACTATAAATGTAGAAAGATCAAGTTTGTTAGGTTAATCTTATAATGTAATAGATAGACTTGTCTGATCGTCGAGCACTGCACCAGAAATCGTAGTCTGCCAAGAGAGTCAAAGAAAACTCGAAAATTATCAAGGCAGAATCGTAGTCTGCAAGATAGTAGATCTCGGAGTTCGTAGACTGCCAGGAGAGATGAGGAAGGATCGTAGTGTGTCGAGAAGAACTTCCTCAGAGCCGTAGTTGTGACAACCCGAGAATTTAGAATATTTTTAAAATTTTTATTAATTAATTTAAGGTTCAAAATTAGAACCTAGACTGAAAATTAGTGTATGCGTTTGATATTTTTAAGATAGAATTTTGAGGATTTAAAAATTTTGTTAAGGATTTTAGTGAATTATTCAGGATTAAGAAAATACGTGAATATGTTCTGTGTATATGTCTACAGTATGTGGTTAAGGGTCAAGGGTTGACCAGATAAACGATATCTGTAACAAACCCTAAGTATATATTAAGAACGTCAACGTTCGGTTAGAAAACCTTAACGATTAACAAGAAACCCTAAAAACTAGTTCTGGAAACCCTAATTTCAGTTCCGGGAATCCGAAACCCTAATTACGAAATCTAATTTCTATTTTAGAAAATTAATTTTTCTATTAGAAACCCTAATTTTGGGTTATAAACCCTAATCCGCGATTTTGACCCTAATTGCTTAAATAGCGGTTTTAATTAGGAAATACTAATCCTAATTAGCAATATTTAAATTATGATTAAGAAATTTTAATATAATTAGAAAATTCTAATTATAATTTAGAAATATTAATTTTCTATTTTTGAAAACCTAAATTGAAAATTTTAGAAAATAAATTGCAAACCCTAAATTGGCTCAAACTCTAAACCCTAAATGCTCAAAACCCTAAACCCTAACCAAACCCTAAACCCTAAGGGTTTGGTCAAATGTCCAAAATGCCATTAAAATAAAATAGAAAATGACTAGAATGCCCTTTGTGTATTATTTAATGGTTGGAGTGTAGATCTTGCCAAGATAATGGGTTGGTGAACTAACCCTAGCCTAGCCCTAGATATGTGTCCAACTTCAGCTAATCTTGCCAAAGAAATTCATCAATCTAAGTAGTTTATAGATTAAAGAAAGAGAAAAGTCTCACTTGACTTTTCATTTTCTACAAACTCATCCTCTCTCTCCATCTTCGAAATCTAGAGTCAGATAGAGAGATAAGTTAAGATAGGTTAACCTCTTATCAAGCCAAGAACAACAATCAGAAGTCAGATTCAAAGGATCAAGCTTAAAAGGTAAACAACCCTTAAATTTCGTAAAATCAGTGATCTTGTGTTTGATGTTGTTATTTGTTGGTTAGAAATGTGTTAGAGGGTGTTTTTGAGTGATATGGGTTGTTGGATCAAGGATCCATAACATCTAGAGGCACGAAAATCAAAATTTTAAAACTGGTCAAGAACCCTAATTTTGTTGTCTGACAAGCCAATGTCAGAGCTCTTAGATTCTTGTGTGTTAATCGTTATGTGTATTTTATGTTTTAAACTTGTTCTCTGCCATGTAGGCTTTCATCTGGAACTAGAATTAAGGTTATAGCATGTTTAGATTGCATTTTACAATCAGTCAAACTGAGTTGACCGACCACGAAACTAAGTTTCTGGGTAAACCCAGAATTTCCAGAACGCATGACAAGGTTTTGCAGTCGCTAGATCTTACTATGGTTAAGTTGTTATGTGATGTTGTTGGTTGTATCTTGTAGAATGACATGCAGGCTATGCATATATGCCTTTATATCACTCGGATCCGTATCCTAATCTTAGAAATTAATGGTCAAACTATCGTTGACTTAAATCGCTTTCAAACATTTCGGAAAACCCGAAAATGTTCAAGAACAAATCCGACTACTACTTTGAATTTCCATATGTTTCATGTAACGTTGTTAAGTTTATATTATGAGATATAGTGGTACACGAACATACGGACTATATACCGAAACCATAAAACCACTAAACGAATTACCAGAACCCTTAGATAATTGAGTTCAAAAGGAGACACTCGAACTGCCTGGGGTTTCTAGGTTACCTAGAAAACCCAGGCATGATCTGACAAAATGTTTGAGAGCTCTGATCTCTCTGATTAGATATAATATGGCTATGTTGTTTGTTTAGGATTGTAGTATTACATCAATACTATAGTATGAGCACTTAATCAAACCCAGATAACTCCGGACCCATGAATTACAGTTGGTCAAACCTATCACCTTGTCCACTGACATGAAGCTCAAGAACGCCTATAGCGACGGTTCTGTCGTTATAGGGCCCTTTTAGTGACAGTTTTAATTATTAATTTCCGAAAATTATTAATAAATAGAAAAAAATAGATTTTTAATTATTAAAAATACTAAATAAATTCTGAGAATTTATTTTAAATTACGAAAAATAGTTTTAATTATTTTAAGTATATTTCATAAATATTTAATATTTTTGGAATATAAATGATATTTAATTTATTTAATTATAATATTAAATAAATTATTTAAAAATAATTTTAATTCATGAAAAATCATGAAAAATAATATTATGGTATAAGAAAATATTTTAAGTTATTTTTAGTGACTTTTAATATTTTAGGATGAATTTCACTAATTAATTAATATTAAGGATAATTAGTTTATTTAATAACTATATTAAATAAATTATGGGAAAATAGAATTAATGCTTTATAAATTGTATAAAAATGATTTAAGTGATATAAAAATATTTTAAGTTATAAAATATAACTTTTGATATTTTGCCATGAAAATATTAATATTTTAATATTAATTGCAATTAACTGGATAATGAATTTAAGTGTTTAAAAATCATATTTTAAATGATTTTAAAGTATTAAAAATACTTTGTGATACTATAAAATATATTATAATATTATGGCATGTATTTCATTAATATTTGATATTAAATAAATATTAATGATAAAAGAATTGTGTGGTATTTAATTCATTTAAATACGTTATTAATGATTAAAAATACGCGATAAATAGTAATAATTATTTAAAAATTATTACGAGCTTACGAAAAATATTTCGACTGATATGAAAATTATTTAAGTTAATTGTTAAGTGTTTAGTCAGAGTTTAATTGAACTTAGACTCGATAAAAGTCCGACTAGACCGTCGGGACATTAGAACTTTGTCGAACTCAAGTCAGACTGAAATAGTTTGACTTGATACCAAGTCTTATGTGTTATAGACTGATAGGTTTATGTGTTATATGTGTTTAGGTTATTCTATGTCTATATATATAATAGTATTATATTGTAATGATATTATTCTAATATTGGAGATCTATATACTAATATTAGGTCTTCGGATAAGGCGATATAAATTACTTAGCGGTAATCAACGGTTCAGGCAAGTTTTTTTTACTTAACTCTATTAAGAGTGTTTCATTCGGATAAGCTTATGGTTAATCATTGTTGATTGCCATGTATAATTGTACTCTGTACATATTGCATCTATAAGTCAGGTATGAAAGGCTGATCACCTTCATTACCCTTCGGCTCAGATATAATTGTTCATGTAAAATAATTGTTCAGTCAAAATTTTGTTCCTGCTAGTTCACAATTATATTGTTGAATTATAGCCAGCCAATTATTCAAATCATTTCAATCATGATATATCGTTATATTGTTGAACTTAAACTTGTTAGGCAATCCTTATGCTCACCCTTGCTATATCATGATAAACATTATAGATTAAGACGAATGCGCTTGATCAAGGACAAAGTTAAAGATGGGTTCAAAGATTAGGATATATGTATGCACTAAATTGTATAAGTATTGTATGTTAATAATGTTATGTGTTAGATAAGTTATGAAATTGTGTATTAAGTTAAGGTTACTCGACCTTGGGGAATAGTGTGTAATGTAATGTATAAACAATTTATGTTTATATCTTCCGCAAATAGTAATAGTTGTATAGAATGATCGAACCGGATCCGAGGTGATTTAGGACCTAGATTCGGGGCCGTCACAGTAGTCTGCTGAGGAAGTCATGTTCAGAATCGTCGAGACAGCATGTCTACGAGCTGACCAAGCATCTACCGAAGCCAAATTAAGAATAGTAGACCACACTCGGAGTCGTAGAGTCTACTGATCACATCAGATGTAGAGATTGTAGTCGAGCAAGATCAGATGAAGACAACAAGCATAAAGACAGAAATTATAGAGTGTCAAGATCTGATCTTGGAGTCGTAGTGTCTGTAAAACCAAAGCCAAATCGTAGAGTGTTGAACTAAGACTTCAACAGAGGTGCTCACAACTCCAATGCAGAATCGTAGAGAAAACACGATTCTCAATAAATGAGGACTCCCAGAATATCCAAAGTATTAAGCCTTTGGTCTGAGCTACAAAGGTGCATTCCATCTGAAAGAAACCAGAGAGCACTCAACGAATGGCTTGCAAGCTAACAGAAGATCTAAGCACCAACCCAATCAACATCCAAATTGAGTTATGAAGCCATTCAAGATGAAGTCTTCCACAAGTTGATCAGAAGAAGACTTCAGTAAAAGTAACTGACTAAGAAAAATTAGCAAGTGCAGTAGCTGTCAAGAGAACTGAAGACAACGATCTTGGGATTAACCAGGATCGTAGTGTTTGCCAAATAAAGTAGGAACTAATGAAGTGTACACAGAGATACTGGTCAGCTTATGAAGAACAAGGCTAAAGTGATTAAGCATCGGGTCAGTCCATTGATGATAAGTGAACGGGAGATCATAAGGACAAAGTGAGTTGGGCATGCCATAAAGCTGAAGTGTCTTACTATTCAGAAGAGGCTAGAACAAGGAGTCAAGATATCAGTTCCTGAGATCAGTCGAAGCAAATAGAAGTGTTGAAGCACTACACAAAAGAAGGAAGAGGTTTTCTACGTTGAAGATCCGATGAACACTCTTCAGGATCGTAGTGTTGTCTCAACCCATCAATGAGCAACATTCAACAAGACACACTACGATCATGTCTAAGAATATCTGCATCAGAATTGTAGAGTTCGGTCATCTGAAGATTGAAGCATTGGCAATGGTTCAATTTGAAGACTGATATTCGAACATTGCTAGTTGAGAGCATCGATGCAAAAGGATTGCTCCTGATGTTCTAATCGAGAAGTCAGAAAGAAGAGATAAAGTTGACTACCTGCCCGAGACATCAAAGTGGCATCTCTAACGGGGTAGGTGAAACAGTAGACTGCAGTGTCAGAAAGTCATAAAAGGGATGTCATGTCACATCTGCAGTCTACACCAAATAACTCGAGATCTGCAAAGAAATTCAAATAGCTTTCAACGGCTATATCCCAACGGGAAGATTGGGAAGGAGTATATATTAGCCAGCGCTTCAAAGATCAAAAGTTGCTGATGTTGCTGAAGTTGTAGAATCGTTGAGTTATTGGAATGCTATTGTTGACTCTACGAGTTCCACCAGAGCCCAACAGAACAAGTCTCAGTGACAGTGAGACTATGAAGGTGGAAGTGAAGAAGACTTTAAGAAGGACTCAAACAGACTAAAGCTTCACTCAACAAAGATGATAATGCCATTGAAGATGGTAGCTAAGCTGAGAGCCGAGAAGGATAAGAAGATAGCATTCAGAAAAGTGTATGGCACAAAGAAGATCCAGAGAGCAAAGACTAAAATAGAACAAGTGCAGAACCATGTCTGTCAACCATTCAAAAAGGGTTCAGGGAATACTAAGGGCCATATAAAGTCTACCAAAAGCTCAAACACTTAGCAAACCCAAATGGTGATGGTGCATAGCTGACATCGGATGAAGATGAGCAGAACAGAATGAAGATCACCTGCACCAGAAGAGATGTGGTCCAGACTCGAAGCAGAATGCAAAGAGGACCACGCCAAGCTGCTAAGTACAAAATATGGTCAAGCTTAAAAACATCTTAGCAACAAGGAACCAACAATAACAACAACAACAAGTAGCCAGGGCCTGAGGGGTCCTTGTCTGGAGGGACTAAATGAAGTTCCAAGCCTACTGGGCTTAAAGAGTTCCTAGGGAACTAAAGGAATTCCAAGTCTACTGGGCTTGAAGAGTTTTTTGTGAACTGAAGTTCCAAGGCTGCTGGCCTTGAAGGAATCTTAGTGATTCAGGGTGCTGCCCTTCCTTAGTGGAAATCCTGCTAGTTAAAATCAGAAGAGTGGATTAGGAGCTTGAGTCTATGAACCACTTATGTAACGACCCCAAAATTACCCAATTTTGAGTCTCCAGATATACAATATAAATACAAATAAAAACGTAATTATACAGCTGTCGTGTAAAATACGACAAAACATAACTGAGATTTTAAACAGAGATATTGCCTTCTAGACAATATTCATTCTCAATGAGAGTCCTCGATACATTTTTTTGTAACACTATTTAACAGAATAGTGAGGACTACTAATGCTATCCTCTGGACCATTACTTCGTTCCCCGACTCGTCCCAGCTATGTTCTCATTTCCTGAAGAGAACAGTGAAAGAAAGGGTGAGCTCAACTAGCCCAATAAGAAATATTATGACTAAGATAATGAAGAATAAATTATCGTTAGCCTTCAACAAAGTGTTAAACCGATACAATATAACAAATATCAAGTTTAACTGCAATGAACAAGCAACCCATCGTAAGAGTCAGTAGAGAATAAAATATATTATCTTCTATGATTTAAAAGTCCATCGTTGATATTTATTTCGTAATACTCATCAACAGCTTCTTTGTTATACTTAAGACAAATAGAACTTTCAACACTTGTCTTCACCGAACCACTAAAGATGTTAGTTAAATTCACAATTCCTATTTATAATAATGTGAATTAACAGTTCCTTCTTACCACAAAGGCTTAATAGAACGTTTACTCAATATCCTTACCCCAAAGGTCAAGATATTCAAATGTAATAACAATGATCATACCATTCAATTTGTCTATCTTTTGCACTACGTGCAAAGATATTCAACTATAAAACCAATGGTCATGATCATACCAATCAATCGATCACTGTCGATGCACTACTACTACGACGAAAGACATTCAATTTGCTAACTAATGGTCATGATCCTGCCAATCACATCATTGAATTATCCATGCACTACGGCCAAGGATATTCATTAGTATCACTAGTGGTCATGATCATGTCATACACCTGTCCATCTTCGCACTATGGGTCAAAGCTATCAAACAACAGATCATCTTTGCACGTAAGCCAAAGATAGTCAGCCACATATCATCTTTTCACTATAGGTCAAAAACATACAACTGTAAAAACCAATAACCAACAGTATAATAAAGAATATATGAAACTGCAAATGGATTTCCACCGCCATGTGGTAATCCACTTTAGACAGATTATTTTCACAATTTAATAAGGAATGAATACAAAGGATCATTCACCATGCATGTGGCAATCCACATGTATGTGTTATTCTAACGTAATAATAAAGAATAGAATAACAAAAGGATTCACCATGCACGCGATAGAGACCGCATGCATGTGTTATTCCCAAATGTAATAATAAATGCGGAATAATAAATATGGAACCAGTCGTGTGAAATTCACACCGGCGTGATGTTCCAACGTAATAATAAAGATGGAACCGGATCCGGTAAAACACACACGAGATAGGATATTCAAATGAATGATAAAGATTTTAACCGTGTCCTGTAAAACACACATGACAGGATGTTCCAAATAATAATAGAAGAATGTCACCAAGTATAGGGTAAATCACATATACAAAAGTTATTCCAATGAATAATAAGCAATGGAATAACATAAGGATTTCACCAAGTATAGGGTATGCCATGATACAAAGTTATGTATAGGGTATGCCACTTTTACAAAAGTTATTCCAATGTATAATAATAATGAATGGAATAATGTAAGTTCTCTTCAAGAAGAAAGAATAACACCCTTACCGTAAAAGAACCTAATATAGAAGTAGTGAGTAGCGAATACTCTTCTTCTTTCTATAATTTTCTCTCTATAAACCTCTCTATAATTTCTCTCTCTAGAGTTTCAATGAATTCGTAAGAAAATAATGAAGGAATGAGCTTCATTTATAGGAAAATGAAATGCATAAGAAACTAATCCATGAATCGGTCCAGATTGATTTACTTTAATCTGACGGTCCATATTTAAAGCAAAATCTTTTAAATAAAATATAATATATTCTATTTATATAAAAACATTTTACTATGCAAACACTATGCAACACTATGCAAAACACTATGCAAAATACTATGCAACACTATGCATAATAAAATATAATATATTCTATTTATAGAATAACTTTAATAAAGTATTCTGTTTTATATAAAAAGATGTTTCTGTTTTATTACGAATAAAACAAAACGTCATTATCGATGTTCCCCTCCCACCAACATGTCATTATCACTATAATAATTCATATTAATAATCGGCAATAATTGAAATCAAACTTACCGACTTCTTACATAAATATCAATAATCAATACCGGTGTAGCTACTACGCAACAACGCCAGACATCGTACTTTTACTACCGAGTAGTTCAACAGCTTTAACGGTGAAAACCTCCGTCGTTATTTTCATAAAATATTTTGTTCGGTGAATAGTAACTCATGAATAGTAATTAAGTGAATAGTAACTCGTGAATAGTAACTCGTGAATAAGTAACTCGTGAATAGTAACTCGTGAATAAGAACTCATGAATAGTAACTCGTGAATAGTAACTCATGAATAGTAACTCGTGAATAGTAACTCGACACAAAAGTGCCCCAAATACTTCGAGTGAATAATACTAGAGTGAATAGTGACCGTATATTTTATGACAACTTGTTTACTTTGAAAAATTTTCATATATCACCCTTTTTTAACCTTTTATCAATTTAACCATTTACTAAAATAGAAAAATTGAATACTTTTATTTCATAAAATTCGGGGTCTCACAACTTAAAATCTCTTGTGTCTTTTAGATTCAGTCTTTTACTTTCTGTCATTTACATTATGTATCTAACTGCTATAAATGATATGTATGTATTAACAGTTTACAACTAAACTAACTCTACGAACAATGCATGTGTGTCCATGATTATATCAATGAAGGGGATCTTTTACTTATTTCGTTGTGCTTGAAAAGATTCTTGTGTTTTTCATATGCTAAGTCATTAGCAATACAAAATAAATGAGAAAAGTATTTAAAATAAAAAGGATCTATTCAACCCCCCCTTCAAACCTCTTTGAGTCTGATTCTAGGCACAAATATTGTTCTAAACTTAGTTTAGTAGTAAGTCACTTGTAAATGCAGATGAGCTCACACGTTGAAAATATTGTGTACAGGTAAATGTGTATATACACCTGAAGCTACTCTGATTGGTCCATGTTCTTGAATACCATATCAACAAGACCAATCCTTGGTCACAGTCAATCTTGTAGTCTGAAGACCAGGCAAGGAAGCTCAAGAATCATCTACAGCAAAGAGTCAAGCATCCACCAGTCTGAAAGATGAAATGGCCATATATGCTAATAAGCACTTATCTAGAGAAGAAAAAAGAATTTCTCAAATATGTAATTGGCTAACAAGTAGCTGAGGTTTAAAGTTGTCAAAGAACTAAAGATGCCAAGATTCTCTTAGCTTACATCTTCAAGACTATGACTGATTGATCGAAGGACAACTGGAGCAACAAGCAGTTAGGAGTGAATGAAAAATTATGCACATCAATGCCTAACCTTAGTATATCAAAGATAAATGACTGCTAAGAAACTGAAAGTGGAAAGGTATGGTTCCACACTAATAAATGTGCACATCATGTTGTATTTCCTTATGCACAATAACAGTATTCTATCAAGAGACCGTACTCTACCTAAAAAGGGGAAGAGATAAAGTACACTGAGGTTTGAAACTTAAATGCTCAAAAACTTTCTCTCCATCCAAGTTTTAGGTTGGAGATAACACCTTGAAAGAAATTTGAAATAGGTCATAAGCATATCAAGGTTTAATTAATCTTAAGTGGAGTAATCTTTGTTGATGGGTTAGTATGTATATACAAACCTATGTTCTAGGTTTTTGATAATACATAGAGTATGATCAGTTCTACAAGAGTATCTTGAAGATTCGTAGAAACTGATCACCTCCATGAATCAACCAGATACAAATAAGTGATAGAGTTGATTCTCACTCAGTGAACATTTAAAATCTGTAAACATAACCAAGCAAATGATGAAACTGTCACGCCCCCAAAATAGGTATACATCACCCATTCTGAGTCGCCAAATACATGGTACAGAAAACAACTACAACTTTATTATTCCAATTATCGTGCAAAATACGACAACACATATATTATGAGTTTAAATACAAATATTGTCTTCTAGACAGTATTCAATATCAAATAAGTCCTCATTATAGTTATTTTACAAAATAGTGACTGCTAAACAACTATCTTAATCCATTATTCCATACCCCGACTAGTTCCCACTATATTCTCTCCTCCTGAGAAGAAAAATGTAACAAAAAGGAAAAGGGTGAGCTCAACTAGCCCAGTAAAGAATATTATGACTAAAATAATGAACAACAAATTATCGTTAGCCTTCAATAAATTAGATAAAATATAATGGACAACCAGTTTAAGATCAATATTCGCAGCGGAAATAACAATTCATTAGAAGAGTTAAGTAGAGAATGAAATCTACTATCATCTATGAATTTAAAAGTCCATCGTCAATATTTTATCCCTGTAACATCAATCAATATACATTTTGAATCAAATATTCATCTTTTTACTACGGGCTAAAGATATTCATTTGTATCACCAGTTGGTCATGTTCATCTCAACACATGTTCATCTTTGTACTATGGGCCAAAGATATTCATCATGTAATCATTCATCTTTGCACTACAAGCCAAATATATTCATCAAGTATCACCATTTAAGACTGAGGATAATGAAAAATATTTTAAAGAACGAATTTAGTGAGATAAAGGACACAATTAGGGATTCATAATTTAGTTTATCTAAGTTCAAGAATACTCCATAATAATCAATTGTGGAGCAAAATTCAAGAATAAAGTTCAAAACATAGATCCAATCAAAGATAGGAACCATAACAGACAACTTGGATACAGAAAAGAAAACTCAAGGAATTTATGATCATTTCAGGAATTATAGAAGCAATACTTACCGTAGTAAGTTTAGAGTTAAGAATCTGAAATGAATAATATACAAAACTGCAAATGGATTTTCAACTGTCATGCGGTAGTCCGCGTAGACAGATCATTTCCACCATTTAATAACAATTGAATACGAAGGGTTATTCACCAGGCATGCGGTAGTACGCGTAGACAGGTTATTCCCACATAATAATAAAGAATGGAATAACAAAGGATTTTAGCATGCATGCGGTAGTCCTCGTAGATAGGTTATTCCAACAGAATAATAAAGAATGGAATAACAACCCTTACGAGTATTGACAAAAAATAATTCTCTTCATGAATACGAAAGAAATAATACCCCTTACGAATATAACAAATAATATCCCTTACCTTAGTAGAAGATTGAATACTGAAGTAAAGTAGTAGCAGAATACTCTTCTTCTTGCTCTCTATGGTTTTTCTCCCTAGAGTTTTAGTGAATTCATAAGAAATAATGAAGGAATGAGCTTCTATTTATAGGAAAAAGGACTGAATAATAACTAATTCATGAACGGCCCAGATTAATTTACTTTTAAACGGACGGTCCATATTGATTTATTATTAAAACTTAAAGCAACGGTCCATACTGATTTACTATTAAAACTTTCCACCAGCGGTCCATATTGATTTACAATAAAATCTTCAACCAACGGTCTGAAAAATTAGCACATCCCCTCATGGAATAATAAGTCAAACTTATAACAAACACCTCATAACAAACCCCTCTATTTATATCAAAAATTGAATAAATAATGCGAGACCCCAGATTTTATGAATAAAGATTTAATTTTCTCAAAATATTTTTTTGAATATTATGGTGTGGATTTGAGATAATGTTATAGTTGTGGGTAGTATTTATAAATTTTGAAAAGTATGCAAGTTGTTGTATAATATTCAATAGGTCGGGGAATATTCTTTTTATCGGGAATATCCGCATGACTTGCATAATCATTAGTGGACCCCACAATAGAATTATTGTCGGATTGAGAAAATGACAAAATATTTTTATGAAAATAACTATGGAAGTTTTACCGTTAAAACTGCTGAACTACTCATTAGTAAAAAAGTACAATGAATACTGCGTGGTTGCTTAAGTAGCACACGTTATTGATTATTGATGCTTACGTGAGAAGTCACTTAGTTTTGTTCAATTATTGCTACATGAATTGCGACAAGTATCTCACGTTATTTGATTCAATTATTGTCAATATTTTATATATTATTAAATCAATAATTGAGACGACGGGTTATTAATGTTATTATTTGCAATATTAACGATGTCTAGAAGTTCGCCAAGGAGAGGTTTGGTCACCTAATTGCGTGCCAATAAGGAGAAATCCTTATTGAAAGCCCCTCTTTCTGGAAACGACACTCGTCGATTAATATTGTGAATTGTAATAATGATGATAAATGTTGTTAAATATATTGAGTGGTGTTTTTATGAAGTCACGAAGTTTAAAGTTTATATATATATATATATATATATATATATATATATATATATATATATATATATATAAATTTTGTTTTATTAGTATTATTAATGTAATAAAATAGAAAAGCTTTTTATATAAAAATGCAGTAATACTTTTATAAAGTTATTTATTTTATTAGATAATAATTAGAATATATGATATTCTATTATGCATAGTGTTTTGATAGTAAAATCTTTTTATATAAAAATGTAATACTTTTATAAAGTTATTTGTTTTATTAGACAATAATTAGAATATATTATATTTTATTATGCATAGTATTGCATAGTGCCTGCATAGTGTTCTGCATAGTAAATCAATATGGACCATCCGTTTAAAAGTAAATCAATCTGGACCGTTCATGAATTAGTTACTATTCACCCCATTCTCCTATAAATAAAGCTCATTCCTTCATTATTTCTTACTTAATTCACCGAAAACTCTAGAGAGAGAATTCTTCTTCTATAATCTTGAGGGTATTTCTTTAGAGTTTAAGAAAGCTTTGAGCGTAGTGCAAGTTTTCTTCAAGTATATCCCCACCCTACCCGTCGGAGTACTCTTCTTTATAAGGTAAGGGATATTATTTTTTGTGCTCGTAAGGGGTATTATTTCTTTTGTATTCATGAAGAAAACTTCTGTTATTCTATTCTTTATTATTCTGTTGGAATAACCTGTATACGTGGGCTACCCTATACTTGGTAAAATTCTTCGGTTATTCCATTCTTTATCATTATATTGGAATAACCTGTCTATGCGAAGTATCGCATACATGGTAAAATTCTTCTGTTATTACATTTATTTATTATTCTATTGGAATATCATGTCTGTGCATTACGCATTATCTGGTTCTGTTATTTATTATTCAGTTGGAATATCTTGTCTATGCATTTACGCATGACTTAATTCGTTTCCGTTATTTATTATTCTCATTAGAATAACTTTTATCTGCTATTTATCGCGTGCACGTGAATTTTGTTGTTATTGCATTCTTTATTATTCATTGGAATATCCTCGTCTGTGCGGATTACGTACGCATGACCGGTTCCATTCTTTATTATTACATTGGAATATCCTATCTGTATGGATTATGCATGACACTGGTTTCATTCTTTATTAATCTATTGAATATCCTATCTGCATGCGGATTACGCATTTAATTCGTTCTATTCTTTATTACTCTATTGGAATAACATGTCTATGTGAATTACCGCATGCATGGTGAATGATCCTTTGTATTCATTCCTTAGTAACTTGTGGAAATGATCTGTCTACGTGGATTACCACATGGCGAGCGAAAATCCATTTGCAGTTTCATATATTCTATTATACTCAGTTGGTTAAAGTTTTGGCTTCTTTACTCCATGAAATTAGTGGAATATCCTTGATATTTGTGCTTCATCCAGTATCTTTTCATGAAAATATTCTTCTGAGCATTCTTGAATTTTACTCCACAAAACAGTATCATGTTGACGATTTGGACGTTATTGAGTTCAGGATAAATTAACTTATAAATCTTTAAAATTTATTCTTGAACTTGTTTTATTGAATTGTCATCATCCTCATGTTTATATTATGTTTAAAGTCATCTGTGGCCTGTAGTGCATAGATGGACTTGGTATGATTATGATATTCTATTATGCATAGTGTTTTGCATAGTAAAATCTTTTTATATAAAACAGAATACTTTTATAAAGTTATTTGTTTTATTAGAAAATAATTAGAATATATTATATTTTATTATGCATAGTATTGCATAGTGTCTCTGCATAGTGTTCTCGCATAGTAAATCAATATGGACCATCCGCTTAAAAGTAAATCAATCTGACCGTTCATGAATTAGTTACTATTCAACCCATTCTCCTATAAATGAAGCTCATTCCTTCATTATTTCTTACTTAATTCACCAAACTCTAGAGAGAGAATTCTTCTTCTATAATCTTGAGGGTATTTCTTTAGAGTTTAAGAAAGCTTTGAAATGTAGTGCAAGTTTTCTTCAAGTATATCCCCACCCTACCCGTCGGAGTACTCTTCTTTATAAGGTAAGGGATATTATTTTTTGTGCTCGTAAGGGGTATTATTTCTTTTGTATTCATGAAGAAAACTTCTGTTATTCTATTCTTTATTATTCTGTTGGAATAACCTGTATACGTGGGCTACCCTATACTTGGTTAAATTCTTCGGTTATTCCATTCTTTATCATTATATTGGAATAACCTGTCTATGCGAAGTACCGCATGTGACGCCCCCAAAATAGGTATACATCACCCATTCTGAGTTGTCAATACATGGTACAGAAACAACTACAACTTTATTATTACAACAAGAAATCAGTGAGTTTAAATACAAATATTATCTTCTGATAATATCTATACTCAAATAAATCCTCATCACATTTATTGATATATTATTTTACAAAATGGTGAGGACTACTAAACAACTTTCTCTAGAACCTTCATTCCATACCCCGACTCAGATTCGCTATATTCTCGCCTCCCGAGAAAATGGAACAAAAAGGAAAAGGGTGAGCTCAACTAGCTCAAGAAGAATAATATTATGACTAAGATAATATACAACAAATTATCGTTAGTCTTCAACAGGAAAAAATATAATAGAATACAATAGACAACAAATTTTAAATCAATACTCATAGCTGAAATAATAATTCATTAGAAGAGTTAAGTAGAGAATGCAAACTACTATCTTCTATGTATGAATTTAAAAGTTCATCGCTCATCTTTTATCCCCGTAACATCAATCAATATACATCCGAATCAAATATTCATCTTGCACTACAGCCAAAGATATTCATCGATTGGTCATGTTCATTTAAACACTGCTCATCTTTGCATTACGGCCAAAGATATTCTTCAGAAATCATTCATCTTTGCACTACAGGCCAAAGATATTCTTAAGAAATCATTCATCTTTGCACTACAGGCCAAAGATATTCCATAATATCATCATTTAAGACTGAGGATGATGAAAAATATTTTTTTAAAGAAACGAATCCAGTGAAACAAAATGACAAGGATTAAGGATTAAGGATTAAGGATTCGTACTTGGTTTTATCCACGTCCAAAAATACCTCAAAAATAATCATAGTGGTGTAAAATTCAAGAATGATCAAAACATGGATACAATCAGAGTTAGTATCCAGAATAGATGTTTTGGACGAAAAGAAGAAATTTTATTTTTCGGTGAATAGTACCGTATACGTGAATAGTGCCGTATACGTGAATAGTGCCGTATACGTGAATAGTAACTCCGACACCAAAAGATAGAAATTCCACAAAAACATCTTCACGCTTCATGAATAGTACTCGTGAATAAGAACTCGTGAATAAGAACTCATGAATAGTAACTCGTGAATAGTAACTCATGAATAGTAACCCCGACATGAAAAAGTTTCAAATTTGATAAAAACTTCGATCAACATTTCAAAGATAATGATATTGAAGAAATAATTTCATTACTGAAAAAATAATATCCTTACCTCGAAAGATCAAGATTTCTAGCTTAATAATCTAGGGTATAGTCTTTGAAGGAACTTGCACCGCCTAGCAATACTCAAAGTATACTCAAAATACTCACAAGAATACGCCAATAATATAGAGAGAAAACTTCAGCTTTACGGTGTGATTTTCAATTCTAACCTAAGCACCTATTTATAGAAATTGCTTAGAACACCAAAGCGTAAAATTTAATAAATTAATATATATATATATCAAATTCATACGCCAACCTTAGAATTCAGATCCTAGCATTTCCCACATGCCACCTTCTAGAAAAGTAAGAAAAAAAACGTTTTTCATAAAATAAATAATTAAAACTTTCAAAAAATCAATTATTTCGGAGCTTCGAAACTTTAATAATTCATAATAAATAGCCCTTTCATCAGAAAATTCGAATCTCGCGAGTTTTTATAGGAAATTCAATTCTCTACAACTTTGCAGAAGAAAGTTTTTCCAAATTCAAAATGGAAATTGATCGAAATCCACAAACAGTCGATTTTACATGCTATAATCAAATTTCAGTCAATAAATGGGGTCCACCGACATGTTTAACATGTTTTAAACATTTATTGCAACAAAAATACTCTTCCTCCTCGTATACTCATATATCCCACATTCGTTGTAAAAATATCACCGTTAATATATTATTAAAATAATATATTTAAATGAATTATTTTATCAGAAAAAGATAAAATTTCAATTTTCAACAATTGTCACTATAAAAATTTTCTCCATCTATATCCACATAAAATCAATATTTTTCTCATCATATGATTCAATAATTAATTATTCATAAATAATATTACGTAATCACAATATTGACAACCGTGCGCTTCAGAAAGAGGGGACTTTCCAATAAGAATTTCTTCTTCTTCAAGCGCCGCAATTAGGTGACCAAACCTCTCCTTAGACAGTAACTTTCTAGACATTGCCAATAATGTTATCTAATAATATTATTCAGATAATATGAATTATTGCTTCGATAATGAAAAATACCGTGTAATGACAATTATTGAAACAACAAAGAATATAAAATATCAACGCAGCAATTATTAACTCAATAAAATATCGAATAAAGAATTATCGTAACCATTATTGAGTAGTGCCTTCTACGTAAGAATCAATAATTGGTGCAATACCGTGCAACTATTTTCGTCAACAACGCGTATTAGTGTGTTTTTTAACCAATCGGTATTCCAACAAACATAATAATTCAAATAACTACTACCAGCTTATTTAAAAACAACTTATATTTGTGCGTTTCTTCATCCAATCGCTTTCCGTTATGGGGCCCACACAAGGTCACGCTGGCATTGCATTTAATATTCCCGACAAACGATTAATATTCCACGACCAAACGAATATTCCCCGACAACAATAAATATTTTATAACCACTTGCTTATTTTGAAATATTTGCGTATTTAACCCTTAACTATCCACATTAATCATATCAACCCTTACTATTTCAAAATAATAAATAAAGGAAATTCCTTTTTATTTAAAAATTTTGAGGTCTTACAACCTCCCTCCTTATGAAATTTCGTCCTCTCGAAATTAACGTGACGTACTGGTGTTTCAAAAGGTGAGGATACCTTGCTTTCATTTCCGCTTTCAATTCCCGTGTCATTTCCTCTATAAGATGATTCCTCCACAAAACTTTAACTTGTGGTATGACCTTTCTTGCTGCGTAGGACATGCTCCTTCCTATCCAAGATCTTGACAGTACCTCCTCATACGTTAAGTCTTCTTTATCTCGTCCTGGGTTCTAACTCAATAACGTGGTTCGGTCTTTCACATATTTACGAAATACGGATATATGAAACACATTATGAACACGAGACATACTTTCGAGGTAACGCAAGTCTATAGGCTACATTTCCTACTCGGTCAAGAATTTGAAATGGACCAATAAATCGTGGATTGAGCTTTCCTCTCTTCCCAAATCTTGTAACTCCTTCCATGGAGCAACTCGCAACAATACATGATCCCCTCACATTAAATTCCACGTCCTTTCGATGAAGATCCGCATAACTCTTTTATCGATCTTGTGCCGCTTTGTATACGTTGTCGAATCATTTGGATCTTTTCGGTAGTCATACGTTTCTAACTTTCGGGTCCCAACAATGTTGCTTCACCCACCTCATCCCAACATATTGGAGAACGACATTTTCGTCCATATAATGCTTCAAATGAAGCTACACCTATACTTGCTCGATAATCATTGTTGTAGGAGAATTCCACCAATGGTAAATACTTATCCCAACTCGCCTCAAGTCTAGGACACGAGTCTTAATAAATCTTCAAGAGTTTGAATAGTCCTCTCGATTGTCCGTCCGTCTTTTGGGGATGGTATGCTTAAACTAAATCGCAAATCCGTGCCCATAGCTTTTTGCAAGCTAACCCAAAATCTTGAAGTGAATCTTGGGTCACGATCCAAACTATGGATACAGGCATGCCATGCAACCTCACAATCTCATTCACGTACATACTAGCAAGAAGACGTTCAAGGAATAAATCTCCGTGATCGGCAAGAAATGAAAGCACTTGGTTAATCTATCAACAATAACCCAAATAGCATTGATGCCTTGAGAAACCGTAGGAAGACCCGTAACGAAATCCATAGTAATGTGTTCCCACTTCCATTCCTAATCTCAAGTGGTTGCAACGGACCCTTAGGTACAAGATGCTCCGCCTTTACACGTTGGCAAGTTAAACACATCGAGATAAACTTTGCAATCTCTCTCTTCATATTGTTCCACCAAAATGTATGTCAAGATCACGATACATTTTAGTACTTCCGGATGGATTGCAAATGGCGTATTGTGCCTCCTCCATCATAATCTTGTACTTCAAATCGAGTCGTTAGGAACACAAAGTCTAGAGTGGACTCAAGTACTCCTTCTTCATCAATTCTCGCTTCTAGAATAGCTCCTTCTTGTACTTTCTTCTTCATACGCATCGCTTTTCAAGGCCTCGGTGGCTTGAGCAACCTTAACTTTTTCTATTAAAGTTGGCTCTATCAGATACTTGACATCATCGCACTTTCGTTCGCGATATGATCTTCTACTCAATGCGCCGCCTACCACGTTCGCTTTACCGTAATGGTATTGAATAGTGTGGTCGTAGTCTTTCAATAGCTCGAGCCAACGTCATTGCCGCATGTTGAGTTCTTTTTGAAGAAGAAATATTTAAGGCTTTTATGGTCCGAATATATCTCCACTTTCTCCCCATATAGATAGTGCCTCCATATTTTTAGCGGCGAAACGATCACGCTAACTCTAGATCATGAGTAGGATAATTCCTCTCATACTCTTTAAGTTGTCGCGAGGCATAGGCTATGACTTTCCCACGCTGCATGAGAACACATCCTAACCTTTTGCACAAGCATCATTTGTAGATAACAAATCCATCCCAACCGGATGGTATTGTTAGAACAAAATCTTAAATAAGTCTCCTCTTAAGCTCTTGAAAACTTTTCTCGCATTCTTTGCTCCAAACGAATTTTGTATCCTTCCGAAGTTAATTTGAGTTAATGGAGTAGCGATTCGAGAAAACCCTTCCACGAATCTCCGATAATAACCAAATTAAGCCCAAAAAGCTACGTGACTTGATCCACCGACTTGGTTGCTCCCAACTTTGTATTGCTTCAATCTTCACGGATCAACAGATACTCCATGTTTTCGACACCACGTGCCCAAGGAATGCTACTTCCTCAAGCCGAAACTCGCATTTCTTCAATTTGGCATATAGTTGGTTTTCACGAAGCCTTTGAGAGTACCAACTTCAAATGGTGCTCATGATCTTCACGGCTTTTGGAATATATGGGGATGTCATCAATAAAGACAACAACGAATTGATCCAAATATTCCTTGAATACTCGGTTCATCATATCCATGAAAGCCATAGAGCATTAGTCAATCCGAAAGACATGACTAAGAATTCATAATGCCCATACCGAGTTCTCAAGGCGCCTTTGGAATATCCTCGCCTAATCTTCACCGATGATATCCGAATCGAAGATCGATTTTTGAAAAGAATTGTGCCCTTGCAATCGGTCAAACAAGTCATCAATACGAGGTAGAGGATACCTATTCTTGATGGTGACATGGTTCAATTCCCCGATAGTCAATACAAAAGTCGCATACTCCCGCCTTTCTTCTTTACAAATAAAACAGAGAGCACCCCAAGGAGATGTACTAGGATTTAATGAAACCGATGTCCAACAATTCTGTAGTTGGACCTTTAACTCCCGAAGTTCAATAGGTGCCATTCGATATGGGGTTTTAGAATTGGGCTTTGTACGAGTTCAAGATCAATAAAGAATTCAACTTCACGCTACGGGATGGACCGGGAAGTTCTTCTTGAAATACGTCGGAAAGTCAATAACAACAGAATATTATTCAAATTTGACGTGTCTTTATTCAAATCCATAACATGGGCTAAGAAAGCTTGACATCCATTTTTAATAAACGAATAGCTTTATGATTAGATATGATGAAATGATCGATTTTAATGGTTTAGTTGCTTGAATTGCATAAACAAAGTTTGGTTAGGAATATGAAAACTAACAACCTTACGAAAATAATCAATTTTGGCATGATGAGTAGTTAACCAATCAATCCCTAAAATCACATCAAAAGCAAGTATCTTTAAAGAGATAAGGTCAACAGTAAGGTAATGGTGCCAACTTGAATCAAACAAGATTTATAAACAGTGGATGTGATGAAAGTTTCTCCTAACGGAGTTTCCACGAGATAGGTCAAAAGTCTAATTTCTCCTGAGTCAAGTTTAAACGTTGAGCACATGCAGAGAGATAAATGAATGGGTAGCACCCCAGATCAAGTAAGGTATAAACTTCGCAAGAATTTATAAATAGCTTACCCGTGATCACCTCGTTTGGGTTCCTCGCATTATGACCCGATCCACAACAAACGCTTCTTCCGGAATCGTTGACTTTGACTTTTACGGGACGATCTTTTGAGTCACCGTCCCATTGAACTAGTTTTCGCCATCGTATAATCTCGAGCGATATGTCCTTCCTTTCCACAATTATAGCATACCTTGAACTGTTGTGGGCGGTTTGACCGATATGTCCCTCTTTCCGCATTTATAGCATATGACCGGTGGTCGTTCTCCTCCCTTAGAACCGATTCTTCTTCGCGCGCAGACCGTCTTCTTCATACGGTCGTTGTTAAATCTCCTCTTTTAAAATCTCCTCCCGACTCGCTTCTTCTATTTTCATGGCCATGATTACCACCAGTAGTGGTTACCATTTCGTCCGTCTGCTTCTTTCTCCGCAGTTATCATTATTCTCGCTGATCGCTATCTCTCGATACGATCCTAGTTGTGGTCCCTCAATTAGTAGTACTCGTTATCTCGCTCTAATAATTGAGCCTCATTTACAACATCCCTGAATAAAGAGAAATTTATGAGAAATGAGATATCGTCGTATCTGGGTTTCAAACCTCTAAGAAACATCCGCGTCATATACGTTCCTCATTCTCCACCAAATGAGGTGCAAACCGGATAACTCTATGAACTTTGCCTCGTCTTCGAGACACCGTCATTTGTTTTGTTCCAATCGATGAACTCCACTTCCTTCATATGACGAACACTTTCGTGAAAGTATTTGTCATTAAATAGCTTCTGAAACGTTTCCCAAGACATGCTTTGAAAGTGCGGCGGGATGGTACGCTTCACGACATCCCACTCCCACCGATGATCGCCTCGCCACGGAACATAAAGGTGGCGAATGGAACCTTCTGTTCCTCCGCATCCCAAGACATCGAATATCTTGGTAATTTGCTTGACCCATGTTTCCGCCATGATCGGATCGCTTTCCCTTAAATTCGTGGTCCCAACTCTTTGAACAACTTGGTACCGTGACAACCCGTGAATTGCTATCATTTCCTCCTCAGATTTTGAACACGAAGTTTCCCTCGTCTCGATTTTGCATGAATCGCAAAAACTTCTAAACATCCCTCGTTCATCATCTCGCTTCAATAGTGTTATTCACAGGAGGAACATTACCACGACTGTTGTACGCTCTCCTCGTTGGTGAGTACTGAGCATCTCCACGGTCTCATTTCCATTGTTAATATTCTCGATCGACATTCTCAAATATCATCATAAAACAAGGGTTAATTAAGGAAATCAATATATCACATAATATCCCTATACACCGACCAACTAACAAATAAGCTTAGGTAGGACACACTAGCGAAGGATTTACTCATCTCTCCTCCTAGTTCTATTCCCCATCTCCGCCAGAGATCATATCCTAAGCTCGATACCAACCATGGCGCCCCCAAAATAGGTATACATCACCCATTCTGAGTTGTTAATACGTGGTATGCGAAACAACTACAACTTTATTATTACAACAAGAAAAGCGTGAGTTTAAATACAAATATTATCTTCTAGACAATATCTATACTCAAATAAATCCTCATCACATTTATTGATATATTATTTTACAAAAATGGTGAGGACTACTAAACAACTTTCTCTAGAACCTTCATTCCATACCCAGAACTGTACTTCGCTATATTCTCGCCTCCCGAGAAAAATGGAACAAAAAGGAAAAGGGTGAGCTCAACTAGCTCAAGAAAAAGAATATTATGACTAAGATAATATACAACAAATTATCGTTAGTCTTCAACAGGAAAAAAATATAATAGAATACAATAGACAAACAAATTTTAAATCAATACTCATAATGAAATAATAATTCATTAGAAGAGTTAAGTAGAGAATGCAAACTACTATCTTCTATGTATGAATTTAAAAGTTCATCGCTCATCTTTTATCCCTGTAACATCAATCAATATACATCCGAATCAAATATTCATCTTGGCACTACAGCCAAAGATATTCATCATTAATTCATGTTCATTTAAACACTGCTCATCTTTGCATTACGGGCCAAAAGATATTCTTCAGAAATCATTCATCTTTGCACTATGTGCCAAAGATATTCTTAAGAAATCATTCATCTTTTGCACTACAGCCAAAGATATTCCATAATATCATCATTTAAGATCGAGGATGATGAAAAATATTTTTTAAAGAAACGAATCCAAAGAAAACAAAATGACAAGGATTAAGGATTAAGCATTAAGGATTCGTACTTGGTTTTATCCACGTCCAAAAATACCTCAAAAATAATCATAGTGGTGTAAAATTCAAGAATGATCAAAACATGGATACAATCGAGAGTTAGTATCCGAATAGATGTTTTAGACGAAAAGAAGAAATTTTATTTTTCGGTGAATAGTACCGTATACGTGAATAGTGTCGTATACGTGAATAGTGCCGTATACGTGAATAGTAACTCCGACACCAAAAGATAGAAATTCCACAAAAACATCTTCACGCTTCATGAATAGTACTCGTGAATAGAACTCGTGAATAAGAACTCATGAATAAGTAACTCGTGAATAGTAACTCATGAATAGTAACCCAGACATGAAAAAGTTTCAAATTTGATAAAACTTCAGATCAACATTTCAATATAATGATATTGAAGAAATAATATCATTACTGAAAAAAATAATATCCCTTACCTCGAAGATCAAGACTTCTAGCTAGAATACTAATTATAGTCTTTGAAGGAACTTGCAAATCGTCTAGCAATACTCAAAGTATACTCAAAATACTCACAAGAATACGCCGATAATATAGAGAGAGAAACTTGAGTTTACGGTGTGATTTTTAATTCTAACCTAAGCACCCTATTTATAGAAATTGCTTAGAACACCAAAAGCAGAAAAATTTAATAAATTAATATATATATATATATATCAAATTCATACACCAACCTTAGAATTCAGATCCTAGCATTTCCCACATGCCACCTTCTAGAAAAGTAAGAAAAAAAACGTTTTCATAAAATAAATAATTAAAACTTTTCAAAAAATCAATTATTTGAAGCTTGAAACTTCAATAATTCATAATAAATAGCCCTTTCATCAGAAAATTCGAATCTCATGAGTTTTTATAGGAAATTCAATTCTCTACAACTTTGCAGAAGAAAGTTTTTCCAAATTCCAAATGGAAATTGATCGAAATCCACAAACAGTCGATTTTACATGCTATAATCAAATTTCAAATCGATAAATGGGGTCCAATTTACATGTTTAACATGTTTTAAACATTTATTGCAACAAAAATACTCTTCCTCCTCGTATACTCATATATCCCACATTCGATTTGTAAAAATATCACCGTTAATATATTATTAAAATAATATATTTAAATGAATTATTTTATCGAGAAAAGATAAAATTTCAATTTTCAACAATTGTCACTATAAAATTTTCTCCATCTATATCCACATAAAATCAATATTTTTCTCATCATATGATTCAATAATTAATTATTCATAAATAATATTACGAAATCACAATATTGACAACCGTGCGCTTCGTGAAAGAGGGACTTTCCAATAAGAATTTCTTCTTCTTCTTGCAATTAGGTGACCAAACCTCTCCTTAGACGAACTTTCTAGACATTGCCAATAATGTTATCTAATAATATTATTCGGATAATATGAATTATTGCTTCGATAATGAAAAATACCGTGTAATGACAATTATTGAAACAACAAAGAATATAAAATATCAACGCAAAGAATTATTAACTCAATAAAATATCTTGAGCAAGTAATTATCGTAACCATTATTGAGTAGTGCCTTCTTACGTAAGAATCAATAATTGGTGCAATACCGTAATAGCAAATCGCTTTCAACAACGCGTATTAGTGTGTTTTAACCACCGGGTATTCCAACAAGATTAATCTAAAATAACTACGCCAAGTTATTTAAAAACAACTTATATTTGTCGCTTTCTTCATCCAATCGCTTTCAAGTTATGGGGCCCACACAAATTTCGCATGGTCAATCGTCGAATATTCCCCGACAAGATTTAATATTCCACGACCAAACGAATATTCCCCGACAACAATAAATATTTTATAACCACTTGCTTATTTTGAAATATTTGCGTATTTAACCCTTAACTATCCACATTAATCAAATCAACCCTTACTATTT
Organism: Panax quinquefolius; assembly: GCA_020205615.1. Classification (NCBI taxonomy): domain Eukaryota; kingdom Viridiplantae; phylum Streptophyta; class Magnoliopsida; order Apiales; family Araliaceae; genus Panax; species Panax quinquefolius. The sequence goes on along the minus strand of CM035160.1, from coordinate 129,059,289 downwards.
CAAAATAATAAATAAAGGAAATTCCTTTTTATTTAAAAATTTCGGGGTCTTACACCGCATACATGGTAAAATTCTTCTGTTATTACATTTATTTATTATTCTATTGGAATATCATGTCTGTGCATTACGCATTATCTGGTTCTGTTATTTATTATTCTGTTGGAATATCTTGTCTATGCATTTACGCATGACCTGGTTCCGTTATTTATTATTCTGTTAGAATAACCTGTCTATGCCGTCTATCGCATGCCTGGTGAATTTTGTTGTTATTGCATTCTTTATTATTCTGTTGGAATATCCTGTCTGTGCGGATTACGCATGACCTGGTTCCATTCTTTATTATTCTGTTGGAATATCCTATCTGTGCGGATTATGCATGACCTGGTTTCATTCTTTATTAATCTATTGGAATATCCTATCTGTGCGGATTACGCATGACCTGGTTCTATTCTTTATTACTCTATTGGAATAACATGTCTATGTGAATTACCGCATGCATGGTGAATGATCCTTTGTATTCATTCCTTAGTAACTTGTGGAAATGATCTGTCTACGTGGATTACCACATGGCGAGCGAAAATCCATTTGCAGTTTCATATATTCTATTATACTCAGTTGGTTAAAGTTTTGGCTTCTTTACTCCATGAAATTAGTGGAATATCCTTGATATTTGTTCTTCATCCAGTATCTTTTCATGAAAATATTCTTCTGAGCATTCTTGAATTTTACTCCACAAAACAGTATCATGTTGACGATTTGGACGTTATTGAGTTCAGGATAAATTAACTTATAAATCTTTAAAATTTATTCTTGAACTTGTTTTATTGAATTGTCATCATCCTCGTGTTTATATTATGTTTAAAGTCATTTGTCGCCTGTAGTGCATAGATGGACTTGGTATGATTATGACCAGGGATTATTCGGTATAATCATGACCGTAATGTTACAAATGATGTGGAAAAAAGTTCTCATTGGCCCGTAGTGCATTGATGGATAGTTTTTGGTATGATTATGGCTATGGATTCTCTTCGGCCAAGGGTGCAAAGATGAATTGTTTTATGGCATGATCAGAACCGTTAATGAAAACACGATTATCTTTGGCACGTAGTGCATGGATAATTCGTGGTCGTGATACTAAAGAATATCCTTGGCCTGTAGTGCAATTAATGATGTGGATTACTTATTAAGCTGAGTCTCAGCGATAAAAGTGATGAAAAACCTTTTAAATCATAGAAGATAATAGATTTTATACTCTACTTGACTCTTCTAATGGATTGCTTGTTCCGCTGCAGTTAAACTTGATGGTTGTTATATTGTATCAGTTTAACACTGTTGAAGGCTAACGATAATTTATTCTGCATTATCTTAGTCATAATATTTCTTACTAGGCTAGTTGAGCTCTCCCTTTTTGCTTTCATTGTTCTCTTGAGAAATGAGAACGTAGCGAGGGACTAGTCGAAACCGAGTGACTGTCCAGATGATAGCATTAGTAGTCCTCACTATTCTATGAAATAGTGTGATTATAAATGTAATAAGATTGAATTTGAGTGTGGATATTGTCTAGATGACAATATTCGTGTTTAAACTCTCAGATTATGTTTTGTCGTATTTTGAGTTTGAATACATGCCTAGAAGACAATATTTGTATTAAAACTCACAACTTCATGTTAGATAATTAAGTTTGTATTTGAATTACGTACCATGTATTTGGCGACTCAAGATGGGTGATGTATACCTATTTTGGGGGCGCCACAGATTTATATCAAAGCTTAGGGTATGATCCCCGGTGAGATGTGAGACAAGAACTAGGAGGGGAGAGAGACGGGAATTCCTTCGCTAGTATGACATACCTAAGTTTATTTGGTATTTAATTGGTCACGAGTATAGGGATAATATGTGATATCTTAATTAACCCTTGTTTTGTGGCGATGATTTGAAAATGACATCCGAGAATGTTGAGAACATCAATGGAGCACGTGAAACCGCTGAGTCTCCATAGATCAATAATCGAGATAATGTGCATCGAGAAGGCAACAATCCTCGTGCAAACAACAACACCACTTGAATGATGATGAGCGATGGAATGTTCAGAGGCTTTATGTAATTCATGCAACATCGTAAGAAGAGACTCCTATTCAAAATATAGGTGAAAATAATGGCAACCCACGATTACGGTCACCGCATAAGCGCTTCAAGGAGCCGAACCACCGGAGTTTTTGGGAAAGCCGAAACCACTTAAGGCGTAGACGTGGTTAAAGCGAGTCACCCAAGATATTTGATGTCTTGGGATGCTCCGAGGAGAAAAAGGTTCCCTTTGCCACCTTTATGTTGCGTGAAGAGGCAGATTACTGGTGGGAATCTGTAAAACGTACCCAGCCTAACGCACTCAAGATGTCTTGGGAGAAGTTCCAAGAATTGTTCAACGACAAGTACTTTTCCGAAAGTATTCGTCACATGAAGGAGGTGGAGTTCATCAAGCTGGAGTAAAACAATATGATCGTGTCGCAGTACGAGGCTAAGTTTGCTGAGTTGTCTCAGTTTGCATCCCATTTGGTCGATAATGAAGAGCGAATGACGTGAATGTTTCTAATAGGTTTGAACCCAATATACGTCAATACCTCATTTCTCACAAACTTTGTTTATATTCAGATGTTGTGAATAGGGCTCAGTTATTGGAACACGATAATGAATCAGCACAACCAAAAGGCAACGACCAACAACACGATAATAATCGTACCGGTGGTAATGGTCATCGGAACAATGATAACCATCGTGGGGGAAATTATCATGCCATGAATGGTAACCATTTCGGTGGTAATCATGGCCAAGATAATAGAAGTGAAAATTTTAAGAAGAGAAGGTTCAATAATGATGGAAAGACAATAGCACCAGCACCCGTTTCAAAGGAAGAAGAACGACCACCGGTCATATGTTTCAAATGCAGACAGGAGGGACGCATCCGTCCAAACTGTACGCAGCAATCCAACGCGTGTTTTAATTGCGGAAGAGAAGGTCACCTAGCTCAATTTTTTTGTATGGTGAAGTCAAGTCCAGCTGGGATAGTGATGCCAAAGGATGTCCCAGACAAGCCAAAGCCGGTAGTTTAAGAGAGGGCGTTTTTTTTACGAGGAACCTGAATAAAATTATCACGGGTAACTTAATCGTAAACTCTTGTGAAGTCTATACCGTGTTAGATACCGATTCTACTCACTCTTTTATTTCACCTAGTTGTGTTCAATGTTTGAATTTAACTCCGGAGAAGTTAGATTTTGATTTATCTATTGAAATTCAGTTGGGAGAAACCTTCGTTACATCCACTATTCATAAATCTTGTTTAATTCAAATTGACACTTTCATGTTACCTGTCAATCTTATCTCTTTCAAAATACTTGCCTTTGATACAATTTTAGGAATCGATTGGTTAACTACTCATCATGTTTTTCGTAAGGTTGTTAGCTTTCATATTCCTAACCAACTTGTTATGCGAATTCAAGCAACCAAACAACTAAAGTCAATCATTGTCATATCAAGTCATAAGTAAAGAGCCCTGGTCCTTTCGTTGTTGACTTCCTTGTGTGGAATGCACCGCTTTACTTTACGTAGAAGCGACGTCGTGAATGACGATGGCAAGTTGATAGGTATCAATGTGACGTACTATCCAAGTCTTGGATGAGGGTCATAGTTTTGAATGATATTTCTATTGTTAATAAATTTTCTGACGTATTCTTGAAGACTTCTTAGCCTACCCCTAGAGCGTGAAAATGAATTTTGTATTGACCCCGGTACAAAACCCATTTCTTTAACCCTCAAATATTTCTTCAACTAAAATGAACGTAACATGCGCCCAAGACGTTGACTCGAGCTGTTGAAGATTACGATCGTACCATTCAATACCATCGTAGGAAAAGAGAACATGGTAGTTAACGCGTTGAGTAGAAGATCGTATGCGGTTACAAGTGTGAATATACGAACCCACATGAAGAAAACAAATATACGAGTAGAATCGATTTTAATAGATAAAGTTAAAGCCGCTCAAGCTACACACCCGGAGCTGATGAATGTGAAGAAGAAGGTTCAAGAGGGCATTATTCTAGAAGCAAAAATCGACAAAGAGAGGAAATCTCAACCCTCGATTTAATTGGCCCATTTGAAATCCTCGATGAAGTAGGAACTGTGGCCTATAGACTCGTTTTACCGCCAAGTATGTTGCGTGTTCAGAACGTTTTTTTTACGTATCGATGTTACGTAAATATGTGGACGATCCAAACCACATTATTAAATTAGAACTAAACGATATAGCAGAAGATTTAACGTATGAGGAGATACGTGTTAAAGTCTTGGATAAGAATGATCGTATTCAACACTCAAAGGTTATACCTCAAGAATTAGAATCTGAAATAAAGTTAAGGTATCCTCACCTCTTCGGCATACCAGGTACGTACATAAATTTTGAAGGCAAAATTTCATAAGGAGGGGAGATTGTGAGACCCCAGATTTTATGAATAAAGATTTAATTTTCTCAAAATATTTTTTTGAATATTATGGTGTGGATTTGAGATAGTGTTATAGTTGTGGGTAGTATTTATAAATTTTGAAAAGTATGCAAGTTGTTGTATAATATTCGATTGGTCGGAGAATATTCTTTTTGTCGGGAAATATCCGTATAGCGGTACAATCATTGGTAGACCCCACAACGGAATTATTATCGGATTGAGAAAACGACAAAAATATTTTTATGAAAATAACGGCGGAAGTTTTACCGTTAAAACTGTTGAACTACTCGGTAGTAAAAGTACAGTAATACGCGTGGTTGTATAGTAGTAAACGGTATTGATTATTGATGCTTACGTGAGAAGTCACTCAGTTTTGTTCAATTATTGCTACAGTAATTGCTGCATAGTATCTCACGTTATTTGCTTCAATTATTGTCAATATTTTATATATTATTAAATCAATAATTGAGACGACGAAGTTATTAATATTATTATTTGCAATATTAACGATGTCTAGAAGTTCTACCAAGGAGAGGTTTGGTCACCTAATTGCGAGCCAATAGGGAGAAATCCTTATTGAAAAGCCCCCTCTTTCCTGGGAACGAACTGGTCGATTAATATTGTGAATTATAATAATGATGATAAATGTTGTTAAATATATTGAGGTGTCTTTTTATGAAGTCACGGAAGTTATATATATATATATATATATATATATATATATATATATATATATATATATATAAATTTTGTTTTATTAGTATTATTAATGTAATAAAATAGAAAAGCTTTTTATATAAAATGTAATACTTTTATAAAGTTATTTATTTTATTAGACAATAATTAGAATATATGATATTCTATTATGTATAGTGTTTTGCATAGTAAAATCTTTTTATATAAAACAGAATACTTTTATAAAGTTATTTGTTTTATTAGAAAATAATTAGAATATATTATATTTTATTATGCATAGTGTTGCATAGTGCCTGCATAGTGTTCTGCATAGTAAATCAATATGGACCGTCAGTTTAAAAGTAAATCAATCTGGACCGTTCATGAATTAGTTACTATTCAGTCCATTCTCCTATAAATAGAAGCTCATTCCTTCAATAATTCTTACGAATTCACTGAAACTCTAGAGAGAGAATTCTTCTTCTATAATCTTGAGCGTATTTCTTTAGAGTTTAAGAAAGCTTTGAGCGTAGTGCAAGTTTTCTTCAAGTATATCCACCTTACTACCCGGCTTGAGAGTACTCTTCTTTATAAGATAAGGGATATTATTTATTGTACTCGTAAGGGGTATTATTTCTTTTGTATTCATGAAGAGAACTTCTGTTATTCTATTCTTTATTATTCTGTTGGAATAACCTGTATACGTGGGCTACCATATACTTAGTGAAATTCTTCTATTATTCCATTCTTTATCATTATGTTGGAATAACCTGTCTATGCGAAGTACCGCATACATGGTGAAATTCTTCTGTTATTCCATTTATTTATTATTCTGTTGGAATATCATGTATGTGCGTTACGCATGACCTGGTTCCATTATTTATTATTTTGTTGGAATATCCTGTATGTGCGTTTACGCGTGACCTGGTTCCGTTCTTTATTATTCTGTTGGAATAACCTGTCTGTGTGGTCTATCGCATGCTTGGTGAATTTTGTTGTTATTTCATTCTTTATTATTCTGTTGGAATATCTTGTCTGTGTAGATTACGCATGACCTGGTTCCATTCTTTATTATTCTATTAAAATATCTTGTCTATGCAGATTACGCATGACCTGGTTCCATTCTTTATTATTCTGTTAGAATATACTGTTTATGCGGATTACGCATGACCTGGTTCCATTCTTTATCACTCTGTTGGAATAACATGTCTATATGGATTACGGCATGCATGGTGAATGATCCTTTGTATTCATTCCTTAGTAACTTGTGGAAATGATCTGTCTACGTGGATTACTGCATAATGGGCAAAAATCCATTTGCAGTTTCATATATTCTATTATACTCAGTTGGTTAAAGTTTTGGCTTCTATACTCCATGAAATTAGTGGAATATCCTTGATATTTACGCTTCATCTAGTATCTTTTCATAAAAATATTCTTCTGAGCATTCTTGAATTTTACTCCACAAAACTGTATCATGTTGACGATTTGGACGTTATTGAGTTCAGGATAAATTAACTTATAAATCTTTAAAATTTATTCTTGAACTTGTTTTATTGAATTGTCATCATCCTCGTGTTTATATTATGTTTAAAGTCATTTGTCGCCTGTAGTGCATAGATGAACTTGGTATGATTATGACCAGGGATTATTCGGTATAATCATGACCGTAATGTTACAAATGATGTGGAAAAAAGTTCTCATTGGCCCGTAGTGCATTGATGGACAGTTTTTGGTATGATTATGGCTATGGATTCTCTTCGGCCAAGGGTGCAAAGATGAATTGTTTTATGGCATGATCAGAACCGTTAATGAAAACACGATTATCTTTGGCACGTAGTGCATGGATAATTCGTGGTCGTGATACTAAAGAATATCCTTGGCCTGTAGTGCATGGATGATTTAATGATGTGGATTATTTATTAAGCTGAGTCTCAGCGATAAAAGTGATGAAAAACCTTTTAAATCATAGAAGATAGTAGATTTTATGCTCTACTTGACTCTTCTAATGGATTACTTATTCCGCTGCAGTTAAACTTGATGGTTGTTATATTGTATCAGTTTAACACTGTTGAAAGCTAACGATAATTTATTCTGCATTATATTAGTCATAATATTTCTTACTGGACTAGTTGAGCTCACCCTTTTTGCTTTCATTGTTCTCTTCAGGAAATGAGAACGTAGCAGGGACTAGTCGGGTAAAGGAGTGACGGTCCAGATGATAGCATTAGTAGTCCTCACTATTCTATAAAATAGTGTGATTATAAATGTAATAAGATTGAATTTGAGTGTGGATATTGTCTAGATGACAATATTCGTGTTAAAACTCTCATATTATGTTTTGTCGTATTTTGAGTTTGAATACTGTCTAGAAGACAATATTATATTAAAACTCACAGCTCATGTTGTATAATTAAGTTTGTATTTGAATTCTGTACCATGTATTTGGCGACTCAAGATGGGTGATGTATACCTATTTTGGGGGCGTCACAAATAATTACCATAAATCACTTATCTTTAATAAACACATTTTTAATCTATTAACAATTATTCATCATTAATATTATAACTCACAATATTTAACAACCAGATCATTCCCAGGAAAGAAGGGGCTTTCCGATAAGGATTTTGTAACATTCCAGAATTTTTAATTGTAATATTAAATATTTATTGAATTATATAAATATATAATGGATGTGTTTATCGTTGAATAAATATTTTTTAATTGATTTAATTTTATTTGCTTAATTATTTGTTAAATAAATAATTAATTAGTTAAGGAAATTATTATTATATTGATATTTCAATTTAATGGTGAATTATTTGTATTGAGTTATGTGAATAAATGATTTATTTAATTAATTATTATTTGAATTAATTAAATTAAGTATGAAAGCTTAATTAAATATAGTGTGACAAATAATTATAGTATAAGGAGTTATTAAAATAAATTAAAGTAGTTTAATTTAGTTTTATCCAAACAAAGCTTAAGGATATAAATTCTTTAATTTTAAATGATTTTCCAAACAAAGCCCTATGGCTTTTGAATTTCTATTGAATTTTGAAATATATTATAAATTAAATAAATAAAATAATAATATATATATATTAATGATGTAACTGATAATTTAATAAAAAATCATTAGTGAGCATCAGTTTTTTTAAAAATAATTGAAAAGGCCTACGTTGGCTTTTATTTTGGTTTACGTTTACTATTGTTTGGCTTAAACCTAAGAGAGGAGAAAGAGAAGTATTCTGAGAAAAGAAAAGTTCAGAGAGTTTTGAGAGAGTTTGAGAGAAAGCCAAGTGTGTGATTTTCCAAAACAAGTTCGGTTATCAAGGATTTCTGAGCAATTAGAAGGTATGTTCTATAATTTTCACATATATGTTCTATAGTATATTTCCTTAGTCTCTGTTTTCTTGAAAATCACTGTGTATAAGTTTTTACCAAAATTATTTGTAAACCATATTCTAGAATTGGTTATGATATTACGTGTTTTGTTGTAATCATGTATTTTGGTAATAACTAGCATGTATATATATATATATGGTATGTTAAATTACGCTCATTGAGAAAGAGAACTTGGTTTTGCGAAGGAAAAATATATACTGAACGTATGTTTTGCATGATAACAAAATTAGTATGTGATTGTATGCTAATTATGAAATTGAACGTCATGTATGTTAATTGGATATGAATTTCAGAGAATCGTAGTTTAAAGAAATTAATTTGGTTTATTATTGGTTTACAGTGTTAAAACTTTGTCAAACATCGATAATGGAGTTTTCATATGAAAATTGAGAAATTTGAGAAATTAAAATAGTTAGAAGTGTTGTTAAATTGTGCTAAGTGGTTGAATATGTTAGCAATCATGTTTATGATATTGTTATATTTATTTTACGTGTTAATTTCACTGTTTGGTGGGTGAAATTCGTGTTAGTTGGGTTAAAACGGCTCTTTATTCATGTCGTGGTATGCCTTCAATTCAGGTGCCACGGTAGCATAGAACTGCTACCGAGTGCCATAATAAAATTGAAAGCAAATTGCTACCACAATAATCGATATGAGACCTAGTAGATGCATTGTCGCAAATTCTTTGGGATAGCGACATACGTTGGTCTAATGATGTGTTAGTATAATAAACATGTAATAATATAGATAAAACAGAATCGTGCTATGTGGTTAGTAAATTCAAAGTTTGAATGATTAGTAAGTGATGAACGTGACATATTAGAACGTAGTGAGCATGATGAATAGTAAACATGTGTTGTGAAGGTTAACACTTGTAGTTTCTAATATTTTGCATGGTATCTTGAGACTTGGGCTATAATAATAAGTCTAACTAGAAATGCGTGTTATGTTAGAATGTGAATGTTAGTATATCTAATAGATGACGGTTCTAAACCTATATATAGGTGAACGTGAGTTTAATATTATAGCTTACGCTCGAGGCAAGTTTCTAAACCTATCTTTGTACATTGAGCAAGTTCTCTAATTCTACTTTTACAATTGAGCAAGTTTTCTAAACCTATCTTTCGTTGAGCTAGTTTGTTTATTGTTATGCAAGTTTACTTGTCTTATTTAAACTGTAAATTCGCAAGCTCTTGTATCGAGTTTGTTCATGATGATGCAAGTTTCTAAACCTTAGTTTTATGTTAAGCAAGTTATTCTTGTATTTAACTTGTCAAATAGCATGCAAGTTTATTTAATCTAATATACTGTTGTTGAATAGTTATTATTATTCAAATTGTTATTCGTTATGCATGCTTAGTATTCAATTCTAAATGACCTTGGCTTAATATTGTTCAAGCCAGGTATGTGATAGTTATTCAATATTTATGCTATTAGCTTATTCCTAAAGCATAACTTTAATATACATTGTTAATTCACTTATGATTTATTCCATAACATAACGTGATTATCTTTTATTCAACTAATCCTTAGTTGATGTTCGTTGAATTCCAAATTACCTTGAAATGTATCCAAACCAAACTTACTTTGGTGTGGACTTGTAATCTAAATACTGAGATGAACAACCCTATTATTAGGGGTTTACGCTTAGCGTTGAAATGGTTGTGCACAATACATTATGCGAAGGGTTGATCCCCCTAAGTACATGGAGTCCTTATAGTCTTATGACTGTTAAAGTTAAAGTTGAAAGATTACTTATAATTGTGGACATGGTTCGTGGTCATTAGACCCTCAGTAGTATATTTCAGAATATTAATAGAACATAGTATATCATTCAGTTCTATTGAGCCTATTATTTGGCAAATGTTGAAAAGTTTATTCATTCTTATTTCAAGTGAGCTTTGTTTGCTCACTCTTGCTTATATATCTATTACAGCTAAGGATGAGAGGGTATATGTACCTAGCACGAGTAAAGGAAAGGGGAAGATGAACAAGTATTGAAGACTTGTAATATGTTGACAGTTATTTATCAGACTCTATTTGAATTATTGTAATGAACTTATTTAAATTCCACATTTAAATGATTGTATTTAAAGGTTAGAGAACCTGGGAGATTTTATTTATTAATGTAATCCTGTATGGGCAGGTTTTATTATTCAATTTTTTTTATGATTGGGTAGTTAGATATGAATGTTTGATTAAGTGAACACCAAATCTTGAGGTAATGAAGTACCGGGATTTGGGGGTGTCACAAGTTGGTATCAAAGCTTTAGGTTATGAACCTTAGGTGGGGAAAAGCCTTAGGAAGTAACCTTTGAAAAGATAGTGGTGATTAACTCTTATCGAGTTTTAAGGAAGAAGTAATAAAACACTTATGTGCTTATGTGTTTATAAACTTATGTGCTCGTGAGAGTCGAGTAGTAATGATTAATAATTAAAACTTAAAATTTTTGTTGTCAGGATGACTAATGTCGGAGAATCCAGTCAGGCTAGGGAGGAAGGGCCTCAGATGCCTATAGAGGAGGAACCTCGCGACATTCAGGTTGTTTGGGAACAACTACTGCCACGGGAGTCAGCCCTGTTGGTCACAGTTGTTGAAGATGAGGATGATGATGTGGAAACGGATGAGGAGGATCCCGTTGAGTTGCCACAGGAGGATGAGGATGACGAGGACGAGGAGGAAGAGACTCCACTAACCTCGATAGTCGCTCGTATGTACGATGAAGTCTACGACCATAACGTGGAACTTCAGGATACAGTAGAGGAATTGCAAGAGATAGTAGCTGAACAACAGACTGCAATGACACAGAAAGACGACGAAATCCAGGATCGTTAGGAACGACTGACTAATGTCGAGGAGAAGCTAGAACAGACTGAAGGAGAAAAAGAACAACTGATCGAGGAGGTCGCAGAACTGAAGAACAAGCTGAAGGAAGAAGCTACTAAGAGGGCAAGAGCCGAAGACGCATATGAGGAGGTGTTTCAACGAGCCGGGATAGCAATGAAAGATGCACAGGCAAAGAGAATAAAGATGGAAGAGATGAATAGAGTATTCAACACCATGGTTAATTGAGTTCAGGATCAGGTCATGGGTTATCCGATTCAGTTCGAGACGCTGCCATCATACGTATTAGATCGCAGAACAATGTTCCGGATCATAGAGGAAGAGCGTAGTAAGGCTAAGCAATATCTTAGTAGAACATCGTAGTTGTTATGCGATTAATAAAATGTTAAATAAATTGTAAATTCCAAGTGTTATGTAACCTATGGGATATGATGATGATGTTTTCCTGAAACTTTTGTAGTTCAGGAAAGTAATGTAAATAGCAGTGATGCTATTATTTTATATTTTCAAAAAGATTATGAATAAATAAAAATTGTTATTTTATTCAAAGTGTTACATGATTATGTGGTTATTTCTTGTGTGGAGGCAGGTTAAATAGAAATTTCTTAAAAGAGTTGAATAATAATCTAATAAGTGTATATTTTAACAGAAAATGCCTCCCAGACGTCAACCACCACGACAGAGAACCACTGAAGGTGTAATATCCGAGATATTTTTTTTTATGTAATTTAAGAATTATTAATAAACGAATTTATATGAAACTTTTGAGAGATTTCATTTATTAGATGTATATGTGTTGTACATATATGTGTTATTTCAAGATATATGATGAGATGTATTTAAATGGTTGGTTTAGTTTTATTTAACTATTTAAATTGATTAAGTAGGGAATTATTCTATTTATTACGTGGGATGGTATTAAATCATGAGCTGGAGTTTGGAGTGGAATTTAGAGACGCGGACTGCGTATTCGAGTCCGGAACGTCGAAATTATTCAGGAAAGACTGTAATAACGAAAAAGTGTCACAGTTGACTTTTTGGTCAAAGTCAACCAATTGACTTTTTCGAGGAAAAAGTCAACTACGAATTTCAGAGATGAATTTGACTAAACAGATAGTCCCATAACGTCCAGAACTTCGACTTTAGTAGGAATCGATATATGGTTCGCAAAGTTTTGTTCCGAAGGGTAAAATAGTCAAATAGCTTATTAATTGATTAATTGATTAAAATAATATATGTATATTTTTATAATAGAAATCAGCTGAACTGATGGACCCATGAGACTATTAAATTGGGACAAGGGGGGGAGTATACGTATATTACATAATAGCTAAGGTGGAAAAAGTAATTTATTTTATTCCTTAAAATCAAAATTCTTTTTATTTTTCTAACTCCCACATTCATTTTCTCTAACTACCACATTCTTCCTATTAATTAACTATATTATTGTAGTATTAAGTATTGTGAGTAACTAATCATTAGAGTTGGGGTTATGGGAGTTGGGGGTTATGGGAATCAAAAGACTCTAACAAAGTTATACATATATACAAACACACTTTTCTTTTAAGAAAATTCCACCAAGTGAGTAAACATGGAGAGAAATTAAGAGCCTAAGAGAGTTAGAACTAATTTTGGAGGATTACTGGGGATTTGACAAGCAAGGAGAAGGAGCATTATATTAAACCAAGAAGAAATTCATCAAAAGGTAATTCATGAACCCATTTTATTTTTATAAGAAAAATGAGAAGAAAATGCATATAAAATTGGTAAATGATTTGTTGTGGCTTTGTGTTGCCATGTTACTGTTGTTTGATGATTATAGATAATTAACAACAAAAGATATGGGTTAATCATGCATCAAATTCATAGAAAATCAAAGAATTAAGCAATGCATGCTTTACCTTTGATAAAATGTCTCTAAGGTGCTAAATTAATCAAAAAGGTGGAAGTTTGTTGAAGTTTGATGTTGTGAAATGTGAAAACATGTGAAAGTAGATGATCTAGACATTAGGAATAATTTAATTGCATGCTAGAAGCAAAATCACTGATTTTTGTCAAATTGGGATTAACTAGTAATCTGTGATTTTTGGGGTTTTTCGGAGCCTCGGAATCATGGTGTATATGACTCGATTAACGTATGTAATAATTTTATAAAATAGTATGTAACATGAGGTATAACCTGTCCAAATTTCATAAGAAAGGGAGTTAAATTGATCAAGTTATGAAAATCGTAAGCATGCATGTTGGTAATAAAATCTGCAGAATTCTGGAAATTCTAGAATTTTTTCAAAGTATAAAACTAGTGCTTGCACGCTTTTCTATGCAGTTGGTTTGTGGTCTTAGCATGCTAGTTTTATGAATGTTATATTTTTGTAAAATACCTTGATGTATAAGTTTATTGTGTCCAAGTATCATGGTCATATCATCTTTAGATTAGCGGGAAGAAAATCGTAGAGTCAATGAAAATCGTAGAGTCAGTAAAAATCGTAGAGTAAACTCTGAAAATCGTAGAGTCAATGAAAGTCGTAGAGTAAACTTTGAAAATTGTAGAGTGCAGATAGTAGAGTGAAAATCGTAGAGTCAACACTGAAAATCATAGAGTCAGTGAAAATCGTAGAGTGAACTCTGAAAATCGTAGAGTGCAGATAGTAAAGTGAAAATCATAGAGTGAACTCTGAAAATTATAGAGTAAAGTTTATATTAGAACTACTATGCGTTGCTAATAGTTGATGTGCATGATTATACAATTGTGTAGGGCACGTGAAGTGCAAATAGCTGTAAGCTGTTAATCTGTTATTGGTAAACAACGATCAAGGCAAGTTTATTACCTTATTTTTCATTATGAATTTATTCAACTCTTATTCAGTTGATTGCAGCGAGGGTATGGGCTTGTGATTAAGTAATCATTCGTGCAAGCTCCTCTATTGTAAAGTTCTATAACTTCAATTGTGATGCGAAACGTTATTGATGATTATTCAGTTCCTATTGTAACTGCTATACTTTAAAGTTCGTATACCCTTAATGAACTATATTCAAGCATGCTTCCTAGCTTTCGTTTCAGCTAGATGTTATTGATGAAAAAGTAGTATATTGTTTGAACAATTCAAATCCTTTGAAGCTATTAAATGTTTACCAATCCAAATTGCTTTGGTGAGGTCCCGCATGAATACAAAGATGAACAACCCGGATAACGGGGTAACTGATGTCGGGCATATAGTCCCATTTACGCTTAACTTTATACTTGTGCATAATGTAGGGTACGATAGGCTGATCACCTGGAGTACTTGCAGAGACCGTTTATAATCTATTTGATTGTTAAACCGTCTGATGGTTTTTGATGAAACAAAGTAATGTTCGTGGTATCTAACACCCCTTAGTATCTATTGAGAATTCGAACTCTTATCTTGATATTCCGGTTTATCTCTTGATATTTATTTCAACTGTTGAGAAATATTCATACTAATGCTTTTACTTCTGATGTATGTTCTCAAACTACTTTATATACTTGCTGGGCAATTTGTGTTCATTCTTGCTTAAACCTTTCAGTTAAAGATGATAACGCTGAGGGCTCGGGAAAGGACAAAGGAAAGTCTAAGATGAAATGATGAGAGTTATTTATGTAATAATTATATTTTCGCATATGAAGTGATGTAGCGATAAACGCTAAGTTTAAGTTTTAGTTTATTAAAGGTTGTAAAGACTTGGGACTTTATTTTGAATAAATATGTAATAGTTAATATTATTATTATTATTATTATTATTATTAGAGTTACTTAGATAAATGATGATGTATGTTGTATCGTGAGCACCATGTCCTGTAATCGATGTTACACGGATTTGGGGGCGTCACAGGTCTGTATCAAAGCCATAGGTTATAAACTTTGGGTGGGGAAACCTTAGAATATAATCTTAGGGAAGTTAGTGGATGAAATAAGGAGATGAGCTCATGTAGAGTTCTAGGGGTTGTGTCAAATCTATTTTTCTAAAACAAAAACATCTATTTTAAAATACTAATTGAGTTATTTTTCTTATTTGAAGGATGTCAGGAGAAGAGGAGGTTAGAGATATTCACGTTGTGAGTGAGCAGTTGGTGACAGTTGTACCTGAGCCTATAGTTGAGGCAGTAGCTGACTCAGACCCAGAGGAGTATCCTGAAGAGGAAGAGGAGCCCGAGGAGGACTCTGAAGAAGCACCTGAGGATACTTTATTGGATGAGTTGATGGATAGGATTACGGAGTTGGACGACAAGGTCCATGAGTTGAAGGAGTTGTATCAGGGGGGAGCAGCAAGTTGTAGCATTGCTTGAGGCATTGGTGCACCACCTGATAAATAGAACGAGGATCCGGTGCGACAAAGTCATGAGCATCGAACTGTAAAGCGAGATAAGCTGGAGGATGAGAAAGAAGCTATTAAGACCCACTTAGGGCATACCATTAATGGGTTAGAGTCGAGGATTCAGAGTCTCCAAACTGACAAGCAGATTATTACCACATTCTGGGGAGAAGAGAGGAGAGATCGTGTTCGGGCTGAGAAGCTAACTGGCGAGTTAGAAGGAGAGGTGAGAGATAAGAAGGTTAAGATAGACAAGATGAAGTACGCGTTTAAGTCAGCACATGGAAGGTTCTAGCATAGGGTGCATCACTTTCCAAGTGAAGAGCATCGGTCTAGATGTGTTATAAGCCGAGGGCTGGTACTGGAGATAGCGGATGAGGAGCATGAAGACGCCATTTAGCGGGGCTTTTAGTTTATTATAATGAAATTTTACTATTAGCGTTTATAATGCTTATTTATGAATAAAAAGCTTGGTTTTGGTTTTTACCAAGTATGTTGGTTTTAAGTGATGTAAATGGCTTAATGCCATGAGACGATGAAATACCTTTTGTAAGACCCCGAATTTTATGAAATAAAAGTATTCAATTTTCTATTCAAAGAAATGGTTAAATTGATAAAAGTTAAAGTTAAGGGTGATATATGAAAATTTTTTTCAAAATACATGCAGGGGTATAAAGTATTCATTATTGTTTGGGAATATTCGTTTGGTCGTGGAATATTCTTTCCGTAGGGAATATTCGCATGCACGACGGTGCGACTATTTGTGGGCCCCATAATGAGAATAACCGTCGATGAAGAAAACGACAAAATTAAGTTTTTATAAATAACGACGTAATCGTTACTGCTTAACAATTTGTTGGAATACCCGGTTGGTAAAATAAAGTAATACGCGTTGTTGCCAAGATAGCACACGGTATTACATGATATTTTTGAATTATTGATTCTTACGTGAAGGCACTACTCAATAATTGTTACGGTAATTCTTGTTCAATATTTTATTTTATTGATTCAATAATTGATGCGTTGATATTTTATATTATTGTTGTTCAATAATTGTCAACGCACAAGATCTCCATTATCGGATCACTAATTCATATTATTTGAATAATATTATTAGATAACATTATTGGCAATGTCTAGAAAGTTACATCAAGGAGAGGTTTGGTCACCTAATTGCGCGCCCAATGAAGAGAAATTCTTATTGAAAGCCCCTCTTTCCTGAGACGCTTGGTTGTCATTATTGTGATTCTATAATATTATTTATGAATAATTAATTATTGATTTATATGACAATGAAATATTTATTTGATGTGGATATAAATGATGGATTTATTTATGTGGTTATAAATGAAGGAATTAATGTTGAGGTATTTTATCAGTATTTTGTCGGATTGGAGGTATTAAAAGATCAAATTAGTGTTCTTACAGCTTTATTATGTGAGTTATAATTTTTAATCTGACCGTTGGATCGTTGGGATTTTTGGATATGTTGTACATATATAAGTTGAGTATATGTTCACAAATTTTGAACCGTTAAAAATGAACGTATAATTTGTTATGAATTTTAAGAGGTGGTGATTCGAAAATTAGGTTATAAATGATTTTGGTGGAAAATTCTAGAATTGGTGGGCTCCACTTTTGGTTGGTGAGAAATGTGCTCAATTGAATTTTCAAATGTGGTGGGTGGGAATAGTAGCAGGTAAAGCCATCAAGTTTGCAGGTTAAGTCTGCTTGGCGTGCTAATATTTTCCTATAAATAGAGGGCTAAGTTAGAATTGAAAATCACACCGAAAACAAGTTCTCTCTTTTTATATTATCGAAGCGTATTCTTGTGAGTATTTTGAGTATACTTTGAGTATTGTTAGGCGGTGCAAGTTCCCTTGACAAAGACTATATCCTGTGTTTCAACTAAAGTCTTGTCTTTCGAGGTAAGGATGTTATTTTCTTCTCGGATGATATTATTTCTTCAATATCATTATCTTTGAAATATTGGTTGGAACTTTTTATCAAATTTGGAACTTTTTCATGTCGGGGTTACTATTCATGAGTTACTATTCATGAGTTACTATTCATGAGTTACTATTCACGAGTTACTATTCACGAGTACTATTCATGAAGCGTGAAGATGTTTTTTTTGTGGAATTTCTATCTTTTGGTGTCGGAGTTACTATTCACGTATACGGCACTATTCACGTATACGGCACTATTCACGAATACGGCACTATTCACCGAAAAATGAAAATTTTTCTTTTCATCTAAAATATCTATTCTGGATACTAGCTTTGATTGTATCCATGTTTTGATCATTCTTGAATTTTACACCACTATGATTATTTTTGAGGTATTTTTGGACGTGGATAAAACCAATGCAAAGATGAATGATTTCTCGAAAATATCTTTGGCTTTGTGGTGCAAAGATGAACAGTGTTTAAATGAACATGACCAACCGATGAATATCTTTGCTTGATGGTGCAAAGATGAATTATTGATGAATATCTTTTGCTCGTAATGCAAAGATGACTTGTTGTTGAATATCTTTAGCCGGTAGTGCAAGATGAATTATTGATGAATATCTTTTGCTTTCGTAATGCAAAAGATGACTGTTGTTGAATATCTTTAGCACGTAGTGCAAAGATGAATTATTGATGAATATCTTTGGCTTGTAATGCAAAGATGACCCGTTGTTGAATATCTTTAGCTTTGTAGTGTAAAGATGAATCTGTTGATGAATATCTTTGGCCCGTGGTGCAAAGATGAATTTATTAGTATGATTATGAATGCAGGACCGTGATTTGGTATAACCATGATCTTTGATGTTTCGTAAAGACAAGTGATGAAAATTATCTTTGTCTTGGATGAGAAAGGAATTTAGAACTACAATTACGATTATGAGTTATATACACGTGATTGTGGATGAGAATTGTTGATTGATGTTACGAGGATAAAACATTGTTGGTGGATTTTTAACATGGAGAATACAATAGACTTTATAGTCTATTTGACTCTTCTAATGGATTGCTCATTCCATTTGCAACTATGGTTGAAAAGTTTTATCATCTACCATATGTTCTAAATCTACGATTTATTCTTGATGAAGACTATTGATAATCTATTTATCTTTAGTCATAATATTCTTTTCTTGAGCTAGTTGTGCTCACCCTTTTGTTTCACAATTCCTTTCGTGTAATAAAGTGTAAATTTGGGTCGAGCGGGGATAGCGAGGGAATAGAGTGGTGGTCTATAGATGTTGAGGGTGAGGTGAATTTAACTTGGAAGGGTGTTTTGTCACTATCATACAAGATGTCTAATGACATACAACCTCGTGTTATCATAAGACATGGTTGTGCTCATCCACTTGCTGAGTATATTTACAAGCACTACCTATATAATCTTGGTGTTTGTTTGGAGTATAATACCCAATTAGAGACAGAGGAGATAATGATATGTCAAGAGAAGACTCACCATTGGGAAGAATATGATAGTAATCTTCTCATTTTTTCTTTGGGGTTTATTGGGTCAACCAAGGATAATTCTGTGGCCATATGATATCTACTATAACCTAAAAGCATGGCCTCCCATGTATGAAGGTTTCCTTGAGCACTTCCCAAAGATTCTAATTTCTAAAACAGTTTTTGACTATACCTTTATGTAAGGTGTCATTGTGACGTGCTACAGTTGGTATATATTTGTATCCAAACTCACAACATATGTGTTGTTGTATTTTGCACGACAATTGTTGTAATAAAGTTGTAGTTGTTTTTCGTACCATATATTTGGCGACTCAGAATGGGTTGGATGGAATGAACCTATTTTGGGGTCGTTACACCTTTGGTGTTATGTTTGTAAATAAATATGTTTTTATTTAAGTATGTGATGTGATCATTAAGTTCTCTTCTTTTGAATGATATATTCTGTAGAGTAAGTGATAAGATAATAACATTAAGTTCATTTCAAACAGGTAGATGGCTAGAGGAAGACGTTGTCAAACACCCGAGGGGTCCAGCGGTAATGTTGGGGATCCACTGAATCCTATGCAGCAGTTTGTAGACATGTTAGTGGGGGCACTTCATAATCGAACCCCGAATGAAAATAACCCTCCAGTGGCCCAAGTGGCACACTTCAAGGACTTCAAGAGCGCGGGACCCCTTGAGTTCAAAGGAACCACTGAACCCATCGAAGCTCAAACTTGGGTAAAGGAAATCGAAAAAGGCGTTCGCTATCGCCCGAGTAGGTGATGATCAGAAAACAATCTTCGCCACTTACATGCTAAAGGGTGAAGCTAACTTCTGGTGGGAGGCAAACCAGACCAGGGCTGGAGAAGGTGTGATACCTTGGGAAGGGTTTAAGAAAATCTTTTTCGAGAACTATTTTCCTAAGTTAGTATGCTTGAGTCGCATGGAGATGCGATTCTTGGAGCTGAAGCAAGAAGACATAACGGTACCTCAATATGTCGTAAAATTCAACGAGCTGGCGAGGTTTGCGCCTCACCAGGTCGACACTGACGAGAGAAAAACGAGGAGGTTTGAGCAGGGTCTCAAACCATGGCTATATAGTAGACTCTAGGTGTTACAAACGAATAGCTTCGCGACTCTCCTGGATAAAGCTATAATCGCTGAGGGCGGAAGTGAGGCCCTGATGAAATTTAATAAGGAAAAAAAAAAGAAGAATGAATGAGGGAATCGCGGGGAAGGTAGCAGCAGCAGTGGTGCAAACAAGAGGAAGTGGAACAATCACAACAGTAGTAGCAACAATTTCAAATCAGGAAACTCTAGGGGAAAACCAGGGGAAGCAAAGAAAAGGATTGAGGCATGCAAGGAGTGTGGGAGGAATCACTCAGGGGCATGTCTAAAAGGAAAGAATGTCTGTTTCAACTGCGGGCAGGAGGGGCACATCTCTCCCAATTACTCTGCACCAAAGAGAAATGGATGCTTCAACTATG
This sequence comes from Panax quinquefolius, assembly GCA_020205615.1. NCBI lineage: Eukaryota > Viridiplantae > Streptophyta > Magnoliopsida > Apiales > Araliaceae > Panax > Panax quinquefolius. The sequence goes on along the minus strand of CM035160.1, from coordinate 129,038,593 downwards.
GAGCATTGGATCATCAGGCAAGGAATTTCCCAAAGAAGAACACATCAGGAGGAAATGGAGGAAGGGGACTAAGCGGTGGGAATCTCACGATTAATGGACCACCAACTCAGAATCGACCAACAGCAAGGACTTTCAACATGGCGGTTCAGGATGCGGTCACATCCAGGGACGTGGTTTCATGTATCATTCCGATCAATGATATATATGCTTACATATTATTTGATTCATGTGCTACTTGTTCCTTCGTATCGCATGAATTCTCCCAACGATTAAATTTACCCCAGGATGAATTAAAATATCCTATGAACATAAAAGTTGCTAACAAGGAAATGATTCCCGTTAGCCATGTCTATATAAATTGTGTTGTAGACATCAGGGGATATAAGTTACCCGTGGATTTAATTCCAATTCAATTAGGAGAATTTGATGTAGTTCTAGGAATGGATTGGTTATTTAACCATGGAGCGATGATAGATTGCCAAAAGAAGTGTATAAACCTTAGGACTCCAGATCAGTCTAAGGTAGCATTCTATGGAAGTAAGTCGCCGAGACACTCAAGTTGTCTGACGATGATGCAAGCAAGGAAGTTACTAAGAAAGGGATGTGTAGGATATTTGGCCCATATCGTCGATACGCAGAAAGAAGGGATAGAGATGGGACAGATACCAGTAGTGAACGAATTTCTGGATGTATTTCTGGAGGAATTGCCAGGACTTTCGCCGAATCGAGAGGTCGAATTCGTTATAGATTTAGTATCGGGAACGGCACCAATTTCGAAAGCCCCTTATAGAATGGCACCGACAGAAATGAAGGAGCTGATGGTACAGTTGCAGGAGTTATTGGATAGGAAGTATATTCAACCGAGTGTGTCTCCTTGGGGAGCACCAGTTTTATTTGTGAAAAAGAAGGATGGATCGATGAGATTATGTATCGACTATCGAGAGTTGAACAAGGTGACGATTAAGAACAAGTATTCGTTACCTAGGATAGATGATCTGTTCGGTCAACTGAAGGGAGTGAAATATTTTTCCAAGATCGACTTGAGGACGGGATATCACCAATTAAAGGTAAGGAAGGAGGATGTACCTAAGACAGCGTTTAGGACACGTTACGGTCACTACGAGTTCCTGGTGATGTCGTTTAGGTTAACAAATGCGCCAGCAGTATTTATGGACATGATGAATCGGGTATTCAAGAAATACTTAGATAAATTCGTAGTTATGTTCATAGATGATATTCTGATCTATTCTAAGACTCAGGAAGATCGTGCTGAACATTTAAGGTTAGTGTTGGAGGCGTTGAGGAAGGATAAGTTATAAGCAAAATTCTCGAAGTGTGAATTTTGGTTGGAGAAAGTTCAATTTCTAGGTCACGTGATCGATAAGGACGGAATTTCTGTGGATCCAGTAAAGGTGGAAGCGGTTCAGAATTGGGAACAACCAAAGTCACCGATTGAAGTAAGAAGTTTCTTAGGACTGGCAGGCTATTACAGATGATTTATTCAAGATTTTTCAAAGATAGCGGGAACATTGACGAATTTAACGAAGAAGTCGGTAAAGTTTGTCTGGATGGAGAAGTGTGAAGAGAGTTTTAAGGAACTCAAGAAAAGACTGAGTGAAGCACTAGTGTTGTCTTTACTGACGATCTGGTGACTTCATGATTTTTTTCGAAAGGATCGTCACATAAAGGACTTGGTACGTGTGCTTATGCAACATGGTAAAGTTATTAAGTCGCATCATGTCAATTGAAGGATTACGAGAAGGATATCCTACCCATGACACGGAATTGGCGGCGGTAGTATTTGCCTTAAAGATATGAAGGCACTTTATTTATATGGTGTATACACGGTATCTTCACGAAATATACAAGATGGTTGGAACTTATAAAGATTACGACATCTTGTATCATCAAAAGCGCCAAGCCCTAAAAGTAGATTGGCATCTTCAATTAAGGAGATGGATAGATTGGAACTCGAGATAAAAAGAGATGAATATGAGACAAAGAAGACCCATCTTGGGTAGCGCCACTTACATGGTACATAAATTCAAATCTGACTTAATAATCTGATTTATGATAAAAAGTACAATCGACAAAACATAAAGCTGTGAGTTTGAATACAAATATTGTCTACTAGAGATTATACAAACTCAAAAGTCCTTATTACAATTATTATTACACTATTTCACGAAATAGTGAGGACTACTAATGCTATCATCGGTCCATCACTCTCATTTCCCAGAGCTAGTCCTGCTTCGTTCTCATTTCTGAAGAGAACAATAAAAGTAAAAGGTGAGCTCAACTAGCCCGATGGAAATATTATGACTAAGATAATAATGAGAATATATTATCGTTAGCCTTGACGATGTTAAGCGATACTGATATAACAACCATCAAGTTTAAGCTGCGGTGAACAAATAACAATCCATTAAAAAAATTAGTAGAAGAATAAATCTACTATCTTTTATGATTTAGAAGGTTTTCATCACTTTTATCGTTTGGGACTCGACAATAAATAATCCACATCATCGAATCACCCACTTTTCTCTGACGAGGATATTCTTTAGTATCACGACCACAATTATCCATGCACTACGGGCGAGAATATTTGTGTATTCAATAATGGTCATGATCATGCCAACAACTGTCCATCAATGCTCTACGGGCCATGAGGACTTTTTCCACATCATTTGTAACATTACGGTCGTGATTACATTAGAATAATCCACAGTCATAATCATACCAAGTCCATCATATGCACTATAGGCCACGAGATGACTTTCAACAAAATATAAACATGAGGATGATGACAATGATATAAAATTGATAAAACAAGTTCAAAATTAATTTATCCGAGGAACTAATAACGTCCAAATTATCGACATGATCTTTGCTTTGTAGAGTAAAATTCAAGAATGCTCGGAAGAATATTTCCATGAAAAGATCTTTGGATGAAGCGCGAATATCGAGGATATTCCACTAATTTCATGGAGTATAGAAGTTAAAACTTTAACCAATTTGAGTATAATAAGGAATGGAATAACAAAAGAAATCACCGGGCATGCGATAGAGCTACCTTGCAGCGAGTTATTCAATAGAATAATAAATAACGGAATCAGGTCGAGTAAAATACGACGATATTCAGCGAAAAATAAAAAAAGCGAATGCAGATAGACAGATATTCAACGAGAATAATAAAAAAGGCGGAATCGAGTCCGGCGTAAAAGCGCTTGAACAGGATATTCAGCGAGAATAATAAAAAGCGGAATCGAGTCGGCGTAAAAGCGCGAGATTCCAGAGATATTCAACGAAATAATAAAAGGCGAAATCGGTCCGTAAAAAACGCGAGAGGATATTTCAACGAGAATAATAAAAAAGATGGAACCGGTCCGTGCGTAGAAACGCATGAACGAGGATGTTCAACGAGAATGATAAAGAATGGAACAACAGAAGAATTTCACCAAGTATAGGGTAGCCCGCGTATCTGAGTTATTCAACGAAATAATAAAGAATGGAATAACGAAGTTCTCTTCATGAAGATAAAAAAGAAATAATACTCCCTACCTTGGAAAAAAAGCTGGATCTTTGGAATAGTGAGGTGGCAGATTTCTCTTCTTCTTTCTCTCTATAATTTCTCTCTATAATAATCGCTCTAAAGCTTTTGTGAATTGGTGAGAAATGAAGGAAGAATGAGCTTATTTATAGGAAAATATAGTTTCGATAATTGCACGTTTTGGGGCTCAAAATTACGATCTGATACCTCGACTTTTCTTTCATTTATAATTTAGTCCTGCAAGTATTATCAATCTTGCACCAACTCCCCTAATAGTAAATAATGTGAATCAATAGTTCAATCATGTGAATCGATAGTATAATCATGTGAAAAATACGAATTTCGATATAGTACCTCCATCATACCTCCATTTTTAATTTAGTCATGCAAGTATTATCAATCTTGCACACTCCCTAATAGTAAATAATGTGATTCAATAGTACACATATGAAACAAATAGTTATATAAGCATGTGAATTAGTAGCAATTAATTGCTCATTTATCCAGATAAATTACAGGTTTATCAATATAACCCTGAGACATCAATTATCATCGAATAAATGTGATTTTCACTAACACAAACAATTCCAACATAATGAAACTATTTTTTTATCAAAAATATAAATTTTGAAATTTTGAAGTTTGACTTTTCCCAAAAAAAGTCAATTGTTGACTTTTTTGACGAAATAGTGAATCCGGAAAATTTTGTGTTTATATAGACTATTTTTTACTAATTTAAATAGTTTCAGGACTCAAATATCACGTCCGCGTCTCCAAATTCAACTCAGAACAACATTCATTATTAATATTATAACTCACAATATTTATCAACCGAATTCGTTCCCGGGAAAGAGGGGGGCTTTCGATAAGGATTTCTCTCCTGTGGCGCGCGATTAGGTGACCAAACCTCTCCTTGTGAAACTTCTAGACATTGTAAATATTGCGATTTATAATATGAATAACTTTGTCATCTCAAGTATTGATTTAATAAAAAACATTTTATCACGGATGATCTTGTGACAATAATTGAATCGATAATATGATAGATATGATCACGCAATTCTTTAGCTAGATAATTGAGTATAAGCGGTGACTTCTCACGTAAGCATCAATAATCAATCTGGTGTGCTACTATTATGCACCCACAGCGTATTCTTGTACTTTTAACTTACTTAGGGTGTTTCAGCGATTAACGGTAAAACTTCCGTAGTTATTTTCATAAAAAAATATTTTTTTATCGTTTTCTCGATCAAATGATATAATTAGTTGTGGGGGTCCACCATGATTGTTAATGTTATCGAATATTCCTGTTAAAAAGCGAATATTCCCAGACCAATCGAATATTATATAACAACTTGCGTACTTTGCAAAATTTGTAAATATTACCCACAACTATAACATTATATCAAATCCACACCATAATATTCAAAAATATATTTAGAAAAATTTAATCTTTATTCAAAAAGTTGGGGTCTTACGACCTCCCTTCTTATGAAATTTCATCCTCGAAATTAGGGTGCGTACACAGGTATGTCGAAGAGGTAAGGATATCTTGATTTCATCTCGATTCTAACTCCCGGTCATTTCTTCCACATCGTGGTTTCTCCATGAAAACTTTGACTTGAGGTATAACCTTGGGCGTAGAATATGATCCTTTTTATCCAAGATTTTAACGGGTAACTCTTCATACGTTAAATCTTCCTCTATCTCAATCTGGTTCTAATTCAATAATGTGGTTGGGTCTTTCACATATTTACGTAACATAGATATGTGAAAAAAAGTTATGAACACGAGACATACTTACATGCGCGATGGCGAGTCTATATCGCCGCGTTCCTACTCGATCGAGGATTAAAAATGGGCGATGAATCGAGGTTTGAGCTTTCCTCTCTTTCCAAATCTTGTAACTCCTTTCCATGGAAGCAACACGTAATAACACATGATCTCGATATCGAATTCCCGTCCTTTCGATGAAGATCGGCATTTAACTCTTTTATCGATCTTGTGAGGTTTTTATCGTTGTCGGATCGTTTGAATCTTTTACGTAGTCATACGTACCAACTCGGTCCCAACAACGTTGCTTCACCCACCTCATCCCGACATCTTTGGAGAACGACACTTTCTTCCATCTGGCGCCTCGAATGGAGCCATGCGATACTTGCTTGATAAGCTGTTGTTGTAGGAAAACTCCACGATGGTAGGAACTTATCCCACTTCCCTTGAAGTCGAGGACCACGAGTCTTAATAGATCTTGAAGTTTGAATGGTCCTCTCATTTTGCCCGTCCGTTTGCGAGGATGATATCTTAGAAAGCTAAATCGTAAATCCGTGCCCATAGCTTTTTGCAAACTAACCCAAAATCTTGAAGTGAATCTTGGGTCTCGATCGAAACTATGGATCTTGGCATACCATGCGATCTTACAATCTCGTTTATGTACATCTGAGCAAGGCGTTCAAGTGTATAAGTTTCTCGTATAGGTAAGAAATGAGCGGACTTGGTCGATCTATCAACAATGACCCAAATTGCATCTATGCCTTGAGAAACCTTGGGAAGACCGATGTGAAATCCATAGTAATGTGTTCCCTTTCCATTACGGAATTTCAAGTGGTTCTGATGGACCTTTTGGTACTTGATGCTCGCTTTTGACTTCGTTGACAAGTTAAACACCTTGAGATAAACTCTGCTATCTCTCTCTCTCATATTGCTCCACCAAAATGTATGTCGAAAGATCACGATACATTTGGTACTCCCGAGAGATGGATTACAAATGGTGTGTTGTGCGCCTCCATCATGATTTTATACTTTAAATCGGGGTTGTTAGGAACACAAAATGCAGAGTTGACTCAAAGTATTCCTTCCTCATCGATTCTTGCTTAGGCGTAGCACCTTCTTGCACTTTTCTTTCTTATACGCATTAGCTCAGGTGCGTAGCTTGAAGCGACTTTAACTTTATCGATTAAAAGTCGGTTCTACTCGTATGTTTGCCATCATCATGTGGGTCCACAGGTCTTTATCTCTAACTCCATCCTTTGCAAGTCATACAAAATGGGCCTTTTGTGTTGACAATATTACACTTTCGTACGCGCGTATGATCTTACTACTTTCGATCGTCGTCGGCTACCACGTTAAACTTTTCGAGGATGGTATTGGATGGTATGATCATAATCTTTCAATGATTTCAAGCCCAGCGTCGTTGTCGCGTATTGAGTTCCTTTTGAGTGAAGAAATATTTGAGGCTTTTATGATCAAGTAAAGATCTCCACTTTCTCTCCATCAAGATAATGCCTCCAAATTTTAAGTGCGAAAACAACATTTGCCACTCTAGATCATGAGTAGGATAATTCCTCTCATATTCTTTGAGTTGTCTTGAGGCATAAACTATGACTTTCCCATGTTGCATGAGAACACATCCTAACCCTTTGCAGAAAGCATCACTTGTAGATGACAAATCCCTCAAGAACGGATGGTATTGTCGAGCAGTCTTTTTGAAATGAGTCTCCTTTTGAGTTCTTGAAAACTCTTCTCACATTCCTCGCTCAATAGAACTTTGTATCTTTTGGTCGGTGAGTTAATGGAGTAGCGATTAGAAAAATCCTTCCACGAATCTCAGATAATAACCGGATTAAGCAGAAAGCTACGTACTTGATCAGCGATTTGGGTTGCTCCCGACTTTGAATAGCTTGATCTTTGTTGGGTCAGCGGATATTCCATGACTTGATACTACGTGCCCAAGGAATGCTACTTCCTCGAAGCGAAACTTCGCATTTCTTTAACTTGGCATAAAGCTTATATTCACGAAGCTTTTGGATGTCGACGACCTCAAGTGTTGCTCATGATCTTCACGGCTTTTGGAATAAATAAGGATGTCATCAATAAAGACGACCACAAAGTGATCCAAATATTCCTTGAATACTCGGTTCATCATATCCATGAAAGCGGCGGGGAGCATTAGTCGATCAAAAGACATGACTAAAATTCATAATGCCGTCTGGAAGTTACGAAGGCGGTCTTTGGAATATCCTCGGTTTTAACCTTGGTGATGATATCGAGCGAAGATCGATCTTTGAAAAAAATTGTGCTCCTTATGGCGATCAAAGCGGGTCATCAATACGTGGCAATGGGTACCTATTTTTGATGGTGACATGATTGACTCCAGATAATCAATACAAAATCGCATACTCCCATCTTTCTTCTTCACGAATAGAAACAGGGCACCCCGAGGAGGCGTCTTAGGGCCGAATGAAACCAATGTCTAACAATTCCTGCAATTGGGTCTTTAACTCCACGAAGTTCAATAGGAGCCATTCGATATGGGGCTTTGGAAATGGGTTTTGTCTGGGTTTCAAGTCGATACAAAATTCAACTTCACGCTCTGGGGTAGGCGGGAAGTTCTTGAGGGAATCGTCGGAAAATTTATTAACAATAGAAATATCCTTCAAATCGGCGTATTTTTGTTTAAATCAAGTGACATGAGCTAAGAAAGCTTGACATCCATTTTTCAATAAATGAATAGCTTTGTGGCTTGAGATGGTAGTGATTGATTTTAATGGTTTGGTCGGCTTGAATTAGCATAATAGGTTTATTAGGAATATGAAAGCTAACAACCTTACGAAAACAATCAATTTTAGCATGATGAGTAGTTAACCATCAATCCACTAGAATCACGTCAATCTGAAGTATTTTTAAGGAGATAAGATCGACGAATTAGCGTCACGATTCTGATTTGAATCAAACAAGACTTATAAGCGATTGGATGTAATGAAGGTTTCTCTAATGGAGTTTCAACGAGATAAGTCAAAGTCTAATTTCTCGGTCGAATTTTAGCGTTGGCGCAAGTAGGAGAAATAAAAGAATGGGTAGAACCGGTATCAAATAAGGTATAGACTTCACTAGAGTTTATGATAAGCTTACATTGATGACCTCGTTCGGGTTCCTTGCTTTACGGGAGGTCACAACAAATGCTCTCCCTTGCACCACAAAGCTTTGACTTTTACGGGAATGACCTTTGGTGCCTCCATCCTAGCTGAACTTGTCTTGATGAATGACAAAATCGGGCTAGGTGACCTTCTCTTCCACAATTATAACACGCTTTGGATGGCATCAGCGCGGTTTGGTGATATGTCCCTCCCCTCGCATTTGAAGCATATGATGGGTGGTCGTTCTCCTTCCTTAACCACGGTTCTTTGGTCTTGGCGTCTTTCCATCATTGTTGAATCTCCTTTTCTTGAAATGTCCATTTTCTTGTCTTGGCCATGATTACCACCAAAGTGGTTACCATTTACGGCATGTTGATTCCCTCCACGTTTGTTGTCACCGCTTGATGGTGATACCACTTTGTATTTTCATCTTTGCTTTTTTGCTTTCTCTTGGTTGCGTTGACTCGTTACGGCGCTCGAATAAGCGAGCCCTATTTACAACATCGAGTACAAACACGGTTTATGAAAATAAGATATTGGCGTATCTCGGTTTCAAACCTCTTAAAAACATTAGTGTCATTAAGCTCCTCATTATCGACCAAATGGGATCTGAAGGGGGATAACTCATAAATTTAGCCTCGTGTTGCGACACGGTCGTATTGTTTTTTGTTCGAACTTGATAAACTCCACCTCCTTCGTGTGTGATGAATACTTTCGGGAAAAGTACTTGTCGTTGAATAGACTCTTGGAACTTCTCCCAAGACATCTTGAGTCGTCGAGTTTGGATACGTTTCTGATTCCCACCGATGTCTGCTTCTTCCACATTGACATAAAGGTGGCGAAGGGAACCTTTTGCTCCTCGGAGCATCCCAGACATCAAATATCTTGGTGATTTGCTTTATCCATGCTTCAGCCTTAAGTGGTTTTGGCTCTCGATAAACTCGGTGGTCCCGGCTCCTTGAAGCTGTTTAGCGGTGGCCAATGTCAGAGTTTCTCACATGTTTACACACATGCATTTTGAGCAGGGCCGCTCTCTACTTTGATGTTGCATGAATTGCATGAAGCCTCGGAACATTCCATCGTTCATCATTTGGTTAGTGTTGTTGTTTGCATGAGGATTGTCGCCTTCACGATGCACGTTGTCACAGTTATTGATCATGTGGAGACTCAGCGGTCTCACATGCTCCGATGATGTTCTCAACATTCTCGGATGCCATTTTCAAACAACGCCACAAAACAAGGGTTAATTGACATGCAACATATTATCACTATACTCTGTGAGACCAATCAAATACCAAATAAACTTAGGTAGGTCATACTAGCGAAGAATTCCCGTCTCTCCCCTCCTAGTTCTAGTCTCACATCTTAGCGGGGATCATATCCTAAGCTTTGATACCAAGTTGTGGCGCCCCAAAATTAGGTATCGTCACCCATCTTGGGTGCGCCACTTACATGGTACATAAATTCAAATACAACTTAATAATACTGTTTATGTATATGTGCAATCGACAAAACATAAAGCGTGAGTTTGAATACAAATATTGTCTACTAGAGATTATACAAACTCAAAAGGAGTCCTTATTACAATTATTATTACACTATTTCACGAATAGTGAGGGACTACTAATCTTATCATCGGTCCGTCACTCTCGTTTCCCAGACTAGTCCTGCTACGTTCTCATTTCTGAAGAGAACAATAAAAGTAAAAAAGGTGAGCTCAACTAGCCCGATGGAAATATTATGACTAAGATAATGCGAATATATTATCGTTAGCCTTGAACGATGTTAAGCGATACAATATAACAACCATCAAGTTTAAGCTGCGGTGAGAACAAGCGATCCATTAAAAAGAGTCAGTAGAGAATAAAATCTACTATCTTTTATGATTTAGAAGGTTTTCATCACTTTTATCGTTGGGACTCGACAATAAATAATCCACATCATCGAATCACCCACACTTTCTGACGAGGATATTCTTTAGTATCCGACCACAATTATCCATGCACTACGGGCGAAGAATATTTGTGTATTCATTAATGGTGGTCATGATCATGCCAACAACTGTCCATCGATGCTCTACGGGCCAATGAGGACTTTTCCACATCATTTGTAACATTACGGTCATGATTACACAAATAATCCACAGTCATAATCATACCAAGTCCATCATGCACTATAGGCCACGAGATGACTTTCAACAAAATATAAACATGAGGATGATGACAATGATATAAGAATTTGATAAAACAAGTTCAAAATTAATTTATCCGAGGAACTAATAACGTCCAAATTATCGACATGATCTTTGCTTTGTAGAGTAAAATTCAAGAATGCTCGGAAAGAATATTTCCATGAAAAGATCTTTGGATGAAGCGCAAATATCGAGGATATTCCACTAATTTCATGGAGTATAGAAGTCAAAACTTTAACCAATTTGAGTATAATAAGGAATGGAATAACAAAAGAAATCACCGGGCATGCGATAGAGCCCTTGCAGAGCGAGTTATTCAACGAATAATAAATAACGGAATCGGTCGGTAGTAAAAAAAAGCCTGACGAGACGGGATATTCAACGAGAAATAATAAAAGGCGAAATCGGTCGGCGTAAAACTTGAGACGCGGGATATTCAACGAGAATAATAAAAAGGAATCGGTCCGGTCGTAAAAGCGCATGAGACGAGGATATTCAACGAGAATAATAAAAAGCGGAATCGAATCGAATCCGTAAAAAGCCTTGCGACGAGATATTCAATGAATAATAAAAAATGGAACCGGTCCGTGTGAAAGCCTTATGAGACGAGATGTTCAACGAAATGATAAAGAATGGAACAACGAAAGAATTTCACCAAGTATAGGGTAGCCCGCGTATATACAGTTATTCAACGAATAATAATAAGAATGGAATAACGAAGTTCTCTTCATGAGATAAGAAAAAGAAATAATACTCCTACCTTGGAAAAAAAGCTGGATCTTTGGAATAGTGAGGTAGCGATTTCTCTTCTTCTTTTTCTCTATAATTTCTCTCTATAATAATCGCTCTAAAGCTTTTGTGAATTGGTGAGAAATGAAGGAAGAATGAGCTTATTTATAGAAAAATATAGTTTAGATAATTGCACGTTTTGGGGCTCGAAAATTACGATCTGATACCTCGACTTTTCTTTCATTTATAATTTAGTCCTGCAAGTATTATCAATCTTGCACCAACTCCCCTAATAGTAAATAATGTGAATCAATAGTTCAATCATGTGAATCGATAGTATAATCATGTGAAAAAATCACAATTTCGGTTATAGTACCTCCATCATACCTCCATTTTAATTTAGTCATGCAAGTATTATCAATCTTGCACCTCTCCCTAATAGTAAATAATGTGATTCAATAGTACACATATGTGAACAAATAGTTATATAAGCATGTGAATTAGTAGCAATTAATTGCTCGTTTATCAGATAAATTACAGGATTTATCAATATAACCCCTAGACATCAATTATCATCGGAATAAATGTCGATTTTCACTAAACACAAACAATTCCACATAATGAAACTATTTTTATCAAAATATAAATTTTGAAATTTTGAAGTTTGACTTTTCCCAAAAAAGTCAACTGTTGACTTTGACGAAATAGTGAATCCGAGAAAAATTTTGTGTTTATAGACTATTTTTACTAATTTAATTAGTTTAGGACTCAAATATCACGTCCGCGTCTCCAAATTCAACTCAACATTCATTATTATTAATATTATAACTCACAATATTTATCAACCGGTCGTTCCCGGAAGAGAGGGGGGCTTTTCGATAAGGATTTCTCCTATTGGCGCATGATTAGGTGACCAAACCTCTCCTTGTGAAACTTCTAGACATTGTAAATATTGCAATTTATAATATGAATAACTTTGTCGTCTCAAGTATTGATTTAATAAAAAAACATTTTATCACGAGATGATCTTTGTGACAATAATTGAATCGATAATATGATAGATATGATCGTGATTCTTTGTAGCAATAATTGAGTATAAGCGTGACTTCTCACGTAAGCATCAATAATCAATCTGTGTGTGCTACTATTATATGACCCACAGCGTATTCTTGTACTTTTAACACGGTGTTTCAACGAGTTAACGGTAAAACTTCCGCCGTTATTTTCATAAAGTATTTTTTGTCGTTTTTCTCGATCAAATGAATAATTAGTTGTGAGGGTCCACCAATGATTGTCTTGTTGTATGAATATTCCTGTTAAAAGCGAATATTCCCAGACCAATCGAATATTATATAACAACTTGCGTACTTTGCAAAATTTGTAAATATTACCCACAACTATAACATTATATCAAATCCACACCATAATATTCAAAAATATATTTAGAGAAAATTTAATCTTTATTCAAAAGTTGGGGTCTTACAGCATGGCGTATCATCCTCAAACAGATGGGCAGAGCGAGAGAACTATTCAACGTTAGAGGACATCTTTGAGAGCATGTGTTATGGATTTTAAAGGGAGCTGGGATGACCACCTACCGGTTGGTGGAATTTATGTCTGACAACAACAGCTTATCACGCGAGCATCGGATGCCACCTTATGAAGCTTTATATGGAAGGAAATACGAGAATGCCATTGTCTTTGGGATGAAGTGGGAGAACAACAATTGCTAGGGCGAATTGGTGCAACAAACCTGCAGATGTGATCAAAATAATACTGGCGAGGCTAGTGGCGGCTCAGGATCGACGAGAAGAAATATATGCAGATCAACATCGCCAAACAACGAGATTTCAACATAAGCACTTATGTGTTTTTAAAAGTGTCGCCTTGGAAAGGGAAAATGAGATTTGGGAAGAAGGAAAACTTAGTCCCGTTCATAGGACCCTTCGAAGTGTTGAGGCGAGTGGGTGAGGTAGCTTATGAAATAGCCTTACCTCCAGAGTTAGAACATATACACAACGTGTTCCATGTTTCTGTCCTACGACCCTATAAGCAGGATTACAACCATGTCATAGAGTATGAACCTATTCAGTTTGAAAAGGACTTAACCTATGAAGAGGTCCCATTGCAGATAATCGATAGAAAAGAACAAGTGTTAAGAAATAAGATAATACCTTCTGTTAAGGTATTGTGGAGGAACCACAACGTCGATGAGGCTACGTGGGAACTCGAGAAGAAAATGATGAAAAATTACCGTAATCTTTTTTATTGATGTGTAATGATTCCGGGGACGGAATCCTTTTAAGGGAGGGTGAATGTAATATCCGAGATATTTTTTTATGTAATTTAAGAATTATTAATAAACGAATTTATATGAAACTTTTGGGAGATTTCATTTATTAGATGTATATGTGTTGTACATATATGTGTTATTTCAAGATATGTGATGAGATGTATTTAAATGGTTAGTTTAGTTTTATTTAACTATTTAAATTGATTACGTTGGGAATTATTCTATTTATTACGTGGGATGGTATTAAATCATGAGCTGTAGTTCGGAGCGGAATTTAGAGACGCGGACTGAGTATTCAAGTCCAGAACGTCAAAATTAGTCAGGATAGACTGTAATCACGAAAAAGTGTCACAGTTGACTTTTTGGTCAAAGTCAACCAATTGACTTTTTAGAGGAAAAAGTCAACTACGAATTTCAGAGATGAATTTGACTAAACGGATAGTCCCATGACGTCCGAAATGTCGACTTTAGTAGGAATCTATATATGGTTCGCAAAGTTTGGTTTCGAAGGGTAAAATAGTCAAATAGCTTATTAATTGATTAAAATAATATATGTATTTTTTTTATAATAGAAATCAGCTGAACTGATGGACCCATGAGACTATTAAATTGGGACAAGGGAGGGAGTATACGTATATTACATAATAGCTAAGGTGGAAAAAGTAATTTATTTTATTCCTTAAAATCAAAATTCTTTTTATTTTTCTAACTCCCACGTTCATTTTCTCTAACTCTTACATTCTTCCTAATAATTAACTATATTATTGTAGTATTAAGTATTATGAGTAACTAATCATTAGAGTTGGGGGTTATGGGAGTTGGGGGTTATGGGAATCAAAAGACTCTAACAAAGCTATACATATATACAAACACACTTTTCTTTTAAGAAAATTCCACCGAGTGAGTAAACATGGAGAGAAATTGAGAGCCTAAGAGAGTTAGAACTAATTTTGGAGGATTACTGAGGATTTGACAAGCAAGGAGAAGGAGCATCATATTAAACCAAGAAGAAATTCATCAAAAGGTAATTCATGAACCCATTTTATTTTTATAAGAAAAATGAGAAGAAAATGCATATAAAATTGGTAAATGATTTGTTGTGGCTTTGTGTTGCCATGTTACTGTTGTTTGATGATTACAGGTCATTAACAACAAAAGATATGGGTTAATCATGCATCAAATTCATAGAAAATCAAAGAATTAAGCAATGCATGCTTTACTTTTGATAAAATGTCTCTAAGGTGCTAAATTAATCAAAAAGGTGGAAGTTTGTTGAAGTTTGATGTTGTGAAATGTGAAAACATGTGAGAGTATATGATCTGGACATTAGGAATAATTTAATTGCATGCTAGAAGCAAAATCACGAATTTTTGTCAAATTGGGTTTAACTAGTAATCTGTGATTTTTGGGGTTTTTTGGAGCCTCGGAATCATGGTGTATATGACTCGATTAACATATGTAATAATTTTATAAAATAGTATGTAACATGAGGTACAACCTGTCCAAATTTCATAGGAAAGTGAGTTAAATTGAGCAAGTTATGAAAATCGTAAGCATGCATGTTGGTAATAAAATCTGCAGATAGTAGAGTGAAAATCGTAGAGTCAACACTAAAAATTGTAGAGTCAGTTAAAATCGTAGAGTGAACTCTGAAAATCGTTGAGTGCAGATAGTAGAGTGAAAATCATCGAGTGAACTCTGAAAATTATAGAGTAAAGTTTATATTAGAACTACTATGCGTTACTAATAGTTGATGTGCATGATTATACAATTGTGTAGGGCACGTGAAGTGCAGATAGCTGTAAGTTGTTAATCTGTTATTGGTAAATAACGATCAAGGCAAGTTTCTTACCCTATTTTTCATTATGAATTTATTCAACTCTTATTCAGTTGATTGCAGCGAGGGTAAGTTTGGGCTTGTGATTAAGTAATCATTCGTGCAAGCTCCTCTATTGTAAAGTTCTATAACTTCAATTGTGATGCGAAATGCTATTGATGATTATTCAGTTCCTATTGTAACTGCTATACTTTAAAGTTCGTATACCCTTAATGAACTATATTCAAGCATGCTTCCTAGCTTTCGTTTCAGCTAGATGTTATTGATGCAAACGTAGTATATTGTTTGAACAATTCAAATCCTTTGAAGCTATTGAATGTTTACCAATCCAAATTACTTTGGTGAGGTCCCGCATGAATACTAAGATGAACAACCCGGATAACGGGGTAATTGATGTCAGGCATATAGTCCTATTTATGCTTAACTTTACACTTATGCGCAATGTAGGGTACGATAGGCTAATCACCTGGAGTACTTGCAGAGACCATTTACAATCTATTTGATAGTTAAACCGTCTGATGGTTTTTGATGAAACAAAGTAATGGTCAGGGTATCTAACACCCCTTAGTATGCTATTGAGAATTCTAGAACTCTTATCTTGATATTTCAGTTTATCTCTTGATATTTATTTCAACTGTTGAGAAATATTCATACTAATGCTTTTACTTCTGATGTATGTTCTCAAACTACTTTATATACTTGCTGGGCAATTTGTGCTCATTCTTGCTTAAACCTTTCAGTTAAAGATGATAACGCTGAGGGCTCGGGCAAGGACAAAGGAAAGTCTAAATGAAATGATGAGAGTTATTTATGTAATAATTATATTTTCGCATATGAAGTGATGTAGCGATAAACGCTAAGTTTAAGTTTTAGTTTATTAAAGGTTGTAAAGACTTGGGACTTTATTTTGAATAAATATGTAATAGTTAATATTATTATTATTATTATTAGAGTTACTTAGATAAATGATGATGTATGTTGTATCGTGAGCACCATGTCCTGTAATCGATGTTACACGGATTTGGGGGAGTCACAGAAGGAACCAATAACGACAATGTTGAAGCTAACCCCGTTCAATAACTAGTGACGCTACTGACAAGAGCGTTGCAGAATCAACCACAGAACCAAGGAACAACGTTAAAGGATTTTAATGCGGTTGGACCACCTGAATTCTGTGGGTCCATGAATCCAGTCGAGGCACGGACCTGGATTATGGAGATAGAAAAGGTGTTTGATGTCGCTAGGGTAGGGGATGACCAGAAGACTGCTTTTTCAACATTCATGTTGAAATCAGAGGCTAGTTATTGGTGGCAGGCCAATAAAACTCAAGAAGGGCCAGGGATGATGACATGGGATAGGTTTAAAGAGATATTCTTCGAGACCTATTTCCCAGAAAGTTCAAAGAGTCAGCTAGAAGTAAAATTTTTGGAACTGAAGCAGGGAACGATGATGGTATCCGAGTATGCCGCTAAATTCAACGAGATGGCGAGGTTTGCGCCTTATCAAGTCAGCACGGACGAACGCAAAGCGAAGAGGTTTGAAACAGGGGACCGGCCCGGTTGTAGATGAGGTTTCCTTGTTCCAATTGAAGACTTTCACAGCAGTGATGGAGAAATCAATACTCATTGAAGGTGGGGGCGATGCAGTGACAAAGTTCAATCAGGAATAGAAGAAGAAGAAGAATGAGGTGGAGATTAAGAATGGAGGTGGTAGTGGTGGAAACAACAACAACAACTTGAAGAGGAAGTGGGATGGAAATGTGGGTGCTGGAAACCAGCAAGGTAACCAGTAAAATAAGAAGTTTGAAGCATGTGTTACATGCTGGAAGTTTCACAAGGGTGCGTGCTTGATGGGGAAACAAGTATGCTTCAATTGTGGCCAGGAGGGTCACATCGCCCCAAATTGCACTCAACCTAAGAAGAACGTGTGCTTCATGTGCGGATCCAAGGATCACTTTGCTCGTGAATGCCCTAAGAAAAAGGCTGGAGAGACAACCAAAAGCAATGGAGGTAAGAGTGGAGGTACATGAGCCATTGTTGGACCTACAGCATCAAACAAACCAGCAGCTAGAACCTTCAATATAACTGTGCAAGATGTTGTGCAATCAAAAGATGTGGTGTCAGGTATTATCCTAATCAATGATATAAATGCTTACATATTATTTTATTCGGGTGCTACTTGATCGTTTATCTCTGATGAATTTGCTAAGAGGTTAGAATTGCCTAGAGAAGAACTGAATTTCCATTTGAACATAGAAATTGTGAATAAGAAGGTAATACCTATTAGATTCGTATACAAGAACTGTAGGGTGAACATTAAGGAGAATATCTTGATGGTAGATTTGATTCTGATTAAACTTAGAGAGTTTGATGTTATTTTGGGAATGGATTGGCTGTTCAAATATGGAGCAGTAATTGATTGCCAAAAAAAATGTGTAAACCTTATGACCCCATCAAAGGTAGTATTTTATGGTAGCAATTCGCCTAGACAAATGAAATGTCTGATGATTATGCAGGCCAAGAAATTATTGAGTCAAGGCTATATGGGCTATTTAGCTTACATAGTCGATACTCAGAAGAAGAGTGTGAAACTGGAAAAGATACCAGTGGTGAGGGAATTTGAGGATGTGTTTCCTGAGGATTTGCCAGGACTTCTGCCTGACAGAGAAATTGAGTTCGTGATCGACTTAGCGCCGGGAACAACACCGATATCGAAGGCACCGTACAGAATGGCTCCAGTAGAAATGAAGGAACTGATGGTATACAATTGCAAGAATTGTTAGACAAGAAGTATATTCAACCAAGCGTATCGCCGTGGGGAGCGTCGGTGTTATTCGTGAAGAAGAAGGATGGGTCAATGCATCTTTGCATTGATTATAGAGAATTAAACAAAGTCACTATTAAAAACAAATATCCATTACCAAGAATAGATGACTTGTTTGATCAGTTGAAGGGTGCTAAATACTTCTTAAAAATAGATTTGAGAAGTGGGTATCACTAATTGAAAGTGAGGAAGGAGGATATACCTAGAACGGCAATCAGAACTCGGTATGGACATTACGAGTTTCTGGTGATGTCTTTTGATTTGACCAATGCCCCTGCTGCATTCATGGATTTGATGAACATAGTGTTTAATCCATTCTTAGACAAATTTGTAGTGGTATTTATCGATGACATTTTGTTGTATTCCAAAACTCAAGAGGAACACGTGGAACACTTATGTTTGACATTAGAAACACTAAGAAAGGAAAAGTTGTACGCGAAATTCTCTACGTGCGAATTTTGGCTAGATCGTGTGCAATTTCTTGGGCATGTGATTGACAAAGATGGGATTTCAGTGGATCCATCAAAAGTAGAAGCTGTAATCAATAGGGAACAACCAAGAACACCATTAGAGGTGAGAAGTTTCTTGCGACTGGCCGGTTATTATAGAAGATTTATTCAAGATTTTTCTAAGATAGCCACTCCGCTAACAAATTTGACAAGGAAAGCGATAAAAATTTGTTTTGACGGAGAAGTGTGAAGAAAGTTTTCAAGATTTAAAGAAGAAGCTAAGTGTGGCACCTGTGTTGTCGTTACCAGATAGTACAGGAAACTTTGTGTTGTTTAGTGATGCCTCACATAAAGGGTTGGGTTGTGTTCTTATGCAGAAGGGCAAAGTAATTGCGTATGCATCAAGACAACTGAAGGATTATGAGAAAAGTTATCCGACTTATGATTTGGAATTGGCTGCAGTAGTATTTGCTCTGAAGATATGGAGACACTATCTCTATGGAGAAAAATGTGAGATCTATACAGACCATAAAAGTCTGAAGTATATTTTCACACAGAAGTGAAAGTAGTATGCACACAAGCCAATCATGTTTGATGATAAAGCATATACTTTGTAACAATCTTATTCATTTATTAATAAAAGTATTAATTTATTAAAGGCTTTTAATTATCTACATGATCTTTGTTTTATAATATGTGATAAACCCATAGTTTTAAGCAATGCTTTTAGAATAATGATGATGATCATTCTAATGAGATCTAAATTCTTAGAAAGCTTAAAACTAAAATAGTTCCCAATCATTGGATTACTAAATTGGGGATTAGTGAATCCGGGATAGATTGGTACATCGTTAACTTGCTCATTAGATGAGGATGATTGATCTCATGATCATTTGTGTGGAGACACTAAAGCAAGTATGTAGGTGCTTATTAGAGAATAAGTTCAATTGAACGTGGCTCACCGAGGAATACCTAATGGAGTTTTACTTGCTGTCATCAATAGGAATTCCTGTAGTAATAGTAGTCTAGTGATCCTTGGACTTGAGATCATCATAGTATCTTGTGTATGATGAGTTATACTTTGACGTATTCCTTAAGACCCTTAGGGTATATCAAAGGTATGCTTGGGTATAATAAGTTGTACACGGAGATAATGTATGATCAATAAAGAATCTACCACTTCTATTAAAAGAAGAGAATGTCCTATGTGATTCGATAAATGACAACCCAAAGAGTCCTTGGCGAAGATGTAATGAAATTAGAAAAGAGTTTCTAATTTGCATTATTTGGAGTTAATGCATTTAAGGATCGAAATACATATAATTAAATAAAATAAGACTTGACAAAGAATTCCATGTCTTATATTTAATTGGGACATTGTATGGTGGAAGGATTGAATTGTATGCAGTAACTATTTACTCAAAGGTTCTTTTATGATTAATGTTGAAATCTATATTATCCGGAAAGTCGTTGATCGCTAGGGAGGCTTATCCCTATTGTAGAATAAATATTATTTATTTAAATAAATTAATTATTTAATTTATTTATTTAAATAAGATTAGAATTGTTCTAATTGATTTATTCACAACCGGTTTAATATGGAGAACCTAAAGGGTCACACCATAAAAGGAAGAATAATTATTTAAGAAGTTAATGGCATAATCGTAATAATATATTAAGTATATTTAATTTAATCTATGGTGATAGAATAAATTAAATAGCTTAATATTTATTATTTAATATTTTAGAAATATTAAATATAAATTAATAAGAGGAGTCTTATTAATATTATTACAATTATTATTATTTTAATTTCTAAAAGAGTTTAGGAATTAATTTAATATAAGTACTCTCATTTATTCCTAATAGGATTAGGAGGGAAAATTAATTAAAGGAGTTTAATTAATTATCCCTAATAAGATTAGGAAGCCCATTTAATTAAAAGAGTTTAATTAAATAATACCTTATTTTAATAGGGTTACTTGATATTTTTATAAGAGGAGTCTTATATCAGATATCATAGATACGCAATTCCAATTGTTGGAGAGTACGCCCCCTTTTTCTATAGAGATAGGAAAAACTAGGGTTTGAGCTAATACACCTTCTTCTTGAATCATTATTATTCCTTGGTGGATCACCTCTAGAGGCCAAACATATGGGTGGCTAATGTTGATCAAAGGAAGGAACCAAACCCGGTGGATTCAAGTTGAACGCGAAAGGATTTGGAGGTGAACTTGTACCTGAGGAAGCTCGATCTTCAAGGGTATGATTTTATTCTTTATCTTTTCGTTTAATTAATAATTGTGCATAAAGGGTGATCCGGGTATATGGTTTGTAAAATTTTTAAACTCTGATTTTACTCGCTTCCGCATTATTTTGCAATTTGATTGCGTTCATGAATATTATAAACCTAACAGTGGCATCAGAGCCAAACCTTTATGCAAATTATTAATTGTTTTATTTGATATGTATATTGATATGTGTTTAGAACAATTTATTGGGCATAATTTTATTGTATAAAAAAAATAAAAAATAAAAAAATAAAAAAGGAAAAACCGTTTATCTTATTACCTACCAGCTCCTTAAAATCCGTGAGGCTAGATGGGAGCTTACATAATGGCCACGTGCTCCCTTCAAAAATTAAAAAAAAAAAAAAAAAAAAGGCTGCAGGAAATTTTTTTTTAAAAGGCCACGTGGTTTCATGTAATGCTTGAATGAAATCGGCAGGTACTTATTTTTTTTTTGAAGCAAGGCACAGAATTCAAGGATTCATGTGATTCACGGTTTTTGGCAAAACTTCTTAAGTTCTTATCAAGATCCTGTAATCATATTATATATATATATATATATATATATATATATATATATATATATATATATATATAACTAGTATATATATATATAATATATATTCTAAATTATTTTATAATTAAAATAAATATTTAATTTAATCTTAAAATAAAAGGTTTATTTTAATTTTAAAAATTAAATTTCATGCTAACTAATTAGAGTTTGAATTGGATTCCATGATAACTAATTGGAGTTGAAATTGGATTTTATTTTTTTAAAAATAAAGGAGTTTATTTGTGAATAGGGAAGTAAATCCATCTTTTCCTTAAATAAAGGAGTTTGTTTAGATATGAAATAAGATTTCATATTATTCAAAATAAAATAGTTTATTTGTGAATAGGAAAGAGAATCCATGTTTCCTTAAATAAAGGAGTTTATTTAAATATGAAATAAGATTTCATATTATTCAAAATAAAGGAGTTTATTTGTGAATAGGAAAGAAAATCCGTGTTTCCTTAAATAAAGGAGTTTATTTAAATATGAAATAAGATTTCATATTATTCAAAATAAAGGAGTTTATTTGTGAATAGGAAAGATAATCCGTGTTTCCTTTAATATTTTTTTTTTTTACATGGAATTGGATTCCATAATTAATTAAAATAAAGGAGTTTATTTTGATTAAAGATTTTGATTAAAATAAAATAGTTTGTTTTATTCAAAATTGGATAAATTAAAATAAAATAGTTTTATTTTGATTTAAATTTGGATTAAAATAAAGGAGTTTATTTTGATTCAAAATTAGATTTTATACTAAGTAAATTTGCCCATTAAATGATATCAATATATATATATTAAATGTTTATTGTTCATAAGATGAATATTATTTATTGATGCATATGGTGATGTGTATGATAATAAATGGGATTGATTATGGACTATTGAACAATGCGATTGAATTTTATTTTAGTTGGATGCATGAATGTATGAGTTTTATTAAATGGGGTCTGCGTACCTCGTCTTCTCTAATTTTTCTGAATGTAAATTCTATCTCCTCCTATGTACTTCCCTCGATCACGATCAAGGTTTCTATTTATTTTAAAATAGTTTTGTAATAGGAATATTTAGAATTAATTTTGAAGAATTAGAGATCAAGGGACAAGAAGTGCTTGAAGACCCGCTTGTAATAGAGCCCTAGGTTTAAATGTAATAGTTATATTTAAATATTATTTCTTGCACCCCTTGGGTTTGACCTTTTGGTTCACTTGATGGCTCTAGTGAACCAAACTAGAATAAAAGTCCATAATCAATTCGGGTAGAATATAGTATTCTATATGTGCATGCTTATACTATATATATATATATATATATATATATTATGCAAACATGCTTCGCATGTTCATTAATATAATGACGCGTATTTTATATATATATATATGCATGCCGCTAAACAAGATGAGACAAATTAATAACAAACCCTCAAATTTTTATATTAAGTCCTAAGCGTTCAAAGATATTTGGAATATCGAACGTCAGCTTCTAGCATGATAAAATTAATAGAGTATTAAATATTTAATATGAGTTTGTTGTGTCACCACAAGGCAAGTATTAAGTATTTAAGATGTTAATTTATCACATTTGATGCTTATAAAGAAAATTGAACAATATTGTTTTGTTGTGTCACCACAAGGATGATATTTTTCTTTTTTTGAATATATGGAGTGCTAGAAGTCGGGACTTAACTTGGATAATTTTAATTCTGGATGTGCCACCACTTGATCAAAAAATAATCTAAGAGGCAAAAGAAAAGGAGTTGCATAGTTGATGTAATTGACAAAAGTTGTCTACCTATTTATTTATATATAGTTTGTTGTGTCACCACAAGGCTATATACATTTGAAATGGGATCCTTATTCTCACTAGCAAATCTTTAATCGATTTTTATTTAACTATATAAGTGAGGGTAATATAGTTTGAAGAAAATAGTGGGAGATACCAATTTAAAACAAGACCTAATTTATTTTGGTAATTAATAAAAGAATGTATGTTAAAATGTTGCTAATTACAAATTCATTTACGTAATTTTATAATGTCTAAAATTACTATCATCATGCTGAAGCATATTAGATGCTAAATTAACCTACCATATTAAATGGATTGGTTAAGGAATTTGAGAATAGTTCTCATAGCTAAAAAGTTATCTTATGTCCTTAATCGCCTATCCTCGCAATGGTTGCGCATAATGCCTCGAGGAAGAGATTGCTACTTTTAGAAAGTGGCAAGATGATGCACACATTAGCTCGATGCATCATGCTCGCATCCACGAAAGTAACGAGCTTCACACAAGATGAAACTATGGATGCTCCTACTATATTCCTGCACATCAAGTAGTTGATGGTGAGGAAAGTAGGACCGATAGATATCGAGATATCTAAGGAGCTCTTCCGATCTAGAATGGCCAATGGCACTATAAGATGCATAAAAAGTTCTTAACATAATCAATTTGATTGATCAATTAGGACAACTGGTTTTGTCATAGATGGAGAGTTGAGCCAAGATTTGATCTTGCACTCACTCCCGGACTCCTTTCACAATTATTGTGAATTTTTCATATAAACAAGCTAGATATCAGCCTCGCTGATTTGCTTAACATATTGAAAAATGTTGAGAGTCACTTTCCAACCAAGAAAGATCAAGTCTTACTGGTAGGGGCCAAAGGATCTTCTGAAAAGAAGAACGATTCAAAGAAGGTAAATAGAAAGGCATAAACAAAGGATAATAAGAACAAAACTGATACGGATAGCAAAGGAGTTTGCTTCCACTGCTATAAGCCCGGACACCGGAAAGAAATCATGAGAAGCATCTTGCGGAGGCTAACCAAAGAAGCTTAGTAAAGTTTTGGTTACAAATACAAATTTGTTCATGATTTAAAATAAATTTTTCTTTAAGTCAAGGTTCTACTTGGGTATTGGATACCGACTTTGGTTATCATAAATATAGATTTATGAAGGGACCAAACAGAAGTAGAAAGCTAAACAAGTATAAGTAATCCTATGTGCGGGAAATGTAACAAAGGTTGCTGCATATTAGCCATAGAAACTTATAGTTTAGCAATGCCTATGGGCAAATCTATTAAGTCAATAAGTTGTTATTGTATTCCAATTCTTGTTAAAAATATTATTTCCATTTTATTGTTGGACAATGAAATCTTTGGTATTATAATTAAGAACAATTGTTGTTCTATTTATAATAATAATGTTTTGTATAGAACTGGAATATTACTTAATAAATTTTGTATAATTGACTTACGTGAAAAATTATTTTGTAAATTGAACAAACTAGTATAAGAAAAGGAGATGATCATTCAAAGAGTTGAATGTGTGTATTTGTTGAAATACAAGTATGAATTATTTGAAAGGTTCAAAGAATTCAGAAATGAAACAAATTGGCAAAGTATTAAGATTCTTTGATTAGATCAAGGAATAAATACTTGTGCAATAAGTTTTTAGATCATCTCAAATGGTTTTCTCATAATGGACACATCCTGATACGCAATAATTGATTGATGTATCTGAATGAAAAATCGTACCTTGTTGGACATGGTGCGGTCCATAATGATTTTACCGACATTCCAGTATTCTTCTGAGATAATGTCCTAGAAATGGCTGCATATCTACGAAAAGGTAATCTCTAAATCCGGCCCAAGACTCCATAAAAGTTATGGACATGGAGGATTCCTAATCTTAAGTATGTTAAGATAAGGGGTTGTCCAACTTATGTGAAAAGGTTTCAAAGTATAAGTTTGGGACAAAATTTGACATGTACAGATTTGTGGGACATCCTAAAGTAAGTTTAGGGCATATGTTCTATAATCCTACATAGCAAAAGGTGTTTATTGCGAAACACGCTGCCTTCTAAGATAAAGGTGTTTATCATTGAAGGGGCTAGTGGGAGGATAATAGATCTTGAAGAGTTCAAGAACCACTAAACACTATAAGTCAAATAAGAGGAACTCAGATAGACCTATTGTACCACAACCGAATCAGAATGGAATAGTACCAAAGATACCTAGGAGGTATGGATTCATCATGGATGATGATGATGATGAGGTACACATCATAGAAGATGATGATCCAGAGTTACATACGATGAGGTAAGAGTTTTAGTGTGTACAAAAGGGTCAGTGGGAGCGTCGTGAAATTTCTAATATTATATGTTGATATACTACGGATGAGGAATTACATACCAATGCTACAATCAAGAAAGATAAAGTTGTCTAAACATTCCTCCATGAATGGTTTGGGAAGAGTATCTTAATTGGGGATAAAATCTATATAGATAGATACAAGAGGATGCTCGACTTAACCCAAGGAACGATATTCATTTGATGCTAAAGTCGTTTAGCATGGCAAACTCCAAGAGATGTCTCATGTCGATGAGCTATGGAGTGTATATCTCTTAATAGTCCCCACAGACTCTCCTAAAAGAGAGGTCGCATGAGTGACAATCATGTATGCAATGAAATGTACGAGACCCGATGTTGATCAATCATATTATGGAGAAGTTCACTACGAGTCGCTGAAAACATCTTAAAGTGCTTAACCCAAGCACTAAGGATGTGATCATATTCATGGTGGGTCTAAATTAAAACTAGAGGGCTTAACAGACTCAAGTTTTCGAGATGCACCAAGACGACAGAAAAATCCACTTTAAGGTAAAGGGTTACCTTGAACAAAGGTGGTGCAAAGAATTTGAAAGGTTCCAAACAAAGAAAGAGTTCTTTGGTTTAGTGATAAAGACAGTATATAGCTATAAATGAAGTCGCAAATTGATTGTTTGGATTAAAAGTTCATTACGTAACTAGGAATAGTTCCTAAGTCTCATCTTGGATCTAAACATGTGTTGTGGCACTTTCATTTGATTATTAGAATCATTGAAAGATGGGAAATCACTATAGAGATAGTGGACTATCATGAACAACATTACATATCCATTAACTAAAGCTTATCCAACAGCAGGATAATCGTCACATAGAGAAGAAGAGTATGAGATACCATGACGATTGGCTTTAGTGCAAGTGGGAGATTGAAAGTAGTATGCACACAAGCTAATCATGTTTGATGATAAAGCATATACTTTGTAACAATCTTATTCATTTATTAATAAAAAGTATTAATTTATTAAAGGCTTTTAATTATCTACATGATGTCATGTTTTTATAATATGTGATAAACCCATAGTTTTAAGCAATGCTTTTAGAATAATGATGATGATCATTCTAATGAGATCTAAATTCTTAGAAAGCTTAAAACTAAAATAGTTCCCAATCATTGGATTACTAAATTGGGGATTAGTGAATCCGGATAGATTGGTACATACGCGTGTTGCTTGCTCATTAGATGAGGATGATTGATCTCATGATCATTTGTGTGGAGACACTAAAGCAAGTATGTAGGTGCTTATTAGAGAATAAGTTCATCGAACGTTGGCTCACGAGGAATACCTAATGGAGTTTTACTTGCTGTCAATAGGAATTCATGTAGTGATAGTAGTACAAGTGATCCTTGGACTTGAGATCATCATAGTATCTTGTGTATGATGAGTTATACTTTGACGTATTCCTTAAGACCCTTAGGGTATATCAAAGGGTATGCTTGGGTATAATAAGTTGTATATGGAGATAATGTATGATCAATAAAGAATCTACCACTTATTAAAAGAAGAGAAATGTCCTATGTGATTCGATAAATGACAACCCAAGAGTCCTTGGCGGGCGTAATGAAATTAGAAAGGAGTTTCTAATTTGCATTATTTGAGTTGTGCATTTAAGGATCGAAATACATATAATTAAATAAAATAAGACCGACAAAAGAATTCCATGTCTTATATTTAATTGGGACATTGATGGTGGAAGGATTAAATTGTCTTTAAGAACTATTTACTCAAAGGTTCTTTTATGATTAATGTTGAAATCTATATTATCTGGAAAGTCGTTGATCGCTAGGAGGCTTATCCCTATTGTAGAATAAATATTATTTATTTAAATAAATTAATTATTTAATTTATTTATTTAAATAAGATTAGAATTGTTCTAATTGATTTATTCACAACCTGGTTTAATATGGAGAACCTAAAGGGTCACACCATAAAAGGAAGAATAATTATTTAAGAAGTTAATGGCATAATCGTAATAATATAGTTAAGTATATTTAATTTAATCTATGGTGATAGAATAAATTAAATAGCTTAATATTTATTATTTAATATTTTAGAAATATTAAATATAAATTAATAAGAGGAGTCTTATTAATATTATTACAATTATTATTATTTTAATTTCTAAAAGAGTTTAGGAATTAATTTAATATAAGTACTCTCATTTATTCCTAATAGGATTAGGAGGGAAAATTAATTAAAGGAGATTAATTAATTATCCCTAATAAGATTAGGGAGCCCATTTAATTAAAAGAGTTTAATTAAATAATACCTTATTGTAATAGGGTTACTTGATATTTTTATAAGAGGAGTCTTATATCAGATATCATAGATACGCAATTCCAATTGTTGGAGAGTACGCCCCCTTTTTCTATAGAGATAGGAAAAACTAGGGTTTGAGCCAATACACCTTCTTCTTGAATCATTATTATTCCTTGGTGGATCACCTCTAGAGGCCAAACATATGGGTGGCTAACGTTGATCAAAGGAAGGAACCAAACCCGGTGGATTCAAGTTGAACGCGAAAGGATTTGGAGGTGAACTTGTACCTGAGGAAGCTCGATCTTCAAGGGTATGATTTTATTCTTTATCTTTTCGTTTAATTAATAATTGTGCATAAAGGGTGATCCGGGTATATGGTTTGTAAAATTTTTAAACTCTGATTTTACACGTTTCCGCACTTTTTATGCAATTTGATTGCGCACATGAATATTACAAATCTAACAAGAAGGACCTGAACATGCGTCAAAGAAGATGGATAGAATTGATAAAAGATTACGATTGTGAGATCTTTTATCACCCAGGCAAAGCGAATGTGATTGCACATGCTTTAAGCAGAAAAAGTCGGGAAAAATTGATGTTGATAACCACTCAGGAGGAGCTTATATCAGCAATGGCAAGGCTAGAGTTGGAAATCAAATTTCCAAAGGAATCCGATGAACGACTATTCCAGATAGAAGCTAGTCCAACTTTGGTGGACAAAGTGAAGAATGCTCAACTACAAGATAAAGAATGCGAAACGATCAAAGAGAAAGTGGTTGAGGGTAGTCATGTAAAATACAAGATCGATACTGAAGGACTACTACGGTTCGAAGGAAGAATCTGGGTTCCAGCAATACCAGATATTAGAGAAGAAATCTTGACCGAAGCACACAACACAAGATATTCGATTCATCCCGGAAGTACGAAGATGTATCAAGATTTGTGGCGCCATTTTTGGTGGCCGAACATGAAAAGAGACGTTGCCGAATGCGTGGCGAAATGCTTGACATGTCAGAGAGTCAAGGTCGAGCATCAAAGACAAAGCAGATTACTTAAACTATTAGAAATACCAGAATGGAAGTGGGAACACATCACAATGGATTTTGTGGTGGGTCTTCCAACTACTCAGAGAGGATGCGATGCGATTTGGGTGATAGAGGACAGACTGACAAAATCAGCGCACTTTTTACCAATAAAGATTAGGTTCAATCTTGATCAGTTGGCAAGGTTGTACGTTAAAGAGATCATTTCGAGATATGGAGTACCAGTGTCAATTGTGTCAGATAGAGATCCGCGATTTACATCAAACTTCTGGAAGAGACTACAAGAATGTATGGGAACAAAATTGCGAATGAGTAAAGCATACCATCCTCAAACTGACGGGCAAAGCAAACGAACAATCCAAACGTTGGAAGATATGCTGAGAGCATGCGTCATGGATTTCAAAGGAAGCTGGGAAGAACATTTACCGTTAGTGGAATTCGCCTACAACAATAGTTACCACGCGAGCATCGGCATGCCGCCTTACGAGGCATCAGATGGCGTAGTGTGAAACTCCACCGTCTTTGGGATGAACTCGGTGAACGCCAAATTTTAGGACCAGAACTGGTACAACAAACTGCTGAGATTGTCAAACTCATCAGGACAAGATTGGTAGCAGCCCAAGATGAATGTAAAAAAAGTATGTCGATCAACACAGCAAAATCGCTGAATTTGAAGTAGAACTTTCGCTTTCCTAAAAGTTTCTCCTTGGAAGGGGAAAATTCATTTTGGCAAGAAAGGAAAGCTCAGCCCAAGATTTATTGGCTTGTTCGAGACACTACGAAGAGTGGGGGAAGTGGCTTATGAGGTAGCTCTACCTCCAGAGTTGGAAAACATTCATAATGGTTTTCACATTTTGATTATTACTGATCAGTATAAACCCGATTACAAGCATGTGATCGAAAGTACGAACCATTGCAATTCGATCAGATTTATCTTATGAAGAGATTCCTATCCAGATAGTGGACAAGAAAGAACAAGTGCTCAAAAATAAAGTGATACCTTCATGAAGTCGATATGGAGAAACCACAATGTCGAGAGAAAGCAAATATGGGAACTCAAAGTTTGAAATGATGAAAAATTACCCCAGAGTTATTTGTTTAATCTATGTCTTCGATTACGGGAGAGAATCTTTGTAAGAATGGAAGAATATGACGATTTGATTGTTTGAATTGTGATTCTGAGGACAGAATCCTTGTAAGGAGGGAATGATGTAACATTCCAGAATTTTTAATTGTAATATTAAATATTTATTGAATTATATAAATATTTAATAGATGTGTTTATCGTTGAATAAATATTTGTTTAATTAATTTAATTTTATTTGGTTAATTATTTGTTAAATAAATAATTAATGAGTTAAGAAAATTATTATATTGATATTTCAATTTAATGGTGAATTATTTGTATTGAGTTATGTGAATAAATGATTTATTTAATTAATTAATTATTTGAATTAATTAAATTAAGTAAGAAAGCTTAATTAAATATAAGTGTGACAAATAATTATAGTATAAGGAGTTATTAAAATAAATTAAAGTAGTTTAATTTAGTTTTACCCAAACAAAGCTTAAGGATATAAATTCTTTAATTTTAAATGATTTTCCAAACAAAGCCCTATGACTTTTGG
Organism: Panax quinquefolius; assembly: GCA_020205615.1. Lineage (NCBI taxonomy): Eukaryota > Viridiplantae > Streptophyta > Magnoliopsida > Apiales > Araliaceae > Panax > Panax quinquefolius. The sequence continues at coordinate 129,007,870 of CM035160.1, read as the reverse complement.
ATTACTATTGAATTTTGAAATATATTATAAATTAAATAAATAAAATAATAATATATATATTAATGATGTAACTGATAATTTAATAAAAAAAATCATTAGTGAGCGTCAATTTTTTTTTAAAATAATTGAAAAGGCCTACGTTGGCTTTTATTTTGGTTTACGTTTACTATTGTTTGGCTTAAACCTAAGAGAGGAGAGAGAGAAGTATTCTGAGAAAAGAAAAGTTCAGAGAGTTTTGAGAGAGTTTGAGAGAAAGCCAAATGTGTGATTTTCCAAAACAAGTTCGGTTATCAAGGATTTCTGAGCAATTAGAAGGTATGTTCTATAATTTTTACATATATGTTCTATAGTATATTTCCTTAGTCTCTGTTTTCTTGAAAATCACTGTGTATAAGTTTTTACCAAAATTATTTGTAAACCATGTTCTAGAATTGGTTATGATATTACGTGTTTTGTTGTAATCATGTATTTTGGTAATAACTAGCATGTATATATGTGGTATGTTAAATTACGTTCATTGAGAAAGAGAACTTGGTTTTGCAGTGAAAAATATATACGAACGTATATTTTGCATGATAACAAAATTAGTATGTGATTGTATGCTAATTATGAAATTGAACGTCATGTATGTTAATTGGATATGAATTTCAGAGAATCGTAGTTTAAAGAAATCAATTTGGTTTATTATTGGTTTACAGTGTTAAAACTTTGTCAAACATCGATAATGGAGTTTTCATATGAAAATTGAGAAATTTGAGAAATTAAAATAGTTAGAAGTGTTGTTAAATTGTGCTAAGTGGTTGAATATGTTAGCAATCATGTTTATGATATTGTTATATTTATTTTACGTGTTAATTTCACTGTTTGGTGGGTGAAATTCGTGTTAGTTGGGCTAAAAATGACTATTGTTCATGCCGTATGCGCCTCATGTCATCACTGCATACAAAGATAAATTGCTACCGGTGCCAAGGCTAAAAAGCTAAACAAGACCTTTAGTAACGTAGTAATAGCATACCACACTGATATGAGACAGAGCATTCTGCTACTACTGCTGCATTCTTCGGGATAGCGACATATGTTGGTCTAATGTTGTGTTAGTATAATAAACATGTAATAATATAGATAAAACAGAATCGTGCTATGTGGTTAGTAAATTCAAAATTTGAATGATTAGTAAGTGATGAACGTGATATATTAGAACATAGTGAGCATGATGAATAGTAAACATGTGTTGTGAAGGTTAACACTTGTAGTTTTTGATATTTTGCATGGTATCTTAAGACTTGGGCTAAAATAATAAGTCTAACTAGAAATGCGTGTTATGTTAGAATGTGAATGTTAGTATATCTAATAGATGACGGTTCTAAACCTATATGTTGGTGAACGTGAGTTTAATATTATAGCTTACGCTCGAGGCAAGTTTCTAAACCTATCTTTTTACATTGAGCAAGTTCTCTAATTCTACTTTTACAATTGAGCAAGTTTTCTAAACATATCTTTCGTTGAGCTAGTTTGTTTATTGTTATGCAAGTTTACTTGTCTTATTTAAACTGTAAATTTGCAAGCTCTTGTATTGAGTTTGTTCATGATGATGCAAGTTTCTAAACCTTAGTTTTATGTTAAGCAAGTTATTCTTGTATTTAACTTGTCAAATAGCATGCAAGTTTATTTAATTCAATATACTGTTGTTGAATAGTTATTATTATTAAAATTGATATTCGTTATGCATGCTTAGTATTCAATTCTAAATGACCTTGGCTTAATATTGTTCAAGCAAGGTGTGACGCCCCCAAAATAGGTATACATCACCTATTCTGAGTTGTCAATACATGGTACAGAAACAACTACCACTTTATTATTACAACAGTAAAACTGTGAGTTTGAATACAAATATTATCTTCTAGACAATATCTATACTCAAATAAATCCTCATCACATTTATTGATACATTATTTTACAAAATGGGTGAGGACTACTAAACAATCTTTCTAAAACCTTCATTCCATACCCCGACTCGTACTCGCTATATTCTCGCCTTATGAGAAAAATGGAACAAAAAGGAAAAGGGTGAGCTCAACTAGCTCAGTAAAGAATATTATGACTAAGATAATATACAACAAATTATCGTTAGTCTTCAACAGGAAAAAATATAATAGAATACAATAGACAACAAATTTTAAATCAATACTCATAATGAAATAATAATTCATTAGAAGAGTTAAGTAGAGAATGCAAACTACTATCTTCTATGTATGAATTTAAAAGTTCATCGCTTATCTTTTATCCCCGTAACATCAATCAATATACATCTCGAATCAAATATTCATCTTTTGCACTCACAGGGCCAAAGATATTCATCGAAATCATTCATCTTTGCACTACAGCCAAAGATATTCTTAAGAAATCATTCATCTTTGCACTACAGCCAAAGATATTCCATAATATCATCATTTAAAACCGAGGATGATGAAAATATTTTTTAAAGAAACGAATCCAAAGAAACAAAATGACAAGGATTAAGGATTAAGGATTCGTACTTGGTTTTATCCACGTCCAAAAATACCTCAAAAATAATCATAGTGGTGTAAAATTCAAGAATGATCAAAACACGGATACAATCGAGTTAGTATCCGAATAGATGTTTTGGACGAAAAGAAGAAATTTTATTTTTCTATGAATAGTACCGTATACGTGAATAATGTCGATATCGTAAATAGTCTTAGATATCGTGAATAGTAACTCAGGCGACACCAAAAGATAGAAATTCCACAAAAACATCTTCACGCTTCACGCTTAATAGTACTCGTGAATAGTAACTCGTGAATAGTAACTCATGAATAGTAACCCCACATGAAAAAGTTTCAAATTTGATAAAAACTTCAGATCAACATTTCAAAGATAATGATATTGAAGAAATAATATCATTACGAAAAAATAATATCCCTTACCTCGAAAGATCAAGATTTACAGCTAGAATAAAGGGTATAGTCTTTGAAGGAACTTGCACCTCTAGCAATACTCAAAGTATACTCAAAATACTCACAAGAATACGCGATAATATAGAGAGAAAACTTGATTTACGGTGTGATTTTCAATTCTAACCTAAGCACCCTATTTATAGGAAATTGCTTAGAACACCAAAGCAGAAAATTTAATAAATTAATATATATATATATATATATATCAAATTCATACGCCAACCTTAGAATTCAGATCCTAGCATTTCCCACATGCCACCTTCTAGAAAAGTAAGAAAAAAACGTTTTCATAAAATAAATAATTAAAACTTTCAAAAAATCAATTATTTCGGAGCTTCGGAACTTCAATAATTCATAATAAATAGCCCTTTCATCAGAAAATTCGAATCTCGCGAGTTTTTATAGGAAATTCAATTCTCTACAACTTTGCAGAAGAAAGTGTTTCCAAATTCCAAATGGAAATTGACCGAAATCCACAAACGGTCGATTTTACAGGCTATAATCAAATTTCAGTCAATAAATGGGGTCCAATTTATGTTTAACATGTTTTAAACATTTATTGCAACAAAAATACTCTTCCTCCTCGTATACTCATATATCCCACATTCGTTGTAAAAATATCACCGTTAATATATTATTAAAATAATATATTTAAATGAATTATTTTATCAGAAAAAGATAAAATTTCAATTTTCAACAATTGTCACTATAAAATTTTCTCCATCTATATCCACATAAAATCAATATTTTTCTTATCATATGATTCAATAATTAATTATTCATAAATAATATTACGTAATCACAATATTGACAACCAGTGCGCTTCAGGAAAGAGGGGCTTTCCAATAAGAATTTCTTCTTCTCGCACGCAATTAGGTGACCAAACCTCTCCTTAGATGTAACTTTCTAGACATTGCCAATAATGTTATCTAATAATATTATTCAGATAATATGAATTATTGCTTCGATAATGAAAAATACGTGTAATGACAATTATTGAAACAACAAAGAATATAAAATATCAACGCAAAGAATTATTAACTCAATAAAATCTTTGAGCGATAATTACTGTAACCATTATTGAGTAGTGCCTTCTTCACGTAAGAATCAATAATTGGTGCAATACCGCAGTAACCGCTTTCAACAACGCCAGATTAGTGTGTTTTAACCAACGGGATTTCCAACAAGATAATCAATGAATAACTACGCCGTTATTTAAAAACAACTTATATTTGTCGCTTTCTTCATCCAATCGCTTTCAAGCATGGGGCCCACAATGTTTAATACGTCGCATTTAATATTCCCGACAAAGATTTAATATTCCACGACCAAACGAATATTCCCCGACAACAATAAATATTTTATAACCACTTGCTTATTTTGAAATATTTTCGTATTTAACCCTTAACTATCCACATTAATCAAATCAACCCTTACTATTTCAAAATAATAAATAAAGGAAATTCCTTTTTATTTAAAAAAATTTCGGGGTCTTACACAAGGTATGTGATAGTTATTCAATATTTATGCTATTAGCTTATTCCTAAAGTATAACTTTAATATACATTGTTAATTCACTTATGATTTATTCCATAACATAACGTGATTATCTTTTATTCAACTAATCCTTAGTTGATGTTCGTTGAATTCCAAATTACCTTGAAATATATCCAAACCAAACTTACTTTGGTGCAAACTTGTAATCTAAATACTGAGATGAAAACCCCTATTATTAGGGGTTTACGCTTAGCGTTGAAATGGTTTTGCACAATGCATTGTACGAAGGGATGATCCCCTTAAGTACGTGGAGTCCTTATAGTCTTATAACTGTTAAAGTTAAAGTTGAAAGATTACTTATAACTGAGGACATGGTTCGTGGTCATTAGACCCTCAGTAGTATATTTCAGAATGTTAATAGAACATAGTATATCATTCAGTTCTATTGAGCCTATTATTTGGCAAATGTTGAAAAGTTTATTCATTCTTATTTCAAGTGAGCTATGTTTGCTCACTCTTGCTTATACATCTATTACAGCTAAGGATGAGAAGATAGATGTACCTAGCACGAGTAAGGGAAAGGGGAAGATGAACAAGTATTGAAGACTTGTAATATGTTGACAGTTATTTATCAAACTCTATTTAAATTATTGTAATGAACTTATTTAAATTCCGCATTTGAATGATTGTATTTAAAGGTTAGAGAACATGGGAGATTTTATTTATTAATGTAATCATGTATGGGCAAGTTTTATTATTCAATTTTTTTTATGATTGGGTAGTTAGATATGAATGTTTGATTAAGTGAACACCAAATCTTGAAGTAATGAAGTACCGGGATTTGGGGGTGTCAAAGATTTCTCCCTATTGGCGCGCAATTAGGTGACCAAACCTCTCCTCGACAGAACTTTCTAGACATCGTCAATATTGCAAATAATAATATGAATAACTTTGTTGTCTCAATTATTGATTAAATAATATAAAATATTATGCAGATGATATTGTGACAATTATTAAATCAAATAACGTGAGATACTATGCAGCAATTATTGTAGCAATAATTAAGTATAACTAAGTGACTTCTCATGTAAACATCAATAATCAATACTGTGTGCTACTATGCAACCACACGTATTACTGTACTTTTATCACCGGATATTTCAACAGTTTGACTGTATCAATTATGTCGTTATTTATAAAAATTTAAACTTGTCGTTTTCTCCATCCGACCATTTTCTGTTATAGGGCCCACAAATGACTGCGCCATCGTACGAATATTCTGTGACAGCAAAAATATTCCACGACCAAACGAATATTCCTCGACAACAATGAATATTTTATAACCACTTGCTTATTTTGCAAAATTTGCACATTTCACCCATAACCAAAGTATTATATCAAATTAACATCTTATTATTCACAATAATAATTAGAGGAAATTCAATTTTATTTATAAAAAGTTGGGGTCTTACAACCTCCCCTCCTTATGAAATTTTGTCCTCGAAATTGACGTACGTACATGGTGTTTCGAAAAGGTGAGGATACCTCGTTTTCATTTCTGATTCTAACTCCCAGGTCATTTCCTCAATAGCATGGTTCCCCCACAAAACTTTAACTTGTGGTATAATCTTTGTACGTAGGTATAACGACCCCAAAATTCATACAATTTAATTCTCAACTTTGGTCGTTAATTACATATCTACCTTCTTATTTTACATCATTATTCGATGTTAAACTTCATAAAATATGGAATAATTTAAACTTTTATGTCATCTTACTTTAATTCCCTGAATCAAAACCTTTATCATCTACATGTCTTTGAATCAATAATATTTTATGATTCGCTTTATCATTGTTATTATATAAAATTTTACATTTTCAATCCGATAACCTTTACATATCAGATAACTCTAACTTTAGCTTTACAACTCAACATAAAACTATACATCATAAAACATTCATTACATCTCATGAATCTTAATCATGGTATAAAGAAATAACAACTTTAGCTAAATTATTAATCTTCGTGTATTATTTCTGATCCACGTCATTCAAGTAACACATAGTGTTACCTTCAATCCTTAACCTGCAAAAATGGTTATTTGCAAGGTTGAGCTCGACAGCCCAGCAAGATCTAAAAGTTTTCATGCATCACATAGCACATAATAACATGATCAACATATAACATACATGCTGCAGTTCATATACCAAGTATAAAGATTGAGTTCCTTACTCAATCAACATGTTTTAATCAATCAACGTAATCATAAATTGATTTTAACACTTCATACTTTCAACATATAAATAACACATCATGCTCTTTGCAACAAAGATTTAAAACAGTTAATCATCAAGTTCACATAGCAAATAGGAACTGAAAAACTTTTCTGATTTGTAGTTTATGAACTACGACTTAACTGCTTAACGCGTATCTGCACTTCGTGTATTCCTACACAGTTATATAATCATGGATTCACTTCCATTAGTCATATATTTCATACATTCATAATATAATAATAATGTTACATTATTTCCTAACTAGGTTTATAAAACCTACATTTCACTTTCTCATCATACTCTTAGAATAGCTAGGTATGTATAGGTATACCTTAACCACTCGTACTTTACATCAACGTTCATATATATCTATTACACACTTGACTCGCTATGTGTTTGTTGCACATTTCAAACTCATAGATGCATGATTCACAAAGTTCTTGCATTTTGCAAAATTTAACAACTCTGTGTTTTATATAACCATTACATGCTCTTATGCTTAAAACATCATCTATTTCAAGTATTATAGCTTTAGACATTCATACCTATATGCTTTAAGGTCTGGATTCACAGTTAAAATAATAAGGCATCATTGCCTCAATGTACACACCTTGCTACTCGTTAGAAGCTTAGGATTCACCAGTAGAACATTGCTACCGTCCCCCTAGCCGGCACTGTGGTTGAGCTTGCACTTCCTATTTCTGTCCTACTCTAACACACCTATCCACTTATACTTATACATACATGTTAGAGGTTCTTACATAAGCATATGACCATTCTTGAGTTCATTTTTACAAGTTTTAGTTCATGACTTTCCATGAAATTAAAGCATAAAAGGTTATGTATTTATCATGCTTTATAACTTTGGTCATATTTCTATATATAGAGGTCTCATAATCTGTTAATACATATGATCATGATGTTCATATCATTCATTCATAACTAGCATTGTTTAACACTTTGAAATATGCTTTAACTCATGTTTGATTAAATCATCTTTATGTCTATTACCTACGAATCATGTTTAGAGACATAATAAAATGTAATATGGCATATCAAGCATTTAGAATCTAAATACTCATATGTAATGCAACTTAAGTTCGAAAACATGTTCGAGGTTGCCTTTGAAATCCTTTTACATGAATGATGCAATATAGCACATGTAAATCAACTTTGAAACTCTTACCATAAGTAACTAAGTCATGTTAACATCTTTTCAAGTTCAGAAACTATATCCTATAGCATTCATGTTCATTAGCTTATTATACTTAGTTTTTCTTGAAATTTCACTAATCACAAGGTCTAATAAGTTTAATCATGAACAAAGACACTATAAACATCATAGCATGCTCATTTATATTTGAACTCAATCATGTTTATCAACAACTAAGTTCAGAACTTATAGAACATAAGTTTCCACAAGGTTTGTTTTCAAAATCTTTAAGTTTCTTTTCAAAACGCATACTAAGTCATGTCAATGCTTTCTATTATGAGCAAGGAAATATTATATGTCATGTATTATATGTCAATTGATTAAGGAAATAATTCTTCTGATGATTAATAAATAATCATATATCTAATTTAATTAATAAATTAGATTTAAACATCGCTTTTATTTAATTTACTTATTTTCTTTAACATTAAACAACACATTTAATTTAATTAATTTAATTAAATCTTCAAAGAATAAAATTTACCTTTGCTTTAATTTAATTATCATACACACGTAACTAAATTATTATACCACAATTTCATAAATTATTTATTTTTCTCAATAAATAAGTTATTTAAAATATTATTTAATATGAATAAATATTTAAAATTAATTACCAAATTAATTTAATTTCTTGAATAGTTAACTTAACTTATGAGCCTCACTTTCCCAATATATGAATATATATTTCTTCTTCACACCAGATCATATATTTAAAAATATATAGCATGTATATGTATATACTCAAACTCAAAATATCTCATAATAAGAATTTTAATTATTAAATTTCTATTTTAGTAACTTATAAAAATTCGGGTTGTCACATCCTTCCCCCCTTATAAGAATTCTGTACTCGGAATCAACGAAACCTCCCTTACTCAATTTTCACAAAATCTCTTTTCAAAATTTATCGTTGAATATCTTCAACACATTACCTTAATATAGGTTTTATATTTCCTATTACATTCATTACCTCAACAAATTCTAGGTTTTAATTCATAACTTTCACTTGAACTCAATTATATTTTGAGTATTATATATTTTTTAACCCATTCATTTCCTTCTCTAAGGATCTGTAATAACCCGGGATTTTGAATAATCCGAATTTTACGAATAATTTTTTTATTATTAATATTGACTGTTAATATTTTACTATGTATCTGTGATACGAGTTTCGAGAAGTGGTGAATTTATGTATTGACTGGTAAATTAGAGTAGAGTTGTGCTTAACAGCTTTAGAAACCCTAACCCTAATTTCTGGATAGGGATTCGATAGAAAATATAATTAAAATGATTATATTGATGAGTATGTGTTTGTACTGACGACAAATTTTGATCAATGATTGATCAGATAAGGTTTAAAATTTATAAACCCTAATAAAAGATTAGAAACCCTAATCTTAGATTTAGAAAACCTAACGCGCAGTTAGAAACCCTAATCGTATGCCGAAAAACCCTAATTTCATATTCGAAAATATCCTAAACCCTAATTAGGAAACCTTAATCCTAATTAGTAAGCTTAATGTGTTTATTAAACGTTAATATGATTAGGAAAACCTAATTTATTTACGAAACCCTAATTATAGTTTTAAAAATCTTAATTTTCTAATTTAAAAACCCTATTTAGAAAATCCTAGAAAGTTATTGTTGTAAAACCTAAGGGTTAGAACCTTAGGGTTAAACCCTAAGGGTGTGATGAATTCCATGTATGCCATTAAAAATATAATGCTAAAGACAAAAATGCCCTTTTTCATTTTCTTTAAATGGTAACTTGTAAAAATACCAATACCTTTAGTAGTTCACCAACTATATTGACTTTGGGACATAAAAATCCAGCAAAATCAGCCAGCTATCAGATCATGCAATGAATCTAAGAGATTATATATATAAGATTGAGAGAGAGAAAGTGTACCCATTTTTGCTTATTTTCTCTCAAAGCTCTCACCTACTCTCTCTCACACAAGACCTCCGAATTTAGCAAGTACATCAGTCACTAAATCACCTTTAGAAACATCAAGTTCAGTTTAGGAGATCAAAGATCCAAGCATATTCAAGAAAAGGTATAAAAGCCCAAACCTATTTTGATCTTACATGCTAAGAAAATTTTTGTGTTTAAGTGTTTAATCAGGTGTTATATGATGTTTTTAGTTGATCTATATTGATCCATCATGGATCCATAGTATCAAAATGCTTTAAAATAATAATTTTTCAAAACTGTTCTTGAGCTCTAAAGGTAGTCTGACAACAAAATGTCAGGGGCAGTAAATCCTTGTCTATTAATGTTTTGTGTTGTTTTAAGTTTTGGATCTGTAGCTTGTCATGTGGTCTTTAATCCAAAGTGGAATCAAAGGTCATTGGATGTCTAGATCGTATATTAATAGCAAAACCTTGCTTACCGAAAGTGACCGCCAAATCTGGGCAACCCGGAAATTTAAAAATCGAGTCTGACAATGTTTTGTAACGTCCAGATCTGTCAGGTTTTTAATGTTATGATGTTGTTGTTATGAGCATGTTGTAGCTGGTAATATGGACTGTAGACCCATGCCTTAAGATCCCATAAAAAATCATTATATCGATCGTAGCAAGTGGTCAAAGTAGGCCACTTGCACTGATTTGCATTTCTGGGATTTTCCAGAAACATGAAGAACAAACTTTCTGACAGCCTTTGACCAAGCTGTAACTTGTGATGTTGTTGTTGTTTATTCGATCTGTTGTTGTAGTGTTATTCCTTGATGCAAGGAGTATAGATTTGGACCATGAGACTACTTGATTAATGATCAGAGCACTAACTTAATCGAGCTTGAAAGTGTCAACTCGACACTGTCTGGGTTTCTGGGTTACCCAGGAAACCCAGATTAGGTCTGACAGAAAGTTTGAGGAGCTGGATCTTCTCGTTATATGATTGTATGACATAAATGATTATTTATTCGTGTAGTATTATATAAACACTACATTATCAATGTTTAACATGGCCCAAAAATAATTTGAGAAGAAAATTAATTCGATCAAACAGGGCACCTTGAACACTAGGTTGTCAGTGTCCTTCATGCCAAGAACACCTAAGACGACAGACAAGTGTCGCTATAGGCTTCAGCGACGGTTTCTATTTATTTTAATTTCTAATTTTCCGGAAATTAATTAAAAATAGAAAATAAATTCTAAAAATAACAAAAATGGTTTTAAAAATCATTTTAAATTCTAAAAAATAACTTTAATTATTTGGGACATTTTTCATTAATATTTATAATTATTTGGATATTAATGATATTTAATTTATTTAATTAGTGTGTTAAATAAATTAGAGAAAATGAGTTAATATTATGAAAAATCATTTTAAATAAGAATAAAGTATTTAAAAATATTTTGAGTTATAAAATGTGACTTTTAATTTTTTAGAGAATTTTCATTAATAATTTAATATTAATGATATTAGATTTATTTAATTATTAAATTAAATAAATAAGTTAAAAATGATTTTATTGATTTAAAAATCATTTTAAATGAGAATAAAGTGTTAGAAAATATTTTTAATTATAAAATATAATTTTCAATATTTTTGGAGAATTCTCATTAATAAATTAATATTAATGATATTAGATTATTTAATTATTATATTAAATAAATGAATTAAAAATGATTTTATTGATTTAAAATGAGAAGAATGATTTAAAATATTTTAAGTTATAATAAATGACTTTTAATATTTTAATAATAATTTCATTAATATTTAAATATTAATGGTGATGGTTTAAAATCGATTTTAATTATTTTAAAAATTATTTAAGTAGAATATTAATGATTTAAAAATATTTTAAGTTATAATTAATAACTTTGATATTTTGATAAGTATATCATTAATATTTTAATATTATTAAATATTAATGATGATAAGATTATTTGATAATTAATTCATTTAAAAATGATTCCGATGTTTGAAACATTATTATAAATTATAATAATTGTTTAAATATTATTAAAAGCTTCCGAAAAATATTATAAACGATATTTGACTTATCTAAAATAATATTGAAGCTTAGAGACCAAGTTTAATTGACAATAACTATGTTAGTTGTCGGATAGGGTGACCAGAACACCGAGAATAGACTAAAGTCCAACTAGACCGAACTAGTTAGACTTGATAAGTGTTTATATAAGTTATGAACACTAATGTGGCTATGTGGTAATGTGTCTAGGAGAAGATATATTGACTGTAAATTACAGTGTTACGTGTTATGAAATATTATGCTAATTGTGAGACCGATATTATTGGTTATAGGTCTTTCAAATGCAGATGAGTTTATTGTGTAGCTGTAATCAGCGGAGAAGGCAAGTTTCCTAACTCAACCTTGAGTTAATATTGTTTAAATATTATAATGGTTAATTATTGCTAATTATACCACGTCCAAGAATTTATTGTTGATTATTCGCAGTTAGTGCATGTTTAATAATTTCAAATTGAATTACTGATTCGGAAAATATATATTCGTAGAATTACTGTTGTTGGATATTCATATCTGTAGAAGCTAATATTGGTAGTGCAGATAATTCATGTTTATTGTCGAATTATGTTCAGAAATGTCTTAGCTAATTATTCTGGCTAGACGAACATTTGTTAGAACTTGATAGGTTCGAGAAGAGAAAAGAAGAGAATTTAATTATTATTGATAGATCAATGCCAGTTGTATCGGCTAGATCGAAATAGAAAACTTGATAGGTTTGAGAAGAGAAGAGAAAAGAAGAGAAGTGATTAGATATTGAAATCATTGAATTTCATTGTTGAATCAAATCTTGATTCTGAGACTGAGAAAAACAACCTTTTATATAAAGGGAACATTTTTAGTCGTATATTCGACCATTGCGCACATCTTAAGTATTATGCATAATATAGGGTACAAGGAGTTCGCCGGCTCTAAGTACTTGCAGAGGGGTATGATTTAATCTTTATGGTTATCTGATACACCTGGGTATATCAAAGTCAAATCTTTGATAGTTACTCGAGAAGAGAAGTTCAAGATCCAATGGATCGCTCAGCATAAATCTGGAAAACGTTCCACTTTGCTATTTCGTAGAATTAATTCTTGATTATTCATTTGAATATCGTAGAAAACCTTAAAAGCGTTGTACTCTTTCATATTCAGATTATTGTTGTATAGAATGTGAGAAAACTTGTTATTTATTCTTATACATTTACTGTATGTCTTAACTTGCGGGGTAAACTTGTTGCTCACCCTTGCTAAAAAAAAAATTCAGCTAGGGACGAAGTGGCAGAAGGTGCAGTGAACAATAAAGGCAAAGGCATAGTGAGAAATTAGTATAATGAACATTTTATATTTATGTTGTATTGTAAACCCTTTTTGTGTATCTAAAGGGTATGTCTGTAATTTTAAAGTTAGCGAACCTGGGATTAATGTATTAACAACATATGTTAATGTGATATGTACTACTATTTCTATATGAATAGGTAGTTAGATGTTATTATATTGTGGATCGTGAACACCAAACTCGGGGTCAGGAAACCCTAATCGTATGCCGGAAAATCCTAATTTCATATTCGGGAAAATCCTAAACCCTAATTAAGAAACCCTAATCCTAATTAGTAAGCTTAATGTGTTTATTAAACATTAATATGATTAGGAAAACCTAATTTATTTACGAAACCCTAATTATAGTTTTAAAAATCTTAATTTTCTAATTTAAAAACCCTATTTAGAAAATCCTAGAAAGCTATTGTTGTAAAACCTAAGGGTTAAAACTTAAGGGTTAAACCCTAATGGTTAAACCCTAAGAGTGTGACAAATTCCATGTATGCCATTAAAAATATAATGTTAAAGACTAAAATGCCCTTTTTCATTTTCTTTAAATGGTAACTTGTAAAAATACCAATACCTTTAGTAGTTCACCAACTATATTGACTTTGGGACATAAAAATCCAGAAAAATCAGCCAGCTATCAGATCATGCAATGAATCTAAGAGATTATATAAGATTGAGAGAGAGAAAGTGTACCCATTTTTGATTAATTTCTCTCAAATCTCTCACCAACTCTCTCTCACACAAGACCTCCGAATGTAGCAAGTATATCAGTAACTAAATCACCTCTAGAAACATCAAGTTCAGTTTAGGAGATCAAAGATCCAAGCTTATTCAAGAAAAGGTATAAAAGCCCAAACCTATTTTGATCTTACATGCTAAGAAAAATTTTGTGTTTCAGTGTTTAATCAAGTGTTATATGATGTTCTTAGTTTATCTATGTTGATCCATCATGGATCCATAGCATCAAAATGCTTTAAAATAATAATTTTTCAAAACTGTTCTTGAGCTCTAAAGGTAGTCTGACAACGAAATGTCAGGGGCTGTAAATCCTTGCCTGTTAATGTTTTGTGTTGTTTTAAGTTTTGGATCTGTAGCTTGTCATGTGGTCTTTAATCTGCAAGTGGAATCAGTGTCATTGGATGTCTAGATCGTGTGTTATTAACGGTCAAAACTCGTTGATCGGGCATGACCGGGCCAAATCTGGGCAACCCAGAAATTTAAAAACCGAGTATGACAATATTTTGTAACGTCCAGATCTGTCAGGTTTTTAGTGTTATGATGTTGTTGTTATGAGCCTGTTATAGCTGGTAATATGGACTGTAGACCCATGCCTTAAGATCCCATAAACAATCATTATATCGATCGTAACAAGTGGTAAAAGTAGGCCACTTGCACTGATTTGCATTTCTAGGATTTTCCAGAAACATGAAGAACGAACTTTCTGACAGCCTTTGACCAAGCTGTAACTTGTGATGTTGTTGTTGTTTATTCGATCTATTGTTGTAGTGTTGTTCCTTGATGCAAGGAGTATAGATTTGGACCATGAGACTACTTGATTAATGATCAGAGCACTAATTTAATCGAGCTTGAAAATGTCAACTCGACACTGTCTGGGTTTCTGGGTTACCCAGAAAACCCAAATTCGGTCTGACAGAAAGTTTGAGGAGCTGGATCTTCTCGTTATATGATTGTATGACATAAATGATTATTGATTCGTGTTGTGTTACATAAACACTACATTATCAATGTTTAACATGGCACATAAATAATTTGAGAAGAGAATAACATTCGGTCAAACACTACAGACTTGAATGATTGGGTTGTCGTTGCTTTTTGATGCCAAGAACACCTAAGACGACGACGCATAAGTGTCGCTTATAAACTTCAAAGAATCGGTTTCTATTTATTTTAATTTCTAATTTTCTGGAAATTAATTTAAAATAGAAAATAAATTCTAAAAACAACAAAAATGGTTTTAAAAATCATTTTAAATTCTGAAAAATAACTTTTAATTATTTGGGACATTTTTCATTAATATTTATAATTATTTGGATATTAATGATATTTAATTTATTTAATTAGTGTGTTAAATAAATTAGAGAAAATGAGTTAATATTATGAAAAATCATTTTAAATAAGAATAAAGTATTTAAAAATATTTTGAGTTATAAAATGTGACTTTTAATATTTTTAGAGAATTTTTATTAATAATTTAATATTAATTATATTAGATTTATTTAATTATTAAATTAAATAAATAAGTTAAAAATGATTTTATTGATTTAAAATTATTTTAAATGAGAATAAAGTGTTAGCAAATATTTTTAATTATAAAATATAATTTTCAATATTTTTTGGAGAATTCTCATTAATAAATTAATATTAATGATATTAGATTATTTAATTATTATATTAAATAAATGAATTAAAAATGATTTTATTGATTTAAAAATGAGAAGAATGATTTAAAAATATTTTAAGTTATAATAAATGACTTTTAATATTTTGATAATAATTTCATTAATATTTAAATATTAATGGTGATGGTTTAAAAATGATTTTAATTATTTTAAGAATCATTTAAGTAGAATATTAATGATTTAAAAATATTTTAAGTTATAATTAATAACTTTAATATTTTGACAAGTATGTCATTAATATTTTAATATTATTAAATATTAATAATGATAAGATTATTTAATAATTAAATCATTTAAAAATGATTCTGATGTTTAAAAAATTATTATAAATTATAATAATTGTTTAAATATTATTAAAAGCTTTCGAAAAATATTATAAACGATATTTGACTTATCTAAAATAATATTGAAGCTTAGAGACCAAGTTTAATTGACAACAACTGTGTTAGTTGTCGGATAGGGTGATCAGAACCCCAAGAATAGGCTAAAGTCCAACCAGATTGAACTAGTTAGACTTGATAAGTGTTTATATATATTATGAACACTAATGTGGCTATGTGGTAATGTGTCTAGGAGAAGATCGACTGTAAATTACAGTGTTACGTGTTATGAAATATTGTGCTAATTGTGAGACCGATATTATTGATTATAGGTCTTTCAAACGCATATAAGTTTATTGTGTAGCTGTAATCAGCGGAGAAGGCAAGTTTCCTAACTCAACCTTGAGTTAATATTGTTTAAATATTATAGTGGTTAATTATTGCTAATTATACCACGTCCAAGAATTTATTGTTGATTATTCGCAGTTAATGCATGTTTAATAAATTCAAATTAAATTACTGATTCGGAAAATTTATATTCGTAGAATTACTGTTATTGGATATTCATATCTGTAGAAGCTAATATTGACAGTACAGATAATTCTTGTTTATTATCGAATTATGTTGAGAAATGTCTTAGCTAATTATTATGGCTAGACGAACATTTGTTAGGACTTGATAGGTTCGAGAAGATAAGAGAAGAGAATTTAATTATTATTGATAGATCAATTCCAGTTGTATCGGCTAAATCGAAAAAGAAAACTTGATAGGTTTGAGAAGAGAAGAGAAGAGAAGTGATTAGATATTGAAATCATTGAATTTCGTTGTTAAATCAAATCTTGATTCTGAGACTGAGAAGAACAACTTTTTATATAAAGGGAAAACTTTTAGTCGTATATTCGACCATTGCACGCGACTTAAGTATTATGCATAATATAGGGTACAAGGAGTTGGCCGACTCTAAGTACTTGCAGAGGGGTATGATGTAATCTGTATGGTTATCTTTATGGGTCTATTAGAGTCAAATCTTTAATAGTTACTCGAGAAGAGAAGTTCAAGATCCAATGGATCGCTCAGCATAAATATGGAAAACGTTCCACTTTGCTATTTCGTAGAATTAATTCTTGATTATTCATTTGAATATCGTAGAAAACCTTGAAAGCGTTGTACTCTTTTATATTCAGATTATTATTGTATAGAATGCGAGAAGACTTGTTATTTATTCCTATACATTTACTGTATGTCTTAACTTGCGGGGCAAACTTGTTGCTCACCCTTGCTAAATAAAAATTTTCAGCTAGGGACAAAGTGGCAGATGGTGCAGTGAAGAATAAAGGCAAAGGCATAGTGAGAAATTAGTATAATGAACATTATTATTATTATGTTGTATTGTAAACCCTTTTTGTGTATCTAAAGGGTATGTCTGTAATGTTAAGGTTAGCGGACCTGTGATTAATGTATTAACAACATATGTTAATGTGATATGTACTACTATTTCTATATATGAATGGGTAGTTAGATGTTATTATATTGTGGATCGTGAACACCAAACTCGGGGTCAGGTAACCCGAATTTGGGGGTGTCACAAGATCGTTATCATAAACACTCGGGATATTACATTGTGTAATTAACGACCAAAGTTGAGAATTAAATTGTATGAATTTTGGGGTCGTTATAGTTGGTATCAAAGCTTTAAGTTATAAACCTTAGGTAAGAGTACCCTAGGTTATAACCTTAGAGAATAATGGAGAAGATGATAAAGATGTTAAGAATAAAAAGTTATATCTAAGTATGGTACAGTTGTACTCTTTAATAGTTGATGTATGGTATCTGGGCTAAACGATTCCTTCATAGAGCGGAGGTATATACGAACTAGCAACTCGGAACCTAGTTTGTTGGTTGTTTGTGGGAAACCACTCAGCGTACCATATTAAAACTGTTAAAGACTCGATGTGTACCAAGTATAGAAAATGGATACGTATCATGAAAAAGGAAAGAAAGACGATCGTAAAACAAAATGATCACGAGTTAAGAAAAGAATTTTAAGGGAAATGATTATAGAATAAGATCACGACGTGATCAGTTTAAGTTATAAAAGAAAGATGGTCTGTAATGTTTGAATAATTATAGCTTGATGCTATGAAGATGATGTACTATGAAATAGTACAAGATAAACTCACGAGGAGTTGTAGATAATGTGATACGAGGAATTAGTATTGAGCAAGTTAAGAGCAAGTTATGAGTAAGATAGAGTTAGGTGGGATTTCAATTGAGGACTCATGTAATGGCTGAGTTGTACAAACCTTTGTATGGGCGGAGATTTTTGTGTTTGCACTCAGTTTATCACATTGATAATCATTGAAATGTTGGTGTCGCGCTATCAATGTATATGTGGCGAAAAGGTGATTCTTTTCTCATGTATATGTTTGATAGTTAAAAACTATTAAGATTAATCAGATATTATTAGGATTAGGTGTGGTTCTTAAAACTAATGCATATGGTATATTCGTGACTCATAATAATATGGTATGTTTGGAACCCCTCAGCGAATGGACGTCTATGGTCTGACTAGGATAAGTTCTTAAACTCATATTATTGTGGCAAGTTCCTAAACTTCCAATGTGAAGTAAGTTTGATGAACTATATTGGGTAAAAAATGGTTATAGTCTTAATAGATCTTCAAGAGTTTGAATAATCTTTTCTGATTGCCCGTCCGTTTGAGGATGGTATGCCGAACTGAATCGTAAATCTGTGCCCATAGCTTTCTACAAACTAACCCAAAATTGTAAAGTGAATCTTGGGTCACGATCCGAAACTATGGATACTGGCATGCCATGCAATCTCACAATCTCATTCACGTATATACGAGCAAGACGTTCAAGGGAATAAGTCTCCCGTATCGGCAAGAAATGAGAAGATTTGGTTAATCTATCAACAATAACCCAAATCGCATCTATGCCTTGAGAAACCTTGGGAAAACCCGTAACAAAATCCATGGTAATGTGTTCCCACTTTCATTTCGGAATCTTAAGTGGTTGTAATGGACCCTTTGGCACTTGATGCTCCGCCTTTACACGTTGACAAGTTAAACACCTCGAGATAAACTCTGCGATCTCTCTCTCTTCATATTGCTCCACCAAAATATATGTCGAAGATCATGATACATTTTGGTACACCCAGTTTGGATTGCAAACGGTGTATTGTGTGCCTCCATCATGATTCTATGTTTCAAGTCAGAATTATTAGGAACACAAAGTCTGGAGTTGACTCGAATTATTCCTTCTTCATTGATTCTTGCTTCTGGAATAACACATTCTTGCACTTTCTTCTTCATACGCATCAGCTCCAGGTCCGTAGCTTGAGCAGATTTAACTTTATTAATTAAAGTCGGTTCTACTCGTATGTTTGATATCATCACGTGGGTACTTGGAGCCTTTACCCCTATCTCCATCATTTGTAATTCATACAAAATGGGCCTTTGTGTTAACAACATCGCACTCGTACCTGCATATGATCTTCTACTCAATGCGTCAGCTACCATGTTTGTTTTTCCATGATGGTATTGGATGGTATGATCGTAATCTTTCAACAGCTCGAGCCAACATCGTTGCCGCATATTGAGTTTCTTTTGGGTGAAGAAATATTTGAGGCTTTTATGATCTGTATAGATATCCACTTTTTCCCCATACAGGTAGTGTCTCCAGATCTTCAACGCGAAAATGACTGCTGCCAACTCCAGATCATGAATAGGATAATTCCTCTCATATTCTTTGAGTTGTCGCGAGGCATAGGCCAAGACTTTCCCATGTTACATGAGAACACATCCTAACCATTTGCCTGAAGCATCAATGTAGATAACAAATCCATCCAAACCAGATGGTATTGTAAGAACAGGTGTTGAAATGAGTCTCCTCTTGAGCTCTTGGAAACTCTTCTCGCATTCCTCGCTCCATAAACATTTTGTATTTTTCCGAGTCAGCTGAGTTAACGGAGTAGCGATTCAAGAAAATCCTTCCACGAATCTCCGATAATAACCAAATTAAGCCCGTAAAGCTTCGTACTTCAGATCCAATCTTGATTTTGCTCCCAACTTTGTCTTGCTTCAATCTTCGTCGGTCAGCAGATACTCCATGTTTTGATGCCACATGCCCAAGGAATGCTACTTCCTCAAGCCAGAACTCGCATTTCTTTAGCTTGGCATATAGCTTGTTATCGCGAAGCCATCGAATCTTCACGACTTTTGGAATTGATGAGGATGTCATCAATAAAGACAACAACGAACTGATCCAAATATTCCTTGAACACACGGTTCATTATATCCATGAAAGCAGCAGGAGCATTAGTCAGTCCAAAAGACATGACTAAGAATTCATAATGCCCGTACCGATTTCTGAAAGCAGTCTTCGGAATATCCTCAGTTTTAATCTTCAATTCATGATATCCAGAACGAAAATTGATCTTTGAAAAGAATTGTGCTCCTTACAACTGGTCGAACAGGTCATCAATGCGAGGTAGCGGATACATATTCTTGACGGTGACATGGTTCAATTCCCGATAGTCAATACAAAGTCGCATACTCCCATCTTTCTTCTTTACGAATAAAATAGGAGCACCCCAAGGAGATGTACTAGTACGAATGAAACTGATGTCTAACAACTCCTGTAGTTAGACCTTTAACTCCTGAAGTTCAATAGGAGTCATTCGATATGGGGTTTTAGAAATGGGTTTTGTACCGGGTTTAAGGTCAATAAAGAATTCAACTTCACGTTCTGGGGGTAGACTGGGAAGTTCTTCAGGAAATACGTTAGGAAATTCACTAACAACAGAAATATTATTCAAATCTGATATGTTTTTGTTCAAGTCCATGACATGGGCTAAGAAAGCTTGACATCCGTTTTTCAATAAACGAATGGCTTTATGGCTTGATATGATAGTGATTGACTTTAGTGGTTTGTTTGTTTGAATTCACATAACAGGTTGGTTAGGAATATGAAAACTAACAACCTTACGAAAATAATCAATTTTAGCATGATGAGTGGTTAACCAATCAATCCCTAAAATCACATCAAATGCAAGTATTTTCAACGAAATAAGATCGGCAGGTAATGTGATGGTTCCAACTTGAATCAAGCAAGATTTATAAACAGTAGATGTAATGAAAGTTTCTCCTAATGGAGTCTCAACGGATAAGTTAAAGTCTAATTTCTCCAGAGTCAAGTTCAAACGTTGAGCACAAGTGTAAGACCCCGAAATTTTTAAATAAAAAGGAATTTCCTTTATTTATTATTTTGAAATAGTAAGGGTGGATTTGATTAATGTGGATAGTTATGGGTAAAATACGCAAATATTTCAAAATAAGCAAGTGGTTATAAAATATTCATTGTTGTCGGGGAATATTCGTTTGGTCGTGGAATATTCAGATCGTCTTGGGAATATTCGCATTTACGGCAGCAGCATGCCATGTGTGGGCCCCATAACTGAAAGCGATTGGATGAAGAAAACGACAAATATAAGTTGTTTTTAAATAACAGCCAGTAGTTATTACCAAGTATTACTATTTGAATACCCTTGGTTAAAACATAGTAATACGCGTTGTTGCAGAAGATGATTACCAGTATTGCACCAATTATTAAAGGCACTACTCAATAATGGTTACGTAATTACCGCTCAAAGATTTTATTGAGTTAATAATTGTCGCGTTGATATTTTATATTGTTTGTTGTTTCAATAATTGTCATTACACAAGATTTTTTCATTATCGAGCAATAATTCATATTATCCGAATAATATTATTAGATAACATTATTGGCAATGTCTAGAAAGTTCGCTTAAGGAGAGGTTTGGTCACCTAATTGCGGCTACCAAGTGAAAGAAATTCTTATTGAAAGCCCCTCTTTCCTGAACCGCACTCGTTGTCAATATTGTGA
This sequence comes from Panax quinquefolius, assembly GCA_020205615.1. Classification (NCBI taxonomy): domain Eukaryota; kingdom Viridiplantae; phylum Streptophyta; class Magnoliopsida; order Apiales; family Araliaceae; genus Panax; species Panax quinquefolius. The sequence continues at coordinate 128,985,926 of CM035160.1, read as the reverse complement.
TTCTGTAATATTATTTGTGAATAATTAATTATTGATTTATATGATGAGAAAAATATTGATTTTATGTGGATATAGATGGAGAAAAAGTTTAATGTGACAATTGTTGAAAATTGAAATTTTATCTTTTCCGATAAAATAATTCATTTAAATATATTATTATATTTTAATAATATAATAATGGTGATATTTTTACAACGAATGTGGGATATATGAGTATACGAGGAGGAAGAGTATTTTGTTGTAATAAATGTTTAAAACATGTTAAACATGTCGGCGGGACCCCATTTATCGATCGAAATTTGATTATACACAAAAAAATCACCCGTTTGTGGATTTTGGTCAATTTCTATTTGGAATTTGGAAAACTTTCTTCTGCAAAGTTGTAGAGAATTGAAATTCCTATAAAAACTCATGAGATTCGAATTTTCTGATGAAAGGGCTATTTATTATGAATTATTGAAGTTCAAGCTCAAAATAATTAATTTTTGAAGTTTTAAATATTTTTAATAAGAAAAACGTTTTTTTACGAGTTAGGCAAGGTGAGTCACTCTTGGTGGCTGATGGTTTGAATCAGATTTTGGAGTGCGTGAGGAATTTAATAATTATATATTAATATTTTATTAAATTTTCGCTTTGGTGTTCTAAGCATTTCCTATAAATAGGTGCTTGGGTTAGAATTGAAAATCACACCGTAAATCAAGTTTTCTCTCTATATTATCGAGCGTATTCTTGTGAGTATTTTGAGTATACTTTGAGTATTGTTAGACGGTCAAGTTTCCTTCGAAGACTATATCCTGTGTTTCAAATTTAAAGTCTTGATCTTTCGAGGTAAGGGATATTATTTTTTTTGTAATGATATTATTTCTTCAATATCATTATGCTGAAATGTTGATCTGAAGTTTTTATCAAATTTGGAACTTTTCATGTCGGGGTTACTATTCATGAGTTACTATTCATGAGTTACTATTCACGAGTTACTATTCACGAGTACTATTCATGAAGCGTGAAGATGTTTTTGTGGAATTTCTATCTTTTGGTGTCGGAGTTACTATTCACGTATACTAAGCACTATTCACGATACTCTGATTATTCAATCAAAAAATAAAATTTCTTCTTTTCGTCTAAAACATCTATTCTCGGATACTAACTCGATTGTATCCATGTTTTGATCATTCTTGAATTTTACACCACTATGATTATTTTTGAGGTATTTTTTTGACGTGGATAAAACCAAGTACTTAATCCTTAATCCTTAATCCTTGTCATTTTGTTTCACCGGATTCGCTTTCTTTAAAAAAAAAATTTCATCATCCTCGGTCTTAAATGATGATATTATGGAATATCTTTGGCTCAGTAGTGCAAAGATGAATGATTTCTTAATAATATCTTTGGCCCAGTAGTGCAAAGATGAATGATTTTCAAAGAATATCTTTGGCCAGTAGTGCAAAGATGAACAGTGTTTAAATGAACATGACTAATCGATGAATATCTTTGGCCTGTAGTGCAAAGATGAATATTTGATTCCGATGTATATTGATTGATGTTACAGGGGATAAAAGATAGACGATGAACTTTTAAATTCATACATAGAAGATAGTAGTTTGCATTCTCTACTTAACTCTTCTAATGAATTATTATTTCACTGCGAATATTGATTTAAAATTTGTTGTCTATTGTATTCTATTATATTTTTCCTCGTTGAAGACTAACGATAATTTGTTGTATATTATCTTAGTCATAATATTCTTTATTGAGCTAGTTGAGCTCACCCTTTTCCTTTTTGTTCCATTTTTCTCGGAGGCGAGAATATAGCGAGTACGAAGCCTGGGGTATGGAATGAAGGTTTTAGAAAGGATTGTTTAGTAGTCCTCACCATTTTGTAAAATAATGTATCAATAAATGTGATGAGGATTTATTTGAGTATAGATATTGTCTCTAAGATAATATTTGTATTCAAACTCACAGCTTTATTGTTGTAATAATAAAGTGGTAGTTGTTTCGCATACTCATGTATTGACAACTCGTATAGGTGATGTATACCTATTTTGGGGCGTCACAGCTAGTATCAAAGCTTAGGGATATGATCTCTGGCGGAGATCGGGAATAGAACTAGGAGGGAGAGACGAGTAAATCCTTCGCTAGTGTGTCCTACCTAAGCTTATTTGTTAGTTGTCAAGATATATAGGGATATTATGTGATATATTGATTTCCTTAATTAACCCTTGTTTTATGACAAAGATTTGAGAATGTCGAATGAGAATATTAACAATGGAAATGAGACCGTGGAGATGCCTCAGATTCCCCAACGAGGAGAACGTGCAACAAAGTCGGGCAATGTTCCTCCCGTGAACAACACCATTGAAAGCGATGATGAACGAGGGATGTTTAGAAGTTTTTTGCAGCTCATGCAAAATCGCATTTAGGAAAACTCGTGTTCAAAATACAGAGGAGGAAATGATAGCAATTCATGGGTTGTCACAACCAAGCAGCTTCAAAGAGTTGGGACCACCGAATTTAAGAAAAGCCAGATCCGATCATGGCGGAAACATGGGTCAAACAAATTACCAAGATATTCGATGTCTTGGGATGCACGGAGAAACAGAAGGTTCCATTCGCCACCTTTATGTTCCGTGGCGAAGCGCACTCATCGGTGGGAGTCTCAGAAGCGTACCATCCAAATCCGCACTCAAAGATGTCTTGGGAGACGCTTTGAAAGCTATTTAATGACAAATACTTTCCCGAAAGTGTTCACGTATATGAAGGAAGTGGAGTTCATCGATTGGAACAAAACAATACGACGGTGTCTCAAGACGAGAGACAAAGTTTGCAGAGTTATCCAGTGTTGCACCTCATTTGGTGGAGAATGAGGAACGATGACGCGGATGTTTCTTAGAGGTTTGAAACCCAAGATACGCCAATATCTCATTTCTCATAAATTTTCTCTTTATTCAGATGTTGTAAATGGGGCTCAATTATTAGAGCGAGATAACGAGTACGGTCAACCGAGGACCACGACCGTGGATCGTATCGTAGATAGCGATCAACCAATGTATAATGATAACTCATGGAGAAAGAAATGACGGACAGAAATGGTAACCACTCGGGTGGTAATCATGGCCATGAAAATAGAAGAAGCGAGTCGAGGAGATTTTAAAAAGAGGAGATTTAACAACGACTAAGTAAAGATGACAAGTCTTGGCAATGATCGGGTTCTAAGGGAGGAGAACGACCACCGGTCATATATGCTACAAATGCGGAAAAGAGGGACATATCACCAAACCGCCCACAACAGCTCAAGGTATGCTATAATTGTGGAAAGGAAGGACATATCGCTCGAGATTGTACAAGAGCGAAACCTAGTTCAATGGGGACGGTGACTCAAAAGATCGTCCCGTAAAAAGTCAAAGTCAACGATTCCGGAAGAGCGTTTGTTGTGATCGGTCATAATGCGAGGAACCCAAACGAGGTGATCACGGTAAGCTATTTATAAATTCTTATGTAAGTTTATACCTTACTTGATACCTAAGGCATACCCATTCATTTATCTCTCCCGCATGTGCTCAACGCTTAAACTTGACTCGAGAAATTAGACTTTGACCTATCTGTGGAAACTCCGTTAGAGAAAACTTTCATCACATCCACTTTTTATAAATCTTGTTTGATTCAAGTTGGCACCATTACCTTACCTCGCTGACCTTATCTCTTTAAAGATACTTGCTTTTGATGTGATTTTAAGGATTGATTGGTTAACTACTCATCATGCCAAAATTGATTGTTTTCGTAAGGTTGTTAGTTTTCATATTCCTAACCAACCTGTTATGCAATTCAAGCAACTAAACCATTAAAATCAATCACCATCATATCTAATCATAAAGCTATTCGCTTATTGAAAAACGGATGTCAAGCTTTCTTAGCCCATGTTATGGATTTGAATAAAGACACGCCAAATTTGAATAATATTCCCGTTGTTATTGACTTTCCGACGATTTCAAGAACTTCCTTGGCCTACCCCGTAACGTGAAGTTGAATTCTTTATTGATCTTGAACCCGCACAAAGCCCATTTCTAAAACCCTATATCGAATGGCTCCTATTGAACTTCAGAGTTAAAGGTCCAACTACGAGAATTGTTGGACATTGGTTTCATTCGTCCCCAGTACATCTCCTCGGGGTGCTCCTGCTTTATTTGTAAAGAAGAAAGACGGGGAGTATGCGACTTTGATTGACTATCGAATTGAACCATGTCACCATCAAGAATAGGTATCCTCTACCTCGTATTGATGACTTGTTTGACCAAATTGCAAGGGGCACAATTCTTTTCAAAATCGATCTTCGCTCGATATCATCACCAAGATTAGAATCGAGGATATTCCAAAGACCGCTTTAGAACTCGATCGGGCATTATGAATTCTTAGTCATGTCTTTCTTGATTGACTAATGCTCCCGCGACTTTCATGGATATGATGAACCGAGTATTCAAGGAATATTTGATCAATTCGTTGTTGTCTTTATTGATGACATCCTCATATATTCCAAAAGCCGTGAAGATCATGAGCACCATTTGAAGTCGGTACTCCAAAGGCTTCGTGAAAACCAACTATATGCCAAATTGAAGAAATGCGAGTTCGCTTGAGGAAGTAGCATTCCTTGGGCACGTGGTGTCGAAAACACGGAGTATCTGCTGATCCGCCAAGATTGAAGCAATACAAAGTTGGGAGCAACCAAGTCATGATCAAGCGTACGTAGCTTTTGGGCTTAGTTTATTATTATCGGAGATTCGTGGAAGGGTTTTCTCGAATCGCTACTCCATTAACTCAAATAACTCTCGGAAGGATACAAAATTCGCTTTGGAGCGAAGAATGCGAGAAAAGTTTCCAAGAGCTTAAGAGGAGACTTATTTCTAAGACTGTTCTAACAATACCATCCGTTCGGATGGATTTGTTATCTACAAACGATGCTTCGTGCAAAGGGTTAGGATGTGTTCTCATGCAACGTGGGAAAGTCATAGCCTATGCCTCGCGACAACTTAAAGAGTATGAGAGAATTATCCTACTCATGATATAGAGTCAAGCAGCAATCGCTTTCGCGCTTAAAGATATGGAGGCACTATCTATATGGGGAGAAAGTGGAGATATATTCGCACCATAAAAGCCTTAAATATTTCTTCACTCAAAAAGAACTCAACATGCGCAATGACGTTGGCTCGAGCTATTGAAAGACTACGACCACACTATTCAATACCATCCCGGTAAAAGCGAACGTGGTAGCCGACGCGATTGAGTAGAAGATCATATGCGGAACGAGTGCGATGATGTCAAGTATACGACAGAGCCAACTTTAATAGAAAAAGTTAAGGTTGCTTTCAAGCCACCGACCTTGAGCGATGATGCGTATGAAGAAGAAAAAGTACAAGAAGGAGCTATTCCTAAGCGAGAATTGATGAACAAGGAATACGTCGAGTCCACTCTAGACTTTGTGTTCCTAACGACTCTGATTTGAAGTACAAGATTATGATGGAGGCACACAATACGCCATTTGCAATCCATCCTCGAAGTACTAAAATGTATCGTGATCTTCGACATACATTTTGGTGGAACTATATGAAGAGAGAGATTGCAAAGTTTATCTCGATGTGTTTAACTTGCTAACGGTAAAGGCGAGCATCTTGTACCTAAGGGTCCGCTTGCAACCACTTGAGATTCCTGAATGGAAGTGGGAACACATTACTATGGATTTCAAGCACGGTCTTCCTACTTGGTTTCTCAAGGCATCAATGCTATTTGGGTTATTGTTGATAGATTAACCAAGCTCTGCTCATTTCTTGCCGATACGGAGACTTATTCCTCGAACGCCTTGCTAGTATGTACGTGAATGAAATTGTGAGGTTGCATGGCAATCCTCAGATCCATAGTTTCGATCGTGACCCAAGATTCACTTCAAGATTTTGGGTTAGCTTGCAAAAGCTATGGGCACGGATTTGCGATTTAGTTCGCATACCATCCCCAAACGGACGACAATCGAGAGAGGACTATTCAAACTCTTGAAGATCTATTAAGACTCGTGTCCTGCACTTCAAGGGTAGTTGGGATAAGTATTTACCATTGGTGGAATTCTCCTACAACAACAAGCTTATCGTGCAAGTATAGGTGTGGCTCCATTTGAAGCATTATATGGACAAAATGTCGCTCTCCAATATGTTGGGATGAGGTGGGTGAAGCAACATTGTTGGGACCCGAAAGTTAAGACGTATTTACTACCGAAAAAGATCCAAATGATTCGACAACGATACAAACCAAGACAAGATCGACAAAAGAGTTATGCGGATCTTCATCGAAAGGAGGTGGAATTTAATGTAGGGGATCATGTATTGTCATGCGAGTTGCTCCATGGAAGGGAGTTACAAGATTTGGGAAGAGAGGAAAGCTCAATCCACGATTTATCGGTCCATTTCAAATTCTCGACCGAGTAGGAAATGTAGCCTATGTACTTGCGTTATCTCCGAGTATGTCTCGTGTTCATAATGTGTTTCATATATCTGTATTTCAGAATATGTGAAAGACCCAACCACGTTATCGAAGTTAGAACCGGACGAGATAGCCAAGACTTAACGTATGAGGAGGTACCGTCAAGATCTTGATAGGAAGGAGCATGTCCCACGCCAAGAAAGGTCATACCACAAGTTAAAGTTTTGTGGAGGAATCATGCTATAGAGGAAATGACCGAATTAGAAACGGAAATGAAAGCGAGGTATCCTCACCTTTTCAAAACACTGTGTACGTACGTCAATTTCGAGGACGAAATTTCATAAGGAGGGAGGTTGTAAGACCCCAAATTTTTAAATAAAAGGAATTTCCTTTATTTATTATTTTGAAATAGTAAGGGTGGATTTGATTAATGTGGATAGTTATGGGTAAAATACGCAAATATTTCAAAATAAGCAAGTGGTTATAAAATATTCATTGTTGTTTGGAATATTCGTTTGGTCGTGGAATATTCAGATCGTCGGGAATATTCGTGATTTACGATAGCGCCAAATGTATGTGGGGCCCCATAACTGAAAGCGATTGGATGAAAGAAAACGACAAATATAAGTTGTTTTTAAATAACTACGTAGTTGTTACCAAGTATCACTATTGGAATACCGGTGGTTAAAACATAAGAATACGCGTTGTTGCACAAGAAGATTACTCAGATTGCACCAATTATTAAAGGCACTACTCAATAATGGTTACAAAGAATTACCGCTCAAGTATTTTATCGAGTTAATAATTGTCGCGCGTTGATATTTTATATTCATTGTTGTTTCAATAATTGTCATTACACAAGATTTTTCATTATCGAAGCAATAATTCATATTATCCTAATAATATTATTAGATAACATTATTGGCAATGTCTAGAAAGTTCTCGCCTAAGGAGAGGTTTGGTCACCTAATCATGCTACCAAGAAGAAGAAATTCTTATTGAAAGCCCCTTTTCCTCGGAACCGCCTCGTCACAATATCAGATTCTCAGAATATTATTTGTGAATAATTAATTATTGATTTATATGATGAGAAAAATATTGATTTTATGTGGATATAGATGGAGAAAAAGTTTAATGTGACAATTGTTGAAAATTGAAATTTTATCTTTTCCGATAAAATAATTCATTTAAATATATTATTATATTTTAATAATATAATAATGGTGATATTTTTACAACGAATGTGGGATATATGAGTATACGAGGAGGAAGAGTATTTTTGTTGTAATAAATGTTTAAAACATGTTAAACATGTCTTGGGACCCCATTTATTGATCGAAATTTGATAATAGCCGTAAAATCACCCGCTTGTGGATTTCTTTCAATTTCTATTTGGAATTTGGAAAGACTTTCTTCTGCAAAGTTGTAGAGAATTGAAATTCCTATAAAAACTCAAGAGAGATTCGAATTTTCTGATGAAAGGGCTATTTATTATGAATTATTGAAGTTCAAACTCTCAAATAATTAATTTTGAAGTTTTAAATATTTTTAATAAGAAAAACGTTTTTTTCGAAAGTTAGGCAAGGTGAGTCACTCTTGGTGGCTGATGGTTTGAATCAGATTTTTGGGTGCGTAGGAATTTAATAATTATATATTAATATTTTATTAAATTTTCTCGCTTTGGTGTTCTAAGCAATTTCCTATAAATAGGGTGGTGCTTAGGTTAAATTGAAAATCACACCGTAAACCGAAGTTTTCTCTCTATATTATCGAGCGTATTCTTGTGAGTATTTTGAGTATACTTTGAGTATTGTTAGATTTGTGCAAGTTCCTTCAAGACTATATCCTGTGGTTTCAAATGAAAAAGTACTTGATCTTTCGAGGTAAGGGATATTATTTTTTTTAATGATATTATTTCTTCAATATCATTATCTTTGAAATGTTGATCTGAAGTTTTATCAAATTTGGAACTTTTCATGTCGGGGTTACTATTCATGAGTTACTATTCATGAGTTTCACTATTCACGAAGTTACTATTCACGAGTACTATTCACGAAGCGTGAAGATATTTTTTGTGGAATTTCTATCTTTTGGTGTCTGAGTTACTATTCACGATACTTGAAGACTATTCACGATACTATCGACTATTATTCATTCAAAAAAAAAATAAAATTTCTTCTTTTCGTCTAAAACATCTATTCTGGATACTAACTCGATTGTATCCATGTTTTGATCATTCTTGAATTTTACACCACTATGATTATTTTTGAGGTATTTTTTGGACGTGGATAAAACCAAGTACGAATCCTTAATCCTTAATCCTTGTCATTTTGTTTCACCGGATTCGCTTTCTTTAAAAAAATATTTTTCATCATCCTCGCCTTAAATGATGATATTATGGAATATCTTTGGCCAGTAAGTGCAAAGATGAATGATTTCTTAATAATATCTTTGGCACAGTAGTGTGAAAGATGAATGATTTCTCAAGAATATCTTTGGCCAGTAGTGCAAAGATGAACAGTGTGTTTAAATGAATACATGACTAATCGATGAATATCTTTGGCCTCAGAGTGCAAAGATGAATATTTGATTCCGTATGTATATTGATTGATGTTACAGGATAAAAGATAGACGATGAACTTTTAAATTCATACATAGAAGATAGTAGTTTGCATTCTCTACTTAACTCTTCTAATGAATTATTATTTCACGCTAAATATTGATTTAAAATTTGTTGTCTATCAGTATTCTATTATATTTTTCCTCGTTGAAGACTAACGATAATTTGTTGATATTATCTTAGTCATAATATTCTTTACCGAGCTAGTTGAGCTCACCCTTTTCCTTTTTGTTCCATTTTTCTCGTGAGGCGAGAATATAGCGAGTACGAGTCTGGGTATGGAATGAAGGTTTTAGAAAGGATTGTTTAGTAGTCCTCACCATTTTGTAAAATAATGTATCAATAAATGTGATGAGGATTTATTTGAGTATAGATATTGTCTAGAAGATAATATTTGTATTCAAACTCACAGCTTTACTTGTTGTAATAATAAAGTTGTAGTTGTTTCGCATCATGTATTGACAACTCGAATAGGTGATGTATACCTATTTTGGGGGCGCCACAGCTTGGTATCAAAGCTTAGGGATATGATCTCCGGCGGAGATCGGGGAATAGAACTAGGAGGGAGAGACGAGTAAATCCTTCGCTAGTGTGTCCTACCTAAGCTTATTTGTTAGTTAATCAAGATATAGGATATTATGTGATATATTGATTTCCTTAATTAACCCTTGTTTTATGATGATTTTTGAGAATGTCGAATCGAGAATATTAACAATGGAAATGAGACCGTGGAGATGCCTCTGTACTCCCCAACGAGGAGAACGTGCAACAGTCGGGCAATGTTCCTCCCGTGAACAACACCATTGAAAGCGTATGATGAACGAGGGATGTTTAGAAGTTTTTTGCAGCTTCATGCAAAATCGCATTTAGGAGGAAACTCGTGTTCAAAATACAGAGGAAATGATAGCAATTCATGGGTTGTCACAAATGCAAGCGATTCAAAGAGTTGGGACCACCGAATTTAAGAGAAAGCCGATCCGATCATGCCGCGGAAACATGGGTCAAACAAATTACCAAGATATTCGATGTCTTGGGATGCACGGAGGAACAGAAGGTTCCATTCGCCACCTTTATGTTCCGTGGCGCGAGGCGTACTCATCGGTGGAGTCTCAGAAGCGCACTCCATCCAAATTGCTTTCGCAGATGTCTGGGGAGACGTTTGAAGCTATTTAATGACAAATACTTTCCGAAAGTGTTCGTCATATGAAGGAAGTGGAGTTCATCGATTGGAACAAAACAACATGACGGTGTCTCAAAGACGAGACAAAGTTTGCAGAGTTATCCAAAGTTCAGACCTCATTTGGTGGAGAATGAGGAACGATGACGCGGATGTTTCTTAGAGGTTTGAAACCCTAAGATACGCCAAATATCTCATTTCTCATAAATTTTCTCTTTATTCAGATGTTGTAAATGTGGCTCAATTATTAGAGCGAGATAACGAGTACGGCCAACCGAGGGACCACGACCAGATCGTATCGTAGATAGCAATCAATGAATAATGATAACTCATGGAGAAAGAAAGCAGACGGACACAAATAAATGGTAACCACTCTGTGGTAATCATGGCCATGAAAATAGAAGAAGCGAATCGGGAGGAGATTTTAAAAGAGGAGATTTAACAACGACCAAGATAAAGATGACAAAGGCTTAAGCAAATGATCGGTTCTAAGGGAGGAGAACGACCACCGGTCATATGCTACAAATGCGAAAAGAGGGACATATCACCAAACCGCCCACAACAGCTCAAGGTATGCTATAATTGTGGAAAGGAAGGACATATCGCCGAGATTGTACAAGAGAGCGAAACCTAGTTCAATGGGACGGTGACTCAAAAGATCGTCCCGAAAAGTCAAAGTCAACGATTCCGGAAGAGCGTTTGTTGTGATCGGTCATAATGCGAGGAACCCAAACGAGGTGATCACGGGTAAGCTATTTATAAATTCTTGCGAAGTTTATACCTTACTTGATACCGGTGCTACCCATTCATTTATCTCTCCGCATGTGCTCAACGCTTAAACTTGACTCCGAGAAATTAGACTTTGACCTATCTCGTGGAAACTCCGTTAGAGAAACTTTCATCACATCCACTTTTTATAAATCTTGTTTGATTCAAGTTGGCACCATTACCTTACCCGCTGACCTTATCTCTTTAAAGATACTTGCTTTTGATGTGATTTTAAGGATTGATTGGTTAACTACTCATCATGCCAAAATTGATTGTTTTCGTAAGGTTGTTAGTTTTCATATTCCTAACCAACCCGTATGACGAATTCAAGCAACTAAACCATTAAAATCAATCACCGCTATATCTAATCATAAAGCTATTCGCTTATTGAAAACGGATGTCAAGCTTTCTTAGCCCATGTTATGGATTTGAATAAAGACACGCCAAATTTGAATAATATTCCCGTTGTTATTGACTTTCTCCGGACGATTTCAAGAACTTCCCTGGCCTACCCCCGTAACGTGAAGTTGAATTCTTTATTGATCTTGAACCCGGTACAAAGCCCATTTCTAAAACCCTATATCGAATGGCTCCTATTGAACTTCAGAGTTAAAGGTCCAACTACGTGAATTGTTGGACATCGGTTTCATTCGGCCTAGTACATCTCCTCGGGTGCTCCTGTTTTTATTTGTAAAGAAGAAAGACGGGAGTATGCGACTTTTGTATTGACTATCGGGAATCGAACCATGTCACCATCAAGAATAGGTATCCTCTACCTCGTATTGATGACTTGTTTGACCAGTTGCAAGGGGCACAATTCTTTTCAAAAATCGATCTTCGTTCTGGATATCATCAGCTGAAGATTAGAACTGAGGATATTCCAAAGACTGCCTTTAGAACTCGATACGGGCATTATGAATTCTTAGTCATGTCTTTCGGATTGACTAATGCTCCTGCGACTTTCATGGATATGATGAACCGAGTATTCAAGGAATATTTGGATCAATTCGTTGTTGTCTTTATTGATGACATCCTCATATATTCCAAAAGCCGTGAAGATCATGAGCACCATTTGAAGCTGGTACTCCAAAGGCTTCGTGAAAACCAACTATATGCCAAATTGAAGAAATGCGAGTTCTGGCTTGAGGAAGTAGCATTCCTTGGGCACGTGGTGTCGAAACATGGTAGTATCTGCTGATCCGGCCAAGATTGAAGCAATACAAAGTTGGGAGCAACCAAGTCGGTGATCAAGTACGTAGCTTTTGGGCTTAATGGTTATTATCGGAGATTCGTGGAAGGGTTTTCTAATCGCTACTCCATTAACTCAAATTTAACTCCTAAGGATACAAAATTCGTTTGGAGCGAAGAATGCGAGAAAGTTTCCAAGAGCTTAAGAGGAGACTTATTTCTAAGACTGTTCTAACAATACCATCCGGTTCTATGGATTTGTTATCTACAACCGATGCTTCGAGGCAAAGGGTTAGGATGTGTTCTCATGCAACGGGAAAGTCATAGCCTATGCCTCATGACAACTTAAAGAGTATGAGAGGAATTATCCTACTCATGATATAGAGTCAAGCAATGTTTTTCGCTAAAGATATGGAGGCACTATCTATATGGGAGAAAGTGGAGATATATTCGCACCATAAAAGCCTTAAATATTTCTTCACTCAAAAGAACTCAACATGCGCAAATGACGTTGGCTCGAGCTATTGAAAGACTACGACCACACTATTCAATACCATCCCGGTAAAGTTTAACGTGGTAGTGACGCGCGTTGAGTAGAAGATCATATGCGGAACGAAAGTGCGATGATGTCAAGTATACGACAGAGCCAACTTTAATAGAAAAAGTTAAGGTTGCTTTCAAGCCACCGAATCTTGAGTCGATCGATGAAGAAGAAGAAAAAGTACAAGAAGGAGCTATTCCTAAGCGAGAATTGATGAACAAGGAATACGTCGAGTCCACTCTGACTTTGTGTTCCTAACGACTGATTTGAAGTACAAGATTATGATGGAGGCACACAATACACGCCATTTGCAATCCATCCTGGAAGTACTAAAATGTATCGTGATCTTCGACATACATTTTGGTGGAACTATATGAAGAGAGAGATTGCAAAGTTTATCTCGATGTGTTTAACTTGCCAACGTGTAAAGGCGAGCATCTTGTACCTAAGGGTCCGCTGCAACCACTTGAGATTCCTAATGGAAGTGGGAACACATTACTATGGATTTCACATTGGGTCTTCCTACGGTTTCTCAAGGCATCAATGCTATTTGGGTTATTGTTGATAGATTAACCAAGCTCGCTCATTTCTTGCCGATCACGGAGACTTATTCCCTTGAACGCCTTGCTAGTATGTGACGTGAATGAAATTGTGAGGTTGCATGGCAATCTCAGTATCCATAGTTTCGGATCGTGACCCAAGATTCACTTCAAGATTTTGGGTTAGCTTGCAAAAAGCTATGGGCACGGATTTGCGATTTAGTTCGGACATACCATCCCCAAACCAGACGGACAATCGAGAGGACTATTCAAACTCTTGAAGATCTATTAAGACTCGTGTCCTGACTTCAAGGGTAGTTGGGATAAGTATTTACCATTGGTGGAATTCTCCTACAACAATGAGCTATCGTGCAAGTATAGGTGTGGCTCCATTTGAAGCATTATATGGACAAAAATGTCGTTCTCCAATATGTTGGGATGAGGTGGGTGAAGCAACATTGTTGGGACCCGAGTTAGTACGTACGACTACAGAAAAGATCCAAATGATTCGACAACGTATACAAACGGCACAAGATCGACAAAAGAGTTATGCGGATCTTCATCGAAAGGAGGTGGAATTTAATGTAGGGGATCATGTATTGTTGCGAGTTGCTCCATGGAAGGGAGTTACAAGATTTGGGAAGAGAGGAAAGCTCAATCCACGATTTATTGGTCCATTTCAAATTCTTGACCGAGTAGGAAATGTAGCCTATAGACTTGCGTTATCTCCGAGTATGTCTCGTGTTCATAATGTGTTTCACATATCCGTATTAGTAAATATGTGAAAGACCAACCACGTTATCGAGTTAGAACCGGACGAGATAGCCAAGACTTAACGTATGAGGAGGTACCGTCAAGATCTTGGATAGGAAGGAGCATGTCCTACGCTACAAAGGTCATACCACAAGTTAAAGTTTTGTGGAGGAATCATGCTATAGAGAAATGACCGGGAATTAGAAATCTAAATGAAAGCGAGGTATCCTCACCTTTTCAAACACACCAGTATCGTCGTCAATTTCGAGGACGAAATTTCATAAGGAGGGGAGGTTGTAAGACCCCAAATTTTTAAATAAAAAGGAATTTCCTTTATTTATTATTTTGAAATAGTAAGGTGGATTTGATTAATGTGGATAGTTATGGGTAAAATACGCAAATATTTCAAAATAAGCAAGTGGTTATAAAATATTCATTGTTGTTTGGGAATATTCGTTTGGTCGTGGAATATTAAGATCTTGTGTTGGAATATTCGATGCGGCCAGTAGACCATGTGTGGGCCCCATAACTGAAAGCGATTGGATGAAGAAAACGACAAATATAAGTTGTTTTTAAATAACGGCGTAGTTGTTACCGTTAATACTATTGGAAAGACTTTCTTCTGCAAAGTTGTAGAGATTGAAATTCCTATAAAAACTCATGAGATTCAATTTTACGATGAAAGGGCTATTTATTATGAATTATTGAAGTTCGAAGTTCAAATATAATTAATTTTTGAAGTTTTAAATATTTTAATAAGAAAAACGTTTTTTTTGAAAGTTAAGCAAGGTGAGTCACTCTTGGTGGTGATGGTTTGAATCGATTTTTGGGTGCGTAGGAATTTAATAATTATATATTAATATTTTATTAAATTTTCTGCTTTGGTGTTCTAAGCAATTTCCTATAAATAGGGTGGTGCTTAGGTTAGAATTGAAAATCACACCAGAAACTGAAGTTTTCTCTCTCTATATTATCGAGCGTATTCTTGTGAGTATTTTGAGTATACTTTGAGTATTGTTAGACGGTGCAAGTTCCTTCTTGACTATATCCTGTTTTTAATTAAAGAGTTGATCTTTCGAGGTAAGGGATATTATTTTTTTGTAATGATATTATTTCTTCAATATCATTATCTTTGAAATGTTGATCTCAAGTTTTATCAAATTTGGAACTTTTCATATCTGGGGTTACTATTCATGAGTTACTATTCATGAGTTACTATTCACGAGTTACTATTCACGAGTACTATTCATGAAGCGCGAAAGATGTTTTTGTGGAATTTCTATCTTTTGGTGTCGGAGTTACTATTCACGATATACGGCCTATTCACGTATACTGATCTTATTCAATCGAAAAATAAAATTTCTTCTTTTCGTCTAAAACATCTATTCGGATACTAACTCGATCATTGTATCCATGTTTTGATCATTCTTGAATTTTACACCACTATGATTATTTTTGAGGTATTTTTGGACGTGGATAAAACCAAGTACGAATCCTTAATCCTTAATCCTTGTCATTTTGTTTCACTGGATTCGTTTCTTTAAAAAAAAAAATTTCATCATCCTCGGTCTTAAATGATGATATTATGGAATATCTTTGGCTCAGAAGTGCAAAGATGAATGATTTCTTAATAATATCTTTGGCTTGTAGTGCAAAGATGAATGATTTCAAGAATATCTTTGGCCCGTAGTGCAAAGATGAACAGTGTTTAAATGAACATGACTAATCGATGAATATCTTTGGCTGTGGTGCAAAGATGAATATTTGATTCCAGATGTATATTGATTGATGTTACAGGGATAAAAGATAGACGATGAACTTTTAAATTCATACATAGAAGATAGTAGTTTGCATTCTCTACTTAACTCTTCTAATGAATTATTATTTCAGCTGCGAATATTGATTTAAAATTTGTTGTCTATCAGATTCTATTATATTTTTCCTGTTGAAGACTAACGATAATTTGTTGTATATTATCTTAGTCATAATATTCTTTATTGAGCTAGTTGAGCTCACCCTTTTCCTTTTGTTCCATTTTTCTCGTGAGGCGAGAATATAGCGAGTACGAGTCGGGGTATGGAATGAAGGTTTTAGAAAGGATTGTTTAGTAGTCCTCACCATTTTTGTAAAATAATGTATCAATAAATGTGATGAGGATTTATTTGAGTATAGATATTGTCTAGAAGATAATATTTGTATTCAAACTCACGCTTTCTTGTTGTAATAATAAAGTTGTAGTTGTTTCTGTACCATGTATTGACAACTCAGAATAGGTGATGTATACCTATTTTGGGGGCGTCACAACAAGCAGGAGAGATAAAAGAATGGGTAGAACCGGTATCTAATAAGGTATAAACTTCGCAAGGGTTTATGATTAGCTTACCCGTGATCACCTCGTTCAGGTTACTCGCATTTTGGGCAGTCACGACAAATGCCCTTTTAGGAACCACCGACTTTGACTTGTTCGGGACAGCCTTTGGAGTCACCATCCTCGTTGGACTTGGTTTCGCTACAAGACAATCTGATACTATATGACCTTCCTTTCCACAGTTATAACATACCTTGGATTGTTGTGGGCAGTTTAGGCTGATGTGTCCATCTTTCTCGCATTTATAACATACTACCGGTGATCGTTCTCCTCCCCTAGAAACAGTTGAAGCTGGTGTTAACGTCTTCACATTATCATTGTTGTACCTTCTCTTTTTGAAGTCTCCTCCCTACTCGCTTCTTCTATTATCATGGCCACGATTACCACCCGAGTACCGCTTTTGTCAGTTTTCTTTCATCCCCGCTGGTTATCAATTCTCTGATGGCTGCTGCCACCGGTATGACCCTATTTGTGGTCCCTCGGTTGAACATACTCATTATCTCGCTCTAATAATTGAGCCCTGTTGACAACATCTGAATATAGAGAAAATTTGTGAGAAATAAGATATTGCCGAATCTCGGGTTTCAGACCTCTCAGGAACATCCGCATCATACGTTCCACATTCTCTACCAAATGAGGTGCAAACCTGGATAACTCCGCGAACTTTGCCTCGTACTGGGACATTGTCATGTTATTTTGTTCCAGTCTAATAAACTCTACCTTCTTCATATGACGAATACTTTCAGGAAAGTACTTGGCATTGAACAATTTTTGAAATGTTTCCCAAGACATGTTGAGTACGCCGCCACTGGTGCGCTTCACGCATTCCCACCAAAGTGATCCGCCTCACCACGGAACATAAAGGTGGCGAATGGAACCTTCTGTTCCACCGTACATCCCAAGATATCAAATATCTTGGTAATTTGTTTAACCCACGTTTCCGCCTTGATCGGATCCGGCTTTCCCACAAATTATGGCGGTCCCAACTCTTTGAAATGCTTGGATGTGACAAGACGTGCGTTGTTATCATTTCCACCCGTATTTTGTACATGAGTCTCCCTCGTCTGATTTTGCATGTACTGTAAAAAGCTTCTAAACATCCCATCATTCATCGTTTGTTCGGCAGTGTTGTTTACAGGAGGAATATTGCCTTCCTGTTGCACGTTCCCCTGGTTGGTGATTAAAGGTGTCTCCACGGTCTCATTCACTCCATTGTTAACATTCTCAACTGTCATTCTCAAATACTGCCATAAAACAAGAGTTAATTAAAGAAATTGACATACCACATAATACCCCTATATTATAACCGACCAACAAATAAGCTTAGGTAGGACACATTAGCGAAGGATTTACTCGTCTCTCCCCTCCTAGTTCTATTCTGTGATCTCCGCCAGAGACCATATCCCTAAGCTCTGATACCAATCAGGCGCCCCCCTGAATAGGTATACATCACCCATTCTCGAGTCGCCAAATACATGGTATGTAAAACAACTACAACTTTATTATTCCAATTGTCGTGCAAAATACAAAACACATATATCGTGTGAGTTTAAATACAAATATTGTCTTCTGCATAAGATTCAAACTCAAATAAGTCCTCATTACAATTATTGATACATTATTTTACAAAATAGTGAGGACTGCTAAACAACTATCTTGATCCATCATTCCATACCCCGACTAGTTCCCGCTATATTCTCTCCTCCTGAGAAGAAAAATGGAATAAAAAAGAAAAGGGTGAGCTCAACTAGCCCAGTAAAGAATATTATGACTAAGATAATGAACAACAAAATATCGTTAGCCTTCAACAAATTAGATAAAATATAATGGACAACCAGTTTTAGATCAATATTCGCAGCGGAAATAACAATTCATTAGAAGAGTTAAGTAGAGAATGAGGATGATGAAAAATATTTTAAAGAACGAATCTAGTGAGATAATTAGGGATTCATAATTTAGTTTATCCAAGTTTAAGAATACTCCATAATAATAAATTATGGAGCAAAATTCAAGAATAAAGTTCAAAACATAGATCCAATCAAAGATAGGAACCATAACAGACAACTTGGATACAGAAAAGAAAACTCAAGGAATTTTTGATCATTTCAGGAATTATAGAAGTAATACTTATCGTAGTAAGTTTAGAGTTAGGAATCTGAAATTAACAATATACGAAACTGCAAATGGATTTTCAACTATCATGCGGTAGTCCGCGTAGACAGATCATTTCCACCATTTAATAACAATTAAATACGAAGGGTTATTCACCAGGCATGCGGTAGTCCGCGTAGACAAGTTATTCCTACGGAATAATAAAGAATGGACTAATAAAGGATTTCACCATGCATGCGGTAGTCCGCGTAGACAAGTTATTCCAACAGAATAATAAAGAATAGAATAACAACCCTTACGAGTATTGACAGAAAATAATTCTCTTCATGAATACGAAAGAAATAATACCCATTACGAATACAACAAATAATATCCCTTACCTTAGTAGAAGATTGAATACTGAAGTAGAGTAGTAGCAGAATACTCTTCCTCTTGCTCTCTATGGTTTCTCTCTCTAGAGTTTCAGTGAATTCGTAAAAAATAATGAAGGAATAAGCTTCTATTTATAGAAAAAAAAGACTGAATAGTAACTAATTCATGAACGGCCCAAATTAATTTACTTTTAAACGGACGGTTCATATTGATTTACTATTAAAACTTAAAGCAACGGTCCATACTGATTTACTATTAAACTTTCCACCAGCGGTCCATATTGATTTACAATAAAATCTACAACCAACGGTCTGAAAAATTAGCACATCCCCTCATGGAATAATAAGTCAAACTTATAACAAACACCTCATAACAAACCCATCTATTTATATCAAAATTTGAATAAATAATTACCACAAATCACTTATCTTTAATAAACACATTTTTAATCTATTAACAATTATTCATCATTAATATTATAACTCACAATATTTAACAACCAGATCATTCCCAGGAAAAAGGGGGCTTTCCGATAAGGATTTCTTTCTATTGGCGCGCAATTAGGTGACCAAACATCTCATCGACAGAACTTTCTAGACATCGTCAATATTGCAAATAATAATATGAATAACTTTGTAATCTCAATTATTGATTAAATAATATAAAATATTATGCAAATGATACTGTGACAATAATTGAATCAAATAGCGTGAGATACTATGCAACAATTATTGTAGCAATAATTAAGTATAACTAAGTGACTTTTCACGTAAGTATCAATAATCAATACTGTGTGCTACTATGCAACCACGTGTATTACTGTACTTTTATCACCGGGTATTTCAACAGTTTAACGGTATCAATTACGCCGTTATTTATAAAAACTCAAACTTGTCGTTTTCTTCATCCAAACGTTTTCCGTTATGGAGACCACAAATGGTTGCGCCATCGTACGAATATTCTCCGACAGCAAGAATATTCCACGACCAAACGAATATTCCCCGACAATAATGAATATTTTATAACCACTTGCTTATTTTGCA
This sequence comes from Panax quinquefolius, assembly GCA_020205615.1. Classification (NCBI taxonomy): domain Eukaryota; kingdom Viridiplantae; phylum Streptophyta; class Magnoliopsida; order Apiales; family Araliaceae; genus Panax; species Panax quinquefolius. The sequence continues at coordinate 128,965,983 of CM035160.1, read as the reverse complement.
AAATTTGCACATTTCACCCATAACCAAAGCATTATATCAAATTAACACCTTATTATTCACAATAATAATTAGAGGAAATTCGATTTTATTTATAAAAAGTTGGGGTCTTACAGAAACCATCAAAGAAAAAGAGTGTTTTATTAAAATGGTTAATCTTACACACACTCATAATCATGCATCTTAAAATGTAATATCTAAATTGGATACATGCATGAATATGATTGTTGGTGATAAATATGATGATAATTCAAATATATGAGGAATAGGGATTTTGAAAACTAACCTGGCAGGACCCATTTAACCATGAGTACCAAAAATAGAAATTTATCTAACCTGCAGGTGCTTGGTATATCTGACCACACTAAGGAATGCTGAAGCAGAAGACTTCAGTCAAGAGGATTCAACCAGCAGAAGGCTTAAGACATTTCAGAAATGTTTCTGACAAAATCCTTATTTGTCAAAGCCTGTCCTTGAAGACTTGTTGAGCTAACATGAATGAAGCTCACATGGTTGATGATCTCCATATGGAAGCAAACCATTCACCTTAAGATAAAAAGGGTCTTATATGCTCAATCATCCAAAGCATATCATCTAAGAAGAACTCTCAAGGAATTCATCATAGAAGCAGAACTCCGCAAGCACAAACTGTCAAAGAAGACTACGTTCGTAGTGCTGTCAAATGATCGTCGAGTGATCAGTCCTGAAGATATCCATCTCTATGATACAAGAAGATTTAATTGATAATAATGGCTTCTGTCAAAAGGAGATATGCAAGGCTGTCTTCTGATGCACATGAAGAAGAAGAACTCACACTTCTCTGAGAAGATAGTATCAACCATGGTAGTGCAGTGATCTGTTAAAGAACAACAACACTGAAAGTATCAGAAGTACACTATGAAGAAATGTACCAATTGCAAAGTCCCAAAACTTTGCGGCTGATGAACCAAATGAAGATCCATAGTCAGTAGGAACGTCTTAAAATGTGCTACTGATAACCTTGTCAACCACCCAACTCAAAAACGTGGAACGCCTACGATCAAAAATCTGATCGTAGTGTAAAAGCAGGAGGATACCACAATTACAGCTAATGAAAATCTCTAAAGTTGGTAGAGGAACTCCCCAGCAGAAAAGGTCAAATGAGATATCAGTGCAAATCACTTCTAAAGTTTTTCATCTGGAAAGCGCCTCAGGGATAAACCTAACCCTTAGTTCACTCTAAGAGGTTGGCCCTTCCCGAGCTACCTTAACACAGAAGGAATGCTTAGTCAAGTTCATCTCAAAGACCAGGACAGACAACGATTGTAGAGTATATTCTGAAGTGAACTCGATGATCGTAGTGCAACCTCAACGATCGTAGAGTAGGCTCGACGATCGCAGTCTTCCCAGAGAATATACTAGCTCATAGGGAGCTCGGAAGAACTAGACACATGCCCAACTATAAAGATCGTGTAGAGATAAGTACAAATACAGTTTGGAAAGACATCTTGCAAACTCACCTCAGAACTTTAGTGCCCAAACTGTCTTGGGGTACATCAGTGGTAAAGTTATGCAACGTCAAGATAAGGATTATTGTCAAACCATCCACTGCAGCATCTCTCAGAAGAAGATCGTTGAGTCAACTTAATTGACTTAATTGATTTCTTATATCATTGTCATCATCCTCATGCTTATATTGTGGTGAAAGTCATCTTTGGCCCGTAGTGCATAAATAGACTGTTGTTTGGTATATTTATGACCAGGAATTATGTATCGGTATAATTATGACATGTAATGTTACAAATGATGTAGAAAAAGTCCTCATTGGCCCGTAGTGCATTGTGGACAGTTGTTGGCATGATCATGATCATTGGTGATAATAACGAATATCCTTGGCCCGTAGTGCATAGATGATTCGTGAATGTTATACTAATAAATATCCTTGGCCCGTAGTGCATGGATAATTCAATGATGTGGATTATTTATTCAGCTGTGTTACAGTGATAAAATATTGATTATGAACTTTTAAATCATAGAAGATAGTAGATAGCATGCTCTACTTAACTCTTCTAATGGATTGCTTGTTCCGCTACAGTTAAACTTGTTGTCTATTGTATTCTATTAGTTTTACACTGTTGAAGGCTAACGATAATTTATTCTGCATTATCTTAGTCATAATATTCTTTATTGGGCTAGTTGAGCTCACCATTTGTTTTCATTGTTCTCTTCAGGAAATAAGAACGTAGCCGGGACTAGTCGGGGAATGGAGTGACTGTCCGAGATGGTGATTGTAGTAGTCCTCACTATTTTATAAAATAGTGTGATAATAATTATAATGAGAACTCCATTTGAGTTTGGATATTGTCTACGAGACAATATTCGTGTTAAAATTTTCAGCTACGTTTTTTTCGTATTATATAAGGAAGTTTGTATTTAAATTATGTACCATGTATTATATTTGGTGACTCAAAATGGGTTCTGTATAACTATTTTGGGGGCATCAGAATCTTAGTCATAATATTCTTTACTAGGCTAGTTGAGCTCACCCTTTTCTTTCATTGTTCTCTTCAGGAAATGAGAATATAGTTGGGACTAGTCGGGGAATGGAGTGATGGTCCGAGATGGTGGCTATAATAGTCCTCACTATTCTATAAAATAGTGTGACAAAAATTGTAATGTGGACTTCATTTGAGTTTAAAAATTGTTTACGAGACAATATTTGTGTTAAAACTCTCAGCTTATGTTTTTTCGTATTCTGCACGACAATAGATAATTATGTAAATTAAGTTTGTATTTGAATTTTATACCATGTATTTGGAGACTCAGAATGAGTTGTGTATACTTATTTTGGGGGCGTCACAGAATGTCTTACTCTTGTTGAAGGAGAAACTGACAAGGAAAAAGTGGTTGCAGTCGAGGCATGGAAACATGCTGATTTTCATTGCAGAAATTATGTATTGAACGGATTGGACAATACACTTTATAATGTGTATTGTACAATTCAAACTGCAAAGGGACTTTGGGAATCTTTAGACAAAAAATATAAAACTAAAGATGCTGGCATGAAGAAATTCATAGTCGGTAGATTTCTTGATTATAAGATGGTAGATTCTAAAGCAGTCATCACCCAAGTTCAAGAATTACAAGTAATCCTACATGACATTCATTCTGAAGGAATGTCACTAAATGACTCATTCCAAGTTGCTGTAGTGATTGAGAAACTTCTACCATCATAGAAAGACTTTAAGAATTATCTTAAGCATAAACGCAAATAAATGAATCTCGAAGAACTGATTGTGCGACTTAGGATTGAAGAGGACAATCGAGGATCTGAGAAGAAGAATGGGAAAAAATTTCATTGAAGCAAATGCTAATGTGGTAAAATAACGGCCAAACTATAACAACAATAGGAAGCGCGAAGGCGAAGGAACTTTCAAAGCCAAGAAAAAGTTTAAAGGCAAGTGTTTCAACTGTAACAAGCAAGAACATAAATAAAATGAATGTCGAAAACCAAAGAACTTCAAGAAAGAACAAAAGGCTCAAGCAAATGTGACAGAACTGGAAAAACTTTCTGAAGATGTTTCAGACATTAATCTCTCTTCGGTTGTATCCGAATGTAACTTGGTAGGAAACACCAAAGAATGATGGGTGGACACTGGCGCTACTTGCCACATTTGCTCCAACAAATGGATGTTCTCTACCTACAAACCGGTGGAAAATGATGAGTAACTCTTCATGGGAAACTCCTCAAGTTCAAAGGTTAAAGGACGTGGAAAGATTGTGCTGAAAATGACATCTGGCAAAGAACTGACTCTCAACGATGTGCTTCATGTGCCAGATATCCGCAAAAATCTAGTTTCTGGGTCACTGCTTAGCAAGAATGGCTTCAAGTTGTTGTTTGTGTCTAATAAATTTGTACTTACCAAAAATGATATGTTTGTGGGAAAGGGCTATATGTCTGATGGGCTCTTTAAGATGAATGTAATGATTGTTGTACCAAAGTCTATTGATAATAATAAAATTAATTCTTCTGCTTACTTGATAGAATCTTCAAATATACGGCATGCTAGATTAGGACATGTTAATTATGATACAATGCTTAGATTAATTAATTTAGAGTTCTTGCCTAAATTTGATATTAATCAAAAGCATAATGTGAAATTTGTGTGGAATCTAAAATGACAAGATTACCTTTTCATTCCGTTGAAAAGAAGACTGAACCTCTAGATTTAATTCATACTAATATATGTGATTTAAAGTATGTGCAAATAAGAGGTGGGAAAAAAATATTTTATTACTTTTATTGATGATTGCATAAGATATTGTTATGTATATTTGTTGAAAAGCAAAGATGAGGCTATAGAAATGTTTCAACGTTATAAAAATGAAGTTGAAAATCAACTTAACAAAAACATTAAAGCTATAAGAAGCGATAAAGGTGGTGAATATGAATCACCATTTAAAGAGTTATGCTCTACTCATGGTATCATTCACCAAACTACCGCTCCTTATTCACCTCAATCTAATGGTATTGCTGAACGCATAAACCAAACATTGAAAGAAATATTTAATGCTATGTTAACTAGTTCTGAAGCACCCCAGAATTTGTGGGGGGAAGTTTTGCTTTCTGCCAATTATATTCTCAACAAAGTACATCATAAGAAAACTCACAAAACACCTTATGAATTAGGGAAAGGTCATAGACCTTGTTATAAATACTTAAGAGTGTGGGGGTGTCTAGCAAAAGTGATGGTTCCTAAACCTAAAAAGGTTAAGATAGGACCAAAAATCATTGACTGTGTATTTATTGGTTATGCAAATAACAGTAGTGTTTATCGCTTTCTTGTTCATAAATCTGAAATTCCTGATATTCATGTTAATAATTTTATTGAATCAAGAGATGCATCATTCTTTGAGAATGTGTTTCCATATAAAATAAATAAATAGTCAAACTCACACAAAAGGTCTTTGGAGGCTACTAGTGATAATCCTGAAAATATAGACAAAGAGTCTATAGTGGATGAACCTAGACATAGCAAAAGAGCTAGGACTTCAAAGTCTTTTGGCCTGGATTTTCTAACATATTTGTTAAGAAACAATCCTCAAACGTACAAGGAAGCAATATCCTCTCCAGATGCTTCTCATTGGAAAGAAGCAATTAATAGTGAAATTGAATCTATTATGCAAAATCATACATGGGGATTGGTGGACCTTCCACCTGGTTCCAAACCCTTAGGGTACAAATGGATCTTCAAAAAGAAGATGAAAGCTGATGGTTCAATTGATAAATATAAAGCAAGGCTTGTTGTTAAAGGTTATAGACAAAGAGAAGGATTGGATTATTTCGACACTTATTCACCAGTTACAAGAATCACATCTATTCGTATGCTAATAGCGATATCATCGTTAAATAGACTTGAAATACATCAAATAGATGTAAAAACTGCATTCTTAAATGATAAATTAGATGAAGAAATATATATGGAACAACCTGAAGGTTTCATTGCTCTTGGACAAGAGAGGAATGTATGCAACTTGTTAAATCCTTGTATGGATTAAAACAAGCACCAAAACAATAGCATGAGAAATTTGATAATATTATGATTTCAAATGGATTTAAAATCAATGAGTGTGACAAATGTGTTTATGTCAAAAGCACTCAAAAGGAATATGTCATTGTCTGTCTTTATGTGGATGATATGTTAATCATGGGTAGCAACAATGAAGTTATTAACTCTACCAAACGTATGTTGGCAAATAAATTTGATATGAAAGACTTAGGGGTTGCTGATATAATATTAGGAATTAAGATTTCTAGAACATCTGATGGAATTATATTTTCTCAAACTCATTACATTGAAAAAATACTCAAAAAATTTAATAAGTATAATATAATTCTAAATAAGACCCCAGTTGATATAAATCTTCATCTAACCAAAAATAAAGGTGATAGCATATCTCAATTAGAATATTCTCGTATAATAGGTAGTTTAATGTATGTCATGAACTGTACTAGACCAGATATAGCTTATTCGGTAAGTAAGCTAAGTCGGTATACGAGTAATCCAGGTAAAAATCACTGAAAAGCTATTTTGAGAGTTTTGGGATATTTAAAACATATTCAAAATTATTGACTGCACTATACAAGATATCCAGCAGTACTGGAAGGATATACTGATGCTAATTGGATATCTAATAATAAAGACTCAAAATTCACAAGTGGATATATCTTTACCCTTAGAGGTGCAGCGGTATCTTGGAAATCCTCAAAATAAACGTGTATTGCGAGGTCTACAATGGAGTTAGAATTCATTGTTTTAGACAAAGCTGGAGAAGAAGAAGAGTGGCTTCAGAATTTCTTAGAGGATATTTCAAATTGGTCAAGACCTGTGCCAGCTATATGTATACACTGTGATAGCCAATCAGCAATTAGAAGAGCACAGAGTCATTTATATAACGATAAGTCATGCCATATATGACGAAGACATAATACCATTAGACAATTGCTCTCAAATGGAATTATGTCAATTGACTATGTAAAGTCAAAAGATAATATTACGGATCTGCTTACGAAAGGTTTAACAAGAAAGCAAGTGGAAAGTTCATCGAAGAGAATGGGTTTAAAGCCCATTTTTTAAATAAGAGTCGTCATAGTGGCAACTCAACCTAGTTGACTGGAGATCCCAAGATCTATGTTCAATAGGCAAACCAAACTATGTAGAACTCAGTAAAGCACTGATGATATATTTACTCCTAACCATTCCTATGATGAGACAGTGCACATCTGCCGCGAGAATCAGGATAAATTATGCTTTTAATGACTTTTATATCTTGAAATACATTCAAGTGGGGTATTGCAGGATACTCTTCATAGAAGTCACCTACGTGAGTAAGAAGGGGGCCACTTCTGTGAGAATTTTGAAGGCTAAATTCCCTAATATACTCACGGAACCAAGAGGTGTTTCAATGCCAAAATGAACACAAACGTGAGAACCAACTATGTCTGAAGTGATATTTTGTGAATTCTATTGTTTTGGTTTACACGAAAAGCTGACAGTTCAAAGACATCAAGTCTACAAATTAGCCAAGTAAATCTGATAGACTTTATTAGGGCAAGTTCAAAGCCACTAAGCTACTTAACCCGATGAAGTATCTTTTCTTATGTACTCAAACTAGTGTCTACATATTAAAAAAAAAAATCATGTTGTAAAGCCAATTTTACATTCATATGGGGAATTTTTGGAAATGGGTTTGAAAAATAAGTATTAGAATATTTTGAGGCTCAATTTAATATGGGACCCACACTCCAAAAATGTCGGGTCCATGCACCAATGCGTTCTCCTCCGCGAGGAGTATAACGTGGTATACTTATTTGTTCAAATCCATTAAGTATTGAATGAGAAAGTTGACTCCAAAGTCACCTACTTGAAATGTTGTATTCAAACTTGTCATAAACACCTTGTCTTACATAGAACGTTTGAGGGAAAGGGGAAGAATTTATATATGGGATGTTTGCACAATGGGAAGGGCCCCAAGGGGCACCCCACTTTTATAGAGGGGAGAGGACCTAGCCAAGGCTTGGTTCAAATCCACATCTGTGTGCCCACCACCGATTGAGACGGGCGGGTGGCCTGCCTGTAATATATATATAATTTTTTGACAAAATTTGTTTAATTTATTATCATCACAGATACTACGTCATTCTGACGAATGAATGCGCCAACGGTTATATCCCATCTGATCAGTCACGAAATTATCCTATAAATAGTCTAACCGGGAAGCAATTTAAAAACAGTTTTTTGTTTCCCGTTTAGTAGCATTCATTCATTCATTTGTTTCCCGTTTTACAGCATTCCTTCATTCATCTCATTCTTCATTATAGTAAGTTCAAGTACAGAACATAGAAATTATGTTCGAAGAATTCTTAATTTTGAAGTGTTACTAATTAAGAATTGGAAATCCGTTTTATCTTGGGAAGTAATTATTCAAAAATCATTTAGCACCAGTGAGGGAATAAATTTGCTTCAAGGAGACTTTGTGAATTCAAAGGACTCGGATTTGTTTATCTTTATTTTTTCAGATTCTGATTTTCAAGTAAGTACATTAAACTTTCTAAATCTGATTTGTTTAAACTAAATTTAAGTAACTTTGTTATTGTATATTAAATGTTACTATATTAACAGAATAACAAAAATATCCCAACATGATATTTTTCCGTTACTTTATAATTAGTTATTTTGTTCAAAAAATATATATAATTAGTTATTTTGTTTTTAAAAAAAGGTATAGTGTAATACTGTTAACATTTAAAACTTAATTATGATCTTAGAATAAATATAGTATAATAATATCTTAAATTTAAAATTAATATGAATTTATTTTATTTTTGTCAATACAACAAATTTATAAATATTAATGATGAATTTTTGTTCTATATTTATCCCAAAAAATATGCGTTTAGCTAAGTATTGATGACATGATAATAAACTTGAGAAAATTATATTTATCTTTTACTATTATCAACAAAAGATGATTCTTTATGTGATTTTTAATTTAATATGAACTTATTTGATTTTTGTCAATACAACAAATTTATAAAGAGTTTTGTTATACATTATAAGCATAAATGAGATAAGTAGGAATTAAGAAGTGTCGATTTTTTAATTTATTACTATATCTTATGGTCATAATACAACTTTATCAAATATTTGTCGATATACGTATATCATTTTCCATTTATAAATATTAAAGATGATTTTTGTTCTATATTTATCCCAAAAAATATGCGTTTAGCTAAGTATTGATGGCATGATAGTTTTAAATCATGATAATACACTTGAGAAAATTATGTTTATCTTTTACTATTATCAATGAAAAATAGATGATTCTTTATGTGATTTTTAATTTTTTGGGTTTTAAGTGAGACTCTTTCGATGGAACAAATTATATTATTTCTAACATTATATCAAACACTTGTTCTTTAAAAACATTTTTTAATAATGTATTTTGAAACAAAATAAAAAAGATTGTTTGATCTCGTATTTTGAGATAGAGATATATTGTGTTTAAAAATACGTGTTTTAGATTATTTTTAATTAAATTTAAAATTAATGTACTTTAGATAATTACAATTATTATTATATAAATAAATGTCTGAAGTCCCATTTAACAATGTTATGATAAGACTGCATGTTATTACACAAACTTGTTCAAAACAAATTAGAAGGTTAAAATGAAAAAAAAATATGTAATACTCCTTTACAAATAAAAAATTATATTTTGTTCAATTTATTCAAATACACTTAGGTTGTGTTTATTTGTAATGATTATTTTTGGGACATAATATTTTATATATATTTGGGCTATCCTTATTATGGGCCTTTGGAGTATTGGGCCGAACCAGTGGGCCGGACCATTATTGGATCTAGTTTCATTTGGGCTTGGACCAGTGATGATTAAGAGATAAGCTTTGTCTAAATATCTTTGCATTTAATTAATGGAGATTAGACAGATTTCGGTTGGGTGGCAAACAGTGATGGGAGTAGCAGGTGGGTTGCATGCAGTCGGCTGACGTCATAGCAGGTCGGCGGTATGCAAGACAAACCAGGTAGTATAAGAGGACGGAGTACAACATAACACGAGGTAACTGATATTTTCTCTTATCAAAACATTAAAGCTACACACCTCCATTGTTATCCTTGTATCTACCTGTAGTGACTCTCACGTCAGAGCTATCCCCCGACGATCCAAGCCGTCAAGATTCTGGTATTGGCGTGTTTACTGTGCAGGATTGGACGCGTTTTTAAGTGATTGAGGTGCGTAGAAAGATCTTGGCGTTAACATTGGCGCTAGAAGGAGGTTCGGTTGGTTTTACCTCGCCTGAAAAATGGTGAACATGCATGTTTGGAGGTTCGGGTGGAACAAATCGTCCTTCAGATGGCAAGGTGGATTGTTGCAGATCTGTCTCACACTTCGGTAATGAATAAGTATTACATTGCTTTATTACCTGATTTACTTAAAGTGTTGAGTTTAGATTATATTATTACTTGGTCTTGTTTGTTGTTTAGTTTGCTTAATTATTGACTAACAATTCGAGTTAGATTTAATGGGTTTAAAGGGAGCTTGTACATTTTTCAAGTTGATTAATGGTGAATTATTAACAAGAAACAATCACGAAGGAGTAATAAGGATGAGAAGTTGATATCATGTCATTAATATTAAACTGATTATAAGACAATAGTAAAATTTCTACAAAAAGTTCTAAAAGTTAAGCAGTGAAGGAAGGTCATCTTCAGGCATCATCGTCCGAGGAGTCGAGAAGATTTGGATCTATCGAAGCCGCATTAAGCTTTGCCTTGCCTTTGTTTCGGGCAAGTTCATACCCTTCGACATACATTTTGATTATCTCATTGTTCAGCTCAGGCGACTTACGGTAGTCAACTTGGATTTCCTTGCGAAGATCTTTGGCTAAGGGCGGACCAGATCCTTAAGTGCTTGGAGCTCCTCTTCAAGCTTACGGCGGTGCGCCAGATGTCTTTCTTCTTTAGCTTGGACATCGTTAACTTACTTCACCAAGCTTTGATTGGACTGAGCAAAATCTTTATTCTTCTTCTTCAACACTTCATTCTTCTGGATTAAGTCAATATTCATGTTAACTGTTGTTCGATAAACAGCTTCGGTTGTCTCTAATTTTTCTTTAGCTTTGGCGAGATCTTTTCGGAGGCACTCATTATTGAAGATAGTGGTACCGTGTTCACTTCTCTCCTTAGCCAAAGCAAACCTCAGTATGACATTTTCTCCTTGAGCGGTGTCCTCTTCAGATTCATCTTCTTTATATTTTTGACCCAGACGCCCAAAGATACCATTTGTCTACAAGCATTCAGAGTTAATCAATAAATTTCAGGCAACTATACATGAATACATACAAGCAAGACATAAACAACTTACCTTGGCTTGGTACTTCATTCCCTCGTTAATCAAGTCCATGATGGAGCTATTGCCGAACTGATGGTCATCGGTATCATGAACGAAGGATTTGTATAGATGAAAAAGGAAGTTTTTATTGAGGTCTGGCCATAGAGTAGGAGATGCTACAGCTTCAGGACGGGCTTCGATTGAGGAAGGTTGCTGCGAGGGAAGTATTATTGGTTCAGGTGGAGGTGGGACAGTGGTTGTTGAAGGTTTAGGTGTTGCTGGTGTTGGGTCATCAGAAGTATGTTCCCTTTTGCGGATAAGGGGAGAAGCAGGTTCAACATACTCTTCAACCTCAACCTCAAGTTCATTTATTTCTATTGGAGCAGCAGGTGGAGGAGGAGCTTCAGTGGACGGTACCCTTAGCTCTTCAGCAGAAAGAGGGGTTATGTGAACCCTTCTCTTTTTAGTACGAAGAACTCGGGTACGTTCTTCGATGGACATGTCAAGAAGGCTTTCGTTGGGGTTGGAGTAGGGGTACGTTTTGGTTTCCTAGCGGCTTGTTTTTTCCTACGAGGATGACTGCTTTCTTCGGTAGGAGTTGGTTTGGTGGTTTGTGGTTCGGATGTTTGGGGTTCCGAAGTTGGAGTTTCAGCACTTTGGGGGTCGGTGAAAGTCTATGAAGATTTACTAGAAAGGAATTTGTCTAATTCCTTTCGGTCAATGGAGGTCGGTTTGATGAGAGATACTGAAACAGATGAAGATATTATTTCAGAATAATTACAAATGCAAGAAATTTGAAAAAATCATGCAGTAGTTGAGTTCGGGACTTATATTTGTGGTCATACAACCATGCCTGCTTGGTGAGAAGTCCGAAGCTCCACTCCTTCATCGGGATCTTTTCTATCAGCACTATCATCTCCGCCATACGTTCGTCGGAGATATCACCAAAGTCAGCAGAAAGTTTGTCGGCAGTGGTCCAGCTAGGGAGGGAAGAGATTTTTGGTCCTTTAACGAGGAACCACTCTTTGTGCCATCCTTTGTTGCTGGAAGGGGTATCTATCAGTGATCGCCTCTCGAAGCCCTCGTTAGGCTTCGGGGATTGTTTGTTCAGCCCTTTAAATCCGTTCTATCGGGATTTGCTGGCAGTATAGATAGAGAAGAAGAAGTCGAGAATGGGTGTAACCCCCAACTCGTGGCAGAAGGCTATGAAAGCTAGGATATAGATGTAGAAGTTCGGGACTAGTTGGGCAAATCCCACACCCACAACCCCTATAAGGGTTACCAGGAAGGCGTGGAGAGGAAATCGAACTCCCTTCTCCAGGAGAGTGAGAGGGACGACGGTCCAACCATCAGGCCTTTAATACATTCTTTCAGAGGAAGAGGGTAACCTCAGATGATGGGTATCTGGTATCTGATATCGTTCTCGGATGATTTAGAGATCTTTATTTGATAGGGTGGAAGGAGTGTTGGCATGAGAAAATTTTTCTTCATCTTGGAAGAACAGGGAGGGGGTTGGAAGGACAATCGGTGGAGATTGCTTGCTGGGAGTGGTAGATGACTTGGGGTTTGATCCTGAAGCTGTTTTTGCAGGACTTTGGGTAGGATGGATAGAAGCAATGGGTATCACATAGATGGGGGTGGAGTTATCTGAATTTTGAGACGCCATTGTTAGCAACTTGTAGAGAGAAGAAGAAATCGAGAGGAAGAAGAAAGCTAAAGCACTGAGATTCAAAATTGATCAGGTAAAACTGCCAAATATGGGAGAAACCGGCTTTTATAGTGGCTGTCTCTTCACTTATTTGCGAAGTTCGAGGGCAGCTCAATTAAATGCCAGCAATGATGACAAATTTGAAGAGTTGGAAATCGGATTGGAATTTCATATTGGGCTTCCGGTTTTGTCTTATCTTATTGATTGGGCTTGACTCAATTACATGGGCCATTTATACTCTTTTATTAAACATCCTGTTTAATAAAAGACTGGGGGGGGGGGGCAATGTTGGGCCATAACATTTTATATATATTTGGGCTATCCTTATTATGGGCCTTTGGAGTATTGGGCCGAACCAGTGGGGCGGACCATTATGTGGATCTAGTTTCATTTGGGCTTGGATCGGTGATGATTAAAGGATAAGCTTTGTCTAAATACCTTTGCATTTAATTAATGGGGATTAGACAGATTCCGGCTGGGTGGCAAACAGTGATGGGAGTAGCAGGTGGGTTACATGCAGTCGGCTGACGTCATAGCAGGTCGGCGGTATGCAAGACAAACCAGGGAGTATATGAGGACGGAGTACAACATAACACGAGGTAACTGATATAACATTAGAGCTACACACCTCCATTGTTATCCTTGTATCTGCCTGTACTTACTCTCATGCCGGAGCTATCCCCCGACGGTCTAAGCCGCCAAGCTTCTGGTATTGACGTGTTTACTGTGCAGGATTGGACGCGCTTTTACGTGATTGAGGCGCGTAGAAAGATCTTAGCGTTAACAATTATAATCCGGGATTATAATACATGAAATTATAATTCAAGACTATTAATCCTAGATTATAATCTCAAAACTATTAAATCATTTTATAATCCCTAAATTAGTAGTACAAAGTCTAAATTTGAAAACAAATAAGACATTTGAGATTAATAGTTATATCCCAAATATAATCATTGCAAACAAACATAACCCTAGGTATTACAAATTGACTTAATATTGTTGAGATTATAATTATAATCACAAGATTATAATCTTTGCAAATATACATAGCCTTAATATTCACAATTTTTACTTAACTATATTTCAAATTATATTTCTAAAATTGATTTTTTAAACTTAACTTACAACGTGTCACAGAGTTATTTAGGCTATGTTTGTTTGCGAGAATTATAATCGTGATATTATAATTTATGTGATTATAATTCCAAAATTATTAATCCTAAAATTATAATCTCAAGACTATTAAGTAATTTTATAATCTCTAAACTAATAGTCGCAAGTATAAATTTAAAAATAAATTGACACTTAGGTTGTGTTTGATAAACTTAGGAATTAAGATCTGAATGATTATGATGTCTTAATAAATTAGATCATCTGAATGGTTATGAGGTCTGAATCTAAAAAATTGTTTGATAACTAAAAAGTAAGTTGTCTCTTAATGACATTATTTTACCATTTTAAAGGATAAAATTTTATTTAATAATTTTAAATATTCAATTTAATAAAAATGAGTGCATAATATTGTTGAATATATTTATATAAAAAAAAAATTATCAAAAAAAAATCATTAAGAGGTATCTCTTAATTATTAAGATTTCATTTTCTGTCTTACCGATTAAGAGACATTCAGAGGTAAAAAAAAATATAACAAACAGCATCATGCCTCTTAGCGAATAAGAGGTAGTCCATTAAAAGGCAATCAAATGTAAATAAACAGCACATTTATTAGTCCTATCTCAAGTATAATCATTGCAAATAAAAATAGGGAATTGTTAAATCCACAACAGAAATTATTATTTTCGCAACAAAAGTGTTGGTATAGATCCTACAAGGACAGTTTTCACTGTCGCTATACATCTACAGCGACACTTTTGTTGTGAATATAACAAAAAGTGTTGTGGATTTAACAATTACCTAAAAATACCCTTAGTTTTTTAGCACTTTTTTTCCTTAGCTTTTTAATTTACTACCAGGCCCCTTTCATTTAAAACCTAAAAAACCTGTATTTTTTTTTTCCAAATTAAAAAACTCCAAACATCCCCTTCTACGGCATTAGTGACGCTTGCTTTCTATTGCCGGCATCCCTTCGTTCCTCCTGCGGCATTCCTTCAGTGCCTGCTCCTGCGACATCCTTCAGTGCCTCCTCCTGCGGCATCCCTTAAGGTAATTAACTTATCGCCTTTACTTATTTGGGGTTTTGAGTTACACGAAAAGTTGAACGACTTGAAGGTCTGGACAGGGGTTCCACTAGATTATGAGCAACCCAATCGGAAAAAATTCCAGTAGATTATGAGCACTAGATTTCACAATCCATTTCTTGGAGTTCCTTTTCAATGTTATACAAATGGAAGAACTAACAGAAATTCAGTTTATCTAAATGGAGTGAAACTATCGAGAAGGGCTTCGGGTATACGTGCAAATAAAAATGATTGGGTTTCTCATGGGATTAGATTTTCACATTTATGTGGGAGAAATGTAGAGTTACTATGGAATAACTTAGGATTGAGAAGTGGGTTGATGGTGAGATGTGTTAAAGAGCCTTTTACTCGGAGCAAAACTTTTGTTAGGTCTTTGGCTCCAGTTTGGGAAGAGGGGTTACTTCTGATTAGGTGCTCTGTGTTCTGTGCGGTGATATCTGGGGTGTGCTTGTTGCTATGGTATGGGCAGGTGAAAGCCAAGAGCTTTGTTGAATCAAAGCTTTTGCCTTCTGTTTGTGCAGCATTGAGTGACCATATTCAAAGGAAACTTGATTTTGGTAAGGTTCGAAGAATTTCACCTTTAAGCATTACATTGGAGTCATGCTCGATTGGGCCTCATACTAATGAATTTTCGTGTGGCGAGGCTCCTACCATCAAACTTCGTGTTCTTCCCTTTGCGAGTTTAAGGAGGGGAAAGATTGTTATCGATGCGGTCTTGTCTAATCCGAGTTTGTTGGTTGTACAAAAGAAGAATTATACTTGGTTAGGCATCCCTTTTTCTGAAGGAAGTCTACATAGGCACTTGTCAACGGAAGAAGGAATTGACCATCGTACGAAAATAAGGAGGATTGCTAGGGAGGAAGCAGTTGCTCGCATGGTCAGGGAGAGAGACGATGCAGCTAGGGAAGCTGCAAAGATGGGTTATGTTGTTTATGATGGAGGTACAAGTTCATCTGAGTTTGGTGCCTTAAAGGAGACTGCAAGCCATCCAAAAGGGTTGGAAACCTCTGAGCCAATATTTTGCATGGATGAGAGATTGCACTGGCGAGATCATCATTGCATGGATGCTGGTGTGGAGTATGATTTGAAGCATGCAGACATAGAGAAATCTTTTGGTGTAAATATTCCTGGGTCAGGGGTTAAATTTTGGTCTAGAATTATACCAGGTCCTGTAAAGCATAAATTTAAGAGGAAGGCTAATGGGAGAGATATATCTGCAGCTGGTATAACAGTAAAAAGACGGATTCTCGAGCGTAGTGCATCAGCAGCATGGGCATATTTCTTGAGTGTATCACATTGGAGGTTCGGAGACCCTACTCAGTTATCTGGAGGTTATGATGTTATGAATTTTGAGAGAGATCTCATTAGGAACGAGGGTGATACTAGTGTCTGCACTCCGAGTAGCTCTTATGAAGATATGGCTTCTCATAATGAAGATGGGAGACTGAACTTTGGTGTGGACAGAAATGATGAGAATAGAAAAATTGAAGCTGATGAAGCTTATTTGATTGGTAAGGGAACCTCAAAGTTGGAGAACAGTATGAATAATGATATTGCAAGTAGTGAAAATCCAGGAAACCGAACCCTTCCTGAAGAAAAAAGTTATAGTGACAACATTAAGAGGTTAGGTTTTGTAAACAATCCATTCATTTCAACTTCGGATAGAGTAAGTGAAGTTAGAAACTCCAGTGAAAATTTGTCATCTGTTGTAGCTGTTGCAAGAGTTGTGAAAACAAATGCTTTTGATGTAAATGAAGATCCGAAAGGAGTTGCCGTTGTAAATAGAGATGTGGATACCAAAGATAAATCCAGCAGACAGAGTGGGCTGAAGCTAGAGTATGTAAACGATATATCAGAGAGTGAAGGAGGCCTTACAGTCCAAGGTTCAGCTTTCATAAAGTTTGATCCTTCGCCTTCAATGCAACATTCAGTTTCTGTATGGCCTTGGATCCTGGAATCAGGTTTATCTTCTTTCAGCATTAGAATGGGAGAGCTGTGGTCATACTTAGTTGCTGGCCCTTTCCAACGGCTGAAGTCAGAGTTTGGCCCAAAAGTTGAAGATATTGTTGCAGAACTTGTTGAAAGGGTCGATGAAGGGGAGACATTAATAATAGAGAAAATGATTCCAGTTACTCTGGATTCTGTTCATTTCAAAGGTGGAACCTTAATGCTACTTGCATATGGTGACAAAGAGCCCAGGTGAGGTGCCCTTATGTTACATTTTTCATAGAATTTATATTGCTGATTTCCTTTAGAAAATAATGTACTTCCTCGTAGGCCCCTATTGTTTCCCCCCATTTTTGGATATATATGTGCATGCATTATACTATCTTTTATACATGAATAATTAAACATTTGGTTAAGGGCTGTAAATAAATTGCAATGTTAGCAAGCCAGCTTGAACTTTGCTCATTAAAAGCTCTGACTTGGCTTGTTTCTTTAATAAACATTACAACTTACAAGCTCGATTCTAAAGCTTGTTATAGGAATACAATTGAGCTCTAACATTAATGGCTCAACTCGTCAGGTCTTGAGCTACTTCATGTTCGAGCTTGTTTGATTCGTTTAATAATTAGCTTGGCTTGTTTGATTAGTTTCTTATATAAATATATTTTAAATATACAATACAAGTATTAAGGTATTATACATTAATTTTTCTAAAGATGTTGTGTGCTTATAATTTGTAATATAAATATATATAAGCAAATATATACAAAGGAATAGTAGAAGAAGATGATTTTCTGTTCAGCTACATCTAGACTTTGAGCTCCACTTGGCTCGAGACAAGCTGCTGGAGCTCAAGCATAAGAAGCTTGGCTTGTTTCGAGCTCCAGTAGAATTTGACCACTGAACAAGATCTGTGGAGTCATTTTCGAGTAATATTTATTTTTGCATAATATGCTTGAGCCTCAAAATGTTTAGGATCCATCAAATTTACATGTAGACACAATGTTTGATAATAAATATGCAACCCAACTTACCCCTCAATCCCTAAAGTGGAGTTTGTTTTATGCTGGTGACATGATTGTACAAATTTAAGAAATTCCATTTAGCACCATTAAAGCAAAAAGCTTTTCTCAAATCAATTCATATTCAATAACCTAACTACCTAAGAAATAATGAAGAGTTATAATGCTTACATAGAAAACCTAAACTTGGAGAATTGGTAACAATACAAGGAAACCGATCCTAATAATACTCCTCTACTATCTTTAGACTTCTATAATATTCAATTTAATTCAATCTAAATATAATTACATTAATAATCAAGTAATCATCTTCAAGAAACAACACAAAATAACATAATTAATATCTTGATATCTTCTTCCGCATCACATGTAATGGGTTCAAAACTCGAAGCACTTTTGGGCTAGGCGTTTTACGGTTACCTTGTTCATATCCCAAGGATAGTGGTTGCTGGCCCATCCGCTAAAAAAGAAGAGAAAAAACCATAAAAAAGGGAAAGTAAAGAAAAAATACATGGTTGTACAAGTGTATTCATGCAACAACTTGAGACACTTTTTGATTTTGTGTTTCCTTTTCCATCAGTTGAAAGTTCACTAGACCAGATAATGGTAAATTAATGACTTTTTTCTGTGTGTTGTCTTTGTATCTCAAAAACAGGGATTATAAATGTCTTTTATTTTTCTTCTCTCTTTTATTTTTGGGCCCGAACTCACATCTTACTCTCCCGTATCTTCTTCCTTTTGGAGGCTATAGATTTGTTGACGCTTGGGGCTTTATTGATTTCCCTAGGTTTTGATATAAATGTTATCATGTATTGGGAAATCACTAGATGATAACTTAGAATGTTATTTCTATGTTTTATCTTCTGGAAGTTAGTCTATCCAGACAAGACATCTTTCAGAATGCTTGCTCATAAAAGCCACCATAGCCACTACATCCACGATAACACTTTCTCCCTCTTAAAGCCATCTCCTGAAACAACAAAACTTTCCTAAAAATTTGTGTTGTAAAATCATTATTTACACATATTTGTACAGAATTCACATATATTAAATAACGAAATAAATAAATATTGTACACATATATTATACATTTTTTATACACATATATACAGTACTTACGTAAGTGCATGATGACTAGTCAAGCACGGTGCAGTAGCATGTGAGTTTAGATATGAGAGATTAGGACACTGCGTAGAACAATTTAATATTTTAACTAATAAAAGAAGAAGTCCTAATATGCAACCAAACCGGTGAAGACTCATTACTATTCGCTGAAAAACATTACCGGTGATTGATCGATTTATAAAGAGTTGGTTTATGCTGAAGCAGTTCCAGTTGATTCGTAAGTGCCTTGACTCTGCTTTGTTTGTTAGATTTGGACTTTTGTGGGCGGGTGGGTTCCCATGCTGTTTTAAACACGAGATGAAGTGCTTGTGTTATTGTCTTATTGAAGCTCGAGGTGACCGTGCAGTGGTGCGGTTTGTTCATTTCTTAAAAGATTTATTTTCCTGTACATGGTTCTGGTAGACATCCTAATGGAGTTAGTCATTTTGATCATCACCGAGCCATAAAATTAGTTCTAGCTAAAGTCGAGACAAGGGCCAGTAAAGCTACTAAAAGTGTTTGACTGATATCAGGGAGCATAAAAATGTCCAAATATTAATACGATTTGTTGGAAAGCAGAATGTACACACACACTTGTGCTCAAATATGTGTGGTGTGGAGGTATAGTTCAGAGTCCCATGAGCATTTATTATGATTATTGTTAATTTTTTCCGTTGTGCTACAACATCAAAGTTGTGAAATTTTCTTTTTATGATTTTAAAGAAGGCTTTGGTGTCCTCACTCTCCTTGGAGAGTTTGTTTGGGTAAAATTTTAGGGTTTTGGAAGGCACATGGATGCCAAGATTCTTTGAAGTTGTTCTTGGTTTTCTATTTCATGGGGTATATGGACTGAAAAGAAAAGTTAGAATTTTCAATGATACTCATCTCTCTTCTTCTTTGGGATAGGGTTTCGGTTCTACCATAGTACCATCGCTGTGGGCTTCGGCAATGAAAGCTTTAAGGGAAATTGTTGTTTCATACGGTCATTGAGATCGGCCAAGAATTAAGTTTTTTTTTTAATTGTCCAACTTACATTACTTTTTTTATTATCTTGGAGGGCTTCTCTTGTTCCCTCTTTCTATACTCTCTCTTTCTATCGTATAATGCCCCTCTTTTTTCAATGTTAATACATAGTAGCATTGCATTTGATCAGTCGGAAGATGAAGCTGTGCTGTTGTAATCATTTTCGTCTTATTATTCTCACCTGTTTCATAGGGAGATGGAGAATGCCAGTGGACATGTAAAATTCCAAAACGACTATGATCGTGTGCATGTACAACTGAGTGGCAACTGTAAGATGTGGAGATCAGATGTAACATCTGAAGATGGTGGTTGGTTGTCTACAGATGTATTCGTTGATATCATTGAGCAGAAATGGCATGCCAATCTGAAAGTTTTGAACCTCTTTGTTCCAGTAAGGCATATAGTGAATATTATTGTCTACTGTACTTGAACACATTTAAAGTATCTGAGGTCCTTTTTGCTTCTACCCACCTTTCTTGTTTTGCCACGGAAACTGCAAAGAATCTGCTCTCCACAACATGATGTGTTGAAATTTAATGTGTTTTTTTGTGCAGCTATTTGAAAGAATTTTAGAAATCCCGATTACGTGGTCTAAAGGGAGAGCTAGCGGTGAGGTGCTTCTCTAACTCCCCCCCTCTTTTTGTTATCTTAGTGTATATCTTATATCAGCCACCAATTGTCCTGCTCTGTAATGCAATTCTTTATAACTGAAATTCCATGTTTCTGAGAACTGCAGTGTTCCTTGGTTATATTATTTGAGGTTTTGGATTTCCTATTGTCTCAGGTGTGGCAAAAACTAACCTCATTGATTTTCACAGGCACTGCCATATTCTCCTGATAAAAGTTTTCAACTAACACAGCTTTAAATAAAAACAAAATGGGAATCTCTAGATATTTCTGTAACTATGCTGTTTGACTATTATATTAGCCTCTAAAGAAAATTCTTGTAGTCTCAAGCTTCTTATGTTTAGCCTCGAAACATGTCCTATTATGACTAAATTATTACTTTTGTTTGATCATCAACATCTAAGATGGTTGATTAGATGCAGCAAAAAAGCTCATTGTAAAGAGAATTATGGTGTACCGTGTTTTCTAATATCTATCTTTGTCCCAATTTGTATATAGATATATTCCCTAGTTATTTTCTCTTGCAAATCTTATTTTGCTTTTCTCTTCCGTTCTGTTGTTGCAGTTTGAATTCCATTGGATTCTTACTAGTTGAAGGCCATAGTTCCACCAAACCCAACACATTTGCTTGGGTCATTGGCTCAAAAAGTCAAAAGAGACCATTGGCAGACCCACGAAGGGTCATGTGTGACTCCATAGAATTTTGACCAATTTGGACACTATATGTATGTAATCAGTTAATATATGTATAATATGGATTCTTAAAGAGTTTTGATTCTATGTCTGTCTTACTTTTTCTTGCTGTGTAACATTTGAATTGGACTTATAACAACAAATGTTCACAGGTACTTGGGCCGGCCTTAAATTAGAAATTAATCAAAGTTTGAAGAACAAAAGGTAGACCAGACCAGAAAACATAATTAAGTATTATAATTAACAACTTGGTTTGAATCGGAAGTGGGCTTGTTTTCACACCGTTGTAACTCTAGCACCAGCAGATCTATAAATAATACTCCCTCACATTCACAAAAAGTCCCATTTGTCAATTTTTATATTCCAAAACAAGACTCTAATTTGTTTTGGTATTAGGATAAAATGACATGCGGTCCACAAATTTACTATAGTTATTATCATGCCATAATTATTAAACTAAACACTTGATAAGTTAGAGTCAAACATGGGAAGTAAATGTACAATAAAAAGAAAGAAAGACGAGTCCATATTTTATTTTTATTTAATGATGATGTTAAAACCGCGCTCCATGAATCCTTGGTTTGCCAATGAATAAACTTGGGACCAATGATCTTAATTAGAAGGATACATCTGTGAGGGTTCTTTCTCCATCTGTTATGATTTGGTATTTTCATGATAAATTTGTAGTGTTGGTATTTTTCATCTATATTTGTAATATTGGTATTTTCACACACTTTGTTATATTTAGGGAATGAACATAGAGTATATGATGATATTGTCTAGACAAGCAGAAATTTTAGTATTTGCAGTTTCTACTGAAGAGTTATGATTCTAATGGTGCCGTTTTAGTTTCTTTGCACAAATGCTTGATACGTATTATTTTGACTTCATATGGAGATTTGTGGTCTAAAGCATGCGTTGATCAATTCTGTATCTGTTCTTAATGATATGAACATTTATAACAGGTTCACATATGCATGTCAAGAGGAGAAAGTTTTCCTAATCTTCATGGGCAACTTGATGTGACAGGGTTGGCCTTTCAAATATTTGATGCTCCGTCAGGGTTCTTTGTATGTCCTAGTTTCAATTGTGCTCCTTTCTCTCTTCTTGGGTATCTCTTGTACTGTATTATATTTCCTACTCTTTTTTTTTCTCCTTTTCTTTATGTTGTTGTTATTGTTGTTGTTGTTGTTGCGGTGGTGGTTGTGTTTGTGCGGGGCATTGATCTTGAGACATCCTAATATATAAATTATTTTTTTTGATAAATTGTTATATCTTTAACTATATTACACATATATTAAAAAAACCTATATTAAATGTGCTTTCAGTTCATAATAAAATCCATGCTACACGCTAAAACAAGTGTAGCAATTAATGTAGGACGGAGGGAGTATATTTTACTATCGCATTGTTAATACTTCATAGTTAGAAGTAAACCTCTATTTTGTCACGCAGAAAGTCATAATCTACATCATGGTATTCTTCAGTTATGTTTAGTTTTGTCATATTCCTTACATAGTTACATGTCATGAGTTATTTTGGTAGTTATATGGAGGTTTGGGTTGGATTGGTGCCTTGGTGTTTTTAGGAGCTTCCAGTGTTCATGAGCTTCAGTTACTTGAGGAGTGACCTTTGCCAGTCGATTTCTTTCACTATCAGCCTTTAGATAATATTTTTAAAATGAAAATACATGTCCATGTTAGCCATGCTACTAGATTATGTGAGCTTACAAAATTCTCTAAACCTTACACCTCCCAGGGTGTTACTTTCCAGATCATATTGCGGATTTTAACCAAGTCAATAAGCAAACTTGTCTTGGATTTCTTTTATTTCACCAACTTGCGAATTAAGAGTGGTAGAGGGCAATGTTCTAAAAGGCGGGATTTTTTTATTGTAAGCTAATTTTAATATTTTATCTTACATTTATCCAAACAAAACAATAATATAAAACAAAACAATTTATAATAAATGCATTTGCTTAAAGTTCAAACACATCCATATTGCTAATGTCAAAGTTCAAACACAAACATGCAATTGTTCAAAATTCAAACATATTTTTAACGTATTAGTTTTATTCATAAACAAGATTGTTATTAAATAATAAAATTTAAAGTTTCAAGAATTTAATTCAATATTAAAACTTAAGAAACTAAACATAAATTTAATAATTATATTGAATTAAACTAAATATTACAAATGTACTATCATTTATATAATTTGAATATTACAAATGTATTATCATTTATATAATTTGAAGTTGGTACTAGTTCAAAAATTATAACTATAATAAAATTATCTATTTTGACTTGATATTGTTCACTTCTTGTTGTGATTTGATATGCTACAACATGTATTATGAATATGGTAAATCATTTGAAAAATAAATATATTAAGATCTGTTTTGGGTAGTTATTAAAATAAAAAAAACTCTCAAAATCAGACTCACTTTAATTCCTAGAGGATTTTTTTGCCTTTAGGTGAGGCGCCGAGGAGGCCTAGCGCTGGCGGCGAGGCGCCCGAGGGGGCCTAGCTTAAAGCGGACTGAAGCGAGAATTTTAGAACACTGGTAGAGGGCAACGACTTTTGGCGAAGCTCAAGATATCTAATGTGACAGTCTTAGGTAAGTTATATCTTAGATAGTTGTTGAGCAAAAATGGATAAGTAGTTGCTGATTTTAAGACGGACACATTAGCTCTTTAGAGGAGTATGCTAACCATAATTGCTGCCTCAAGGACCATGTCTCCCCCCCTCTCCCTTTCACTTTCTTTTGCCAACCAGATTACGATGTTTATTTGTTTCGGTAGAGGTTTGAGCTTTCTGGTTATTCACTTTAGTTGTTGATGTTTTGAGTAGGATGATTAGTTGGGGAGAGGAGTGTGGTGTTCTTGCAGGTTGTGTAGTGGGGCTCGAGGAAGTGAGGGTTTCTCATCTCTAATTTGTTGATGATACTATTCTTTTTCTTTCGGAGGGGATCCAAGTATTTAAAAAATGTGTTTACAATTCTTAAGTTTTTGAGGCTGTTTCTGGTATGCGGATTAATTTGTTTAAGTGCAGTTAAGCAGGGATTAATATTGGCTATGGAGGAGCTTTAGTCTATTTATCTATAACCATAGTTGTCATGGCGCCACGACGAGACGCGACGGTAGTTGACAGTTAGGATGCCTAGGCGATAAGATGCCCGCCATGACGTTTATATGGCGAAAAGTCGTTAACAATGTGCAATTTATATATTATTTATTTTACTTAAAAAGTATATTGAACAATAAATTTTTATATAATATACATTAAAACCCAAAACATAATAACTAACACTATAGAATACAATTATATGAATACTTCACAGTCAAAATTCAAAAATAAAATACTTGACATTAAAAACTAGTAGAACAAGTCAACAAACACCACGTAAAAAATAAAGAATCAACCAAGTCATCACCCATCTTAAATTACAAGTCTAGTAAGTAGCAAGTCCATGTGTTATGACGAGCCATGGGTAAAAAATGAGCTACCAAGGCGTGAGCCTTGGCGGGTCGACGTCCAAGGCGTCACCTTACTCTTCTCTAAGGCTAGGACGCCTAGGCGACGCTATGACAACTATGTCTATAACTAGTTGTACTATTGAGACCTTTCTGCTTACTTATCTCGGGGTTTTTCTTGGTGGATCCTAGGCCAATCTCCTTTTAGGACCTTGATGTTGAGAGCGTGACTCAACATTTAGATAGATGGAAATGTGCTTATTTTTCTTTAGGGGGTAGAATTACTTTGATCCAGGCTTGTTTGTCTAGTATTCCCCTTTATCATCTTTCTTTGTTTAGGATCCTAGTTAGTGCAACAAACACCTTAGAGAAGTTGATGAGAAACTTTCTTTGGTCGGGAATTGGTGATAGAGGAATGATCATTTGGTTGAGTGGAAAACGGTTTCTTTCTAAACAAGAGGGGGTTTGGGCGGGGTAATTTGGTCCTTAAGAATGTTGTTTTGGTTGGTGAATGACTTTGGAGATTTTCTTTGGAACCTCATTCCCTTTGGCATTAGGTTATTAGGAGCAAGCTCAATATACATTTAAATTGGTGGGATGCTAGGACTGGGGTTTATGTTAATCATGCAATTCCTTGGAAACTCATCTCCTTAAGGTTATACTACTTTTATTCGTCATTTGAGATACAGGGTTGGGGGTGGTCATCAAATTCGATTTTGGGAGGATTCTTGGTTGACATATAATAAACTTTCTCTTGCTTTTAATCGGTTGTATCGTATTTCTTCCGTGCATAATGCTCCCATTTCTAATTTCATCAAGTGTGAAGGGAATTTTTTTTTCTTGGGATTTTCATTTATTCAGGAATCTCACTGATTTGGAATTTATTGAAATGGAAATTTTGCTTATTGTGCTTGATTCGGTTCATTTATCCTTGTCCTTTGATAAATGCATGTGGACTTTAGATCCATCTGGTTCTTTTTCTTGTAATAGTTACCTCTCTTTTTTGACTCGTTCCTAATCCATTTTCTTTGGCTTCGTATAGTTGGAAAACTAAGGTCCCTTCTAAGGTTTTTGTTTCGTCTTTGGTTTTACATAGATTGAATACTAATGATCTTTATCAAAATCATAGGCCTTACAAAGTTCTATCTTTGGACATTTGTTTTGTGTGTAGGCAGGTAGAGTAATGAGCATAGTTATCAAGGCGCCAAGTTGAGACAAGGCGACAACTGAGAGCTTAAGCGCTTAGGCGACAAGGCGCCCGACTAGTCGTCCACAAGTCGTTAACAATGTAAATTTTATACATATAAAAGTATATATATATATTTAACATTTATATGAATATTTATATATTTATATTTCTAATGATTTACCATATTCAAAATATAGGTTGTAACATATCAAATCACAACAAGAAGCAAACAAGATCAAGTTAAAATGATAATTTTACTATAATTGTAATTTTTTAACCAACTTCAAATTATATAAATGGTGATACATTTGTAATATTTAGTTTAATTCAATATAAATCTTAAATTTATGTTTAGTTTCTTAAGTTTTAACATTGTATATATATAATACCATAAATTTCAATACTAATAATTCAATAATTTATGATAAAATTAATATATCTCAACTTCAAGGTAATAAGTGAACAACCCAATATATATTATAGTAGTAGACTAATAATAATTGAGCAGCCGAATATAAATATAAATATATATATATATATATATTATATCTGAACTGCCACGTGACCATGGCCAAAGGCTCAAAGCATATAATACATTCATACCATATCATATAAATAATTTTTTTTACAAGAAATCAGAATACCCCAAACAGAGGTCAGAATACCCCAAAAAAGAAAGAAAGCATGAGCAGAAGAGTAGTCATACCACCGACAGAAGTCAGAATACCCAAAAAGAAATATAAAAGAAAGAAAAGAAAAAGGCCGAAGAATAGAAAAACAACTGAAGGAGACGATTAGAAGAAGAGAAGAACCAAAAATCAGAAGCAGATAAGATTTTCAGAAGAAGAGAAGAAGTTAGAAGACGAGAAAAAGAGGAAGAGAAGAATAGAAGCATACCTATAAGTTGTCGAAGCTACGATCTGATCTTCTGAAGCTACGATCGACAATCGATTAGGTTCAGTCGAACTGTACTCTTTTTTTTAACCCACTTCAGCTTCGGGTTGAACCATACCCGGTCCGACCAAGTCGACCACTTAGCTATATAGGTATCGAAGTTGCCCAAAAGTCGTTCGAGTCGCCCAAGTCGCTAACTGAGCGCTCGCTTTTCTATTTTGCAACCATGTCACCCCGATGCCTCGCCACTTTGTACCGACTGGACGCCTAGGACTTGATAATCTTGGTAATGAGACTCATGGTCATTTATTTTTGCATTATCTTGTTGCTTGGGGCATGTGGGGCTCTCTCTTTGGAGTGTTAGGAGAGGAGTGGGCGTGTCCTGGTTCAGAATTTGGAATGAGCGTAATGCTAGTCTGTTTAGAGGAAGTTGCTCTTGTTTTAAGCAGTTGAATGATAAAATTATTTTCTTTGCTTCTCTATGGGCTTCTTCTATGGGGGCTTTTAGAGGTATCTCTGTGTCTGATTTGTATAGAGATTGGAGGGCTGCACTTTTTTAAGTGCTTTTTTTTTTTTTTTTTTTTTTTAAGTCATTGCCTTTTAGTATCCTTTCTTTTCTATTAAAAATTTTTCTGCTTTTATCAAAAAAAGAAAGAGTATTCAGGAATAAGTATTGGTCTACCTCCAACTAACTAGATTACAAAGATATTCTTTCGTCATCCAGAAAATACGTTGTGAATTGCAACTTGTAGTAATAATGAAGTAGGACATCAAATGCACAAGTTTTTGGAATATCAGATTTTTATACTCATTTAGTAACTGCTTCCGTACTGCATCTGTGCCTGCTGGTGGGGCGTGTGTGGGGGCTAGCGTGTGTGTATTGGGGGAGATGTGGAAGTCTTACTGAATAGTCGTGCAAGGAATATGGATTTGTTTTAGTATTTACTAGATTTTTTTTATTTTTTATTTTTTACAAAAAAAGAAATCAGAATTGTAAAAGGATCTAGGTTGGCTCCTTCGGGTAATTTTTGTTGTTGTCCATCACCTTTAATTAAATGGTCTCCATAATCAGGTGTAATGTCGTGGCAGGACAGACGATAATAACGGCTGCTCAATTTCCTCCAAATCATGTTCCCGTTCCCATTATTCATTTTTGCCCCTTCTTTCCCCCCTAGAAGTAAGCTCGCTGTAGGCACTATTAAAGGCGCACAAGCCTTGTATGCTGACTGTTCTTGAATATTTCTTATATATAGATGTATTGCTTTAGATTTTATTTTTGTCTATGGTAAACCGTTTTACTGAGATGCTTAAAGCTTCAATCTTATTTACAGCCGGGAAGTTTGATTGGATGTGAAATATGCCCTTTTGCAGGACACGACAGCAAGTTTATGCTTCCGTGCTCAAAGAATATTTCTACAAAATGCAAGTGGCTGGTTTGGCAGTGTTCCTTTGGAAGCTTCTGGAGATTTCGGCATTGAGCCAGTTGAAGGAGAGTTTCACCTTATGTTTCAGGTAATTTTCACGAAACTGCATATGAGTTACTTTAGCCTTGGGTGGGTGTCTTTAATGCTTGGAATCAAAATAGGCCATTTTGTTGGGTGCAAAACTTTGCACATCGCATGGGTTGAAGTGTTCGACAACAGCATTGGGCTGAACTCAAATTTCATTTTTTTAGTATTGGAATTTAGGGAGTGGTTGAGCGAGATATGCCTATAGAGTAGACGCTGCTTCTTGGACTATAGATGAATGTTGACACGAATGACCTTCCATGTCATTGATAGGGCTTTGTGGACTTGTTATTCCCCTTTTTTTCCTAGAAAATATTGGCACATGTGCTAGCCCTCTAGTGAAGGAGACCACCATCTTTGTCTCAACATACATTTTATTTCTTCACGCTGTAGTAAGAGCCTAATGCATGATTGGCATGATTTGCATTCTTTAAATTACTGTCTGTTTTTTGCATGTCCGTGCTTTTGCTGATGCCTTGCCCATGCCTTACTCATTCCAGTTCTTGGAAATTTATCTCCCAATAGTACAATTCATTTCATTTTTCTTGTGTGGCTCCAAGTTGGTAATGGTATGAATATTCGGTTTTGTGAGGATATCTGAATCGGGGGTTTTCCTCTCACGTTAGCTTTTCCTCGTTTTTATTACCTCTCATTTGAGCATAATTCTCCCATTTTTAACTTCTATACTTGGGAGAGAGATTTAGTTTATTAAAATTTTCATTTTTATGCAGTTTAAATGATATGGAGGTAGATGAATTCTCTTTCTTTGTTCATCTTCTTAATTTAGCCTCTTTTTCTGAATCATTTAGTAGGCGTGTTTGGTATTTTTTTTCATTCAGGAATCTCCTATAGTGATTCTTTTTTTCACTTACTGGGTTATTTTCCAATTCGTCACTTCTTGCCTCTGATATTTGGAAAGCAAAGGTTCCTCAACATTAAGTTTTTCTCGTGGTCTTTAAGCCTTGGTCGAATTAACACCTAATATATTTGCCGAGGCGTAGGCCTTAAAAAGTTTTATCCTCAGTTGTGTGTTATACACCTAATATATTCGCTGAGGCGTAGGTCTTAAAAAGTTTTATCCCCAGATATGTGTGTTATGTATAGGGCTGTAATTAGAATCGAAAGCTTGTCTATTAAGAGGCCGAGCTCAAGCAACAATATTGGTTTGTCTGTTAAATGAGCGGAGCTCAGGCTCGACTCATTTGTTTGTGAAAAAAACTCATGTTCAGCTCGTGTGGATCAAATTATTTAAGGCTCGTGTAAGGCTCAATTAAGGCTTGTAAAGATCGACTTGTTTGTGGTATTATAGTTTGACTCTTTAAGCTCGAATAATAAAATAATTTTAATTTTTAAGATATAAGAGTAAATTTGGCCTTTTGAAGTCAATCTAAGACGCTTTTTTTTCAAGTCATGTAATTAGTTATTTAGATAGTTTATACTCCCTTCGTTCCAAATATTAGATTAAAATCGACTTTTAAAATTTAATTAGAGATATTTTAAAGTTTAAAATTGACATGATTCATTTAAATTTTGAAAACAATAAATTTCATAACTACTAGTATATTTTTGGATAGTTTATAATCTCTTATTATAAAGCATGAGGTTTTATTGACAGTTATTTTGGTGATTTTAGGTCACATCTTATTTTAAAAATCTTTTATTCCTATTTACTTTGATTGCTTTACTCCCTTCAAGTTTCAACTTCCCTCATCCAACTACCCACCAAATTTCACATTCCAGCAGTTTTACCTTTTTTATCTTACTTAATTTTCCTCCTCTCTTCTATTATCTCCTATTTTTTCTCCTCTCACTTTGCCATCCGTTTCAAAATTATAAACTGTTATTCAAAGTTAACTGCCTCGTTTTATTCAAAACATTTTTTCTCTCGATCAACGAATCATATCATCTTTCTAACCTATTATTGTGTGCTGACCATTGTTATGGAGTTTTTACATTTTTCCACAGAAGATTCAGTTCTTCAATGTAAGACCTTTGTAATCATCTTCACCTATATAAAGCTTCTTTTCTCTCCCTTTCATTCATCTTTCACTATTGCTTTTTTCTAATAATTGTTTTCATACAATCATAATTTTTTTTTAATACACATACGCAATGCGTGTGCCTTAGCTTACTAGTGTTTATAATTGATTGACAATAGTCAAATGAATTAATATAAGTTTTGAATTTGAAAATATTTCAAGTTGATTTTTAATAAAATTATATTGGTCCATAACTTATAATGTAAATAAAACTGAATGAATTTAATGTTAAAATTTAAAAAAATCTTAATTTTAAAAATATTGATCTCAGAGGAGGAATATCCATAAATTATAATGCAACTAAAAAACTGAATAAATTTAAATTTAAAAATATCATTGTGGTTGAGAAGTAATGCTCTTAAAAGCCCTAGGCGGACCTTGACATCGGAGGAGGTGCTTAGCGCTTAGCCCGTGCCTAGGTCTTTCCCTAGGCGAACTAGGCATTTTCTTGTTTATCTATTTTTCTACATTATAAGCTTGTTATACTATACAAGTAACAAGGCATATAATATAGTATATGTAGTTTTTTTAAAATTTTACATGAATAATTTCCAAAAAAAAATCTTTCAAGCCTTGACAAATTTTGTCAAGCATAACCCTAGTCATTTTCTGTTAAGT
Source organism: Panax quinquefolius (assembly GCA_020205615.1). Lineage (NCBI taxonomy): Eukaryota > Viridiplantae > Streptophyta > Magnoliopsida > Apiales > Araliaceae > Panax > Panax quinquefolius. The sequence goes on along the minus strand of CM035160.1, from coordinate 128,935,044 downwards.
CTTAATATCTAGAATATTCTCCAAGTAACAACCTCACTTGTCCATGTGCCCATATGGAGGTGGTGTAGGATAAGTAAAGTAGGTGTAAGTTGGGCTTTATTTTCCTGCAAGTAACTTTAGTATAAATATGTAAAGGGTAAGTAGTTTTCATTTCAAGTTTTATCAAGGATTATATGAAATATCTGAGTCTCTTTGAGCTCTTCTCCCTTATCTCTTCCCCACCTCCATTTTACCCTATTTCTTCCCTTTCTTTCTTTCTTTCTTTCTTTCTTTCTTTCTTTCTTTTCCAAACTCTGTTTTAGTCTCTTTCTGCTCTAATTATCTATCTCCCATTGTTAGGATCTCATCTAGTTCCTAACAAATTGGTATCAAAGCTGTTCGACAGCCTGAAACCCTCTTCTTCACCCCGAACTCCATTTTTGGGTTATCTGAGTTACTATCTGGAGTCCTCAATTGGAGGAATTGATACTGGTTTCTTTTGGGTAATCATCTGCAAGTATTACCCAACAAAAATAGTTGGTTTTGAAGTACTTAAAACACAGCAACAGCAGGGAGGAATATGTGCTCTGTTTGCCCCTGTTTTCTGGTTCGACCTGCAACCGAGGAATTCATCAACATTTTCATGTTTTTTTATGGTATAAATCACTTTTTCTCTACTTGTTTACATCTATTCTAAGTAGCCCAGTCCTTAAACTCATACACAAACACCATTTGATGGAATTTAATCTCCTATTCATTGTTCGTCATCTACCGACCAAAAAATCTTACAAGCTGAAAAGTATACCACTTGGATCTCATTATTAGCTACTACAATTGTTTGGGCTTTTATATTAAGTATATTTTGCATCTATTCTAATCTACAAACTTGGCTGAATCTCTTGTTAAAATACTTGTTATGTGGTGAAACATGCCGAACTGGAATTTTTCCCTTTCTAAGAGACCCATTTGATTGTTGTTGAAAAGAGTGATATGAATTCTACTTAAACAGGTGCCCTAAACAAAGCTATAGAAGATTTAAGTAGTTTATTGTCCTATTCTTAAATTTTTCTTTCCACTTTACATAATTTTCTGCTATGACAGTGACAAAAATGGCTCTATTACACTGAGTGTCCATAATTGTTACTTATTTTGAGCCATTAGTTCTTCAGTAGCTTGTTTACTCTATATAGGTGCATCTAAGATTAGGCTAGGTGTACTTAAATTTCCAAAAAATTCGAACACTCTAATTGTTTTAGAGTAGTTCTTTTAACTACCAAAATTAACACTCAAGTTCATTTACTCCAATTGGTCTAGTGTTGACACTAGATCAATCCATTGATTGAACTCTGAAACTTAATAATCCTGAGTTTCAATTTCTTTTCTCTAAATAATTCACCAACATGGCTGGACCTTCACTTTCAAATTCCAACCAAATGCTACAACAAGACTTTCTAAGTTTGAGAGAGTACGCTCATGAGAAACTGCAGAACATTGATGTTAAAATGGATTCCTTCATGGATAGAATTGCTAAGATGCTTCAGTCTAAGGATTCCAATGATGGGAATGACTTCTCTAATCCCTTCGGAGACATGGATGGGCCTAGAAGAGCTCACAAAAAGGGAAAAAGTATCTATAGAGATCCCTATCACATGAGGAGAGCGCAAGAAGAAGAGGATAATAATAGTCATGGTGACTATGATACTGCAGACACTAGGACCAACCTAAGGAGGAGATATGAACCTAAGAGGTGACATGAGGAAAGGGATCCTGACTTGAGACATTTGAAATTGTCATTTCCAGCTTTTGAAGAGAGAGATGATGCTGCTAGCTGGGTACTTGATTGTGAAGAATACTTTGACATTTACCAAGTGAAGGAGCAAAGAATGGTGCCTATTGCTGCCATGCATCTACATGGGATGCCTAAGAGCTGGTACAAGGTTTATTGCAGTGGTAAAGGAGCTATCTCCTGGGAAGAATTCTCAAGGGACTTCACTGTTAGGTTCACCTAAGAGGGACAAGACAATGTGTTTGAGAAATTTAAATTACTTAAACAAATTGCTACTGTGAACCAGTACTATGATGAGTATGAAAGGTGAAGGGGATTGATGTTGTGTCAAATTCCACAACTCACTAAAAAAAACTTTGTGGATAATTTCATTGGAGGACTGCATGGAGAAACAAAAAAGATGGTGAAAATGCTTAGGTTTGACACCATATCTTTGACCTTCAATGTTATGATCCTAATTGCAAGGTATGAGACTTGTGTCCCACATCGATGGTATGAGACTTTGATATGGGATATTTATAAACTTTGGGCTCTCCAACCTTAACAGTTAGCTTTTAAGGTGTGGCTCTCCCATGGTTTGTAACAATTGGTATCAAAGCCGTCCACTACCTCCCGGTTGCAATTGTGCGGCGTGGGTGGTGACGTCGGTATTGCAGTGTTCACCCGGGGCTAGATTCGTCTAGCGCAAAGCCTGCGTGGGCGCCGGTACTGCGGAGCGTAGTGGAATGTTATTATCCTAATTGCAAGGTATGAGACTTGTGTCCCATATCGATGGTATGGGATTTTGATGTGGGATATTTATAAACTTTAGGCTCTCCCATGGTTTGTAACAATAAGTTAGCAAAACAACATGAAACCCCAATTCCTAAGCCTTACACGTATAACCCAAAAACACTTTCCCTCCATCAAACCACTGGAATTCTCAGCCCCACTCCTAAATTCAAACTATAAACAAGCTCTGTTGACCTACCCTAAACACAACCAAAACCAAATACATGTAACACCCAAGGCTATAACTGTTGCACAAAGAGATGAAAGGAGAAATAAAGGCCTATGCCTACTATTGTGATGAAAATTTGTCAAAGGACATCAATGCTCCAAGCCACAAATCTTTATGATAGTCAATGAGGACCCCCGTAAAGAAGACTATGACTCCCCTCCAAAATTTGATGAGGAACCGAATTCCATAGCAATAGATTGTTAGGGAAATGAAGAAACTGGGGAAGAGATAGGAGTCTCATTGAATGCTATAGAGGGGCATTCCAGTCTTAGAACTTTTGTAGTCACCAGGTATATGGGAAGGAAGCCAATCTCAATTCTAATTGATGGGGGCAGTACCCATAATTTCATGGATCCAAACACTGCTCAAGGGCTGGGCTGCAAGCTGGAAAATATTCCTTCCATGACTGACAGTTGCCAGTGGCTCTCAACTAATGTGCAAATCACAATGTAAGGAATTCACCTGGGTCATGAATAAGGTAAACTATAAAGGGTCAGTCTACATCCTACCCCTAGGAGGTTGTGACATGGTACTGGGAGTACAATGGTTGGAGCAGTTGGGACCAGTCACCTTCGACTATAAAAACTTAACCATGGCCTTTGTGTATAAGGAAAGGCAGTGCAACTACAAGGGAAAAAAAAACTGGGAACCCCCTCCTTAAAATTGGTTACAGTGGACTCCTCGGCAAAGCAGTTTAAAGGTTAAGAACATGGTTTTTCTGTACTAATCTATTCAATCAGTATGGAGGAGCAAGGAGCAACTCAAGTTCCTAAGGTTATGACTGAACAACAATGCTATCAAATGGAGGGAGCAGAATCATCTAAGGATGACAAAATCAAGGACCTTCTACAAGAATTTACTCCATCTTTGAAGAGCCAAAAGAAATGCCTCCTAAAATGTTCCTAGATCACCATATCAACCTCATACAAGGAGCCCAACCCTTCTCCATCAGGCCCTATAAGTGTTCTTATGAACAAAAAAATTAAATTGAGAGATTGGTTCTAGAGATTTACAATCAGGAATCATCAGACCTAGCAAGAGCCCTTTTACTTATCCTATACTCCTAGTAAAGAAAAAAGATGGATCATGGAGGTTTTGTGTTGACTACAGGCATCTCAACTATTTGACCATAAAGAACAAATATCCTATACCCTTCATAGATGAGTTATTAGATGAATTGGGTGGAGCCAAAGTATACACTAAGCTGGACCTCAAAGCTGGTTACCACCAAGTTAGAATGGCACCTGAAGACATAGAGAAAACAACCTTCAGAACTCATAAGGCAATTTTGAATTTACTGTCTTACCATTTGGGTTGACAAATGCGTCTGCTACTTTCCAAAATTTGATGAACCATGTGTTCCAACCTTTTCTAAGGAAATTTGTGCTAGTGTTTTTTGATGACATCATGGTATACTCTAAAAGCTTGGAAGATCACTACCTCCACTTGAAAACATTTTAAAAAAAATCAGTTGTATGCTAAATTTAGCAAGTTTGAAATTGCAAGGAAAGAGTGGAACAGAACTATGGCACCATGGCAAAACCTTAACCGCTTTACTGCAAAAAACAACTTTGGATGGAATGAAGCAACTGAGAAGGCATTTGATCAATTAAAGAGAGCCTTAACCACTGCACCAGTTTTGGCATTACCAGACTTCAACAAACAATTTGAAATTGACGTAGATGCTTCTGGGGAAGGCATTGGAGCTATACTAATGCAAGAAGGAAGGCCATTAGCTTATTTCAGTATGGCTCTTGGACCAAAAGAACAAGGGTTCTCTACTTATGAGAAGGAACTCATGGCAGTTGTAGAAGCAGTCGAGAGATGGTCTTCCTATTTGGGGCTCAAGCAGTTTTTGATAAGGACTTCAGTCCCTCAAATATTTCTTAGAACAAAAGGTAGTCTCATGCTTACAACAAAGGTGGTTGAGTAAGCTATTTGGATATAACTACAACATTAGCTACAAAAGGGACAAAGAAGCCACAACAGCTGATAGCTTATCAAGAAGGACAAACACTGAAAAAGAGGCTACTAATCCTAATATCCATGAGGGCATGGATTTTAAAGGAGGAGGGAATTGTCAAGCATAACCCTAGAATATTCTCCAAGTAACAACCTCACATTTCCATGTGCCCATGTGCAGGTGGTGTAGGATAAGTAAAGTAAGTGTAGGTTAAGCTTTATTTTCCTTCAAGTAACTTTAGTATAAATACGTAAACAGTAAGTAGTTTTCATTTCAAGCTTTATCAACGATTATATGAATTAATTGAGAGAGTCTTTGAGCTCTTCTCCCTTATCTCTACCTCACCTCCATTCTACCCTATATTTATCTCCCATTGTTAGGATCTCATCTAGTTCTTAACAAATTTATTTCAAGTATTTTAGAGTTCTAAATTTTTTTATTAAATCAATGCAGTACATGTCTTATTCCTCCGAAGTGCTCATCCAAATCTATATTTCTTTTAATAAGTAAAGAAAAGAAGCATAAACTTATGGTCAGGAATAAGAAGTGGATTGAGCTTCTTTTATAGTTTTTTTTATCAAACATTTGACAGCTCTTATTTTATCACTGCTCACCCTATCACGTCAATGTCGCCTTTTTAAATTATATTACCATTTTCATTGGACTATAGTAGTTTACAAGATAAATTTTGTTCTAAACAAGATAAACAGTTAAAGTGAATCTATTTTTGATTTTGTTAGGCCCCAATTCCGAGTACCTTTTAACTTCGGATATGGTGCTCCACGGTACTAAACATAAACATACATATTCACACATTCATACTAATAGGAAAATAATTACTAGCTATTACAGTCCTATTATTACATACCCAGGTTCTAAGATTTTTAAATATTTGTAACATGATAATTAACATAGTAATTATTTACAATAAACCTATCTATAAAAGATAGGATCCATATCTCCTTAAGCATTCAACATGCCTTTGCCCTTGGTCCTTTCCGGAACCTCCTATACGCTTAGTTTCTACTGAAAACATTTAATTTAAATCAAGAATGAGCATTTACATTCCCAACAAGTATAACAGTTGCATATAAAACAACAAAATCAAGAATAATACTTTTTAAACTTCTAAACCTTCAATAACAGAACAAAAGTTATGGAGAGAACTCAAATAATAGGAAATTTCTTCCTTTGTTTGCAAAACATATTTTTGAAACTACATACTGTCTATAGCTGAGCGGTCATAAGACCTCACAACAACAAAATCAAGAATCAAATATTCCCTTTATAACTAGCTTCAACAACTGAACAATAGTTGTGAAGATATTTCAAAACATTCAACATCACCAACCTTCTTGTTTATTAAATTTTGAAACGACCAACAGGCTGCAAGCTGAGAGGTCATAAGACCTTGAACTTTTCATACATTTAAAAAGGGTTTGAACAACTATTCCGCTGTAAACCGTCACTCCCATGCACGTTGGATGATCAACCCACTGTACCTTGTGTTGATCAACACTACATGGCTAACGACTAATTTTGCGTTCTTCTGCCACTCGACATTATATGTCGACAGCCGTCACTCGACATTACATGTTGACAATATAAAACATTTCCCCTAATATTAAGATGATTCATTCTCAGACTGAATCCGTACCAAGTAGAAATTGGTTTGGAGACTTTACTTAACTCAATTACAATTCAAAAGATCCTATCTAGATCATTGAAAACTTTAAACATGTGTCTAGCCAAAACAAATGGCATTGACATACTTAAACAATTCATACATACTAGAACTTGTAAACTTGAGTAATTCATGCGTTATAGCAAAGTTTAGACAATTTATATGGCATAGCTATACACTTATACAACCAACAAAGAGTTTGTATAAGTCTGAAATTTACATAATATTAGACTATTGTGCAAAACATAGCATACATACAAGTTATTCATAAGAATATACGTTTACTTCTCAAAACTACATTCAAAACAGAAGTTGAATGGAGTTAGAATACTTGCCTCAAGCGTTCTTTATAACTTGACGTTAATCGTCCCTCAAATGTCCTCCACATTTATGTTCAAATACACATACCAATTAGTCATGAAAATACGACCTTTATGGTTTACATTTACTTTACTTCTTATTTCACGTTGTCCGCGTTATATGATTTAATCATTGCGCCCAATTTTTATTCTCCATTTAACGTTACAGGTATAAAGTAGACAACATGACCTGTCTGCTTTGGGTTGTCTGCTTTAGCTTTAAACCCCTTGTCTGTCAATCCAGACATGTTAACTTGTCCGCTTGCCTGTATGCTTTAATTCAAAACCCCTTGGATGAAAAACAAAATAGGTGGGTTTTTTCATTAATGACGTACTCACTTTGCAACGACTTAACTTAACCCTCCGTTATTGGGATGAGTCCGTTCTTGAGCCATATACTAGCTCGTAACATTCTTTAAAACTTCCCCTGGACGGATTATCATTTTTAATCCTCTAACAAGCCGAAATATTGACTCAAAAGTCTTTCGTTGGACTGTTTTCTTTATTAAATGACGGCTTCAACATCAAATTCTCAAATTTACATAACTCGTTCATCCGAAGTCGGATTGAGCTCGTTCTTGGCTCACATTTTTACCCAACAACAAAACCCCCATAAATAAATAAATAAATTTTTGGAAGTGTTAACTAACCTTAAATTAGCCCGGAAATCGTTCCAAGCTACGGGTTTTCACGTTTTAATGTCTTTTACAGAAAATTTCGCCATAACTTTGTTATGGCGTATTTTTCCACCGTTCCACTTGGAACTTCTTACCATTTTACATATCTAGGATTCCATTTATCCGGAATCACTCAACAGTACTCAGACAACACATATTAAGTCCGTTTACAGTCCACTAATTATCTTGTTTAACCGTCCTCATGGTTAGGCTAAGTTTTATTCTTCGATTCACTTGACATACATGATTAAAGTGTTTTAACATATGTAAAACCCATAAACCTTATCTCTCCAAGATCCTTCTATGATCCATCATCTCATAAACACAACCACCAACAAGGCACTTTTCTAACAAACTAGAAAGCTTTAAAAGAAAAGGGATAAAGTAGATGTGTTTGAGGTTCTTACCTTTTTGATTCTTCTTCTTTCTTCTTAGCTTTGATCAAAGATCAAGTTTTGATCTTGCTATCCTTGGTCCCTCTCTCTTCCTCCTTGATCTGGCCACTCTCTCTCTCTCTTGAGCTTTCTCTTGCTCTTTCTAACTTTCTCACTAACACTTGGCTTATTTTGAAACAAATGAAAGAGATGAGACTTGATTTGCTTATATAAAAGCTAGTTTCCACTTCTTACAAGTTGGTCACCCAACTTAAGTCACACAAGGTCTCTCCCTCATGTTTAATAACTTACTAATCACCCCCTTGAGTTAGCCTAATCAAACCACAATTAAAACTAAGTCAAGGCACTTAATAGCCACTTAATGGCTAAGATCACTTAATGCTTGGTTGGGATAAGGTGAGTCATGGACCATGACTCACCATTTGTCCCCCAAACCTCTTTGTTGCCGCCCCGCTTTGCCTCTATTGCCCCTTATCATCTTATTTAGATAAGGTGAGTCACCACAACATTATCCCACACAGGATAATGCCTAAAACATTTAACTTTGGCTCCAAGTCTTAGGTTTTAACCCCAAGGCTTGAGTCATTGCTCAACCCTAAGCCAAGCCATTCTTAAACCTTGGCTCAACCTTAAGTCAAGCCCTCCAAATCCTAGGCTCAACCCTAAGCTCAACCCTAGACTTAAATCTTGGCTCAACCCTAGTCAATTCTTCATTTCTTAGCCAAGCCTCAAAATTCTTAGTCTTAGTTAGTCTAACTAATTCCAGTTTGGCATTTTCTTATCCAGTTTGGTTTCTTATCTTTTTCAGTTACTTTTCGTAATTCGTTTGGTTAGTCGAAAAACTAACTTTCGATTTTCGAAAATCCGATTTTGCCACAGATCCTCCTTTTCAGAAGAAACGCTATGCCGTAAATCGAAAATTCGAAAAAATGAGTTTGCGTTTTTAGCGTGAATAGTGTTTTTACGTCTTGTCTCAAAAAAAAATTATTTTCCACATTTACCCTCTAACACACTCAAAAACGCACACATAACTCGTAGCACGATCATATAACGACCATTAGTCACATAAAACTCAAATTATCCATAAAAATCTCATTTTATTAGATAATTTCTTATAAATCCTATTTACAACATATTCATCTTTTGTGATCATTAGAGATTCTATTGCTGAGAAGTAGGACCAATGGTGGTAATGTGAATGGTCTGGTTGAGTTTGACACTTGGTATGTCTGGTAACTAGTAATGCTTATCCTATGAATTAATGCTCGTACCTTTTATATTAATCTGAAACTGTAGAAATAGAGATTGTTACTTTCCTGAAGTATTACATATGTATTATAAAATAGCATATGATAGGGATTTTACAAACACTGCATCAAGAAGCCTGGTAAACAACCTTTATATACTATTCTGCCAAGGATGAAGTGTGCTCTTGTTTTAAAACTTTAACTTGAGGCCGCAGAAAACTATCATTTGAAAGTATCTGAGGGTGGATAACTAACAATAAGAATCAAGGACAAATCTGTCCAATTTCCTACCTTGAAATTTCTGTACTGAAAATGTGAAAGCCCCAAAGTGAAGTTCTTGAGAAGCTAATATTCTTAAACATATGTATTCAGGGTTCAAGAATATTCTTTATGTTCCTTATTTGAGCTTTCTCTACCAATTATTGATTCTCGTGGGTTTAAGGAATAAACTATGAAGATATGTGTTATCTATATTTAGATAAAAGAACAAGATATTATGGATGAAGAGAAAAGAAATAACAATGATGTACAATAAAAGGCAAAAGAAGGCAAAGCAAGGTCGAGGATAAAACATTCAGGAGTTGGTGAATCATTGCCTCCCAATCTATATAATATATAAAAGCTAAAACCTGAAAGGCTCTCATGCCCATTTATATAAATTACTACATACTTTCAAATTAATTAAAACAATCATTTTTTATGGTCATATTAAAGAATCCTACCCCAACCAATCAAAACATTATTCAGCAATATAAAAAGTCTAGACGTTTCAAGGGTCCTAATAGCTAATAGAGTCCAATGTTCTTACTATTTTAGTAATTATATATTTTTTCTATACTAGTCTGTAAATTAACCTTGTATTAAAGAAATCTAACAGTAATCAAAGACTCATATATTTACTAAAGAATTCTTGTAGTAATTAAACACTATAATTTAATATATTTATATATTTACTAAATATTAATCTAACAATAATCAAAAACTCTAATATACTCCCACATACTCCTACCATTCTAAAATATTAGATCAATGATGACTTTTAAAGTCGGTTTGAGATATTTACAATTTAAAATTTGTTTAATTTTAGGCAATACATCTAAAATTGTATATTATGTAAAAAGTACTACTAATTATAACATTTATTGTTTTCTAAGTAAATTGAATCACATCAATTTTGAATTTAAAATATATCATATTGACTTTGAAAAGTCAAACTTGATTTTAACGAAGGGAGTAATTTACGTATTAAAAATCTAATAATAATCAAGCACTCTAATGTACTCCCCCCGTTCCAAAATATAAGACCATTATTGACTTTGTGAGTCAATTTAAAATATTTTCAAACTCAAATTGACATAGATTTATTTAATTTTAACAATACAATGATGAATAGTGCAAACTATCTCAAAAATACTACTACTTATAAGATTTACTTTTTTGTAATTGTTAATGAATCATATAAATTTAAGTTTGAAAATATTTCAAAATAATTTTAAAAGTCAATAATGATCTTATAATTTGGAACAAAGGGAGTACTATATTATCTAAATATATCTAATATTAATTAAATACTATAATACAAATTTTATATCGATAGAACTGTAAGTTATATAAAACTTTTCTATCCTTTTAGAATTATTTACAAACACTTGATTAAATTAATTTTGTACACTATTTTTTAAAAAATAAAAAGAAATATTTATGTAAATAAAATTTCACTTGTGACTTGCATGGATTTTTATCTAATACCTATTAAGAATGTGTATTATATATGACATGTATATATATATATTTATTATGATAATGATATGAAACGTTCATTGGCGTTGGATTGTGGAGAGCTATAAGCAAATAAAGTACTCGTTGCTTAGTTTCTTGGTCAACAGGGAGACAAGTTAGACTAGTGTAACTATTATTTTGAAGACTCTACTGTTGATGCAGAAAAAGATTGCAGACAGATGTTTGCGTGGGGCGTGTTAATGGAGAGACCTCCTCTCATTATCATGCTTGAGTTTTTAATAAAGTTTTGGTCTTGCTAACGAGACCATATGTAAAGTATCTGTTGGGTTAACCATGTTTTATGAATCCAAGCAGTTTCTTACTTATCCAAAAATAAAATAATATCAGTCTAAGCAGTTTGTTGAAATTTTAATTGGCATGATGGGATTCAACGGTATGGAAGCTGGTAGAAGCATCAATTTGTACAAAGAGAAAATTAATATCAACAAAATAAAAAAATAAAGGAAACTGCTAAAAGTAAATTGTAAAAGATAATCTTGGGACTCTTCACAAATGATTAATTAAGTAGTAGAAAAGTCTCTTTTAAACACAGAAAGCAAGATGACTGCTGAAACCTGAAGTTTTTTTATCTGCCATACCATAGTTCAGAAAGTAGGTTTTTCAAACCTTCTAATTTTTTTTTTTCTAAAATGAAAAGTTATTGAGAAAAGGCATTGACGCAGTAATTATACTCTCTCTCTCTCTCACACACACACAAAAACACACGCGAGCGCAATGAATAGTTTGAAGATATGCTACTAATTTGTTTTCGAGGATTTGGAAGTAAGAGAGATGCCAAAATTTATGGAAGTGTGCATTCTTTTCTATTTTGTGGGGAATTTAGATTGAGCGTAAGGCTTAGAGAAAGTTATTTATATTTAAAGTTATTGAATGATAGGGTTATCTTTCTTGCGTCTTTTTGGAGTTTTGCTATGGGAGCTTCTGGAGGTATCTTTGTAACTGATTTATGTAGAGATTGGAGGGTTGCACTTTTTTAAGTGCTTTACTGTTTTTGTTTTGTTCAGTCTATGAGGGCGGACCTCTTGTCCCCCATTTATTGTATTCTCTCCTTTCTATTAATAATATTTCTTCTTTAATAAAAAAAACAAGTTCATGCTGAATATTTTGATTCATACCGTACTAATCCTTGTATAACTGTTATATCTTCAGGTACCTTCTGTTGAAGTAAATGCCCTGATGAAAACATTCAAGATGAAGCCTTTGTTGTTCCCGGTATGTGCATCTCTTGTTTAATGAATAATTTAGTCTAATACTTATAATCTACAAGATGCTTACCCCCCCTTTTTGTGTGTGTCTTGAAACAATGCATATATTTGTTCCTCTTGCTTCTACTCGCTGTCTTTGCTTTTACGAACAAACCAGGATATTAGTTCACTCAGGGCTATAAATATCTTTCTTTTCTTAATGGGCCACTTGTCCTAGATGTACAAATCAAAATCGGGCTGATCTTTATCCAGAGTAGAGCATATCAGCATAAGCCTAAAAACATCCAAGAACTACAAGGATAGTTACATACAATAGGTCACTTCAAATTCTTTTATTGTCATTTTTAAATTATGATGAACATTTTTCTCATCTTTTTTACTTCCTTATCTAACTTTTCTTTCTTCATTTGACGCAGTTGGCTGGTTCTGTAACAGCCGTTTTCAACTGTCAAGGTCCCTTGGATGCTCCTACCTTTGTTGGAAGTGGATTGGTTTCAAGGAAGATAACTAGCGTAGTGTCTGATGTTCCTGCATCAGCTGCATATGAGGCAATGATGAAGAACAAAGAGGGTGGTGCAGTGGCAGCAGTTGACCGGATTCCATTTTCGTATATTTCAGCGAATTTTACTTTCAACACTGATAATTGTGTAAGTTGTTGTATGCAACTTTTCTTGCACATCTTATGGAGAAAATATTTGTTAAATTTTTAAATATTTTACATCAGTAAAATTCTCTTTGCCGTGGTAGGTTACTGATTTGTATGGAATCAGAGCTAGCCTTGTTGACGGTGGTGAAATTCGTGGAGCAGGAAATGCATGGATCTGTCCTGAGGTATATAATTTTCCTTGGTTAAAGATGATCAGTCGGTAATAAGTTTTTTTTCATTATTATTATTATTATTTTATTTATTATGCTAAGGAAGCACATAAGCTAGGGCAACATGCTTCCTAGTTTTTGGTTTTAATTCATATATTAATCCCTTGGTCCATTTTTTGTGCCCTAATTGATTATCTATGATAATATTGACCATTTTTAGAATCAATTTATCTTATTCTCTTTTTTACGTATAGGCAAAGAAACTATAATCATAATAAAGTACATAGAATTTACTACTAAACTAAAGTCAAGTTTCGTGATTTTGAAATTTTAAACACGTGTTTCTTAACAACTAATAATTTAATATTTAAAAAATGATCGATTTGACCATACACAAGTCACTTGGGACAAATAAAATGGGATGAAGGGAGTATAATTTTGCTTCATTCTTTATCATTATTATAATGCACTAATATGTAAATACTGAGCCATGGTGTTTTATAGGCAACTTCATTAATAATCATTGCTTGTGTAAATACTGAGCCATGGTGTTTTATAGGCACTAATATGTCGGAAGCTTGTTTTTTGCAGGGTGAGGAGGATGATACAGCAATGGATGTAAATTTTTCAGGGAATTTATGTTTTGATAAAATTATGCGTCGATATCTACCTGCTTCTCTTCATCTAATGCCACTTAAGTTAGGGAACTTGAATGGAGAAACAAAAGTTTCTGGATCTTTGCTGAGACCGTAAAACTCCACCTTCTTGGATTATAAAAAAAATTGATTTTTGTGTTTAATTTTTGGTCTGTTTCTCTATAGATACTGATCTCCTTCAATATAGGCTTATAAATCATATTTTCGGTTGCAGGAGGTTTGACATTAAATGGACTGCACCAAAAGCTGAAGGATCATTCAGTGATGCTCGAGGAGATATCATAATTTCACATGATTACATCATCGTCAGTTCTTCATCAGCTGCCTTTGACTTGTATACAAAGGTTCTTACATCTTATCTTGATGAATACTTGTTAGATAGGAAAGAAACTGATGCGAGGACTGCCATGCCCTTAATTGTGGAAGGAGTTGAACTAGATTTACGCATGCGTGGTTTTGAGTTTTTCAGCTTGGTCTCTTCACATGCTTTTGATTCTCTAAGGCCAGTACATCTGAAAGCTACCGGAAGAATCAAATTTCGAGGAAAGGTTATTAAGCCTTTTAGCATCAGTAATGAGCAAGTGTTGACTTATGAGAAGAATGGAGAAGATGTTCCCATGAAAAGTAAAGAAGGTGCACATAGTCTTGCTGGTGAGGTTTCAGTGTCAGGTCTCAAACTGAATCAGTTGATTCTGGCACCTCAGTTGGATGGACTGTTGAGCATTTCACGTGAGGGTATCAAGGTTTGCCTTAAAGCTTTCCTCGTCTTGTTACTAAATTATTCTTGAAATATTGTTTTGCCTGATGTGCGTCTGACCAGAATAACTGAAAAATCTGGAACAACCTGAAAAGGTATCAAAAGTTGGTTCTAGCTATATGTCTGGCTGGCAAAACCAAGACCTAATTTTAAAATTTGTATCCAGAAGAAGTGTTGTCCATGATTTTAGCTTCCTTGTTTTACCTTTTAACCAGATGCTATCTTTTTGGAAAAAAATTCCAACTTATTATAATGTGCATTTGGACTTGGCTTGTTTTAAACAATTATGGTTAGTAAAAATATAAAATAATTTCATCTTACAAAATTGTATGTCTTCTTGGCCAGTTTTAATGGTTAACGTTCCTGGTGAAGTTTGGAAACATATATGCTTAGGTTAGTTCATAGTAGTTTACTTTTTGTACAAATCTGTGCCATAGAAAAACATATTTTGCGTGGTTATAGTAATGGTGCTTACCACATCAAATTAATCAAAAAATTTCACTCTGTAATTTTGCATGAATTTTGCACTAGTATGGTTGAATTGTTAAACAAAGGGTCAAAAACTGATATGAAAATCATATCTGGAAAATTACAGTTAGGTACCCCAAAGTTTTTATAGTTTTTTAATTTAGTCCCCCAGGTTTTTTAAAAGTTCAAAATAGCCCCTGAAAAAATTACATATCAGTCCCTGTAGTTTTGTTTTCTTCCATTTCAGCCTCTGAAGTTTCAGTTCTGCCCCTGTTACTTTATATTTTTGCACTTCAGTCCCTAGAGCAAAAACAACTTGGTGATACAATTAGAAATATTATTGTTAAAAAATCATAACATACTGTATCCCCGCACCCGTGTCCAAATTCGGATCCATATCCGCATATCTTCTATTTTTTTGACTTCACGTGTCCGACACCTAGATTTGTACCCACACCTGACTCTCGCATCCGAGTCCGAGTAACACAGGTTTTGGTTGCTTCCTCAAGGGAAAAGGTAAGGAGTCACTTTAATTCCTTTCACTCTTGATAAATATAGAGAACAAGTATACAACTATTTATATAGACATCACATACCGAAAAAGATATTTATATTATCTAAACTGCTTAGAGACAAGGTTTTTGTCAACAGTTTTACATGAATAAGAATTCCTTTAATGACGATGGCCTTTAGTTGTGCCTGAAAAAGGGATTTACAGGATGAAATGACTTATAAAGTGATGTAATAAAAGAAATAGGGTAAAGTTCAGATAACCACCTGTAGTCAGTAAACTACATTTAAACTCCCGACTTTTTGAGTTGAAATGAATAAATGCTTTCCGTCTTAACTCCGTTACTTGAGTTGGCTAAAGACTTAATTACCCTCCATATATATATTGAAAGCTTCCATCTTCCTTCTCATCATCTCAGTCCCAATTTCTTCACTTTCTCTATCCAAAATCACGATTATTTCCCAAAGAAAATGAACCCAAAGCCGACAGAACTGGAAATATAACATGATTCTTCTCGATTTTGCAAATAAACAAAAAAGGGGTTGATTACCAGTGAATTTAGGGCTTGTTAGAGGGAGGAGAGAAATAGAGGAAATTAGACCAAAATTACTTGCTCAAATATATAGTTTCAACCTGCAAAATTGCTTTCAACTGTGTATGAACAAAGGATGTTCAGCATAGCAGAGTGAACGATGGATTGTTGTTAAATGGGCTTTTCCCTACTGATGTTCAGCAGAGTGAGATGGATGTTGAGGATGAACGATTGCTTTCAAGGGTTCACGAATCAGAGAGATAGCCCTGTTGAAATAATTTTCCCTCAATTCCAATTCCATCGGAAACATTTTCCCTCTGCTCCACCATTTTTTCCCCTCCTCAGAGATCGCCGCCTCACTCTCTCTCATCCCCTTTTCCAGAAAACGAAAGTGAACCCATTTAGCAGAACCCGATTCCCCAGCGGAGAACGACGGCAGCGGCGCAGAACCCCACTTCGCGACTCGACCGAGCCAACTCAGTCATTTCCCAAAACCCCGACTCGTTCAAGCAATGCTTCAAAATGACATCTTCGAACTTCGAGTGGCTCTCTGCTCTTCTCGAGCCGTTACTCGAGTGTCGTGACCCGGTCAACTCGCCCATAAACCTCTCCGTCAAAATCAGACTCGGTATCGGACTTTTTCAGCTCGCCACCGGCTCTGATTACCCTGAAATCTCATGCCGGTTTGGGGTCTCAGAAATCTCATGCCACTCTGATGAACTAGTTGAAAAGGATGTTAAAGTTGTGATTTATTTAAGAAGAAGGGGGTATTTCGGATATTTACCAAATTTTTTTGACCGTTACGGCCCCTTCTCACGCGTTTTTGGCGTCTGACATACACGCACAGTTAAATTAGATGGAAAAGGTGACGTTTTCACTTCAACTCAAAAAGTCGGGAGTTTAAATGTAGCTTTACTGACTACAGGTGGTTAAGTGGGAAAGACCCCAAACCCCAGGTGATGATCTGAACTTTACTCAAAGAAATATTATATTTGTATAAAAAACAATGCAATACACTTGTAGTATAATTCTCTAATGAGTTCACACACACACATGCACGCATATACACAAACGCACACATACACACACACACAGACATTTCCCTCCATTCTCATATTAAATGCTAAAAAGATTATAACCAAAAGAAAGTACATACATTTTACTACTAACCCCAATTTTTTTATTATTTTAGAAATGTTTTTTTTTGTTTAATTATTAATTTTAAAAATAAACATTTGACCAAAAAAAATCAAAACCGGGCTTTTAATTTGGGACAGAGGGAGTATATACTAATAATATTATAGATTAACTATGATAATGTGGTTTATTTTCTGTATTCTTGTGGTAACGTTTACATCTTAAGTTTGCATGGTTGAACTTTTAATGGAGAGTTGGAGACTTGATATTCAATTGGATGTGAGTTTACATTTTAGTGGTTAAACAGTTCCTTTCTCTGTTTGGGTGATTACTCGAAATTCTTAACTCTTTCTCTTAATGCAGTTGGATGCTGCAGGCAGAGCAGATGAAAGTCTTTCTGTAGAGGTTGTAGGACCATTACAGCCTATTGCTGAAGAAAATATTATTGGAAAAGTTTTGTCCTTTTCTCTTCAGAAGGGGCATCTTAGAGCTAATGTCTGCTACCGACCACTACATTCAGCTAGCTTGGAGGTGTTTTCTTTGTCTTCGGATAATCTACTTATTTAATGCCTTTGAAGTCTTATCTTAGAAGCTTGTTTTTACTTGATGACATTGTGAGTCTTCCAATTTTAATATTCATTTAGGTACGCCATTTGCCACTTGATGAACTGGAGCTGGCTTCACTCCGGGGAACAATACAGAGGGTGAGCTGTCTTTTCTCATTTTTGACTTTACTCTTAAGAGATATCATCATTATCCCTTGTGAGGGAGGCAACTTTATCTTCATTTAAGAAAATTATTACTTTATTAAGTTAGATAATAATATATGTCAAGGTTCTGACAAAGGTTTAATTTGTAGTTATAAACTTCTTTGTTTTGATAAGATCAATCTGTAGTTATAACCTTTAATTACTTGTAAAGTTTCTTATCCATAGGGAAGATACAGAAAAAAGAGAGTGAATTGGCTTGTTCTACCATGAAAGTTAATATGGTATAGCAATGAGCAAGATAAATGTGTTTAGACACCAAGTTACGCAAACCCAATCTCCCCCTTAATCTGAGGCTTACAAACACACGTTCAAATAATGAAATCATCTCTATGCAAATCATTCATTATTAAGACACGTTTTAAAAGCTAAATTCATTTTAATAATATTTATTTTATTAGATGTAGATGTGATTACTTTTCTGGGATTTTGCATTGAGAGTCGGTTTTAACTGGTTCAATATGGGAGGGTGGACTAATAGAGTTTGTTGGATCACAACATGCAAGCCAATGAATTTATTAATTATTTCTTCAACATCCAATTTCTTATTCTTTTCTTTAAATGGAATTCAAAATATTTGTATAGGAAGTTTCTTGCAGATCCTTGGAAAAATATGTATTTCAGGGAAAAAAACATTTCTATACGAGTATATGATGAAATGTCTTTTGAAAGTTGTTTCACCGAGGCATAAAGGATGTCTGTGAACTTTCTACAGGCTCTATGACACTTAGAAAGCCCTAGATTACATCATAAACCTGTGATCTCTTTTGAGCAAGAGTTAGTAGTACACTGCCAGACAACTGTCTACAGTAAAGAGTTTGTGAACTAGCTTGAAATGCCCATCTAGTTTTTTTTATACCAAGCTTTAAGGTGCATCCATTAGCTACTTGAGCAATACTGTATGGTGTGACTGATTTACCAGAATCTGGTTGTTTATATCAAATTTGTTGAACATAGTGTTTGTCCTATGGTTGCTTTATAGTGTTTGGAGGCACCATCCCATAAATAAGGACTGCCTTAGAACTTAAATGCAATTAGAGAAATAAGTTCACCTTTTCATAATTTTGTTTGCAAGTTGTTTTTATCCATTTAGTTATAGAAAGAAAGGTAGTTTATTATCCATAAACGGTAATCAGTGAAAAGGCTGACACATACTTTTTTCCTACCGATTTCCTTTTTACACGAGTTTTCTGCCTGCTAAATATTTCTGAAGTTTAATTTTGAATTTTATTGTGTACTTCCTTCATTCACCCTGTTATATCTTTTTGTCATTTACTTTACTTTATTATTTTCCTCCATGTTAAAGGTGGGATTGTGGGGGAGGGGGGGGGGGGGGATTGAGGGGTTGGAAGTCTGTTTCATGCGCTTGTAACATTGTTAGCGCCATTTTGGATGAAACCATTTCTATTATAACGTTGCTTATTTATTGACATAAACTCACATGTAATACCCACAATCTGTTATGGCTTGATGTTATTACTTTTGGACATGCTCAACTTGTTTCTCAAGTATTTCTGTTTGTTTGCTTCAGGCCGAACTTCAACTGAATTTTCAAAAAAGAAGGGGTCATGGAGTGTTATCTGTACTTCGGCCAAAATTCAGTGGCGTGTTAGGCGAAGCTCTAGATGTGGCTGCTAGATGGAGTGGGGATGTTGTAAGTACCAACTCAGACTTTGTTTGGAGTGTGGGACATTTTCTTAGCCTCCAAGATTGGCAAAGTTATGGACAAACATTAAAACACTTGATGAAAGGTTCTATTTTCTTGTCACAACAAGTCTAATAGCTTGTATATTGAGAGTTTTGAAGCAATCACTGTCAGTACCCAAATCTTATTAATTTCATAATATGGTATCAGTGAATGACGTCGTCTCAATCTTAAAGATTATTTGTCTAAATGCCACTACCCATCCAAACCAAAGCCAGATCACCCCCGTTTAAGATGGAGGGAATAGGTAAGAGGTGTGGTCTTTTAGGGGGTGCGGAAGCTCAATGGTCATATTCACTTCAAATATGTTTGGGTTTATATTTCAGTGTCTTCGTTTAATTTCGAAAGGATACTAGGTCTTCATTTCATGTTTTTATCTCAACTTTTTCCCGACTCGTGTTGAGACGAGTTTTCTAACATTGAAATGCAGATAGAACTTGTGGTTGTTTGGACTGCAGTCTATTTATTAGTTTCTTTTTTGTCATTTTTAAGGAAATAATTTTATCAGAACTCCAAAAAAGGGTGAATTTTATCGCTCACCTGTTTAGTCGCCGAAGTTTTGAAACTGAACAGATTCAGTCACCTCATGCATGCCTATCCTCTTTTTTATTATATAAGTAGCCCCAAATTCTTTCTTGTTCGTGAATAAGTTCTGCACAAACTTGTGTCATCTAGCCATTTCCTAAATTTACTTCATTTTATAAGAAAATTTTCATTCATTTGTATGCTTTACTTTTTCTCTGTTTAGCATTTAGTTGCAAGTTGCAAAATCTTATCTTATCTATAATTTCATTGTTGGTTGACATTTGTATAGATCACTGTTGAAAAAGCTGCTTTGGAGCAAAGTAATAGCCAGTATGAGCTTCAAGGTGAATATGTGCTTCCTGGCACACGAGACCGCAACCCTGCTGGAAAGGAAAGAGGCAGCTTGTTCAGAAGAGCAATGGCTGGTCATTTGGGTAGTGTAATATCTTCTATGGGTAGATGGAGAATGAGGCTAGAGGTTCCTCGAGCTGAGATTGCTGAGATGCTTCCTCTTGCAAGACTTCTTTCTCGAAGTACTGATCCCGCTGTTCAATATAGATCTAAGGTTTGTATTTCAAGTTATTTTGTTGGAGAAGAATACTTTAATAGTTAGCGGTTTAGTAAACTTAGGTAATGTATGTATAATTCTGTAGCATCTAATCAGTTGAGTAAACTTGGGTTTGATTAGTGTGTATAAGGCTCAACTCTACTTCTACTACAAATAGTACCAACAATCATAACCTTTTTGGTGGACCTGTGCTGGCGAAGATGACCCATGTTTATGCTTTTGAGACTGGTTGAGCTTTAAATTTTGATTTGGACTCGGGTTTGAACCCGATCATTATAAATGGTATAAAAAATGACTCTAAAACTCGGCTCAAAGTTATTCAATCAGGCGGGGATATGAAAGCGATCACTATTATCCCAAAAAGGATTGAGATGTCAGAGATGGGGACACGAAGGTCTATCATAGAGTTCTTAGATTACTAGTAATTAGACTAGGCTTGTCTAGGACGTTAGAAATTTAAGTGAGGGAGATATAATGCCCTAGTAACACTTCGGAACTTGTGGGTTTGATTAGGGTATACAAGGCTTAACTATACTACCAATAATACTAACAATCATGACCTTTTGGATGGACTTGTGGTTGACCAAGGTGACCTAAGTTGATGCTCTTGGGACAGTGGGTTGAGTTTTGAGTTGATTTTGACTAAGATTTCGCTAAGAGTCGTTATACTTTATATTTAATTTTGGAGTAATGAATGTAATTCATTATTATATCTAGTGGGGATTTAGGATATTTTTATGTTAATTGGTTATTCAAGTTATTTTGTTATTTTATGTTGGTAAGCATGTGTAGTCTTAATGTACTTATCTTGATGCCAAGTACATTTTTTGATGCTCAAGTGCGACTTTCTCTATATAACATAATCCCCACAAAGCTATACAACATAATCCCCACAAAGCTATTTAACATAATCCCCACAAATTGTATATGTATTGATTATCTCACCCAAATATATTCTTTTGTTTGCGGACGCAACCAATTTCTATGCGATAATATGCAAAATTATTTCTTTTTCATTTTTTTTGCATTAATTGGTATCAGAGCTCTCATTTCTCTCCTTAGTGGGAGATCTTGGGTTAAATGATATAGGGAAATAAAAAGGGAGAAAAATATTAGAGGTTCAATATTTTCTTTCGAGTGCATCTTCGAAATTTTCTTACGCATCCAACATTAGCATTCTTTAGTTGGCAAGATAGTTGAAAATTTCAAGGTATGCCTACTTCATTTTGATGTGATTAATGCATATGGTCTCCAAGTGAGGTATTAGCCCTCGTCATTGTCGTTTATTCCAGTGCACTGGTTATTTACACATAATTTTTTTTAACTAAAAATAAGTGGAAACCCTAGAAAAATTATTTTGTCCTTTTTATTTGTTGCTTGAATATTTAATTTAGTTGATTTCTTTAGTCCTAGTTTCTTGCATGCATTATTAGTAAGTCATACCGTATTTTGTCATCTGTTTCATTTTTGTTTATGATGTAAATCACGAGTTACTATTCTTCTTATCATTATTCACGTGATTCTACTTCTAAGTTATTAGGATAAGTATGACCAATATCGTACTGATAGATATTCTCATATGATGATCATTCTTGCATGGCAATCCATTCTCAGTACTCCAGTAGTAATTTTACCTGGGTCCCTAGCTTTAAAGGATACCAAGAAGGATAAGTTTCCTTCACATGATTCTCTTTAAAGTGTCCTTTCAATTGTTACTCATCTAGATACTTGTATTGTGATTAAACTCCTGATTCTCATGATGCAAATCTTCCTAGTAAAAACATGATGATAAGCCTATTGATTGCCCTTTTTAGACTTTGATTGTTCCAGTGTGAGACTCAAAGTGAACAAAACATACCTTATATGTGAGGAACTTGTTATTGAGCCTTATCCTGATATACATTTGTCTCCTCCATCCTTGGTCATTGATGATCCTTTTCTTGCTTGTCTCCCACCCTTAAAATTTCTGTACGTGTACCTATCATATTTGAGGACCATGATGTCTTATAGTCACCTACAGATTGAAGCCCTACTAGTGGTACATCTGTTTTATCACACGTCTCACTCTTTAGTTCTTTTGCGATTTAGAGGTCACTTGTTTCTGTAGACATGTGATTTTCATGCCGATAAGAATCTTAGAAATGTTATAAATCAAAATATTATATTCTTACTAATGTTATGTGCAAGAAATATGAATTTAAAATTTGAGACTATGTTATGATTCTTGTGATATTTGAACCTATAATTCTGTCGGGAAACGGACCACAACGCAACAACTAGGACTCGTGTCAGAGGAGTTTTGAGTGTGAGCTACCACTCATGTAATTTGAGTTTGAAGTCTACCTTGCGGAGCTACCTGGGCGAGAGCTCATTGCCTTCATGCCTTTGATATGAGGCAAGGGGATTAGTCCTAGTCTATTCAACTAGAAAGGCAGAGATTTTTTAGCGTGAAGTTGTCAGGATGGGATTCTTACCTTGTTTGGCCAGAACCTTGAATTAGTAGAGTATGGGACCTCGGGAAGGTTACCATTTTGAATCCGCTAGGAATGTAGTTTTTGATGTCCAAAGGGTCTTTAGGGCTGCTCAACTCAAAAATCTCCTAAAGAAGGACGTGGCTGGCCCAACGGTTTGCAGAATGCCACATAAGGATCCCCTTCATTATATGATTTGTTGAACTTGCCTATAATCGCATTCCGTTGACTGGAGAATATTAAGCCTAACCTTCCCTTTTAGTTGCTAGATAAGAACATACCTTCTTAGCTGTTGTAGTAGCTCCTTTGCCCATAGGTTGTACGCTAGCCATACGTAGCTTGAACTTCTTTTATTTGGTAGGTAACATCGACGAAGCTACTGCGAAAAAGCGGTCCGGAGGTGGCTACCGTTGTCATTTAACGAATAACTATAGCCCACGATCAATTTCTACACCATTTGAAGAGAGCTTCCTTATAGGAGGCTGTCTTTCCCCCAGTTATCATCTCTCTGCGGGATTTGTACCCTCTTAAACTCGGCGCTTTATATACCAAGACCACTTAGAGATAGGAGTGAGGCATAAGAGGATGTACTGGGCCAACTATGACCTTTTTCGAGCAGCTCTTTCAACTGCTGCCAACCTTCTTTAAAAAGGTTTATAGGAAGCCAAAAAACATGAGCCTTGTAAGGAGCTGAAAACAAGTCTGGAGCTCAACAAGCTAGCTCTTTATGTTTTCTCTTTGACCCAACAGGTCCACGTCTGTCATGCGTTTAGCCCGGCCAACTTGTACATATAGACGCGAATAGAGACTCTAAGACTTGTGACTAAGGAACTCCTTATAAAAGGCGGAGGATCAAACCAATCAGTCGTAGGAAAGCTGACATACCATGCATGAGCAGGTACTTGTGTTGCATTTTGTGATCCTTTGCTCTGCGTTTTTCGAATAACCGAAATCCGACGTTGATTTCCAATTTCACATAACGACTTCAGAATATCATGAGAATTGAGACTTGACTAGCTTAAAGGTTCAGCAAGCAAGTATAGATATGGTATATCCGACAGATAGAATGTCCATGCATGTTTTCTTTAGCGGGTATCTCCCCAGTCATACTTTAGTATGTCCATTAATGCTCGATACCCTATACGATGCTTTAGCCCATTCTGGCTCATATGAATTGATCCATGAGACGTCGTCGTCGTGGATGATTCACTATTTATTTATTTAATTATCAGTTGCCTATTTATTTAGTTTGTTGAACTTCTTTTTTATGGGTTTATTTCAGTATTGTTATTTATTTAGAGGCCCAATTGTTACTGGGTTTAAGATTATTAGAGTTTATTTTCTTATAAATATGCTTGTAAGTCATGTCTGACTCTTTATACTATATTTTTCCTCCTTACTGCTGTTGGTGATTCTCCTACGGCTGAGTCACCCTAGTTCTTTTAATTTTCTTTGTCGATTTTTCCTTTTCCAATTAATTATATGTTCAACAATTTCCGTCCTACATCACATGCTACTATTGCTGCTAGATTTGAATCTAATTCAAGATAAACAATGCAAGTCTTGCGCGGGAAGGTGAACTTGGTAAAAGTGACCAGACCCCTCCCTTGCAATGAACCTAAGAAGGCGGCACAAAGGCAGATGGCTAGGCTGTGGCTCTTTCTCTTTCTAGTCGGAGCACCCTTGTCGAGCAAACCTTTGTCTTTCCTTAGAGGCGGGCCACGATTGGTCAAGACGGAGAACCGATGGCTCCTTAATGCCAAAAGCGGAGCGGACAAGCCCTCGAGCCTCCTTTGCGCCGCCTTCCTCATAGAAGCCGCACCTGCTGCATCTTTACTTAACTCACCTTCACATATAAGTGTTGGCCAATTTTATCTACAAAGGACAGACTACCTTGTGAAAGCTTCATTGTGCCTCCTAGATTGCCATTATGTGGAGAGAAAGTATTAATTTTCACTAGTTTCAGCATCTTAAATCATCATTGCAGATTATAATTTGTGATTTAGGACAACTGAGAAAAAGTATTGATTTAGATGAAAATGAAGAGTGATAGAGAACCTACGCAATCAAAAAATCAGTAGAAGCATGCAAGCAAGGAATCTGCTTATATAAATAATAATTCAATTCTGTAGTATTATGAAGTGTACATCAACTTATATAGGAAACCTACGACTTGGAAGGCAAGTAAACATCCTAATTTTAAAAGAAAATAACTTCTAATTAAAATCTGCTACTATAATTAAAGCAAAGTCTGATATAAATAATAATTCAAATCTGTTGTTTTGAAGTTTATGATTAAAACTTTTGAGGGTGCAGTATTTTTGCGTATAGACTATCATATCTTTGTATGTTCGAATTCATTCCAAAAAAGCACTTCATAGCTTCTAATAACTATCACATTGATTTTGTTTTGCTATTTAGGTTAAGATATAATTTATGTCACCATTGTGTTTATCTAACTAAATCTATGGTCCTTTATAGCGTTGAATATACGCATCTTATCCCAAGTAGTTGGGATCTAAGCCTTCAGTGTTGTGGATGTCATGTGTTGTGTGCCTATATAGTGTATAATTAGAAAGAGAATAAACATTGACCGAAATTTGTTTACATGTATTTTTAATGCTTTCCATAAGTATGTACTAGATATGATTTTTGTTTGTTTTTCCTTTTTTTAATTTTTATTCATCAATGCCGATTCTGCATGATTCTCTGCAATAATTTGCAGGACCTTTTTATACAAACACTTCATTCAGTGGGGGTATATGCTGAAAGCCTTCAGAAGCTTCTTGAGGTACTTCAGTGTGAAATTTCATACATACATACGTTTATGTTAAGTATTACTCATCTGATTTGGAGTTGAAAGAATTAGTGTGTTTCTTCATACCATGTCAAAGGTTATAATTTTATCCAAGATCCCCTACCAGAATCCTGAGTATTTTGGACATACTGGATAGAGGACCAACTTTTTTTTCTAAATGCCAAACAGCTTATATCAAAGTCATAAATATGTGCACAATTAATACCTTGCAACAATTTTTCCTTATTTTCTTTATCGTGCTCTTATTTGTATGATATCGTAGGATATTCGGGGCCATTTTACCCCATCAAACGAAGTTATTCTTGAAGACTTAAGTCTTCCAGGGTTGGCTGAACTCAAAGGTCGCTGGCACGGATCTCTTGATGCAAGTGGTGGAGGCAATGGGGACACCATGGTAGATATCTTTGAAATATTTCCTGATTTTTTTTTCATTTGAAATATAAGCATAATCTTTTTTGGGTCAATCAATGTGAAAAATCTTAATTCTTAACGTAACTGTGATCTCCACATTGAATCCTTTGGATCAGTAGAAGGGACTGTTAAAATGTTGCTGCACTCATTTCTCATTCAATAAATTGAAGATTGAGCTGACATACTAACATATATGTTGTGAACTTTTGGATTGAATTATATAAGTAAATGTTAGCTACTATTTTCTGTTCAGTATAATAATAGAGATAATTGGCTTTCTGTCCTTGACAAATCTTGATTGAGCCTCATCTTTCAGTTTTCAGAGACCATGTAGGCAAATGGCATGTGATATTCTTTATGCAGGCTTCCTAGGCACGTCATAATGTTAATTGCCTTTTTCATTTCAGTGAAATAAACACGCGCACGTGCACATCTTAAATGTAGGATGTAGTGGCTTTCCATCTCAATGAAGTAAACATGAACATACCACTCCGCCTCATTTTTGAAGATTCTTGTCTGTAATATGGTTATATACCAGTGGTTTTGGAGCTTCAAATTTTAATTTTTTATACAAGTGGTTTTGAAATCTCCTCAATTATGCTCTAAATTTAATTTGCTTTCGAGGGTTTGGAAGATACAAGGGCGCCAAATACTATGGAACTGTGGTTTCTTCAGTTTATGGGGAATTTGGAGTGTTATGCTAGACTGTTTAGAATGAGTTGATTATCGTTTAGTTTATAGAGGAATAGGGTTCTCTCTTTTACTATCGGGTATTGGGCCTATGTTATGGTGTCATTTTGGGAATCTTGTTCAAGCGACTGTGGGCAGACTTCTGGTCACTCCTTAATTTCTTGATTCTATTATTAAAATTTCATATATCTAAAAAAATCTAGCTCCATAAAGTTCCAAACCCTGAATTATATGTTATTTTGGAAGTAGAAATTATATATATATATATATATATATATTTTGGTTAACCATTTCATCAAGCAATATTCTCTAATTATTATTTTCTTCTCCATATACTTCTTAGGCAGATTTTGATTTCCAAGGGGAGGAATGGGAATGGGGAACCTACAAAACTCAGCGTGTTCTAGCTGCTGGTGCATACAGCAACAATGACGGCTTGCGTCTAGAGAAAATGTTCATTCAAAAGGATAATGCCACAGTACATGCTGATGGGATTTTGTTAGGGCCAAAAACCAATTTGCATTTTGCTGTTCTGAATTTCCCTGTCAGTTTAGTCCCCACTCTGGTGCAGGTTATTGAGTCTTCAGCCACTGATACTGTTCATCCTTTGCGACAACTTTTAGCGCCAATAAAGGGTATTCTGCACATGGAAGGGGATCTTAGAGGAAGTCTTGCTAAGCCAGAATGTGATGTGCAAGTCAGGCTTCTGGATGGGGCTATGGGGGGTATTGATCTTGGACGAGCTGAAATTGTTGCTTCCCTGACATCAACCAGTCGTTTTTTGTTCAATGCAAAATTTGAACCCATCATCCAAAATGGTCATGTGCATATTCAAGGAAGTATTCCTGTAACATTTGTACACAACAACAATATGGAAGAAGAAAAATTGGAAAAAGATAAAAATGAAGCAACATGGATCCCTGGTTGGGCCAAGGGGAAAGGCAAAGGGTCTGCAGATGAATCTGCAGATATGAAAGCCTCCAGGGATAGAACTGAAGAAGGTTGGGATACTCAGCTAGCAGAAGGTCTCAAAGGTTTAAACTGGAACGTACTAGATGTTGGAGAAGTTAGGGTTGATGCTGATATCAAAGATGGTGGCATGATGTTGCTAACAGCATTATCTCCTTATGCCAACTGGCTCAATGGCAGTGCTGAAGTTATGCTTCAGGTAGGTCAATTTGGCGATTTAATGGATTCTGTATTCCCTAATGGAAGAGTTTGTGAAAAATAAAGTATAGTATAATCCCAAGTGATAGATTAATATTTTTCTTGACCATGCAATTTTGTTGAAATATATAGGTTAGAGGTACCGTTGAACGTCCAGTGCTCGATGGATCTGCATCGTTCCATAGGGCAACTGTATCTTCACCAGTTCTCCGGAAGCCTCTCACAAACTTTTGTGGCATAGTTCTTGTGGATTCAAATAGATTATGCATTAATTCGCTGGAGAGTAGGGTGAGCAGAAAAGGAAAGCTGTCCCTGAAAGGAAACCTTCCCCTCAGGACAACAGAAGCATCTCTTGGTGATAAAATCGACTTGAAATGTGAAGACCTGGAAGTGCGAGCAAAGAACCTTTTAAGGTGTCTTATCTTTCTCTCTGTGATAAGACAAGAGTTTACTTGACCTAATCAGTTTCAATTGTAAACAGTTTCTTTCTTGATTGTCTTTCAAAGTTAATCATCATGTGCTTAGTTTTTGGTTATTCAAATGACTTACATACTGATTACAAATATAAATTTATGTTTCCGGTTTATATAATTGTATCACTTTATTTTTCTTATATTCGCTAATAGGTACCCATGTTGATGCATGCTTACATGTACATGACACAGACTTTTTTCTGAGATGTACTATTTACTGTTCATATGATTCATTTCTTTTAAAGATTGTTTCCACAGAGAATTGACTTACCTTTCTGAATTTATAGTGGTCAGGTTGACACTCAGCTGCAAATTACTGGTTCCATAATGCAGCCAAACATTTCTGGTAAGATTAAATTGAGTCATGGAGAAGCATATCTACCACACGATAAGGGTGGCGGAGCTGCTCCAATAAATCGGGATGCATCAAATCAATCAGCTCTTCCAAGTAGTGGCTACAATCAAGTGGTTGCTTCAAAATATGTTTCACGCTTTTTAAATTTGAAACTTGCTGCTTCAAGTGCTCCATTCAATCAACCTTCTGGTAAGTTGATTTTGTAATGAGAACCTTCTACCTCATTATTAAATGTTGTATCCTGTGATAACTTTCAAATTAGTTCCCTTTCCATGGCAAGTGTATGCGTCCCAACTCCAATGTTCATTCAGTGAAAACCCTCTGAAGAAGCTAACTATGGAGGAACTGATGTCTAGAAGAGGACCCAACTATTCATCAATGGAAAACTTTGTTCTGCAGGAGAGAGAATGATCAATAAAAAGTTGTTTGGTTGTTTCATTCCTTCTACTGAGCGTCCACTCACATTTGACCTTAAGGTTTTATTAGATGTCATATTCTTTCTTGGTGATGCCTGCCCTTTATATATAACTACTGGCACACACTATGTGTGTGTAGAATAAATGAGAGAATGTTGGAGAGAAAATAGGAATTAATGATAAAGGAATGGGAAGAGAGAAAATGAAAATTTTTTAGTTTTAAGAATTAACTGCTCCTATCTTTTAAAGGGAAAAATGGGAAAGCAAAAAGCTTCACTTTTTTGTTTACACAATAACTGTCAACTCTCCTCCGGCTTTATAATAAAGATAGATATCATGCATCTTCCACTACAATGCAACTCACAACACATTTTATTCCTGTTGTAGTTACCACTTGCTACCATTTAGTGTATGGTTATACTTGAAATCAAATTATTTAATAGCATTATTCACCATATCTCCTCTTGTATCTTACGAGGTTTTAAATACTTCCTCCATCCAACTTTACTTGTCTCCTCTATTTGATTATGTTTTGCACATTTTAAGGTGTGATGAAACATATTAGACAAGGGGATAACTTGTTTATGGTTACCAACTGCTAGTTTTCCATGGTAATGGCCCTAAATGACTTAGTTTTGGAGATCTCATTAACGACTTTTTTGTCATTTCACCATTTTTGTTTCATTTCACTATTTTATTAGTTAAAATCACGTCATTTTGGACCACAACCAACTGGCTGTGGCAAACACACTATCTTTTTCCTTTAACACAATATGTCTTACTATTTTACACCTCATTATGTTTAGATAATATATTAGTAAAATAATTTGAAAAAATAATAATTTCTTAATTATGATTTTATTTGGTCTTGATCTTTGTGCTACATATACTTAAAAGAACAACAAGTAAAGTTGGACGGAGGGTGTATATCGTCTTATTTTTTTTATAAGAAATAATAATAATTACTTGCGCACACAACATACCAATTTATGCATGGATCGGTCTCCATTGTTTTCAGGTTTCCATGTCCATAAACTTTGTCCCTCTTCTTGTTCATGTCTGAATTAGCTACTTCTTTTCTAATCTGTACATTGATGGATCTCCATTGCCTTCAAGTGTTTATCTCCACTAACTTTCTCCCACTTCACGTACATGTCTCCATGATTTACTTTCTTCTTTTTTAAGATTGAAAGAAATATTGTTAAGTCGGTGATCAATGCTGAAATTCTTTAAGGAATTGCATAACTGTTCTTGTCTAAGTTCATATGTTGTCTTATTTTTGAAATTTTGTTTGGAAACCTTAGGTCTTTTAGTATAATGGATTAGTTGCTACCAAAATTGGAATCTTACTATTTTAGTCTAATACTTTTTGTGCAACTATTTAATGTTTTCAACGTAAACCATTTCTGTGTCACTTATAGGTAAAGAGGCTGAAGCTGAGAAGGAAATGGGGAATGTAAGTAGTAAGCCCAAACTAGATATCCGCCTCACTGACTTAAAGCTTGTTCTTGGACCAGAATTGAGGATAGTTTATCCTCTGATCCTCAACTTTGCTGTTAGTGGCGAGCTTGAGTTAAATGGCTCAGCTCATCCCAAATTGATAAAACCTAAAGGCATTCTAGCATTTGAGAATGGTGATGTGAATCTCGTTGCAACGCAGGTAACCTTTACATTCCCATGTTACTTCTGCAATTTGTGGTTTTTCTTTCTGTTATCTCTTTCATGGGCTTGCATTAATCTTCATGAAAATAATTCTGGTAGAGAACTTTTCTAATCCAGGTGAGGCTTAAGCGTGAGCATCTTAATATAGCAAAATTTGAACCTGATAATGGACTAAATCCAATGCTCGACTTAGCTCTGGTTGGATCAGAGTGGCAATTTAGGATTCAGAGTCGAGCTAGCAAATGGCAGGACAATTTGGTCGTCACCTCAACACGTTCTGTGGAACAGGATGTCCTCTCCCCTACTGAGGTAATATTCTATGCCATTTAGGTTTGTATTATGGGTTCCTTTTTAATTTGTATGACTAGTGGCAATGGTGTGTGTCAGCTTATGCTTGGGTGTATTTGTCGTGATATAAGAATCTGGTTTTCCATAAGGTCAGAAAATATCAGTGAGTACTGCAATTGTTAGGATTAGTAGTGGTTTTTACAGGAAATAAATGTTAACACAAATAATATATATACACACACACACACATTGCATTCAATTGAATCACAAATACTGTGAGCAGAACTATCAAATAATCAAAAAGCTTGAATTTTAATGCAAGTAGATCTTAAGAAGCAAGGAGATATGCAAGTGTGGAACTATATACTTCTAGGACTACAGTCTGAGTTTTACTTAATACTCCCTCCGTCCCAGGATAAAAGTCTTGGTGGACTTTTCACGCATATTAAGATGAATGAAATGACAAAATTGTCCATAATAATGTCATTAAATATGGAGAGAGAATTAGAATAAGAAAAGTATGAGATATTTAATGTTACGGATATAATAGGAAAATGTGTAAAAGTTTGGTTATTAAAGGAAAATAGACATTTAACATGGGACTAACCAAAATAGTAATAACGACTTTTATCATGGGATGGAGGGAGTATATGGAAGAGGTTCGTACCGTGCACATTTATTTCTTCTACTATGTCACTTCATCTAGATGTTAGAAATAATGGCCAACAGGAAAACCAAACATATGCTACTTCGTAGAGGACAAAAAATACAAACTATTCAGCGAAGATGCAGTCTTTTAATGAGGTGTGTGAAGTACTACAAGTTGCTAAAGTAGCTCATACATTGTTGAGCTAGATCAGCTGAAACAAGATATTTTCTTGAAATGGTTGAAACACAATGAAGCAGGCCATTGCAACTGTAACAGTCTGGAGTTGTCATGAGAAAATTGGAGTTTTAATCTGAACCTTTTCCAACTGGATCAGATTCCTATCATTCTCAAGTCTTAACTTTCTGTAGGATGTAGTGTACAATGGGGACAAGATGTCTTACCGTGAAAATAACCTCGGGTAAATTTAGAGGCCTTGAGTTATAACCGCAATCTCGCTGGTACCAATCTCCCCGTACTTGGGACCAAAATTAGCTATCAAAGGAAAAAACTTGAACCCTAGGGTAAATTCAATTGAACTGATAAAAAACCTTATTTAACCTAGGGTTCTTGTATATAAGTCCTTTTTCATTGTCATGCCCTACTTCGGCTAATATCCATTGGAAATTGCAACATATCATACCCTTATTTTCTATCTTTATCCAAATTAATTTCAATATTCCTCTTCCTCTGGCACGGGCATTACAATAAATGTTGATTAAATCAAATCTCTTTTATGCACTTATTAATCTAGTTTATATCTATATAATATATAAAAGACAAACTTATTTTTTTTGGTCTTCGTCCTAGAACTCTTTATGGTTCTAGAATTAAGCTAGAACCAAAAGTCTCTTTATCTTTATGGTCCTAGAAACCTTAATGGTAACATATTATTCCACAAATTATATTTCTTATTGGAGTCCTCTATAGTTAATTAGTCATACAATAGATTCTAACTTAAAAACCATGTTTTCCAAAGAACTATATATTATCATAGTTATCAAGGCGACAAGGCGAGGCGAGGCGACAGTCGGGAGCTTAAACACTTAGGTGACAAGGTGCCCGACTATATGTCCACAAGTCGACAAGTAATGTAAATTTTATACGTATAAAATTATATATATTTAACATTTATATGAATATTTATATATTTGTATTTTTAATGATTTAAAATATTCGTAATGCAATTTTTTACATTATATGTATAGAATACCATAAATTTCAATTCTAAGAATTCAATAATTTGACAAATAGTGGTGGCATTATCATAATTTAAGAATGCTATTTTTATACCCCTACGTTCAAGATAAACAGTTTCATTTTAATTAATTTGTAAAATACTAAAATATAAAGTGTCATATAAATTTATTTTCATTTTCAAAACAACAATTTGTATTAGTAGTCTTTTTTTTTAAAGTAGTTTACACTATCAACTATTACATTAATCAAACTACCAAATTTAAACTTTTATTAATTATTTAAAGAAAAAAATCAAGTTTTTTTTTTTTTTTTGAACGGACAAGTATTATAGTAGTTTTATAGTAATGATGTAGATGAGCTTAAAATAAAGTAAATTAATCAGTGGATCTATCATCTCGATTTGGGTATGGATTCCGACAAATTCCCCTTTCTCCCTCTTGTTTGAAAGTTAAACCTCCAGAATGCCCTTTATAACTGTACAGTCTATATATCTATTGTTCCCATTAATCAATTATTACCTATAAATCTACAAAAATGGCCACCGAGAAATCTGACCCGGAGCAACCATCTCTCTCCTTCATCGGAAAGGTAGTAGAGGCGAGAAGAAGAGAAGAAAAGAAAAGCCGAGAAGAAAAGAAGAATACCTCAAGCCGCCGCCGGAGTCACTAGAGGTCGTCGCCTCGTCGGAATCGTCTCATCGGTGTCGTTGAACTGCTGTGGTGAGGCACTCTCTCCTTCACCCTCTCTCTGTTGTCTGTTCGCGAAGTGAATCGATCGATCTAATCGATCGATCTAAATCTGGATTTAAGTTTTTTTTTTTAACCCATTTGGACTTTGGGACAAACTATACCCGACATCACCAAGTCACCCGATCTGCTTCCAATGAGTCATCCAAGGCGACGACATATCGAACTGAGCGCGCGCCTTTCTATCCCTCTAGCAAGTTGTCTGGATGGCTTGGCCTAACCCATCGAGTGGACGCCTAAGCGACGCCTAGGCGACGACTTAACAACAATGCATATTATAACTATAGGAAAGAATAATACGAGTAAATAATAGTGCATATTACAAAAGATATTATTATATTACAAATATATTAATGATTAAACTTTAGTTACCAATTCTATTTTATGTAAAAGATGGGAGGCCTTAATTAATCCAAAAAAACAAATTCTAACTTATATTTTAGTGATTAAAATTTAGTTACCTTTTCAAACTAAAAAAATATAATGATAATTTATTATTCTGCAACAATTCTATTCCTTATAGCAGTCCTTCAGGCTTTAGCTAATTCGTGATAATAATAGATTGACTTAAACACCAAGTTTAGGTATTTAGGTTTTCATTCAACTTTGAATTCTAAAAAACAATATAAATTTATTAGATTGAATATATCATCTACAAAGGTTTTCTTTTAATCTTCCTCTCAATATCTAGCACAATTTTCTTCTCACGTTCATACAATAACAAGAAACTACAACACCATCTCTCAGTTGATTAAAAATGATGTTATTAGTTGTGCTTGCAAATGATACTAGTTTATGGAACAATGAACATTATAATAATAGAAAAATACAAAATTTAAAAAAGAAATATATAAAACCAAGTGATAAGGGAGATAATGCCCTAGAGGATATCTAACTAGTATAATTCATAGGATTAGTACATCAATCTTTAGGTACAAATATAAACATATGAATTTTCATATAATTTGGTGATGTTTATCAACTACTTTATATTAATAAAAATTCAATAAATCCAAGTCGTCAAAAAATGTACTTATTTACAAGGTTATAATAATAGTGTTACTCAACCTCGAGTCAAATAAACATTTACAATATCTCGTATTTTTGCGAGATTTTTCCATCCATACAGTTAAATTTGTTAACAGATCAAAATAAAAACATTTTATGAAACTAGGTATCATGGCCTAGACCCAAACATAGATCAGGAGAGTGGCATGGTCACAAATCTCGCCTTTTGGGGAGTGTAAGACCTTACATAACATAACTACTAAGCATAGATCAGGAGAGTGGCACGGTCACAAACCTCGCCTTTTGAGGAGTGTAAGACCTTACATAACATAAAAATAATTAAAACAAAACAAAGCACAATCATAAACTTACAATGTCTAAATATTAAAACTAAAATATGGTCATTGGAGCTTCAACTAATCACTAATACTAGCTATCCCTCGTACTAACAGCTAACCCATCCAGCTGCAAATGTCCAATCATCTGAAAATATTAAAAGAATTGGGATGAGCTAAGAGCCCAGTAAGCATCTAAACTCATTCATATGATCAAGTACTATTATAAAAATCTAGACATGAAATTTATAATAAAGTGCCTGAAAAAAATCACTAATTTTTATCATGTTCTTATGGTTCGAAATCACATCATAAATACGTTCCATAACAATCATTTCATGGTACAAGATTTCAAAATACTTTTTAACCATCACATATAACCTTGTGACTGGGCAACCATCGCATATAACCCTGTAGACATGGCAATCCATCACAAAATAACCCTGTGACTGGGCAACCATAAAAGAAAATCATCTTTATAAAGCATTAATAAAATTACTTTTTTACTTTTTCAGTAAAACTGAAGTACAAAATATATTTTAATAAAGTAATGAGTGAGGAAAGTTGCTTACTATTTTGTGAACCCACTAGAACTTAACTCCAAAATTAACGATCTCAAATGCACTTTAAGCACTACCTAAAATAGCTATTACACATAAATTAGGCAATTAATATTTACTATCCTATTTATTAAATATACTGTCAACCCTAAACTTGAATAACCTTTAATCCTACTTAGTTTGCAATGATATTCTAGTAATATATAGACATGATAATGTATATACAGTGCCTCCATTCTGTATATTATTTGATATAAAAGAAATACATTCACATTTAGTACCCAAAATAATACCAAATGCATCCCAACCGTGTGGGTCCTTTGAAGGCATACCCAAGCTGTCATACCAAACAAATTTTCTCCCTAGGTGATCAAATATCCTTCCTCATGCACGCAAAATGGCCAACTATGCATATAAATATTAATATTTTATGCATGATAAAGAAACTTAATTGAAGCATAGATACATGTACCCATGCATTATCAAAATAGCCAAGCCAGTAGCCACGTCATTGGCTTTAACCCAATTCATCTATCAGCTAACTTCTTATACCCATTCATGATAAGATGATAATTTATTTAACAATATATCTTATATGAGAGTCATAGTTTCTAGAACAATTACATTACATAATAGTCAGATTACTAAGCCAAGTTTTCAGTAGAAAAAAGTTTGTATTCTTCTCTACTTTCATCCTCTCCAATCCAATCAGAATATCCGCCTCCGTTCACTCTTCTTCCTCAACGGCAGATGTGAAGATAAATTAAATTAAACCCTACCTTAATTAACCTGTACTGATGTCTCGCTGGACCTTATTTAGAATTCAATTTAGAATTTTATTTAATTAGCTTACTTTATTAGTGAAGCCCAAAACATAATTATATTTTAATTCTTTGATCCATTACCAATAAGGCCCAAATTCAATAAGTCAATATATTGTTACTAATAACCCAAAAATATATAATTTTAACATTTTATCGTTATGTACCATAATTATGTACGCAGGCTTACACTAGGTATATAACTTATATAGGATATCTCCTGCAAGCCCTCAATTGTGAGTCTTTTGTCAATTGTATGTGGCCTGTATTCATTTGTTTTCGAGCAAAGTCAAGTCACTCTAATACCAATATTAAGCTAATTTGTAAAATTCAAAAAAAAAAACTTCATAATCATCATATATTGAATGAATAAGAAATTAAAATTAGTTTTGTTTAAAAAACAAGCCAATGCTTTGCATGGGGTACTTAGCTAGTTTTTCTAAATTGTCCGAGATGATCAACTTTTAATTTTTCCTCAAAGTGGAGTTACTTGATTGTCTTCCCTGAATAAGTTCACTTCTAATTCTACCTTCCACATTTATAATACTTAACCACCTTGACATCTGCATCTTGGAAATTATTTATGTTATGGACAATTTACTGAAAGAAACATGTAATTAAGGTAAAGGATGATTTATCCATTTAAAAGTATGAGTGTTTTATCTTGCTAAACTATATGAGCAACAATAGCTCCAATATCCCTCTCTGTATCACAATCAAGAAAGGAACAAAGCTGATCATAAAAACTTTATGGTATCACTTGGCCTTCAAGCTTACATCCTCTATATTATATTTGTATTATTACTACTGCTACATTGCCTATACAGGGTTTCAGTTCTGTTTTCTTTAAATTTTCTTGATTCTAGAGCTTCTCTTCAGCTTCTAATATTGTATTAGTATTTTATTTCATTAACTGAAACAACACTTTCTAATAAATAGCATCTGATGAGGAAAAGAAGAGATTAATTATTATTATTATTATTAAATATTATATATTATCATATGGAGATAAATTACTTGTAATTATTAATTATGTTTTCTTTTTACTAGGTAGATTTTTCTAGAGATTTAGTTATAGTACTAGAGTATTTTTAGATTAAGATTTTACTTGATTTCCAAGAAGTAGAGTTTTCTTTAGATTGAGATTTTACTTGGCCTCGAAGAATTAGAGTTTTCTTTAGTCCTATATAAAGGGATGTAAGCCATCATGATTATGATATAATGAATGGTTGATTATTATTTAAGCAGGCTTGTGTTGTGGCTTTTCAGCTTTATCTTCTTTTAATCTTCTTCATTCCTAATCCTGCCTAAATCCTTGTCCTACATCACATACACCATGGGACTTCATCTTGATTATATCTAATAATTTTATCTATACTATAAGTCTGTGACAAAAAGACAAAGCATGATCGAAACCCTATTTCTTGAGGCCTGGGGAGCGGAAGTTGTGGTCTTTGTTATTTAGAGTTTTTGGTGAATGTTGGGTTTGTCTAGTCGGAGTGGATAAAGTACTTTTTACTTGGTTCAAGGGCTTTTTAGCAAGAAGAGAGATGGTAAGGTGCTATGGTTGTATGGTTGTTTTGCTATTTTTTGGGGTAATTTGGAGTTTTGGACGTAGATGAATGCTCGGGGATTTTTCGGCCAATCATGTTTTCCCATCTCCTTTTGGGATAGGGTCATATTTCTGGTCACTTTGTGGTCTTGAGTGATGAGTGCTTTCGATAGGATTCATGCTAAGATCTGCTAAGAAGCTGGAGGGCAGTCCTGTTCCAAGGGCTTTGTAATTTTCCCTTCTGTAGTTTAGACATTTCTCATCCTCCGCCTGTCATTTTGTTCTCTCTTTTTACTTATAATTTTTCTTTAATTTAAAATTAATGAGAAATGAATTGGTATCTTTACTAATGGTTATTCTGTTCAATTCAGTTCCTTATTTGACAAATGCATATAGACTTTAGATCCTACTAGTACTATCTCTTGCAAAAGTTATGTCTTTCTTGACTCATTCATGAATTTCCGCTTCTATTAGTTTCTCTTATTTGGAAGGCTAAGGTTCTGTTCAAACTCAAAGCTTTACTCGCTGAGACGCAGACCTTACAAGGCTCTATCCTAATTTTAGTTTTCTATTCTGTTTATTATTTATTTTCTAATTATAAACACTAAACCCAATAAAATTTGAAACAATTGTTTACCTTTTCAAAAAGTCATCATTCATACTTTTAATGTTCCCATATATTCCCTCCGTCCACTAGTGATGGTACAAGTACAATTTTCAAAAAAAAAAAGTTTGATATTAGTAAATGAGCTTCAAGTTCACCTATAGTGAACTCCACTGAAATGCACTAATTAATGTTTTTCTTTACTAAAACTAGTGGATCCCACGTAAGCCTGCATTTTACATTTGACTTTTGTACTTGTGCCATCCTCCATCCTTGGGTACACGGGTGTAGTATATACTTTTTTGAAACACGGTGTAGTATATACTTAGTTACTAATTATAATAAATTATACTTTTTAAATTTAATTGATCTTTAAAATACTTAAATCAGTATTAATGATATCTAGGGCATTACAACTATATTTTGGTAACTAAACTTCCATACAATTTTTGTGGAGCAACTTGTTAATCAAATTTTCCCTTCTTTCCCTAATATTTATTTTTTAAACAAAGTTCCTCACATTTAACATGATTAATAGATGCTTTGTCTCCATAAACACAGTGACACACACACACGTGGCATGTGGAATTCACTTTCATAATGCAATAACTATGCTGTACATTTGCATTACCCAGGTACTGTATGATAGATTATTATCTTATTGTAATATGTCTAAATGATCTGATTGTTGGTTGTTTCGAACATAACAGGCTGCTAGAGTCTTTGAGAGTCAATTGGCAGAGTCCATCTTGGAAGGTGATGGTCAACTCGCATTTAAGAAGCTTGCTACTGCAACGCTTGAGACACTAATGCCAAGAATAGAAGGGAAGGGAGAGTTCGGACAGGCGAGGTGGAGACTAGTATATGCTCCGCAGATCCCTAGCTTGCTTTCAGTTGATCCCACTGTTGATCCTCTTAAATCCCTAGCAAGCAATATTTCATTTGGTACAGAAGTTGAAGTCCAGCTGGGGAAACGCCTTCAGGTTATCTTGATACCTTTTCCTTCTTATTATGGAAAACCTCATTTCATGGATTCCTTAAATTTATGTTGTCCTGTATTTGCAGCTCTTTTTTACTGAATTACATTTGAATCTGCAAATCAAAAGATAAATAGAATTTAAAAATAAGAGGAGATCTCGGACAAAGATGGACTGCCAAATATTTGGATTGTGTGGGAGCAGAGTAGCTCTGTTTCTTTTCTGTTTACACTTTACAGTTAAGGCGCTCCATTTGTATTAAAGGAAAACGTTTTCTAAACATTTTTGGAGAGAACGACTTAACAAGATGAAAACAGTAGGTAATTTTCTGGAAATTAGGCTAAATGCGCATTTACCTGTAAAATGATTTTTGTTGACCACTTTTTTATCATACCAAATATCAAACATATAAATGTAGAACACATTTTCAGGAAAAATATTTTCTTTGAAACAAACAGCGCTCAAGTCTCGGATACCTGAAAAACCAATAACATAACACAAACATCCATGGTTTTGATTTAATTTGTTTCATAAGGAACCAATTATGCTTTCATTAGATTGTATTTCATCTATGATGTAGTAAGCAACAACATTTCTGCTCAAGTATGTTTTTGAAAAACTAGTACAAAAATATGGTTTGTGAATGAGTTGTAAGCAGTCTTTGGAGATTTTCAACATGATTTTTCCCGTTACATTTGTGATCTCATACCACTATTTAGTGGAAGTATTCATTTTAAAAAACAGTTATGGTCATAGGGTTCAACTGTTGTTCCTTCTCAACATTAACAGAAAATATCTTACAAGTTAAAGAGTATGACCAAAGTAATGTAATGTTTACCCTATTTACTAATCAAAGCAGAAAGTAAATATAATAATTCAAAGAATTGATAGCTGAGATACCCAACATTGCAAGACTAGTAATAGGTTGCCTTCAGTTCATCCTCAGTCATATTGTTGAATTTAGATGACAGTTTTATACGACTAGGTTTCTATATCTTGTTGCTGAAGCATGATGGCCTAAAATTACCCTTGTTTGCTTTGTCCAGGCCTCTGTAGTTAGACAGATGAAGGATTCAGAGATGGCAATGCAATGGACCTTGATTTATCAGCTAACAAGCCGCTTGCGAGTGCTTCTGCAATCTGCTCCATCCAAACGTCTCCTTTTTGAATATTCTACCACCTCACAAGATTAACCTACTAAAGCCTTGAAATTTCTTAGGCAATACCTCTTTGGTGGATAGATTTCATTGTTGTTGCAAATGTAGCATATTAACCTCCTACACCCCGCCTCTTTTTCTCTTCTCTATTTTTGTAGCTCACAGGTCATTAATGTAAATGTTGTAAATATCTTATTATTCTTTGCTCAGAAATGAATGAGCTTGTTTATAATGTCTCAGCAGTCGGCATCAAACCACCCTGAAATTATAAAGCATAGTTTATAGAATATTTATTTTGACGAGAAAAGCTATTGAAAGCGAACAAACATAATTCATGTATGAATGCTTGTCTATCTGGTCTGGTTCGCAACCTCTTAACCTGAAATCTGCTAGGCGGGCTTGGTCAAATTTGCCAGAAAAAATTACTTTTCATTATGATTTCATCAAGTTGGGACTAGTGAGGCTAGTTTCTTTCTTAACTCTTTTACGCTGAGTTTATCCACTCTCCTCGATCTTTAGCTCGATCTTATGCATAAAAATTGTTCTACTTGCTATATTTTGTCGTAGAAATTTTTAAACCAGCTAACATGGGTGTGTATTGTTTTTATACTTTTTTTTTTATTTTTTATTTTTCTGTTTTACTTGACCGTATTTTAGGTGCTGAAACAGGGATAGCAGCACTTCTCTGGAAAAGAGATACAGCTGAAGATTTTGCAGGCCAAGACAAATTTCTTATGCAGAGCTTGTCTTCTTGTTGTAGTGCAATCCAATTCTGATTGGAAGTGTTTGTTTGTTTGTTTTAGGTTCTTGGTTTTGTTTTGGAAGTGTTTTGTTTTATGTTTTGGTTTTGCCTCAAGTGTCTGAATGATGTTCTGATTTACCCAAGTACTTAACCAGAAAGAAGGAAAAACAGTTTATGTGCTTTTTA
This sequence comes from Panax quinquefolius, assembly GCA_020205615.1. Lineage (NCBI taxonomy): Eukaryota > Viridiplantae > Streptophyta > Magnoliopsida > Apiales > Araliaceae > Panax > Panax quinquefolius. The sequence goes on along the minus strand of CM035160.1, from coordinate 128,893,222 downwards.
CTGAAAATACGAGTAGAACTCTATTTATTTTAACAATCGCTAGTTAACAAACAGTTAATATTTATATTTTTAACAAATAGAACTCCCTAATTGTTTTAATAATCATTTATTAACAAATATAACTTTAGTAAATTTTATATATTAAGCAATTATCTTCGGCAGACAAAAATAGTTTTTTGTTGAGTCTTTGTAAACTAATTTGTGTTTTTGTTGCGTCTTATGTAAACTAATTTGTGTTTATCTGTGACGCTCTTTAGTCCTCCAGGATGAGATGCCTTCAGTGTTACTAATTTTTTTTTAGGTTAATTAATGTTTTAGTTACCGTAATAGTGGTCGATTTTCATATTTATTATCGAATATTTTTTTGTTAAAAAAACAGTACTATACTCAAAAAAATATTATAAACTAGTACTAAAAAATTGACGGAAGTAGTTAATAGAGTTTAACAGTTGTCATGTGAGATACTTGAATATGTGGCAGGTGAGACTTTGTTATTTGAAGGGTTAATTGATGTTTTGGTTACTGTACTAAGGGTTGATTTTCATTTGGTTATTGAATCTTTTATTTATTTACAATGTTATTACTATACTCAAAAAATGTTACAAGTTAATCATTACCTAACATTCGTCCAAAAAATGGACGCAAGTGTTGAAACGTGCATATCACGTGAGCAAAAAAAATTGATGTTAGTTATTGGTGATGTGAAATATTTTTCCATGCGTAACATTGTCACCAGCGAAGAAGAAACGAACCAGATATTCTTGGCAGAGATGAATCGCAGCAAAAACATGCCTTACTTTTTTTTTCTTTTTCCATTTTTTTTTTGATTTTTGTAGCAATATTATGTGTCATATCATCAACAACTAACTCCACATGTCAATTAAGCAAAGTTAAATAATGACTAGTTTGTAATATTTTTTTTGAGTATATTAAAGCTTTTGTAACAAAATAAAAATTAATAACCAAAATAAAAATTGACCTAGTAACAAAAATATCAATTAACCCTCCATGTAATAAGAATCCACCTGCCACATTCAAATACCCACATGACAAATGTTAAATTTTTTTTGAATGGAATGTTAAGTAATGACTAGTTTGTAACTTTTTTTTTGAATATAATAATGTTTTTGTAACAAAAAAAGATTTAGTAACTAGAATGAAAATCGATCACCAGTACTGTAAGTAAAACATCAATTAACTCATTTTTTATTTGACAATTGTTAACGCCAAGATTTGTCCACGCATCTCAATCACCAAAGCGCGTCAATTCCTGCACAGAAACGAAGTCACACCAAAAACTTGACGGCTTGGGTAGCCGGGGGATAACTCCGGTGTGAGAATAAGTGCAGGCTGAATTAAGTTTAACAATAAAGATACCAAAAGCTCTCTGCAACTCTCTTTCTTATTTGATAATCCATTCTTCTAGTTAAACATCTTGTCATACTTTTGACTTTGCATACTTTAATTGTGACGCCCCCAAAATAGGTTTACATCACTCATTCTGAGTCGTCAAATACATGGTACAGAAAACAACTACAACTTTATTATTACAATTGTTGTACAAAATACGACAACACATATACTGTTAAGTTTAAATACAAATATTGTCTTCTAGACAGTATTCAAACTCAAATAAGTCCTCATTACAATTATTGATACACTATTTTATAAAATAGTGAGGACTGCTAAACAACTATCTTGATACATCATTCCATACCCCCGACTAGTTCCCGCTATATTCTCTCCTCCTGAGAAGAAAAATGGAATAAAAAGAAAAAGGGTGAGCTCAACTAACCTAATAAAGAATATTATGACTAAGATAATGAACAACAAATTATCGTTAGCCTTCAACAAATCAGATAAAATATAATGGACAACCAATTTTAGATCAATATTCACAGCGAAAATAACAATTCATTAGAAGAGTTAAGTAGAGAATGAAATCTACTACCATCTATGAATTTAAAAGTCCATCATCAATATTTTATCACTGTAACAACAATCAATATACATTTTGAATCAAATATTCATCTTTGCACTACGGGCTAAAGATATTCATTTGTATCACCAGTTGGTCATGTTCATCTCAACACCTATTCATCTTTGCACTACGGGCCAAAGATATTCATCAGGTAATCATTCATCTTTGCACTATATATAGGCCAAAGATATTCATCAAGTATCGCCATTTAAGACTGAGGATGATGAAAAATATTTTAAAGAACGAATCTAGTGAGATAAAGGACACGATTAGTGTGACGCCCCCAAAATAGGTATACATCACCCATCTTGGGTCGCCAGAAACAACACTACTGACAACTCCATTTATACAACTCGTCAAAAAATACTGACGACACATATATATCATGAGTTTTAATACAAATATTGTAGCGTATATAATTCGACAATATTCACACTCAAATTATTACAATGCCATATAAAGTATAACATCAAATATTTCAAGTCTCCAAAGGAATACGATAAGATTTCTGTCCTTCTCATTCTAATGGAATGCATTTTTAACGCTTCCAAAATCGAGTTCGCATCACCCTATTTAATTCACCAAATTAACTATTAAATGATGTATAAAATATGTCACACACATTTTAAATTCTCAGTACAATTAGTATGCCCCACCGTTTCATAATTTGATTAGGCATGTGACTAATTCGTATCACCACTTTATACCCATATTCTCTCTGCTAGTCACAGCTAAACTTTTATTACCTGAAAGGGGTGGTGAAGTAAAAGGGTGAGCACAAATAGCCCAGTAAATAATATCATGACTTAAGATAATTAAATTATCAAAACAATTCAGATATTTAGAACATATGGTAGAAGATAAAAGTTTTCAACCACAATAGCAGCGGAATCAACAATCCATTAGAAGAGTCAAGTAGAACATAATGTCTACTATCTCCTCTAGATTAAAAGTCCATCGTTAATATTTCATTCCTGTAATACTCATCAACAGTTCTTTGTTATACCCAAGGAAAAGAGAACTCTCATCACCTGTTTTCACTTGAACCATCAAAGATTATAATTAAATCACAATTCATATTTATAATTAGGTAAATCAACAGTCCAACTGTGCACTACATGCCAAAGATATACATCTGTAAAACCAATAACCAACAGTCCATCTTTGCACTACAGACCAAAGATATACAACTATAAAACCAACAATGCTCAGACTCGGCTTAATAGTATCACGACCATGAATTATCCATGCACTACGGGCTAATGATATTCGTGTTTTCACCAACGGTCATGATTATACCGAATAATCCCTGGTCATAATCATACCGATCAACTGTCCATCTTTGCACGTAAGCCAAAGAGGATTTTTACCACATCATTTGTAACATTACGGTTATGATTACACCGAATAATCTCTGGTCATAATTGTTAGTTCCCAGAGGGCACAATAGATCTAGAAGGGGGGGTTGAATAGATCCTTTTTATTTCAAATACTTTTCTGATTAATATTATATTGTTCATAATTAACATATGACAAATATAAGAATCTTTTCAAGCACAACGGAATAAGTAAAAGATCCCCTTTATTGATATATTCATAATCATACATACATTGTTCGTAGAGTAAGTTTAGTTGTAAGCAGTTAAAACATATATAGCAGTTATAGCAGTTATAGTACATAATGTAAATGACGTATTGTAAAAGACTCAAGGGGTTTTAAGTGGTTCAGAGACTCAAGCTCCTAATCCACTCTTCTTACCGCTTTCAACTAGCGGTGATTTCCACAAGGAAGGGCAAGACTACTCACAATCACTAAGATTCCTTCAAGGCCAAATCCTTGGGACTTCAGGGGCTCACTAAGAACTCTTCAAGGCCAAAGAACTTGAACTTCGCTTAGTTCCTCCGGACAAGGACCCTTCCGCCCTCGCTTTGTTTAGTCCTCTGGACAAGGACCCTCAGCCCCGGCTTTGTTGAGTTGTTTGTTTATTGTTGTTGGAGTTTGGTCTTTGAGTCGCTAAGATGTCTTCATGCTCAACATCTTCTATACTTAGCGACTTGGCTTGATCATCCTTGAAGTGCAAATTGAGTGTTGCATGATGCTCAAATTTTCTTTGATTACTCAACCACTTCGGATGACCCCTTGTTGAACTGCCTTGCAGATCATTCTCCTTGGTACTTGATGTCTGCACATGAGAGGCTTCCAAGCTGACTGTAGGCTCTTCTATTAGGTACTTAGAAGCTTTCTCATGCTTGACACCAAGATGGCTTTTGTGATCTTCCTTCTACTACTTGATGCCTCGTCATGATGGACTTACTAAGATGACTGCAGGCTCTTCTCTATTATACTTAGAGTCTTCCCATGATGGACATGAAGATGTCATGATGCTCTTCTTTCTCTCGGCAGTTCTGAACACTCTTCATGTAGTAGAACTCTCACTTCTACATAGTAGAACTCACTCTTCTACTTCTTTCTTTTTCTGACTTCTGAGTGTTCTTGGTGGATTGTAGAGTGAGCCTTCTGACTCACTGTTTTACATGGTTTAGATCAGTCCACCTTCTCTCCAAACTCGGCAACTCCAGCAACCTTTGATCTTTGAAGCTCTTCCTCATTTATACTCCTTCCCAATCCTTCCGTTGGAAAGTAGCCGTTGAAGGCTATTTAAATCTCTTCACAGATCTCGAGTTGCTTGAGGTAGACTGCTTGATGTGACTTGTCATACTTTTTCTCGACGCCATTAGCTTCATCGTTTCACCTACCCTGTCAGATGTATCACTTTAATGTCTTGGGCAGGTCGAAGACTTTATTACCTCTTTCTGATTTCTCGATCAGAGGTTGTCCTATTGCATCGATGCTCTCAATAAGCACTTATCCGAATATTATCCTTCAGATTAAACCTTTGCCAATGCTTCAGTTTTCAGCTATTCGAACTCTACAATTCTGATGCACGTCTTCAAGGACTTGATCGTAGTGTCTTGTTGAGTGTTGCTCATTGACTTGTAGGGTTAACACTACGATCTTGAAGAGTGTTGATTGGATCTTCAATGTAGAACACCTCTTCCTTGTATTGTACAGTGCTTCAATACTTCTGTTTGCTTCAACTGTTCTTAGAGACTGATGGCCTAATTCCTTTCTCTGGTCCCCTTCTGAATATCAAGACACTTCAGATTTGTGGTGCGTCCAGCTTGCTTTCTCCTTATGATCTCCCATTCACTTATCATCAATGAACTGACCTTGCACTTAATCACTTTAGCCTTGCTAATCAGAGGCTGACCAGTATCTCGGTTCACCTTCCATCAGTTCCTTCTTTGTTTTTGCAAACACTATGATCTTGGTTGCTTCCAAGATCGTTGTCTCCTGTTCACTTGATAGCTACTGCACTTGCTAACTTTCCTTAGTCAGCTTCTGAAGTCTTCTTTAGATCTCCTTGTGGAAGACTTCAACACGAGTGGCTTTACAACTCAATCTTCGTTGAGTGCTCTTTGGTTTCCTTGGATGTAGCGTGCAGCTTGGACCAGAGGCTTCATTTCTTTGGATATTCTGGGAGTGCTTATTTGTTGAAAACTGTATATGCTCTATGATTCTGCCTTGGAACTGTGAGCACTTCTGTTGAGATCGTAGTTCTGCACTCTACGATTCAGCTTTGGCTTGTGCAGACACTACGATCCTGAGATCAGATCTTGACACTCTACGATTTCTGCCTTGTGCTTGTTGTCTTCATCTGATCTTGCTTGACTACGATCTCTGCATGTAATTGTTGGGTTTCGACACAGAAACGCACAGCGGAAATAGAAGAATTTAAACCAAATTCGAAACCCTAAATAGGATCCATGCAAAAAATAGTTAATTCAGTGGTTAGAAATTATACCGATTAAGAAAGCGATTAAATGATGCGGTCGAATCTCCAACGCCTTTCGAACGAACTGCGTCTCTACGGTATCCACACGAACGCTCCACGAATCGTCCTACGATCTGCAGAATAAGGAATCGCGGTACTAGCCACCAAGGATGAGGATTTTCGAAACTGTTTTCTCTAGTCTCTCTCTAAGAGCGGCTAGGGTTTTTGTTTTTGATTATATTTTTAACTAGCTGCTATATATCATATATATAGTAGTTAAAAGGTATTAATCAAAACCTAATTTCATAAAATCCCTATATATATATCTCTTAATTAAGTCTTACTTAATTAATATACATATATACAAATTATCCTTTTAATTTAAATTCGTGAGTTAAATACTATTAATCATATTAATATATTTAAATCCTTAAAATTTAAACTAATTCCCTTTTAAATTACGTTCTATGTGTGTGACCCTATAGGTTATTATTATGTTGGTAATAATTTTAAAATCATATTATAAAATTATAAACAAAGTGAATTTACATCTAGTAATGCATCACTGCTACCCAAGTAATAATAAGATCGATGATTCAATGCAACCTTTTTCGTGACCAATGTTTCAATGTAATTTAATCCTTTTAACATTAATATCCTAGATTAAACTCGAGTCATGGAATGTGTCATACTCTTCATAATTTAATCTGAGTTTTCTTGATCAATGAGTAGACTATATGAAACAAATCACTATTTGAGCATGACCATGCATTTCATAGTCCTACTCAATCAAGAGGCCTATGGATATCACCCATAATATATAGGATGGTTAAATTCCATCTACATCACTCATATTTCTCACACGATTCATGATGAACCCAATAATCACCTATATAGTCCACCCTATTAAAGGTGACATTTGATGATATCAAAGTACATAAATTCTCGTGTAGTAATATAGCGATTTCAGGTCGGAGGACCATTACATCATTGTCACTATGAGAATTGATAATGACACTTCACATAATGCTCCATATAGAATTCTCATGGTGGGTCTGTCCAGTACATCGTTCTCTAACATGTACCTATGGATTGACTTAATATCTCATATATTTATGACCAATGAGATTTGGTCATCAATCAATCCACATACTAGTCTCAATGCATCTTTGTTGTCCCATCAACAATTATACTCGACTAGGGACATTTAAGAACAATGATACTAATTGTAATTATATAATCTCATGTTCAAGTCACATACTTGAAACTATATAATTTGTATTACTATTCTAAGGAATTTTATTATGTTAACAATTATATTACGCAGTAAATAAAACCATAATAAAATCATATATTTATTCAATCAAATATAATATCAAAACGTTAAGCAATTATATCAAATAATTGGCCTTTAGGGCATAAACTCTAACAGTAATCAATAGACTCTACGAACTCAGAGTGTGATCTACGATCCTTGACTTGGCTTTGGCATCAAGAGACTTTCTACGACTCAAAGTGTAGTCTATGTTTCATCTTCGCTTCGGCCAGCAGATGACCCACAAATTAAAGGCGTCATCTCTCACGATTCGAACATGACTTCCTCAAATTTCACTACGATCCCGAGGAAGCTCTACTGATACACTACGATCCTTCTTCGCTTCCCCGGCAACTACAAATCTTTAGATCTACTAACTTGCATACTCCTATTCTCCTCGATAGCTCTCGAGTTAACCTCGACTCACCCGGCGCAGACTTACGACTTCCGTGTAGTGGTTCTACGATCGACTAGCCTATCTATTACATCATAAGATCAACCTAACAAGCTTGATCTTTCTATCTTTATAGTCCTTGTACATCTTTTCTTTTTTAAGGACTTTACAAAGTCAGTTTTCTTATGTAGGATCAACCTAACATATTTGATCAATTCATTCTAAGTCCTTGTACACATATTTCTATTATCTATCAAAGGACTTTATAACTTTTCTTAATGCAAGCATACTTGCATATTATTATTCATATATATATATATATATATATATATATATATATATCATAATCAAATCATATATAAATAGGAATAGCATTCACATCCTTATTCCCCATAATCTCCCCTATTTGATTATGATTAAAAACAATAAGTGCATATGCATGTTATGAATGAATCTTATATATAAAGTGAGTAAATGTATTTAAAACAGCTTAATCATGAATGTCATTTATATTGATATATCAATTTATACATTAAGACATTCTACATCCCGGATCTAGTAACATACCTAACTAGTTAGAGATGTACCTCTTTGCTCCATATATGTTTCCGAGGATGCTTGTTAATCGCCTACTCATCCGATTGTTCTTCTTCGCTTCGCTTCCTCCCTCGGATGATGACCTTCTCTTTTTGCTTGGTTCCTCTTCAAAGATCTTTCCGATCATGCTCCCCTCGACTTTGCATCTTGTTATCATCACTTCTTCGCTCCCCTCGATGATGACTCTTTATCCGCAGTGCTTTCTTCTTCTTCTTCTTCTCCTTAACCCTCTCGCTTCTTCCTCGAGTGCCTCTTGCTCCTCTTCTTTCTACGCCTCTTTTTCTCCCCTTTTGTCATTAATCATTCGAGAGAGTCGCTCCATGTTGGAATTAAGTCGCCCATCGTAAGAGGAGTCAGCAACTTCAAACTTTAGTTCTTTTTGGCCTAGCTCAAGTCAGACCGAGAAGGTCCGCCTCATATCATCAATCTTGTCGAGAGGGGCTTGAATCGCTTCTTCATTTGCCCTTCAATTGTAGAGCTTCACCTTTTTGATCTTGTATGGCCTTCGATAGATGTTATCTCTCTCTTGAGTTTGAGAGATACATCTACCAAAGTAGCTTGAAGCTTGTGGTTAGAAAGGATTATCTCCTCGTCATTGCCTCATTGTTGTATTCTTCAAAGAGAGCAGAGATATTTTCTCGCTTAGATCATCGTAACTCTTCAAGAGTTCCCGCCCAAAGTAGTTTGATCCTTTTGTTGGGCAGCTTCAGGTTGATCATTGAATTGGACTTTACGATCATCATCTTTGGACAGTTTTTCAAAGGCTTGGAGAATCTGAGCAATCGTTGAGTTCCAATCATTGGTTGAGGATGAGGGAATGTCTGTTAGTAGTGCTTGAGCATAAGGAGGCTTCTAGTTTTGAGCTTGAACATCATCAGCAGTAGAGTGAAAAGACTCTGCGACCAGCTCCTTGGTCATGGCTCTTTGTCCTTCAGAATCCACTCTACGATCGTAGGAGATATAAAGATTTCCAGCATGTCGATAGACCTTAAAGTGAGGCTGGTTTGTAATCATCTTTGTAGCATAACTTTTCACCCTTGGGAAGTTTTGAGCCACCAGCCCATGCTTGAAAATGTCTTGTAGAAGACCAAATTTGAGGTAGCTTCCATCTCCTTCAAGATGTGCCTTTAGCCATGGCATCCACCGGAAGAACCATCTCATCAACAGATCATCGTGGTTGTAGAGAATGGTCGAGCAATCTAGCTCCATATTGTTCCAGCTTCGCTAAGTCAAAAGTAGTCATTCTTACTACTCGAGTCGCTTCATCTCCATAGTTTACCCATCTATCGTGGAGTCTCTCGATGGTTCATTAGAACTTCTACCACTATTCTCCGATAAATCTTGCGGTGAGAGGACGAGTAGAGTTCTAGTTCTTCTTGTTCTCGATCTTCGAATTGGAGTCATTTTCTACTTCTTCTTTCTCGTAACCCGTAACCATTTTGATCAACTTCAAAGAGAGAATCTTTCTTCGCATTTCATGACCGTAACCTTCTTCAAAGAAGGATTTCTCGATTCTTCCTCTTCATTGTCGGTTTCTTCTTCAAAGATTTTCTCCTTGGGATACACTCATCATCACTCAATTCAATGATGGCATTTGATTGACCACCGCTTTTTTTGGAGGCAAACTCGCTTCATAGCCTATAGCTTTTCCTTCTTCTTGGAGGTTCAGTTTGGGAGAGTCGACTCTTCTTCTTCTTCGCACTCGACTCTCCGGTTCAAAGCAGACACACTTCTCGAGTTCAAGATCGACAGGATGATCCTTCTTTCTTGGACTCATCACTTTCTGAGTCATAATGAAGGCTTTCTGGACTTGAGGGGACATTCTTTTCTTCTTCTTGAACAGCATTGTCTGACCCATTCTCTGGGCTTGTTGGGGCATTTGCATTTGGGGATGCACTTTAATCATCTTGAATTTCTTTGTCATCAGAGTGACTGCTCTGAGGATTGGCCAGGGGGCTTGAACATTCTTCTTCATCAGCAGTTGCTGTACTTTCTTCCATCCCATTGGCTTCATTTTTATTTCTGGATGCTGACTGTGGGGACTGGACCTTGACATCTATTTCTTTTTCCTCTACTGGCTCTACATCCCTTTCTTCGGCAGATGTACTGATTTGGGAAGCTAAGGTTGGTGTGTCTTCCACCTTAGCTTTCTTGCTAACTGGCCCTTGAAGCACCCTGCTACTTCTTCTCTTTGTTGTTTCAGCAGTTAGGACTTTTTCTTCTTTATCCTTGTCTTTTGAGGATACTCTCCTTGGTGGGACCTGGGCTTTCTTCGCAACTTTTGATTTCTTCGCAACTTTTGATTTCTTCCTGGCTGGTGTGATTTCTGCTTCTACAGAGTCATCAGACTCAGAGCTCTCTTCCTCTACTATCTTTCTTTTTTCTTTTCAGAGGCTTTATCACGCCCCCAAATTGCCGCCCTTTTTGTTCTCCTTAGGGTTCTTCTTCCAGTTTATAAATAATTGTGGAGACATTACTTTGTGCACATTCAAGGTTTCTCCCTCATCATCCTTGATTTTCCCTCCTAGCTTCTTCTTTAGCACAATACTCAACAATCTACCATGAAACACCTTAGTCGTAGAGGTTTTTCTCGTGGATTTCTTCTTCTCACCTTTTTTCTACCCACTTGAGATTTGATCGATCAAGATAGCTACAAAGTCAATTTGTTTCTTTAGAACTATTGCTGACATTATCTTCAACTGTTGGTCAATCACTGTGTCATGTGCAGTGTTCTTGCACAATATGCACTTTTCCAACAATTTCAGCTAGGAACTCATATTCTTCAGGAAACTCCTTCTTCTTTATGTCTTTGAAACTAGGGTTTCTTTGGTACCCCATCAACTCCTTTGCTTGTTCAGTGTTGACATCTTCAAGGTTCTTCAACCCTTGGTTAGGAAAACCTAGGCATTGATTGAGGTCAGAAGATTTTAGCTTCAGAGTCTGAACTTTAACCTTGGTAGATTGGGTTCCAGAGTTTAAGGAGACATTTGAGTAGAACTCTTTAACCAGGTCAATGTACACACGAGTACTTGCCTCAAAGCATTCTGAGAACCCAACTTTCTTCACGAGTTCAAGAATGTCCCTAAACCTCTTCTCAGATTTCTCAAACGATTTGGTTCTCGAAATAATGCCGGATATAACTTGCCGCTTCCATATGAATAGTTCGAAGACTGTGGGTGTTTGATTTAGAGAGGTTTATAAGAGATGGCTGAGTGTAATTTGGTAAGGCTCTGGAAGGTTAACTGATTTTGGCTCTTGAGAGGATTCTAGGGTTTAAAATGGGAGGAGAAAGGTTCGATAGCTTTTTGGTAACTATCTCGCAGATTTGAAATTATCTTTAAGGCATTTCCTTCTAACTCGTGATAATCAGTGATGTGTCACCTGCTCATTGGTTGCACGCTTGCCCAAAGAATGAGTCAGAATTCCCCATAACTTTTCGCTTAGATATTTCCTTTTAAGAGAGTAGACGATTAATTAACGCGGCTTTGACTGGCCGACCTTTTGATTCGTAGAGTAGCACGGTAAGGTAGCTATGAACTCTACGATTCCCTTTGTTGACTCAACGATCAACTTCGAGAGATACCGCTGTGGATGGCTTTTACTTCTATCCTTACATTTATGCAAAGATAGCTCAATCAACGATATTCAACTTATCTCCTCATTTTGAATGGTTTAGCAAATGTCTCATTTTCCAAACCTCATTGTGAACCGGAGTACCCTTTGGTAGGACTACGATCGTCGAGTCAGATTCTACGATCACCGATGTTGTTGTGCTACGATCGTTGAGGTAGCACTACGATCGCTGAGGTGCACCCGCGATCGCTTAGTTCTCTTCAAACTCGACTCTACGATCGCTGACCGACCGGTCCTTGAGATGAACTTGATCAAGCATTCCTTCCGGGTTAAGGTAGCTCAGAAGGGCCAACCTCTTAGAGTGAGCTAAGGGTCGTCGTTTTTGTCCCGAGGCGCTTTCCAGATGGAATACTATAGCGTTGATTTGTAATGACATCTCATTCGACCTCTTCCGAGTGGGAGGTCTTCACCAACTTTTAGACAACCTGCATTGTAAAATCGTGGTGTCCTCCTCGCTTTTACACTACGATCATATGTTCGATCATGTAGTACTTTCACGATTATGGGTCAGGGTGGTCGAAAGGTTATCGTGAGAAGACGCTTTTGAGACGCTCCTAATGACTATGGATCTTCATTTGGTTCATCACCCACAAAGTTTTGGGACTCAGAATGGGTACAACTTTTCATAGTATATCTTAGTGTCATTGTTCCTTAATGATCATCGCTTCCCCATTGTTGACGCTGTCTTTCCGTATAGATGTTATTCCCTCTTCTTCAGTTCATTTGAAGGCAACTTTGCATATCTCTTTCTCGATCGAATCTCCATCATCGTTCGATTTCCTTATATCGTAGAGATGAGTATTTTCAGATCGATCACTCTACGATTATATGATAAGATACTACGAACGTAGTCTTCTTTGGATAGTCAGGTTTGTGAAGTTCGCTTCTCGTAATAAGTTCCTCTTGAATAATGCTCGATAATCTTCTCGCTGTGAGCTTCCTCGAGGATTCTTCCTATATAAGATTCTTCGACCGGATTTTTAGAACATAAGACCCTTTCCTTCTTTGGCTGGAATGGCTTGCTTCCATATACGATTGGCAGCCATGTGAGCTCCATTCTGGTTAGCTTAGAGGGTCTTCAAGTACAGGCTTGGACAAATAGGAACTATATCAGAATCATCTCTCAATTGTCCTTAGCCTTCACCTGGTCGAGTCTTCTCGATCAAGTCTTCGCTTCATCATTCCTTAGTGTGGTCAGACTGACCAAGCACCTGCAGGTTTAAATATGTTTCTTTTTTTGGTACCCATAATTAAATGGGTCCTGCTAGGTTAGTTTTCTAAACCCTTGTTCCTCTTATTTGGATAATCATCATATTTATCACCAATGTATATATTCATGCATGCACCTATCTTATGATAATACATTTTGAGATGCATGATGGTGAGTGTGTGTAGATATGGCATTTAATAACACACTCTCTATCTATAATGGTTTCATCATTTATCGGATTATGTTCACAAGTGTTTAAGTTCAGCCAGAGTAGGAATCAACTCTACGATTTATGAGTATCTAGTCGATTCATGGAGGTGATCAGCTTTCAGATCGCCAGATCCTCTCAGAGAACTTATCATACTCTCGTGAGTTGTCAAACACTTAGAACATAGGCTTGTATATACATACTAACCCACCAAAGAACGATTACTTCACATAAAGTTTATTAGGCTCATGATGCTCTTATGACCCATTTCAGATTTCCTTCAAGATGTCATCTTCAACCTAAAACTCTGATGGAGAGAAAGTTTATAATCGCTTTGAGTTTCCATCCTCAAAGTTACTTTCTCTTCTTTTTTTTAGGCGATTATGACTCCTTGATGTATCATCGTTATAGTTCATAAGAAGATGCAATTATGATGTATACATTTATAATAGTGAGGAACTGCACTTTTTACCGCCGCCATTAAATAGTCATTTACCTTAGATATACCGAGTTTAGGTATCGATGAGCATAGCTTTACTTTTGCTCCTCGACAAAACTTATCGCTTCTTGCCGCCTTTAATCAATCAAGAGTGGTCTTGAAGATATAGGCCAAGAGAATCTCAAAGATTAAGATCTTTGATATCTTTTAGTCGACAGTAGTTTGCACCCAAATTGTTGGTCGGCTGACATAAGTTCGAGAAGATCTTCTTTCTTCTCTCGATAAGCATTTCAGCATGTATGGCTTCTTCATCTTTCGCACTCGTGGGTGCTTAATTTTTGTCATCGACGCCTCTTAAGTGTTTTCATCCGGTCTTAGGACTACAAGATCGATCGCAGTTAGGATTGGTCTTGTTGATGTATCAATAGAGACCATGGACCAATCTGAGTAAATTTCGTGTATATATACATTTAACCAATACACAATATTTCCAACATGTGAGCTCATCTCGCATATAACAAGTTACTTACTACTAAACTAAGTTTAGAACAATGTTAGTGCCTCGGATCGCACTCAAAGCGATTAGCTTTTGAATATAAAGATGAGAACCTCGCTTCGATACCAATTGTTAGTTCCTATAGAGGGCAATAGATCTGTAAAGGGGGGTTTAATAGATCTTTTTATTTCAAATACTTTTCTCGTTTATATTATATTGTCTAATAATTAATATATGACAAATATAAGAATCTTTTCAAGCACAAATGGAATAAGTAAAAGATCCCTTCATCGATATATTCATAATCATACATACATTGTTCGTAGAGTAAGTTTAGTTGTAAGCGCTTAAAACATACATAGCAGCTTATAAAGCAGCTTATAAGTACATAATGTAAATGACGAATGTAAAAGACATAAGGGGTTTTAAGTGGTTCGTAGACTCAAGCTCCTAATCCACTCTTCCGCTTTCAACTAGCAGGATTTCCACCAAGGAAGGGCAACACCAATCACTAAGATTCCTTCAAGGCCAAAGCAGCCTCGACTTCAGGCTCACTAAGAACTCTTTAAGGCCAAAGAGCCTTGAACTTCGCTTAGTCCTCTCGACAAGGACCCTTCCGCCCCGCTTTGTTTAGTCCCTCCGACAAGGACCCTCAGCCTCGGCTTTGTTGAGTTGTTTGTTTGTTGTTGTTGAGTCCGTACCGAGTCGCTAAGATGTCTTCATGCTCAACATCTTCTATACTTAGCAGCTTGGCTTGATCATCCTTGAAGTGCAGCTGAGTGTTGTATGATGCTCAGCTTCTTTGATTACTCAACCACTTCGGATGACCCCTTGTTGAACTGCCTTGCAGATCATTCTCCTTGGTACTTAATGTCTTCACATGAGAGGCTTCCAAGATGACTGTAGGCTCTTCTATTAGGTACTTAGAAGCTTTCTCATACATGACACCAAGATGGCTTTTGTGATCTTCCTTTCTCGCTACTTGATGCCTTCTCACGATGGACTTACTAAGATGATCGTAGGCTCTTCTCTATTATTCTTAGAGTCTTCCCATGATGGACATCAAGATGTCATGATGCTCTTCTTTCTCTCTCAGCAGCTTTTAAACACTCTTCATGTAGTAGAACTCTCACTTCTACATAGTAGAACTCACACTTCTACTTCTTTCTTTTTCCGACTTCCGAGTGTTCTTGGTGGATCGTAGAGTGAGCCTTCCGACTCACCTGCTTTTACATGGTTTAGATCACCCACCTTCTCTCCAAACTCTCAAGAACTCCAAAAACCTTTGATCTTTGAAGCTCTTCCTCATTTATACTCCTTCCCAATCCTTCCGTTGGAAAGTAGCCGTTGAAGGCTATTCAAATCTCTTCACAGATCTCGAGTTGCTTGAGGTAGACTGCTTGATGTGACTTGTCATACTTTTTCTGACGTTGAAGTCTACTGTTTCACCTACCCTGTCAGATGTATCACTTTAATGTCTTGGGCAGGTCGAAGACTTTATTACCTCTTTCTGATTTCTCGATTAGAGGTTGTCCTATTGCATCGATGCTCTCAATAAGCACTTATCCGAATATTATCCTTCAGATTAAACCTTTGCCAATGCTTCAGTTTTCAGCTATTCGAACTCTAAGATTCTGATGTACGTCTTCAAGGACTTGATCGTAGTGTCTTGTTGAGAGTTGCTCATTGACTTGTAGGGTTAACACTATGATCTTGAAGAGTGTTGATTGATCTTCAATGTAGAACACCTCTTCCTCAGATTGTGCAAAGGCTTTAATACTTCGCTTTTGCTTCAACTGCTCTCGTAGACCGACCGATGGCCTAATTCCTTGCTTCTCGTCCCTTTTCAATATCAAGACACTTCAGATTTGTGGTGCTCCAAATTTGCTTTCTCCTCTGTGATCTCCGCTCACTTATCATCAATGAACCGACCACCTCACTTAATCACTTTAGCCTTGCTAATCGTGAGGTCGACCAAGATCTCTGGTTCACCTTCCATCGGCCTTCTTTGTTTTGAAATACTACGATCTTGGTTACTTCCAAGATCGTTGTCTCCTCTGCTCACTTGATAGCATCGCACTTGCCGACTTTCCTTAGTCACTTCAAGTCTTCTTTCGATCTCCTCAGGGAAGACTTCAACACGAAGTGGGTTTACAACTCAATCTCGATATCGATTGGGTTGGTGCTTAGATCTTCTTTTAGCCTGCATGCCATTCGTTGAGTGCTCTCTGGTTTCCTTGGATGTAGCTTGCAGCTTGGACCAGAGGCTTCATTCCTTTGGATATTCTGGGAGTGCTCATTTGTTGAGAACCGTATATGCTCTACGATTCTGCCTTGGCACTGTGAGCACTTCTGTTGAGATCGTAGTTCTGCACTCTACGATTCAGCTTTGGCTTGTGCAGACACTACGATCCCGAGATCAGATCTTGACACTCTACGATTTCTGCCTTGTGCTTGTTGTCTTCATCTGATCTTGCTTGACTACGATCTCTGAATGTAATCAATAGACTCTACGAACTCAGAGTGTGATCTACGATCCTTGACTTGGTTTTGGCATCAGTAGACTCTACGACTCTAAGTGTAGTATATGTTTCGCTCTCGCTCGCTTGGCGGAGATGACCGGCCACCAGAGTAGGCAGTCGCCTCTCACGATTCTCAACACGACTTCCTCAAATTTCACTACGATCCCGAGGAAGCTCTACTCGATACACTACGATCCTTCTTCGTTTCCCCGCAAGTACTACGAACTCCGAGATCTACTATCTTGATACTCCTATTCTCGCCTCGATAGCTCTCGAGTTAACCTCGACTCACCCAGCGTATCACGACTTACTTCGTGCAAAGGTTCGACGATCGACTAGCCTATCTATTACATCATAAGATCAACCTAACAAGCTTGATCTTTCTATATTTATAGTCCTTGTACATCTTTTTTTTTTAAGGACTTTATAAAGTCAGTTTTCTTATGTAGGATCAACCTAACATATTTGATCAATTCATTCTAAGTCCTTGTACACATATTTCTATTATCTATCAAAGGACTTTATAGCTTTTTCTTAATGCAAGCATACTTGCATATTATTCATTCATATATATATATATATATATATATATATATCATAATCAAATCATATATAAATAGAATAACATTCACATGCTTATTCCTCGATAATAATCATACCAAGTAATAAACATAAATAATCGTAATAATAAGATAACATAGATCTTAGTGATTTTCAACTTAATTATCCAGAGTCCAAATTGCTAACATAATATTGGATGAAGCACAAACTATTAAGGACATTCTAATCCTTTCAGGACTTTTCACCATTTAATGATAAACTGAATAAACGAATAATAATATCTTACCATGATATGGAGTATGAAAGAAAATGATATTCCTTTTACCATAAAAATGATACCCTCTTACCATAACAATGATATCCTTTACCTTAGCATGTGACTTGATTCTGCTTTCTGTGAAATTGATCAACTTAAACAATGCTTGTGACGCCCCCAAAATAGGTATACATCACCCATCTTGAGTCGCCAAATACATGGTATAAAATTCAAATACAACTGTCGTGTAAAATACGACAAAACATAAACTGAGAGTTTTAATACGAATATTATCCTCTAGACAGTATTCAACTCAAATGGAGTCCTCAATACATTTATTATCACACTATTTCACTGGCGACGGTACTCGAGCGACGGGACACGCCGTCGAGAATGAGGTCTTATTTTTAATCCCCATATTCAATTTCTTTTTCCTCTCCATTTCCTTTCCTCGCTTCGCTTCCTTCCTCTGCTTTCTCTTATCGTCTAAATCACCGTCTCCGTCGGCCGTCATGCCTATTCTCACTGCTTTTCGCCATCGGCCCTCGCTGCTTGGTCCACCACCGTTTGGCCTCCCCCTTTCTTTGGCCTGATATAGTACTTTTACAATCTCCCCCCAATTTTCGTCCCCTCTCAGCTCTGGTTCTACATTTCTCCTTGTTGGCTTCCATTAGTAAGTTACACTTATTTTCTTCTTATATAAGTTCTAATTTATTGTTGTTAGGGTTTAATCTGAGTTTTTTTCTAATACCTATATGTCTTATTTTGGGCAGTAAGAAATTGGCATTGACCTTCTTTGCATCTCTCTCTTTTGTGTAAGTTTTTCTTTTATCTCCTCTCTTTTTTTTGGAGTAGTATGTATGTCAGTTCATGTATATATGTTTCTTTGAAATATTTTCATGTAATATGTTTGTCAGTTCATGTAATTTTATTTCTTCTGTGTATATTTTATGAATAGGGTGGGTATGGAAATTAAATTCGGTGGGTATGCTTAAGTGTTATATTAAATTAAGAGAGAGTCCAAGTATTAGACATGGTCATTTTATGTGTTGATGAGCTTTTATGTCAAAGGAAATAAAAAACAATTTTTACTCCAAGAACCATAAAATTTCAGTCCACTTTGGAAAGTATAACACTTAATATAAAATTTCAGTCCACTTTGGAAAGTATAACATGTGTACTTTTGGTTGAGATACATCTATTTGAAACGAATATAATGCTTTCTCAATATAAATTACCATGTCTTTGTTTCCATTTTGTCGCTTAATTAAAATGGTAGCATTGCGTTATTCTAAATATGTTCTAGAGGATTCTTTAATATGTAGTCTTTGATTTTGTATACTCATGAGAATCGATGAATTAATTTCTTTTATTGTGGTTCATAATCCATTCTCAAGATAGTATTCCTTTTGTTCTAGGAAAGAGTTCAATTTCATATGTGCATATTGTCATATAGTTTAGGAAGCTTAGAAACCCGTTTGAGATTCACTTAGTAGGAGTGAATCTCAAATAGCCGAAAAAGAGGTCAAAACCAGCATCGGTCGTCCGAACTCCACGCAAACACACACATAGCACTGCGTAGGTATTAGACACGCGTTACAACTTATGGGACTCGATTCCGACATACAGAGACCGAGTTATCGCCCAGTTTGCAAAACTCAACAACACTTAGGCAAAAAGCTAAAAAAGAGGTCAAAACCCGCCTTGGTCATCCGAACGCCATGCAAACATACACATAGCACCGCGTAAGTATTAGACACACGTTACAACTTACGGGACTCGATTCCGACATACGGAGACCGAGTTATCGCCCAGTTTGCAAAACTCAACAACACTTAGGTAAAAAGCCGAAAAAGAGGTCAAAACCCGCCTCGGCCGTTCGAACGCCACGCAAACACACACATAGCATCGCGTAGGTATTAGACACGCGTTACAACTTACAGGACTCGATTCCGACATACGGAGACCGAGTTATCGCCAATTTGCAAAACTCGACAACACTTAGGTAAAAAGCCGAAAAAGAGGTTAAAACCCGCCTCGGTCATCCGAACGCCACACAAACACACACATAGCATCGCGTAGGTATTAGAAATGCGTTACAACTTACGGGACTCGATTCCGATATACGTAGACTGAGTGATCGTCCAGTTTGCAAAACTCAACAGCACTTAGGCAAAAAGCCAAAAAAGAGCTCAAAACCAGCCTCGGCCGTCCAAACGCCACGCAAACACACACATAGCACCGCGTAGGTATTGGAC
Source organism: Panax quinquefolius (assembly GCA_020205615.1). Classification (NCBI taxonomy): domain Eukaryota; kingdom Viridiplantae; phylum Streptophyta; class Magnoliopsida; order Apiales; family Araliaceae; genus Panax; species Panax quinquefolius. Next base: position 128,873,516 of record CM035160.1, on the reverse strand, counting down.
ACGCGTTAGAACTTACGGTACTCGATTCCGATATACGAAATCTGAGTTATCGCCCAGTTTGCAAAACTCAACAACACTTAGACAAAAAGCTTAAAAAGAGGTCAAAACCCGCCTCGATCGTCCGAACGCCACGCAAACACACACATAGTACTGCGTAGGTATTAGACACACATTACAACTTACGGGACTCAATTCTGACATACGGAGACCGAGTTATCGCCCAGTTTGTAAAACTCAATAACACTTAGGCAAAAAGCCGAAAAAGAGCCCAAAACCCGCCTCGACCGTCCGAACACCACGCAAACTCACACATAGCACCGCGTAGGTATTAGACACGTGTTAGAAATTACGGGACTCGATTCCGACATACGGAGACCGAGTTATCGCACAGTTTGCAAAACTCAACAACACTTGAAGAACACAAACAAAATTAATTTAAATATGCTCTATTTTTGAATTCGTTATTAATATTTTAATTTTGTATTGTCTTGTCACGAGACTTCTATGGTGGAGGTCATGCGACACAAGCGATGCCCGTGGTGGATATGGTGATGACCGCTGGACTGATGCTGATGAGACTATTGAGGGTGGGACCAGCAGTCAGATCGGAGGTGGGACCGGCAGTCAAATCGGAGGTGGGACCGGCGGCGATGATGATACCGATATTCCTGATCTTGGGTTGTAGTACCCATTATGTTTATATTTTGACTTTCATATATGTATATTTATATAGCTTTTGAGTTATACAGACTAGAGTTTAGTATCTAGTTAGGTTGACGGTATATGTATCTAACTATATTGATTGTTTATGATTATATTTTGTATTTACATCATACGACTTTTATCTATAAGTCATTACGTTTACATATTTGATGGCTGATATTGTGCAAAAGCTATTATTGTTATTGATATGCGTTCGCGAAGAATTCTTTATTTTTTTTAGTTTATTACAGGTATAATTATATATATGTAAATGAACAGGGGTATTTTGCAATTTTAAAGGGAATTTTTTTCTCAAAAAACCTCATTGGTGACGGGAGTGAGGCTTATCATACGGCCAGCTCATTTCAAGAATGACTATTTTTTTTTAATTCTCTTAAAATACCATTACTGACGGTCTGTTCGTCGCCAATGTCGTCGCCAATACCTCATGGCCAACGGTCAGCCGTCGCCAATGACCCCGTCGGGACTGACACTCTTGCCGACGGTGAGCGACGGGATCCAGGGGAGATGACCTATACTATGATTTTAGAAGGCGACAGGCATTGCCATTTCGGCAATGAGGTCATCATGATGGGAGTAGTGTCATTAAGCATTTACACGCCATCACCCGTCTGCAATGACCTATTTTTTTGTAGTGACAATGGTAGTGGAATTTATGGTCCCACCGAAAAAATTAAACCAACTTGTACACGTTTTAACAAAATTTGTTCAATAATAGAGTTGTGGTCCATACTACTTTAGAAAAAGTAGAGTGTCGGCAAGTCCTGCCAAACTTACTTTTGTAAAAAGAAAATAATTGAACAAACATCTGTATATCATACTTATCTTTAATCAACACCTTTTATTCATCAATTATTTTCACATTTTCAATCTTTCAACAATTATTCATAATTATTAACATAGGCTCACAATACTTCCAACTGGTATAATTATATCATACCAAATAATATGAGTCATTGTGTAATAACTACTGTGATAATTATTGAATAAAATACTGAGTGACTTCTTACGTAATTAAGAATCAATAATATGAATCACTGTGCAATAACTACTGTGACAATTATTGAATGAAATACATAGTGACTTCATACGTAAGAATCAAATCAATACCTTACTATAAACAATTTAAATTCTATTAAAAGTATGAATCAACACCAAATCATATTTATCTCGAATAACATATAAACCAACTAACAATTCATTATTCATTCAAGTTGTCTTTCTTTATCGTATAAAATCGTTATTCATGTTCCAAAACTTTAGAAGTGAATAATAAAACTTGAGAAATCTAAAACCTCATATATGAAAATCCACAATTCTGATATTATCACCATTTTTACTTTAACAAAAATATTATTTTTGTTTTTATCATAACTCATTCGTTACTTGTGTGTTCACATCCTGACACTTCATGAGCTTACTAACACCTCTAAATATTAAAAAAAAATAGTATTTTGAACTTGCTAAACAATTTTCATATTTTTTAGATTATCCAACAATTTTCAATAATTATTTCTATTTATAAAACTATTATTTAATATCTTCAAAATAAAAATACTAACTTCACATACTTATATATCTTAAAAACATCATCAATAATAATCTTATATTATTATAATATTTTTCAAGAGAATTTATAATTTTCACCATTCATAGAATTTTCTATGAATTTTCTCTATTTTTAAACTAACCACAAATAGCTTAAAAATATAATAAATATTTCATTATTCAAAAATTTTCCAAAAGCTGTCCAAAAATTATAAAATAATATTATTAGATTTTTCACCAAGTTTCAAAATTTTCATCATTCATAGAATATTCTATGAATTTCTTCTATTTTCAAACTAACTATAAATAGTTTAAAAATAAAATAATTACTTCTGCTCTTCAATAATTCATCAAAAATTTATAGAAATTCTAAGATGATATAATAAGCTTCCTGCAAAAATATTTCAGCCCAAATAATTTTTCTGATAAATTAATTATAAACTCCAATATTCAGAAATTTCCATAATTCACAATAATTAGCACTTTTATTAGAAAAATACAGATCTTATGCCCTTTCCATGTAAAATTTAATTCTCTACAACTTTGTAGAAGAAAGAATTTTCTAATTCGTACTCTAACATAGAGAGAAAGGCTTACCGACAATTCTGCTACATAAATTTCTGGATCAGTCACCTCCTTAAATTCATAACAAAGCATACGTTAATCTTTAACGGTTCAAAATTTGTGGAAATATACTCAACTTATTTATGTATAACATATCCAAAAATTACAATAATTTAACGGTCGGATTAAAAATTATAACTCACGCAATAAGGCTTAAGAACACTAATTTTTCGGACTATGAGTCCTTCATACCAGTTTCACTCAAACTGTCACCACGACAAATCCACAAAGGATTTTTAGGTGATTCCAATTTCTGCGTTTAGCTTACTTCCAGGGCTTTCTTTTGATATATGGCTCATCTACTAACTCATTATACACAAAGAGTTATGGATTTTAGAAAATCAAGTAGTAAACTAATTTTTCTAAAAATTTCCAGATTTTGTTTTTCATTTGATTTCTTGATTTCTCTCATTTGATTCATATTTATGCAAGTTTAAATCATTCAACACATACCTAAGTATGTACTCTTTACATAAAATCTATAAACTAAAATTATCAAGATTTTGAAAAGTACATTTTTCATTAATTTCTTCTTCTTCTTCATCATCATCATCTTCATCTTCTTCTTCTTCTTATTTCTCTTTTTCTTCTTCTTCTTCTCCCCCCCCCTCTCTCTCTCTCTCTCTCTCTCTCTCTCTCTCTCTCTTCTATTCTCTACTGACAAATGAAACCCGTGGGTTTCTATTCCTCCCCCTTTCTTTCTTTATTCTTCTCCATTTTTCCTTTTCTCTCTCCCTCCTTTTCTTCCTTCCTTCCTCCCTCTGTTCTTTCTTTTCTTCCTTTTCTCCTTTTCCTTGTCCCCCACTACCAATTCCCTTTTACTCAATTCTCTTAAATTCAATCGCCCACATGGGCAACTTTTCTAAAAAATTATTTCATTACGTCTTTATTAATTCACTTATTCAATTAATTGCCCGTTTGATCAATTATCAATTTAACATTTTATAATTTTAGAATCAATTATCAACTTTTCTAAGATTTCTGTCCTTCTCACTCTAATGGAGTGCATTTTTAACGCTTCCAAAATCGAGTTCGCATCACCCTATTTAATTCACCAAATATAACTATTAATGATGTATAAAATATGTCACGCATATTTTAAATTCTCAGTACAATTATTATGCCCCACCGTTTCATAATTTAATTAGGCTTGTGACTAATTCGTATCACCACTTTATACCCATGTTCTCTCTGCTAGTCACAGCTACACTTTTATTATCTGAAAGGGGTGGTGAAGTAAAAGGTTGAGGACAAATAGCCCAGTAAAGAATATCATGACTTAAGATAATTAAATTATCAAAACAATTCAAGTATTTAGAACATATGGTAGAAGATAAAAGTTTTAAACCATAATAGCAGCGGAATCAACAATCCATTAGAAGAGTCAAGTAGAACATAATGTCTACTATCTCCTCTAGATTAAAAGTCCATCCTTAATGTCGACGTCGGGATTTTTAGATGTCCCTTTCCGTTACTTGTTCTTTGGCGTTCTCATTTTAGGTGAGATTTGTTTGAAAAAACAAGTGAAAAAGGTCCGACATGTATAATGTCGACGATGGATCATAAGAGTCGCCATTGGTTTTTAAATGGTTGTACCAACACAACCGAGAAAAGGTTTGTATATTGACCCGATGATGTGACATCATAAAAGCGAATTTCGGTGAAACCGAGATTCATTAGGGTCCGTGGACTTGGTTATGCTTAGGGGAAGGTGTTAGGCACTCCCCACATCCGTGTTACCACTACGGTGGCCGCCTCTTTTAAGAAACTATTATCTGAATGTGTGTGTGTGTGGGTCAATGTGCTATTATTTGGAAGTAGTGCGAGGCCTCGTTCGAACCTATATACACAGGGTTTTAATTTATGTAAAAATTCAGTTTTTAGCAAGGTATAGCAATGATGTTTTATAAAAAAGGTTTTTCAAACCCTGATGCTCAATAGTAATTGAGACCTTTTACACTCCCATTTTATTAAGTGTTCAGCTTGATTGATTTTATTTGACAGATGCGAGGCATCCGTACGAAAATAATGTACAAAATAATGCCGACTTCCTCGTGGGTATGGAAACCATCTGAGGAAATTTAGACACCGCAGAATAATTTACAAGTCACATACCGAAAAATGTCCATCACAGAACCTAATCTAGATCCAATAGGTTGAATCTGTGATCACATGATTCCTAGGCGCACAAGATATCAAGCGATTTGTATGCAAGCGATAAAGTAGGTATATATAAAAGTCAGTAAATATATATATATACGATGGATCACCAACCACGAAAGCACCTCCATGGGGATCGAAATATAAATAAAGTCATTAAAAAGCTATCAACCGTCACGGAGAAACTCCAAAGTGACGAAACATAAATAAAGTCAGAATATTTCACGCCAACCGCCACGAAGGAAACTCTAAAGTGGGACGAAATGTAAATAAAGTCAGAATATTTGGCCAACCGCCACGAAGGAAACTCCAAAGGGATTTTAATGTAAATAAAGTCAGAAAAGCGATCAATCGCCACGAAGGAAACTCCAGTGGAGATATAAATATATATATATATATATATATATATATATATAATATAATAAACGCACTTGATGTAAAATCCGGGCTCATCGAATGTAGTTCAACAACAGCTTCATATATATAAATATATATATATATAAAAAAGCAGTAAACGCACAAGATATAAAATCCAGGCTCATCGAATGAAGTCCGAAAATGACGATTCATATATATATATATATATATATATATATATAAAAAGCGAGTAAACGCACTAGATATAAAATCTGTGCTCATCGAATGTAGTCCGACAACAGTTCATATATATAAATATATATATATAAATATAGTAAAACGCTTCTAGGCCAAAAGTCTAGGCTCATCGAACAAAGTTCACACATAGTTAATATATATAAATGTAGATATATATATATATATATATATATATATATATATATTAAAACAAATAAAACCTCCATACCGAAATCTAGGCTCAATCGAGGCATAACTCGATAATGTTAGTCAATATATATGTAAATATATAATATATATATATATATATATATATATATATATACAGACTGAAATGAAACGACGGACCGAAGTCTGGGCGAAAGCAAGCAACACGACTCTCAACGTGTAGAAGGGTGTGTGCAAAGATGAAGAGAAAGACTCTAAAGTGTGTGAGAAGGCTTACAACTGACTGCTAAAAAAGACTTCTATATCTTTAGAGTTGGTAAACACTAACTTTTGTAGGTACAAAAAGGCTATATATGAGCTCACAGGTGTTTAAAAGGGGTAAGTACACTGCATGGGGTGAGTGTAGAGCAAATTGGGCAGGGCTTCCTCGCCTTTTTTTCTTTCAAAATGGGCTGCCCAAGCCCTCTATTTATAGGCATTTTAGTTTGGTGTACTGCGGTTGAGCCATGTGTGCCGAGAGCAACCCATTTGGGCCCGGTTTTGTCGTGTTTGTCGTCTCAATCACGTGCACTCAGCACTCAGTAATGTCCACTCGAACTTTCGTAAGTGCAATCCGCATCTGCTTGTATATACATGACCTATTTCGGACCGCCATTGTCGAGAGTTTTACGATGGCATGGGATTAGAGTTTCTACGAAGTCATTGAAGATGGGACGATGCCCTCCGGTCTTCAAGCTTCAACTTTCATCCGTTACCCCTCACAATAGTCACTCGGGATTGGTTAGCCTTGTGGGACATCGTTGCGTAGAGATGTGATGTGGCATCGTGTTGACGAGATGACGATGTTGCCCCACACCGGTGTTATCGCTGGATTGGGCTGATAAAGCAGACGTTGGTCAGACTTCGCTGAGATTGGACTACTGCAATTGTTGAAAGTCCTCATTGTCACCTTTGAGGTATGCCTGTCTTCCCGATGTTATTGCCGGGTTGGTGCAATGTATCTCGTTGTGAGCGCCGAGATTGAAGCTGGTTGCATTTGAAACAAGCATTTCCGGGGTTATCCCCGAAATTGCATTCCTTGGGGCTATCACCAAGGTTGGTGGCTATTCCCATGGTTGGGACTGAGATTGGATACCTTGGGGTTATCTCCGAGATTAATCGGTCTTCTCCGGTGTGTGTTCCGGTATTGTATCTGCATGCTTCGGGGTTATCTCTGAGGTTGGATTTGTTACTTCCAGTGTGATCTCAAATGTGAGGATGAACTTCCTAGTAGTATCCTAGTGATGGATTGTCTATCGTGGTTCTCTCTTAAAAGACGAATCTGTCCTCCTGCAATGTTAGTGACAGTAGTACAGAAAATTTCGAGTGTCTACAGATGCCCCTCTTTATCATACTCATGTATGACGATGTATGGGTAGGATAAAGAATCCTAGACACTTGAAACTCAACATGATGAATGTGGTATTATGGGTAGCAAAATGATGCAAATGTATGATGCATGTGTACGGGGTTGTAGCCCAACATGCTGGGGATGATTGCTGGATCCCTGTTGCTTCCATTGGGGATTGTCAATACTTACCAAATTTGATGTGTAAGCCGAATCTGTTAGGATGTTGATGTTGGAGTTATCACCAAATTCCTGTGTTCTTGATAACGACTTGATCCTGAAGAGGTACCTCTTATGTGCAAGTGATATGTAGGGAGAAAGCTTGGTCTATTTGAGGATGTGTATAACATGTTCCATCATCTATCCTCTTTGATAACATTGACCTTTCTTGGTTAGTATCGCCAGAATATGTCAAGATTCTGTTGGATTTACTGCCAACAGCAAATGCTGTCAGGGATGCCTGACCTTCGTTGACGTGTATTTCACTGACATGTGAATCAACGGCTAAAAAATCCTGTGGGATATATTGTCAAGGTTGCTTGACCCTCGTTGACGTGTGAATCAACGGCTGAGGCTCTATGAGTAGATTGTCAAGGTTGCTTGACCTTCGCTGTCGTGTAGATCAACGGAACATTGTATTGTGACCCCTGTTGGGGATCCGCTGGGGAATACGAGCAGTTGGGTATAAAAACCTCGAATAGCTCCAGAGCTCTGATAGGTTTAATCGCTATCGGCTGAAATGACGTCAAGGTTACTTGACCTTTGTTGATATGTGTGTCAACGGCTGAGCATGCGTGGTTACTCCCTCCGAAGATATACGTGGTAACCCCCGTCGGGGACCTACTGGGGACTCATGAGTATGTACGCAACTATCGAACGGTTCTCAATGCTTCGATGGGTTTACTTGCCATCGACTGAAATAACGTCCAGGCTGCTTGACCTTCGTTGATAGACATGTCAACGGATGAACGTGTTGTAACCCCCATCGGGGATTTACGTTGTAACCCCCATCGGGGACATACGTTGTAACCCTCGTCGGGGCCCTACGTTGTAACCCCGCGGGGACATCGTTTAACTTCGTCGGGACATATCGTTAGAACCCGTCGGGGATATTTAGTAGGTAACGACCGGAGTTGGCGGCATCGGACCTGTATGAGGTATTGCCGGATGTGATTTATGACAAATGAGATCATTGGCAGGGTATACCTCGTGTTCGGGTGACTACCAATGAGTGATGTACAGATTCAATGTCTCATCTGAGAAGACCAGGATTGTATGCTATTTTTCTCAATTGCGTGGCATTTTTATTCCCGATTTGACCTTTCTAATCCGTAAGAACTCCTTTATAACTCAAATTGGATCGAGCCACAGGGGTGGGACCCACATAGGGGTACCGCAGGTGCACCTGCTGCAGCCGCAGGTGCACCTGCTGCAGCCGTAGGTGAGCCTGCGGCCAATCGTGGATCATAAATCCTGTAGGTTGGTCTTCATAAGTCACTTTCAACTTGCTTTGCATAGAGAAAACCGCAAGCCATCTTTAGATCTGTTGAGTTTGGGCTGGTTTCTGCAAATTCTTTCACCGTACAAGTGTTCTATACTATCCTGGTAACGTATGCATGTATTTTTTCTAGTTTCTATCCGTTGGATTGTGAGTTATCGTACGAAATGCATCTAAACACATAGTAGTGATTATGTATGCATAAATGACTTGATAAAAAATATTCAACATAGTAAATGTTAGTATTAAACCATGCTGAACATAATGATGTAAAAAAATTTGACTTTTGAGACAGTCAAATTGGCACCTTTTTCTGCTGTTTTTTGTCCTATTTGAGGTCCAATGAGCAAAAGGTAGCAAGGCAAAGTAATCCTAGTATTGAGGTTGGCCTTATGTATAATGATTTTAATTTTTAATGCATATATTATGTATATGACTTTGGGGCAGGTGTGCTACTGAATGGCTACCTAGACATGCCTATGTGCATGTGGATAGTCTTATTTTCAAAGGGGACTATGGCAAAAATTTTCCAAATATAGGCATTGGGTAGTCATGCATTTTAACTCTATTATATGTTAAAGTAAATGTATGCATGCATATAGTCATAAATGCATTTAAAAAGCTCCAGGTAAGGAAATACCACACCCTCTCTGAGGTGATTTGGAGACTTGTTGTCCAAATATTATGGATCCAGATCAGCCGAGCAGTTCCTATAGGACCACTTCTGGCGTGCGCGGGAGGGCTTCCGGTGCCTCGTCCCCTGCTTCCGAGATAGCCTCGCTTGTTGGTGGAGGCCGTGATTCGTTCTGTCCGGGTAGATGTGCCAGACGTTGAGGACGAGGAGGCGAATATTCTGATTGAGGATCCCGCTCCTGCTACACATGTTCCTCGTAGGGAACTCCCGAGCATTCAGGTGGCAAACCCAGAGTTGCTGGGTGATTTGAGCAGACATCCATCAATGTACTTGTATGCTAACGAGGTATGGCGTTAGACTTTGATCTTCCTTCTTTCCTATTGATGAGGATTAAAGGGTTTTGATGTTGATCTACATTTCATGCAGGTTCCAGGTTTTACACAGCCTCGAGGGAACTGGTTTAGCATTCACTCCATGTACTAGGCGTTTCATCCTGACTATAGAGCGATAGTGCATGAGTGGGGATTCGGGGCATTCTTCTCCATCCTTCCCTGTCGTTGTCCTTGGGGTTACCTCAAGGCATTGTCTGAGCGATGGTTTCCTCAGATTCAATCACTCCATCTGCTGGATTGTGAAGTGATGATGACGCTTATGGATTGACGATTTATCACAAGTATGGAGTTTGGAGGGGAGCCGGTGCCTTGCATGGCGAATATCACCCCTACTATCGTCCGATCCTTACTATGAGTTCTGGCGGATGCGCTCAAAGGCAAGACTGTCCGTTCAGGTCCTTTGAGCATAGATGCTTTGAGTGGGCTTTTGAGTGAGCCCATGTCTGATGATGTCAGGATCAGGGATCGCGTTCTGCGGCGATTGTTCCTGATGATCATTCGAGGCTGCTTCATAGCAGATAACTCTTCTACGGTATCCTTTGTTTTGATCAGTGCCACACGTGATGTGGACCGTATTGGAGAGTATGATTGGGGTTCCTATACCTTTGCCTATTTCCTCTGGGGCATGCGTATGCGCTCACAGGGTTTGACTGAGGCTTGGCTAGGATTTTACCCATTTCTGCTGGTGAGTATTTCTCTTGTCTTTTCCCATTCATAGGTTAAGAGTGTTTACTGACAGCAGATGTTTTGCTATTGTGTTGGCAGTTTTGGGCCTATGAGAGACTCCCATGTTTGCGTCCTGTGAGTGTGTTAGGTTTAGATACCTATCCACGAGGACGACGATGGCACCATTCTATTTTGCCGGAGGTCCCTGTAGTTGAGGGATTCACTCACTACCGTATGCAGCTAGAGTTGCTGATAGTTGATACCATTACATGGATTCCTTATTCAGGGGAACACTTGACCATCGGTTTTGAGGATGGACATCCGACCGGAGTCGAGCATTTGATTTCCACCAGGAGAGTTCCTCTCTTCACTGATGGAGGCTAGGAGCTCTATTTAGGAGAGCGTGCTATTAGGAGCACCACAGGGGAGATCCGTATACCGATCTTGCCTCTCCCGCCAGCGCCGTCGGCGTATCACGATCACCCGTCAATCGATATCCCATTGTTGGGGGTTGACGGTTTTGCATTATCGAGGGTCCTTGCACTCGGAGACGCCCAAATGGTGGTGGTCCCTCAGACTATTGGAGCCCAGTCCCACGCCACACAGTTTATGGGGGATATGGTTCCAGGATCCTTGATGATGACGGATTGGATAACTTGTGTCCGAGATCTGACTTATATGACCTAGATTGATAGCTTGACCCGACAGTTAGATCAGACACATATATTTATCCGACATTTGGGCAGAGATCCAGCAGAGGCGGAGACATTCATTCCTTCCAGCTTAGGCGCTGCCCCCTCAGATGACCCATTCAGTTTTGCCAAGCGCGAGATCCTCCTCTTTATAGGCCCGACATCCCCGCTGATAGAGATCCAAAGGACTCAGAGGAGTTACATCGTGTGGACAGATTGACGATGTGGATATCGACACCATTGTCTTCTTCTAATGTGTATTCTCGTTATATCTTTTGATAGGCCTCTGTTAGATATTGGGTGGCTGTTCCCCATTCTCGCTATATCTTTTGATAGGCCTCTGTTAATAGTAGGGAGTCTGTGCCCCATTTCCCTGTATTTGTAGCTGTACATAGATGATGTATTAGATGATGATATACTTAGGAATGTATGCACCGTCTTTTCATTCCCTATATCATATTGCCATCCATTATCTATTATGCATGTATCATGTTATGCACATGTATATATGTCCAGAGATATTCGACATTGACCCTTGGATGGTCTTATGACATGGCCCGCACAGATGTCTTCTTCGACAGTTAGCCGTATAGATCATACCCCACTATCATTGGTGGTATTGGGTATGCGATCGTGGTACGATAGCATGTCACCCCCAGATAGGGTGACCGTAGATCAGTTGCTGCAGCATACCATAACTTTATTGCCTTTTCAGGTTCCCACAGGGTTTGTGGAGGGGATGCTAGAGCATTGGCTACCGGATAGGCAGGTATTCCGATTTGGCACCCATGAGTTGACTCCTACTCTGGAGAAGTATGCACGGTTGATGATGCTGCCTTTAGACAGACCTTGCGTGCATTTGGCTTTGGGAGACATGAGTAGACGATTCATGACTCTCACAGATCATGCGGCCGATGATTAGTGCAGACGAGTGACATCTAGCCATGTGATATCCCAAAGATTTTCTCGTATTGATTTGGCTCAGAGGATAGCTACTCACGACATTCCGGGGATTTCACTGCACCGGAGGACCACTGGCATTTGGCCAGAGTTGATGTACTATTGCTGTGCCTACTGTCGTATGTCTATATGCCATGATATATGGACGAGATAGACATTGGTGTGATCATGGCTGTGAGAGCTCTTAGAGAGTGTCGTACCATTGTACCTATGATTGTGGCAGAGACCCTGCGGTCGGCATCCTATTGTTGCATGTATCCTACAGTGAGTGTTCACCGGGGAGTTCTTGGCCATGTTTATGCATTATGGTTTATGTCACACTTGAGACCGGTTGGTACCCTTAGACGACATGGGTATTTCTTCTCCCATGATGTGGCCATGTCATACTCCTTTCAGCCGTCGGAGTGTACAGATGCTCTGTCTTGGTCCGCATTTTTGGCAGATATCAGAGATCCATTCAAAGATATTGCCGTGCTTTCGGGCTTTCATTCACCATACAGCTTCATTACTCACGCTCCTGGCATGGATTTTCTCCCTCTAGCTAGCTTGAGGGGCATGACTACTTATCACCCACTGGCTGTGATGTCGCAGTTCGACCAGTTCTAGGATTTCCATCCTTTTGAGGGGGCGATAGGTCAGCGTTCAGCTTCTCGATATCTCTCAGCAGAGGACCGATCCCGTGTGTATGCTTGTTGGGATTAGTGTGAGATAGCTTCTTTTTCTGTCAGTCATCCAGGTAGTTCTGCAGAGTATTCCGCATGGATGGAGATAGAGGTTTTGTCGGTTGTAGCAGTATCTGCAGTACCGGATAGCGAGTCAGACGATGCAGAGCCCATGGAGGACATTGATACCTACATCGAGGAGGAGCCCGCTGCTGGGTTGCCAGCATTTCTTCCGGATTCTCCTAGTACTAGTACTTTTGTGATTAAACACTCGGCACAGTACTTAGAGCAGAGTCTTTATCTGATGACCTTTGAGAGAGATCATGCTCGATCTATGATGTCGATCGCTTTGAGGGAGAGACGCAATTTATTAGAGAGAGACGATGCATTAGATCGCAGAGATGCCATTGTTGTTGAGCGGGATGAGGCTAGATCACCCCGAGATGCAAAGATGATAGTTGAGTTTGGATAGTGCTATATCTCTTGCGGGATGTAGTCATCACAGATAAGATCTTCAGTTGAGGTCCCTTACCACCGGCATGATCGCAGATGAACGCATATATTGATGATCATATGGTCACCATGCGAGATGGCTCTGAGATCTTCTGGGTCGTGTGGATATTCTCGTACAGGAGACCACAGCTTCACCTCCTTCCTCTGAGAGGGACGCCATGTTGGGCTTGTTAGCTCGTATATATCCTGACTTGTAGATGAGATTGTATTTTCCCCGCATGCACTAGCTTAGCCATTTTGTCTGTCATGATTTACATTGTATATATCAAACAACATTATATATGACAGGGAAATATATTTTTGGATCACTTCCCTTTTAGATATGCCTTGCTATTTGCTTGATATTTTGCCTGCTGCTTCAGGGCTTTTGGTCTTGATGTATTCTGAATTCCTCCTGGGTGGATGGACATTGAGTTGTCTCTGGATAGTTCAGAATGGATCATCGATCTCTATGTATCCCTACCATCTTTGGTGTCTTGGGACTGGTTTCTGGATGGAAATGTGGAGAGGAGTGTGGCTTTCCTCTCTCGAGATTGACCGCAACACGATGATGGTCGCCATGATTTCTATTTAGGAGAAGCTTCAGTTAATTCCACCTCTTATGGATTGGGGTTGCTCTTCAAGGTATGACCGCAGCTTAGATAGTCACCGAATCTCCTATTTAGGAGGAGTTAAGGTAATTCCATCCCTTTGGTCTGAAGCCAAATGAAATGTAGTGGATTGAAGGATGATCCCAGTACCAACTGACAAGGGTTTGTGTTTTGGTAGGGGGTGAGACCGCACCATGAATGGTCAGCCACGTACTCTATTGAAGAGGAGATCGTGTCTGCGTAGTTCGAATCGTATACGAGGTTCAACGCTGTATATGGTAGAAAGGATGTAGGAATGTTTTTGGTTGTTTTTGTTTTTGTAAGGGTAGAAATGTTTTTGTTGTTTTGTTTTATTGCGGTAAGGGCCATATGAAATGGTTGCCTACGTACTCTCTATTGAAGAGGAGATCGGTCGACGTAGTTCGCCTTCGTGGCTAGATTAAAAGCGTAATCCCATGTGCGAGTCGAGTGCAGGGAGGAGAAAAGTTTAATCCTAGGTTAAGGATAAACTGCAGTATGAAAGTTTGATCCTGTGTATGGGTAGCCAAACTGCAAACGCAAGAGGTTCAATCCGCGGTGGGATGACCTAAGTTGTAGGATCGCAAAGGAGAAAGCCAGGCTGCTGGCTTGAAATGTATGTTTTCCTGAGGGGCAAAGTGTAGGAAAGTTGTAGGTGGTAAAGGGTTAAAAACCGGAATGACTGGTGACCTGATGATTATGCACCAGGGTGTTTGCGAATTACTTCAGACATAGTACCGTTTCACGGCGTCTGAGTTGATGAGTTGTGGAAATTCATCGCCGTCCATTTCTTGTAATCTGAGAGCACCTCCTGTCAATACTTCTTTGACAACAAACGGGACTTCCCAGTTAGGAGTGAATTTTCCCTTAGACTGATCTTGGTTGTCAAAGATTTTCTTCAAAACCAAGTCATGTTGTTTAAACTTCCGTAGCCGAACTTTTTTATTGTAGGATATGGTGATCCTTTGTTGATATAACTGACCATGGAAGATAGCCACGGTTCGCCTTTCGTCTATCAGAGACAATTGGTGATACCTGTGTTGTACCCATTGGTCTTCATCCAGCTGAGCGTCTATCAACACTCTGAGGGATTCCATTTCAACTTCTATGGGGAGTACTGCTTCCATCCCATAGGTTAAAGCGTAGGGGGTTGCCCCAGTGGAAGTGTGCATTGAGGTTCTGTAGGCTAATAGAGTCAGAGGCAATAGGTCAGGCCAATCTTTGTGGTTGGCGGACATCTTTTGCATAATCTTCTTGATGTTTTTGTTAGCCCCTTCAACAACACCGTTCATCTTCGGACGATAGATGATAGAGTTAAGATGTTTGATGTGGAATTTACTGCATAATTCCTCCATCATTTTGTTGTTGAGGTTATTGGCATTGTTTGACACAATCACCTTTGGTTGCCCATATCGACAAATGACATTGTTTCTGATGAAACAATGATTACTTCTTTAGTAACCCTGGGGAAGGAGGCTGCTTCTACCCACTTGGTAAAGTAGTCGATCATGGTGAAGATAAATCGATGACCATTACTGGCTTTAGGCTCAATGGGCCCGATAACGTCCATTCCCCACATTGAGAAGGGCCAAGGTGAACTCATATTGTGGAGTTCCCGTGGAGGGGCGTGTATAGCATTCTCATGAATCTGGCACTGATAGCATCTCCTGACATGGTCATTGCAATCAGCCTTGAGAGATAGTCAATAATGTCCCGTCTTGAGGACTTTTTTGACAAGGAGGGGGCCACTCATGTGGGGGCCACAGATTCCACCATGGATTTCATCCATAAGCCTTTGGGCTTGATCTTTGTCTAGACATCTGAGGAGACCTAGTCCTATATCTCTTTTGTAGAGCGTATCTCCACTCAGGTAGAATTTCATAGCAAGTAGATGGATCCGCCTTTTCTTAGTCGGGCTCGCCTCAGCGGGTGTAGATCTATCTCGTAGATATTCCTTGATATACTGATACCAAGGAGGTTGGATGGGAGGTAGCTCATCCGATACTTCTCCAGCGTAATTCCCATAGGCTGGGACCTTGTGCAGGGAGATCGCGACGCTCGGCAAGTGTTCCTTATCTGATATGCGAATCAAGGAAGCCAAAGTTGCTAATGCATCCGCAAAGTCATTCCTAGTACAAGGAATGTGTAGAAAGGAGATTTCTTCGAACTCCAAAACCATCTGTACAACTTGCCGATGGTAAGGCAGCAAACGTAGTTCCTTTGTTTGATAGATTCCGGTGGATTGTCTGATTACCAACTCCGAATCTCCAAAGACAGTTAACCGCCTGATGTCCATTGAACGGGCAAGTTTTAGCCCCATCAGACAGCCTTTATACTCAGCCGTATTGTTGGTGCTGACAAACTATAATTTGACGGCAACGGGATACTGCTCCCCCATATCAGATACTAGAACTGCTCTAGCTCCAGAACCTTCCATATTAATAGCTCCATCAAAATACATCTTCCATGATTGGCGCATATCGTACTGATGGTGTTGCTGCACTGTCATTACTCCTTCATCAGGGAAATGTGTTTCCAAGGGTTTGAAATCCCCTGAAGGTGTGGCGGCCAGTTGATCCGCAATTCCTTGACCTTTGATGGACTTTCGAGTCACATATACGATGTCAAATTGTTGTAGGATCAACTACCATCTGGACAGTCGGCAATATAACATAGGTTTGTTGAACACGTACTTGAGAGGATCCACACGGGATATAAGATGGGTTGTGTGACCATGGAGGTAATGTTGTAACCTCATGGCAGCCCATGCTAAAGCACAACAAGTCTTTTCGATCAGAGTGTACTTGTGTTCACCGTCTTTGAATCTTTTCTTTGAGGTAATAGATAGCTCGTTCTCGCCTCTATCGTCCTTCCGTCTCAAAGATGCAAATTTCATGGCATTGTCACATATGGACAGTACATAAATAGGGGAACATTATCCCTGGGTGGCACCAAAATAGTAGGTTTGACTAGCTGTTTCTTGATTGTAAGGAAAGCCTTCTGACACTCGTCATTCCATTTCATGGAGGAGTTCTTCCTTAATAGCTTGAAGATTGGCTCACGAGTTCTTTGTGAGTTGGGAGATAAACCTGCTAATGAAGTTGATTCTTCCCAAAAATCCCCGTATTTCCTTCTCTGTCTGAGGAATGGGCATTTCGGTGATGGCTTGGATTTTGGTAGGATCCAGCTCAATCCCCTTATGGCTGACTAGAAATCCTAGCAACTTGCCTGATTTAACGCCAAAGGCGCACTTAGCTGGATTCAACTTCAAGTTGTACTTACGCAACCTGTTGAACAACTTTCTGAGATGGTCTATATGGTCATTCTCCTTCCGGGACTTGACAATGATGTCATCCACGTAGATCTCTATCTCTTTGTGCATTAAGTCATGGAAAAGAGCCATCATAGCTTGTTGATAGGTAGCTCCGGCATTGATGAGGCCGAACGACAACCGTCTATAACAAAAAGTTCCCCAAGGAGTGATGAAAGCAGTTTTATCACGATCTTCCTCGGCAACCATAATCTGATGATACCCCGCAAAGCAATCAGCAAAGGAGTACATGTCGTATTGCGCAGTATTGTCAATGAGAATGTGGATAAATGGCATGGGAAAACTATCTTTTAAGCAAGCTTTGTTCAAGTCCCGGTAATCCACGTAAACTCGCACCATCCCTCCAGGTTTAGGCACGGGCACAATGTTGGATATCCACTCAGGATATGTAGACACCATTATGATGCCAGCTTGAAATTGTTTCACAATTTCTTCTTTCACCTTTAAACTCCATTCAGGTTTCAATCACCTGAGCTTTTGCTTCACTGGCTTAAATCCCTCTTTAATGGGAAGGCGATGAAGGACAATGTCAGTGGACAAATGTTGGGTAAAATCTATATACGCACAACACGCAAGTATACGTGGTCAACAAGTAATAAAGTGAAAGTAGAGTTTCGTTCCCACGAGGAATTGTTTAATAGAAATCACCAAGTACTAACCCGTAACCAACTTAATCTTATTTAAACGAGTGAATTTCAAATTATATAAATTAAACTACTATTAAATTCCACTAGTTAAATTAAGATAACAGAGATTTAAGATCACAACTTCACTTATTACTTCATTTAAGTTAACACACTTCTCATCATTAATTCTCTATCCTGAATTGTTAATCAAAAACACTAAAGCAGATAAAACCACCTCTCGATGCATAATACCCATATTAACGTCAATCCACAATTAAGATAGAAATCCGTTAAACACCTTAATCAACTAACCCACTATATCTCTATGTGAATTACAATTGAAGAAGGTTTAAGCTTAAGTTCTCTATTCGATTACATATGATGTTAAGCATATCTTTACCTTAATAATAATCAAAAATCTGCTATTGACAAAATTCATGACACATGTTATCATAATAAGATTTAAATCAATACTTCATCTCTCGAGTTTATATAGATTATCACGGTAATTGATGGCCAATCAATTAAACAATTAAGTCCAAATCACAATAGACAATCCTCACAATAGAACATAATAATTGATATCAAAGCATATTAAAATAAACTACACAATAAGATCCATTGTAATCTCAAACAAAGAATTAGTTCATGATTATTGAATTAAAACTAAGAATCCACAATTGAATAAATAATAAAAGATAAAGATAGAAGAAGATGAGAAGATAGAATCTATTGTCTATAGATTTGATGCTCCCTCCTTGCTCCTACTTTGATTCTTCAATGGTCTCCAAGTTGCTTCATTCTCCAAATCTTACAAGAACTAGTGTTTTTGATCTAATTTACTCTAATCTAATCTAATTGAATCCTCTATCTAGTCTCTAATCTGTTGAATCCTTGTGATTCTCCTCCTTTGATAAGTCTCTTCATATGTCTTTAAGTCCTCTTGGAAGTTCTCTTGGAAGTCCTTGTGTCAATCGGATCGAAACAATCCTTCTCGGACTCAAATTGGACAAAAATTCGCATTTTCACGCTTTTTCTGGACTACCCCCGCCCCGGCGGGGGTCTATGCTTGTTTTGGGCTCGCCCCGGCAGGCTAGGGGCCTGCTTTGTACCATGTATGCCCACCCCGGCGGTGGTTTTGTGAAGGAAAATTTTCTGCTCTGACGTCCTTTGGAAAAACGGCCATAACGTTTGATCCGGGAAGAGTTAAGAGGCTTGCAACCTATCAAATCGAAGATATCGACGAGATCTACAACCTTTATTCTTTTAGAATTGAGAAATAACGAACGGATGAAGGTCGCAATTGGGCTGGAAGTGACTACTGTGCAAATGGCCACCCAAAATAGTGACGTTCGACGTCCGTTGGTACACATGTCATAACTCCTGCATCCGAACTCCAATTTTGATGATTCAAGATATTCCAAAAAGCTAAAAAGAAGCTCTAAAATGTAATCCAAGTTCCAAACCAAGAACATGAAATAAACATAAAAGCCCAAACGATGTCCGAATTGCTTTTCTTTGCGTTTTCATACCAATTCTTTGCGATTTCAACTCCCAAGCATATAATCTACAAAACGAACACAAAATGCATGAAAAGTAACTAAGAAACATGAGATTAAGCAAATAATTCAAGTAACAGATACCGGATAAGTAGGTATAAAACCTACTTATCAAATACCCCCAAACTTAAACCTTTGTTTGTCCTCAAGCAACACAACATAATGCAATGCAATGCAATGAAATACAACTAATCTATATGCCTACGAATCTAGAAGTATTGATAGAATCAAATCTATTCACTCGGCCTTAGAGAAATCAAGCAAACACGACAATACTTCATATCAAAACCAATCAACAATTTCCTAGTTAATCATCAAGTCTTAAACTGTTATTACTGGTATACTGTGTGTGTGCTCCACAACAATGTTAACTGATATAAAATTAAATTTAACACATAACAAGTCTCTTTGAAGGCATCAGATAGTGTAAACTCAAGAAATCCAAAAATAAGCTAGATCCAACTAAAATCAAACAATTACCAATATCGAGGGTCAACATGGGATACTTATGCTTTATTTTTCGTCTACGGGGGCTTTTTGCTCTTATTTCCCGTTTTATTCATTTTTTTCTTTTGGTTTACATACACATAGCTATGCAATGTCTTATTCCCTTAGGCTTTTCAATGCTACCTTAACGAGCTTTCGACCAACGACTCCCAGACCATTAAGACCTTAGGGCGCTAGGTGTAGAGACAATCCTCTCGGGCTTACTTACTCAAGAAACAAAGGCCACAAAACTAGACAAGCACGCCACGGTGTTTATTCATACTTTTTCTTTTTCTTTTTCTTTTTTTTTCCATTTTTTTCTTTTTCCTTCTTTTTTTTTAGCTTATATACCCCAAATATTCCCTCAAACTTAGGTTCTTGTCTAACTTTAGCCATCACTATTTATTCTTGTCATTCTTTCATTCAAACTAGCATTATCCTTTAGAATCCCATTATGTATCAATTTAAACTCAATCATTCAACAAGTTATTTTTATTGTGCTATTCTTATTATACCAGTTTCAAACAGATAAAGACTCAATTCATAACAAGAAATCACATCAAAGCTCTAATGGTCAGTACTATACTTGTCTACCCAATTCCAATCTCATCATTGGCCAAAACAAACTGTAAACTATCTAACAACTGGATTTATGCAAATGAACATAGTAACTAACTAATAATTTTTTTTGAATTTATTTTTTTATTTATTTTTAGTTATAAATACAAACTATTATGCAACTACTCTACTATGCAAACTATTATGCAATTACACTACATGAATGCAAACATAAATAAACCTAATTATTTAACTCCCCCAAATTTAACAATTACAATGTCCTCATTATAAAATAAAGCATGAAGTGGACGAGGACTTCCCTGTAATCATTTAAGCTTGTGGTGATGGTGGCGTTGGCGGCGACGATCATTTTCATATCCATTGAACTTTCAATACCTGCAATGAAGAGAGACAACATGGATTAGAATAACACTTGGATTCCTATCTACTAAATAAACTAGGAAAGCATATAAATAAATAAAAAAATTCCTGGGTTGCCTCCCAGTTAGCGCTTGAATTATAGTCTTTCAGCCTGACTTTGTCTGGTCAACGCTATCCAATTCCTCTTCGATAGTTGTGGAATCCTCCATCCATCAGTAGCAAATAATCCTTTGGGAGGTTCCCAAAAGCGATGGCCATAACATCAAAGTCACCCAAATGCTACTCGACTTTCAGATAATCTCCATGAAGAAGGGCACATGACTAGGTGCTATCTTCATTGTGCTTGTGATCATATGTGGGCATGGAAGTGTGTCAAACACAATGGGCTCTTTGTCTATCTTCTTTTTCTCTTCCCACCACGGCTTCATTGTTGCACTAGCTCTCATGTCATAAAGAGCATTGACGACGACATGGCTACCAAGTGGGCATGATTTTGTAAATCTAACCTGATTCTTGAACTTTGGTGGAGAAGGAAATTGGGGCACTAATAACATTGGCTCATCCTTGTTAGTACTTATAGTTAGTTCTTCACTGACCTTGTTGTCATTATCCCCATTTGTCTCTTTTCCAACATCTTGTGGCTCATCCAGTTGTAGATTTGGCACGGGCACTTCATCAATCTCGGAATCCTCATCATAACACCAATTGTTTCGAGGAAGGTTGCTTACGGTTTTGTCAATTGATCTATCTTATTTTGAAGATTTTGAATTGCTATCTCTTGATTCTGAATTGACCGCGCTTGATTAATCATCCTCTCCTCAGTTGACGCTACAAATTTGAACCATAAATCCTCCAAACTTGAATTATCTATCTCAGTTTTGGAATCCATGTATTGAGGACGATGAGTTGAAGTGGTGATGAGTTGTTCCATCTGGTGCTGAAAATTGTGGCTCGATATTTCTTGACTCATCATTCTCTCCTCTTGGTTTGCTATAATTCTTAACATGAATTCCTTCAACTCTAAATTATCTTCTTTTCGCATTGGAGGTGGATATGAGAATTTCGGCGTGTATGTTGTATTTGGAGTAGAGTATTGGTTTTTATAAGTATAGCTCCATGAAGAATCTGAGGGATACCCCCAAACTTGATCATAATTATCATATGCATACTGATTGAGGTAGTTACCACCATACTGTACCAGCCCAAGATTGATGGTGCATTGATTACTCGGGTGATTGCCAGCACAATAGTCACACATAACTGCCATCCTTCGACTCATTTGGGCTGCAAAAATGTCCAACTTCCTCGAAAGTTCTTCAATCTGTTCTGACATTGCAGAAAATGCATTAAGTCCATCAATCCCCGTTTCCCTTGGTTGAGTCATGTTCGTGTATGGCCATTGATACACAAAGTCATCCATGGTATCTGAAAAGAGAGAAATATAGGAAGAGAATTAAAAATAAAAATAAAAATGTTTAAATTAAGACTAATTTGATTGAAATTAATATTGGCAAAGAGATATTAATCTAATTCTCCCAAAATTGCGCCAAAAAACTTGTTGGGTAAAATCTATATATATGACACGCAAGTATACGTGGTCAACAAGTAATAAAGTGAAAGTAGAGTATCGTTCCCACGAGAAATTGTTTAATAGAAATCACCAAGTACTAACCCGTAACCAACTTAATCTTATTTAAACGAGTGAATTTCAAATTATATAAATTAAACTACTATTAAATTCCACTAGTTAAATTAAGATAACGGAGATTTAAGATCACAACTTCACTTATTGCTTCATTTAAGTTAACACACTTCTCATCGGTAATTCTCATCACGAATTGTTAATCAAAAACACTAAAGCCAGATAAAACCACCTCTCGATGCATAATACCCATATTAACGTCAATCCACAATTAAGATAGAAATCCGTTAAACACCTTAATCAACTAACCCACTATATCTCTATGTGAATTACAATTGAAGAAGGTTTAAGCTTAAGTTTTCTATTTGATTACATATGATGTTAAGCATATCTCTACCTTAACAATAATCAAAAATCTGCTATTGACAAAATTCATGACACATGCTATCATAATAAGATCCAAATCAATACTTCATCTCTCGAGTTCATATAGATTATCATGGTAATTGATGGCCAATCAATTAAACAATTAAGTCCAAATCACAATAGACAATCCTCACAATAGAACATAATAATTGATATCGAAGCATATTAAAATAAACTACACAATAAGATCCATTGTAATCTCAAACAAAGAATTAATTCATGATTATTGAATTAAAACTAAGAATCCACAATTGAATAAACAATAAAAGACAAAGATAGAAGAAGATAAGAAGATAGAATCTATTGTCTGTAGATTTGATGCTCCCTCCTTGCTTCTACTTTGATTCTTCAATGATCTCCAAGTTGCTTCATTCTCCAAATCTAACAAGAACTAGTGTTTTTGATCTAATTTACTCTAATCTAATCTAATTGAATCCTCTATCTAGTCTCTAATCTCTTTAATCCTTGTGATTCTCCTCCTTTGATAAGTCTCTTCATGTGTCTTTAAGTCCTCTTGGAAGTTCTCTTGGAAGTCCTTGTGTTAATCAGATCGAAACAATCCTTCTCGGACTCAAATTGGACAAAAATTCGCATTTTCGCGCTTTTTCTGGACTACCCCCGTCCCGGCGGGGGTCTATGCTTGTTTTGGGCCCGCCCCGGCGGGCTAGGGGCCTGCTTTGTACCATGTATGCCCACCCCGGCGGTGGTTTTGTGAAGGAAAATTTTCTACTCTGACGTCCTTTGAAAAAACGGCCATAACGTTTGATCCGGGAAGAGTTACGAGGCTTGCAACCTATCAAATCGAAGATATCGACGAGATCTACAACCTTTATTCTTTTAGAATTGAGAAATAACGAACGGATGAAGGTCGAAATTGGGCTGGAAGTAACTGCTGTGCAAATGGCCACCCAAAACAGTGATGTTCGACGTCCGTTGGTACACATGTCATAACTCTTGCATCCGAACTCCGATTTTAATGATTCAAGATGTTACAGAAAGCTAAGAAGAAGCTATACAATGTAATCCAAGTTCCAAACCAAGAACATGAAATAAACATAAAATCCCAAACGATGTCCGGATTGCTTTTCTTTGCCTTTTTATACCAATTCTTTGCGATTTCAACTCCCAAGCATATAATCTAAAAAACGAACACAAAATGCATGAAAAGTAACTAAGAAACATGAGATTAAGCAAATAATTCAAGTAATAGATACCGAATAAGTAGGTATAAAACCTATTTATCAACAAACCCACCATGTCTTCATAAGACCATGCAAACACATCCTGGAATTGGGTTAATAGCGTAACCATGTCATTCCGTTGGTTTGGGGTAAGGTCTGAACCAATCTGGATTAACTTAGGGCTTTTTAAGGTTCCGAGATTGAAAGAAGTGGTTTGATCAAGGTTGGGTTTAGGTTTATCTTTGACCCATTCTTGAATTTCTGGAGGCAACTCAATGTCATCTTGTATGTCCACCAAGGCTGAATTCATCTCTACATCAAAGGTACAATCCTTGTGGAGAAGAGGCACCGTATCAGCGAGTACAAGCACATCTAAATTCAGAGTCCTGAAACAAAATATGCTTTCACTTAGTATATATGAAATGTGTTGATCATACACAGTGTTAGGATATACTGGCCAAATAAACTGCTAATACTGTACATAAAAGTAAGCAGTTATTATATCTACAGCGCAGAAAGAGTTTTTGCCCGCTTTACCCTTGACGACCAATGCAAGGGATGCTGTTCCAATTGGCAAGGGCAAAGTCCGGGTGGACTGCAGTGATGGAGGGATTGTCATCATCCTCCCTGTCCTGAATGATGGCCATTACGTCTGGGCAATCATTGTCTAGGGTGTATTTGTTGGTATGCTCGTCATGAACGACGATGCGTATGCCTGACATCATTCAGATGGCATCTTGCTTGATTCTTCGTTCCTCTTCTTCCACTGCGGGATTTGGAACAAAGATTTCTTTTCCTTTCACCGGTACCGACTTGGGACATAACATAGCCATTACATTGGCTAGCACCTTTACGGGAGGTTGTGCAGACTCAGAGTTTGAAGGCGAAGATAAACGCCACATGGTTGAAGCTGAAGGAATCAGCTGATGTTTATGAGGATTCCTATGACTAGAATCGGTAGAATAGCTTTAGCCCAGTTGTTCGAAATTATGCAGTTAAGCGAATTAGGTACTTGATACCTGGCAATCTTTACCCAACCTTGTCCCGCTTTATGACCCAATGACATCATTTCTTGAGTGGCCGACATTACCTCGTGAGAAAATTGGGTTCGGGTAATGGTGCTCCAATAGCATGGTATTGGGTATTGCTTATTTCAAAGCATGAAAAGCGGCCAGCCCACATCATCGCGCATTGGCATTGATGAATGACATGTCTCCATCTTTGAGGAATCTCCTGTTCGGCGTTGGATTTGTGACTAGGCTATTGTTGATAATGTATTTCAACTGTTGGTGAAGAGTGGAGGGGACTGCCCCAGCCATATGAATCCATGGTCGTCCCAAGAGTAGGTTGTATCCCGAATCTATCTTGAGCACATGGAAAGATACGCAAAATGTGTGAGGACCAATTTCGATTGGCAACTCAATTATTTAAATCGAATTAAGCCAGGCTCCATCAAAAGCTTTGATGATGGTATGGCTACTCCAAATTCGGTTAAGATTGATGTTCATCTTCACCAAGGTAGCATATGGGTAGATATTCAGAGAGGAACCTCCATCTATTAAGACTCCAGCTACCATATATCTAGAGGACAAGACCGCAATGTGCAACGACTTGTAATGACCGGTCCCTTCGAATGGTATGTCATCATTAGTGAAGGATATCACATTGTTGTTGAAAATGTGATCGACCAGGTGTTGAAACTTTTTCGTATCCACTGATGTCGAGAGATAGGCTTCTTCTAAAACCTTTAACAAGACCTTCTGGTGATTCTCGGAAGTTAGGACCAAGTCCAAAATTGATATTTGTTGTTGAGCTTCTTTTCAAGCTTAAAATCACCGTAGCTTCATTATGACCCATAACGCGGAGGAATCCTTCGATCTTCTCCACGGGTATTTTCCCCTTTGATTTGGTGGTGGGCTTCATCACCCATTGGGGAAGATATAGTGGATTTTCCTTCGACATTGTAGCAGTTGTATGTGAGGTGGATCCTTCACCTTCTCCATAATTCCACGAAATTGTGTGCAAGCTAACAATAGGATATTGTGCTCTACATGGCAAGTTGATTGTCTCGGGAGCGGCCACTTTCAAAGGATTGTTGACTCCCTTGAGTTGAATTGTTGGCATTGTGAGTAATGTATTAATCCCATCAGTTTTAGTGGATATGACCGCTACCACACTCTTCCACTTAGTAGGGCCTGCATTCTCACTTGCACGTAACACAGTATCGTCGTCCACTAGGTGCAGGACACCACTGTCAATTAGATTTTGAATAAGGTGGTGGAGTTCCCAAAGCATTCTTACGTCTTTGTGTGCATGAGGCCCGGAGTGATATTTACATACTCCATCAGAGTTGTACCGTCCTGAACGGGGGTTGATTGGAGGTAAAAGGGAACTGATCCTTCCTTCATTGATTAACATATGAAGGATTTCCTCCATAGGTTGGCCCAGATAGGTGAATTCCCTTTTGTTGGCAAAATCCCGACGGGCTTTGGCATTTGCTCTCTTCGTCACTTTGTCTTCCAGTATTTCATTTTCTGAAAGTGACGAGGGAATATTCATGATAATAAGTAGGAGACTGGCATGCTCCTGGCTGATTAACTGACGAGTCACTTGATGCTGATGAGTTACTAGTTCCGCCAATTGTTCAATTTGTTTGCAGAGAGCTTTCATCTTTCGTTCCATTATGAACTGGAACTTGGCATAATCCAATTTTTCATCACCATCTTTGATGGTCTGGGAAGAATCACAGCTGAAATTGGAACTCTGTCCTCTACTCCAATTAATCATGTTGACCTCTTCTTCTTTGTGTTGAGGAAGAGGGTTGTCTTGTATGTGAGGTTGATCTAGTTTGTTGACCACAATCTCCCCGTTGTCTATCAGGTCCTGAATCTTTTGCTTCAAGGCCCAACAATCCTAAGTATCATGTCCAGGTGCCCCGACATGATACGCACATTTCCTAGCAGCATTAAAACCCCGTCCATTAGGGTTGGCTGGTGGAAGAAGATGTGTGATTTTCTTCTGTGTTGTCAGAAGCTTTAAGATGTTCTCGAGGGTATCCCCTAAGGTTTGACTTCTCCACCTTTCGGTATTGGAGGGTTTGTAGACTGTGCTAGAAAGAGAGTGTAGTTTCTCCTTTGAATAGGCATGTTTTGATTGCCTTTTTGCCCCTGTAGTATTAGGGAAACATCTTCTTCTTTCTTTTTATGGACCCTCCGGGGGTTGTTCCCATAATTTCCAGTTGGATGTGATCGAAAGAATGCTTTGAGTCTGACTAGGTCTTGAATCTTTCTTGACTTCAATCCCATCTCACCATCTCCCCATGTTTGACCATTTCAAAAAATGGTTTGCCGATCTTCGGCTAAAACTCTCTCATAGAAGGGAGCTTCTTGTATGTCTATGAAAGTCATGACCATTTCTGATTCTGTCATGGAAGGACTAACTTGGGCAGCCAGGCGTCTCCACCTCTGAGCATACTCTCTGAAAGACTCGTTAGACTGTTTCTTGATCTTGGTAATTTGATACCGGTCAGGAGCCATCTGAGTTTGAAAGATGTATTGAGTGAGGAAAGCATGTGCTAGCTCTTCCCAGCTATAGATTTTGGAGTTGTCTAATCTTGTGTACCACGAACGGGCTTCTCCAGTTAGACTCTTTTGGAACAATTGCATTCTAAGCTTTTCGTCCTCTGCATAAGATCCAAGTTCTCCAATAAACACTTTTAAATGTGTGTAAGGATCTCCTAACCCGTCATATTTTTCAAAGTCAGAAGTTTTAAATTTTTCTGGATAATAGACCCCAGGAAAAATACACAGATCATCATATGAAACACTCCCGTGTGTTCCAATTCCTTTAATAGCACGAAGGGTCTCTTCCATTTGGAGGACTTTCTTTTTGATGTCACCAGTGTCTGGATCTCTAGTGGGATGGGCAGCATCATGAGTTTTGTTGGTCGTATCCAACTGCAGTTCATGTATGGTAATGACCGGGATTCCTCCTTGCGTGGAGGATTTAACATGTACATTTATTTTCTGACCCTGTGTAGACTGGTGTAATTCTTTGAGTAGAACAGACAAATCTGTAATTTGTTTGCTCAATCCGTCGAATTCTTTGCGAGAAACTAGATTAAGTTCAGTCTGGTCGGATAATGACATGATTGACTGCAGGCATGTTGCCTTTTTGGACTTTAAGCGGGTAGTAGGTCCGATTAATTCCCTGCGAAAGACTTGCATAGTTTAGTCTTTAGGGAATGTATACAATAACATGCTATGTGATATGTTCTTTTTAGAATTTTATCTGCATAAATGGATGTCACCGCTTTGTAGCATGTTAATTAAAATATGTATGTGTACACACCTCTTCATATTTCTCATTACATGGAGATAGATATGGAATGAAATTACAAGTAATTGTGTTTACAAGTAATTGAAATGAGAGCATGAAGAGACTTTCCTCCGTTTTGGGTTTATCGAGGTGACCTATCTTAGGTTACTCTCATGGCTTTTTAGCATGAAGGTTCCCAAATTATCGCAATCTACTTGACGGGAAGTTAATCCGGTCTTTCAACTGGAGCGAATTTGGGTGGTGCCTTTCCTGAGCCTCGGAGAATTAGTGTTCTCATGAGTCCAGTAATCAAACACCGACGGGATAGCCTCCTGGTGGAGGGACCACACAACATACATTCATATACATCGCGTCTCACCGTATGAACATGATGACATGTGTGAAGCACTAATATCACAAGCAGATATGGTGCGAAGCACTAATATCACAAGCAGTTATGGTGCGAAGCATTAATATCACAAGTAGTTATGGTGCGAAGCACTAAGTGCAATAAGGAAATGCATTCGTACATATTCATCAAATGTAAATGCAACATCCACACACAAGCAGATAACAGTTTTGAAAAGATTGAAATAGCGGCTTAAGTCCTCTTCTTTGGAGTCCCCAATGAGTCGCCACCACCTGACGCGTCGGGATTTTTAGATGTCCCTTTCAGTTACTTGTTCTTTGGTGTTCTCATTTTAAGTGAGATTTGTTTGAAAAAACAAGTGAAAAAGGTCCCACATGTATAATATCGACGATGGAATTTGTTAAGAGTCGCCATTGGTTTTTTAAATGGTTGTACCAACACAACTGAGAAAAGTTTTGCACATTGACCCGGTGATGTGACAACTTTGCTAAACGCGAATTCGGTGAAACAGAGATTCATTAGGGTCCGGGACTTGTTTATCTTGGGGAAGGTGTTAGGCACCCCAGACATCCGTCATTACCATGGTGACCGCCTCTTTTCAAGAAACTATTATCTGAATGTGTGTGTATGTGGATCAATGTGCTATTATTTGGAAGTAGTCACGAGGCCTCGTTCAACCTATATACATGGGGTTTGAATTTATGTAAAAATTCAATTTTAGCAAGGTATAGCAATGATGTTTTATAAAAAGGTTTTTCAAACCACGATGCTCAATAGTAATTGAGACCTTTTACACTCCCATTTTATTAAGTGTTCGAAGCTTGATTGATTTTATTTGACAAATCACGAGGCATCGATGCGAAAATAATGTACAAAATAATGCCGACTTTCTCGTGGGTATGGAAACCATCTCGAGGAAATTCGAGACCTGCATGAAATAATTTACAAAGTCGTTTATAGTGAAAATGTCCATCACGGAACCGAATCTAGATCCAATAGGTTGAATCTGTGATCACATGATTCTAGGCGCACAATCTGCACTTTGTATGAAAGCGATGGCGGTATATATATAAAAGTCAGAATATATATATATATATATATATATATATATATATATATATATATATATATATATATATAGAAACAGGATCACCAACCACGAAGCACCTCCATGGCGGATCGAAATATAAATAAAGTCATTAAAAGCTATCAACCATCACGGAGGAAACTCTAAAGGCGGGAAGAAACGTAAATAAAGTCAGTAAATACTGGCCAATTATACGAAGGAAAACTCAAGTGGGATGAAATGTAAATAAAGTTGTAATATCGGCCAACCGCCACGAAGGAAACTCAAAAGGGACGGAATGTAAATAAAAGAAAAAAGCGATCAACTGCCGTGAAGGAAACTCCGGACTTAATAATATATATATATATATATATATATATATATATATATATATATATATATATATATATATATAAAAGCGAGTAAACACACCGGATATAAAATCCGGGCTCATCGAGCAGTAGTCCGTCCACAATTCGTTATATATATATATATATATATATCTAAGCGAGTAAATGCTCCGGACCAAAGTCTAGGCTCATCGAACAAAAGTCGACACACAAAATATATATAAATGTATATATATTAAAGTAGTAAACGCACTGAATCAAAATTCAGGCTCATCGAACAAAGTTCGACACATAGTTAATATATATAAATGTAGATATATATATATATATATATATATATATTAAAACAAATAAAACCTCCATACCAAAATCTAGGCTCAATCGAGGCATAACTCGATAATGTTAGTCAATATATATGTAAATATAATATATATATATATATATATATATATATATATATATATATATATATATATATATATATATATATACTGAAATGAAATGAAACGACGGATCAAGTTTGGGCGAAAAGCAAGCAACACGACTCTCAACGTGTAGAAGGGTGTGTGCAAAGATGAAGAGAAAGACTCTAAAGTGTGTGAGAAGGCTTACAACTGACTGCTAAAAAAGACTTCTATATCTTTAGAGTTGGTAAACACTAACTTTTGTAGGTACAAAAAGGCTATATATGAGCTCATAGGTGTTTAAAAGGGGTAAATACACTGCATGGGGTGAGTGTAGAGCAAATTGGACAGGGCTTCCTCGCCTTTTTTTCTTTCAAAATGGGCTGCCCAAGCCCTCTATTTATAGGCATTTTAGCTGCAGGTGTACCTGCGGTTGAGCCGCAGGTGTAGTGTGAGGCAACTTGGTGGGCCCCGGTTTGTCAGTCAATCCGGTCGTCTCAAGAATCGTGCACTCGAGCCTTTGTAATGTCCACTCGAACTTTCAAAAGTGCAATCCGGGCATCTGTTTCAGGTATACATGACCTATTTCGGACCGCCATTGTCGAGAGTTTTACGATGGCATGGGATTAGAGTTTCTACGAAGTCATTGAAGATGGGACGATGCCCTCCGGTCTTCAAGCTTCAACTTTCATCCGTTACCCCTCACAATAGTCACTCGGGATTGGTTAGCCTTGTGGGACATCGTTGCGTAGAGACGTGACGTGGTATCGTGTTGACGAGATGACGATGTTGCCCCACACCGGTGTTATCATTTGGATTGGGGTTTGTAATGCGACGTTAGTCGAACTTATTTGAGATTGGACTACTGCAATTGTTGAAAGTCCTCATTGTCACCTTTGAGGTATGCTGTCTTCCCGATGTTATTATTGGGTTGGTGCAATGTATCTCGTTGTGTGCCGAGATTGAAGGCAGTTGCATTTGAAACAAGCATTTAGGGTTATCCTCAAATTGCATTCCTTGGGGCTATCACCAAGGTTGGTGGCTATTCCCATGGTTGGGACTGAGACTAGATACCTTGGGGTTATCTCCGAGATTAATCGGTCTTCTCCGGTGTGTGTTCCGGTATTGTATCTGCATGCTTCGGGGTTATCTCTGAGGTTGGATTTGTTACTTCCAGAGTGTGATCTGGGGCTGATGATGAACTTACGGTAGAATCCAGTATGGATTGTCTTTCAGGGTTCTCTCTTAAAAGACGAATCTGTCCTCTTGCAATGTTAGTGACAGTAGTACAAAAAATTTTGAGTGTCTACAGTTAATATTTCATTTCTGTAATACTCATCAACAGTTCTTTGTTATACCCAAGATAAAGAGAACTCTCATCACCTGTTTTCACCTGAACCACCCAAGATTATAATTAAATCACATTTCATATTTATAATCAGGTAAATCAATAGTTCAACTTTGCACTACATGCCAAAGATATACAACTATAAAACCAATAACCAACAGTCCATCTTTGCACTACAGGCCAAAGATATACAACTATAAAACCAACAATGTTGAGACTCAACTTAATAGTATCACGACCACGAATTATCCATGCACTACGAGCCAAGGATATTCGTGTTTTCACCAAAGATCATGATTATACCGAATAATCCCTAGTCATAATCATACCGATCAACTGCCCATCTTTGCACGTAAGCCAAAAAGAATTTTTACCACATCATTTGTAACATTACGGTCATGATTTCACCGAATAATCTCTGGTCATAATCATACCAAGTCCATCTATGCACTACGGGCCAAAGATGACTTTTACCACATCATTTATAACATTACGGTCATGATTATACCGAATAATTCATGGTCATAATCATACCAAGTCCACCTTTGCACTATGGAACAAAGATTGTGACGCCCCCAAAATAGGTATACACAACACCCATTCTGAGTCGCCAAATACATGGTACAAGAAGCAAACTACAACTTCAATAATACAAATGTCGTGTGAAATACGACAATATATATCTTAATGAGTTTAAATATAATATTGTCTTCTAGACAATATCCACACGCAAATAAATCCCCATCATAATTATTGATTCATTATTTTACAAAAATGGTGAGGACTACTAAACAACTCTCTCTAGAACCTTCATTCCATACCCCACTAGTACTCGCTACATTCTCGCCTCCCCGAGAAGAAAAATGGAACAACAAGGAAAAGGGTGAGCTCAACTAGCCCAATAAAAGAATATTATGACTAAGATAATATACAACAAATTATCGTTAGTCTTCAACGAGGAAAAATCGATAGAATACAATAGACAACAAGTTTCAGATATAAATATTCGCAGTGCGGAAATAATAATTCATAGAAGAGTTACGTAGAGAATGAATTCTACTATAATCTATGAATTTAACGGTCCATCATCAATATTTTATCCTCTGTAACATCAATCAATATTCATCTCAAATCAAATATTCATCTTTGCACTACTGAGCCAAAGATATTCATCAATCGGTCATGTTCATCTCAACACTGCTCATCTTTGCACTAAAGGCCAAAGATATTCATCGATCGGTCATGTTCATTTAAACACTGTTCATCTTTGCTACAGGCCAAAGATATTCTTCAGAAATCATTCATCTTTTGCACTACTGAGCCAAAGATATTCTTAAGAAATCATTCATCTTTGCACTACGTGCCAAAGATATTCCATAATATCATCATTTAAGACCGAGGATGATGAAAATATTTTTTAAAGAAACGAATCCAATTGAAACAAAATGACAAGGATTAAGGATTAAGGATTAAGTACTTGGTTTTATCCACGTCCAAAAATACCTCAAAAATAATCATAGTGGTGTAAAATTCAAGAATGATCAAAACATGGATACAATCGAGTTAGTATCCGGAATAGATGTTTTGGACGAAAAGAAGAAATTTTATTTTTCTATGAATAATCTGCAGTATATCGTGAATAGTCTTGAGTATATCGTGAATAAAGTCTTAGTATACGTGAATAGTAACTCAGACACCAAAAGATAGAAATTCCACAAAAACATCTTCACGCTTCATGAATAGTACTCGTGAATAGTAACTCGTGAATAGTAACTCATGAATAGTAACTCGTGAATAGTAACTCATGAATAGTAACCCATGAATAGTAACCCCGACATGAAAAAGTTCTAAATTTGATAAAAAGTTCCAACCAATATTTTAACATAATGATATTGAAGAAATAATATCATTATGAAAAAAAAAAAATATCCCTTACCTCAAAGAATCGATTACTTCTAAGGAAAGGTCGGAAGTGATCTTGAATGAAACTTGTCTTGAGCAAAGAACTCTCAAAGTATCTAAATACTCACAAAATACACTCGATAATATAGAGAGAGAGAGAGAAAACTTTATTTACGGTGTGATTTTCAATTCTAACTTAGCCCTCTATTTATAGGAAAATGTTAGCCCGTAAAGCGAGACTTAACTCAAAACTTGATGGATGGCTTTACTCTTTTACTATTGCCACCCACCACATTTGAAATAAAATTCAGCACATTTCTTCACCAACCACAAGTGGGGCCCACTCAATTCTAGAATTTTCCACCAAAATCAATTATAAACCTAATTTCCGAATTCGACACCTCTTAAAATTCACAACAAATCATTCGTGCATTTTAACGGTTCAAAATTTGTGGACATATACTCAACTTATGTATGTATAACATACCCAAAAATTACCACAATCCAACGGTCGGATTAAAAATTATAACCCCATGATATATCTCAAAACCCCTGATTTGATTTTTAATACCTCCAATCCGATAAAATACTGATAAAACACCTCAACATTAATTTCTTCATTTATAACCACATAAATAAATCCATCATTTATATCCACATAAAATAAATATTTCTTTATCATATGAATCAATAATTAATTATTCACAAATAATATTACGAAATCACAATTATAATGACCAGTAGCTCCCAGAAAGAGGGGCTTTCCAATAAGGATTTCTCCTTACTGGCGCGCAATTAGGTGACCAAACCTCTCCTTGACAGAACTTTCTAGACATTGCCAATAATGCTATCTAATAATATTATTTAAATAATATGAATTATTGATCTGATAATGGAGATAATGTGCAGTGACAATTATTGAACAACAATAATATAAAATATCAACGCAGCAATTATTGAATCAATAAAATAAAATATTGAACAGTAACTACTATGAAAATGTGAGACCCCAGATTTTATCAATAAAGATTTAAATTTTGTCAAAATAATTTTTTAATATTATGGTGTGAATTTAAGATAATATTATAGTTGTGGGTAGTATTTATAAATTTTGCAAAGTATGCAAGTGGTTATATTATTTCGATTGGTCGGGGAATATTCAGTTTAGCAGGGAATATTCGTTCAACGGCTCAATCATTGGTGGACCCTAGCGTAATTATTGTCGGATTGAGAAAGCGACAAAAATATTTTATTGAAATAACGACGGAAGTTTTACTGGTAGTTCTTGTTGAACTACTTTCAGTAGTAAAAGTAATGCGATGTCGTGTGGTTTGCATAGTAGCACACGGTATTGATTATTGATGCTTATGTGAGAAGTCACTCGGTTTGATTCCATTATTGTTTATTAATAATATGAATTATTATAGCGAAAATGACGTTTTGTTTTATTCAGTATTATTAACGTAATAAAATGTAAACATCTTTTATATAAAATGAGAATACTTTATTAAAGTTATTCATAAATAGAATATATTATATTTTATTATGCATAGTGTTGCATAGTGTTTTGCATAGTGTTTTGCATAGTGTTGCATAGTGTTTGCATAGTAAAATATTTTTATATAAATAGAATATATTATATTTTATTTAAAAGATTTTGCTTTAAATATGGACCGTCAGATTAAAGTAAATCAAACTAGACCGTTCATGGATTAGTTACTATGCATTTCATTTTCCTATAAATAGAAGCTCATTCCTTCATTATTTTCTTACGAATTCATTGAAACTCTAGAGAGAAATTATAGAGAGAAGCTATAGAGAAAAATTATAGAAAGAAGAAGAGTATTCTCGCTACTTCACTACTTACATATTTCAGGTTCTTTTACTACAGTGTAAGGGGTGTTATTCTTTCTTCTTGAAGAGAACTTACATTATTCCATTCACTATTATTCTGTTGGAATAACTTTTGTAAAAGTGGTATACCCTATACATAACTTTGTATATAAAGATATCCTATACTTGGTGAAATCCTTATGTTATTCCATTCTTATTTATTACATTGGAATAACTTTTGTACTGCGATTTACCTATACTTGGTGACATTCTTCTTCTATTATTACATTTGGAACATCACATGCATGTGTTTTACACCCACCCTGGTTCCGCTCTTTATTATTCTGTTGGAACATCCTGTGCATGTGTTTTACACCGGACTGGTTAAAATCTTTATTATTCTCATTGGAACATCCTCGTGCATGTGTTTTTACACCTACTGGTTCCATCTTTATCATTCTGTTGAATATCCTATCTCGTGTGTTTTACAGGATCTGGTTCCATCTTTATTATTACATTGGAACATCTTGCGGTGTGAATTTCACGACACAGTTCCGTTATTATGATTACTGTTGGAATAACTTTTATCTGTCTGCAAGTACCGCATGCATGGTGATTTCTTTTGTTATTCCATTCTTTATTATACCCATTGGTTAAAACTTTGACTTCTATACTCCATGAAATTAGTGGAATATCCTTGATATTTGCGTTTCATCCAATATCTTTTCATGGAAATATTCTTCCGATCATTCTTGAATTTTACTCTACAAAAAAGTGTCATGTTGACAATTTGGGCGTTAATAATTCATGGATTAAATAATTCTTGAACTTGTTTTATTGAATTATTATGTCATTGTCATCATCCTCATGTTATATTATGTTATCTTTGGCTTACGTGCATAGATGAACTTAGTATGATTATGACCGGGGATCATTCGGTATAATCATGACTTGATATAAATGATGTGACAAAAGTCCTCGATGGCACATAATGCGATGATGGGCGCTTTTGGTATGATTATGACCGGGGGTGATTCGGTATAGTCATGACCATTGATAATTTGATGAAAATCCTTGGCCGTAGTACGAGGGATGATTAGATGTGGTGGTTTATTTATTAAAATCGAGTCTCGTGATAAAATTGATGAAAACCTTTTAAAACCTAAAAGATAGTAGACTTTATTCTCTACTTGACTCTTTTAATGGATTGCTTATTCATTGCAGATTAAACTGGTTGTCTATTGTATTTTATCGGTTTAACATCTTTGTTGAAGGCTAATGATAATTTATTACGCATTATCTTAGTCATAATATTTCTTCTTGGGCTAGTTGAGCTCACCCTTTCTTTCACTTTGTTCTCTTGAGGAAATGAGAACATAAATTTGGAACGAGTCGGGGAGCGAAGTAATGGTCCGGAGGATAGCATTAGTAGTCCTCACTATTACGTGAAATAGTGTGATAATAGTTGTAATGAGGACTCCTTTTGAGTTTGTATAATATCTAGTAGACAATATTTGTATTCAAACTCACGCTTTATGTCGTATTGTACCTGACGATTAGGTTAATAAGTTGTATTTGAATTTATGTACCATGTAAGTGGCGACCCAAGATGGGTGGCGTATACCTAATTTTGGGGGCGTCATAGTTGGTATCAAAGCCATAAGTGTGAAGAGCCCCAGCCTCTCATTTGGTGACTTCACATTGATGAGGAATGCACCGCCGGACTCTCCGTAGGGGCCTTGAGTCTTTCGGTGGCAAGTCGATAGTACTAATGTGAGGTCTTGACACAAGTTGGTGTCCAGAGTCACAGATTAGGTATCGAGCTTAGGGATATGATCCCTGGCTGAGATGTGAGATAAGAACTAGGAGGGGAGAGACGGGGAATTCCTTCGCTAGTATGACCTACCTAAATTTATTTGGTATTTAATTGGTCGGTCAGAGTATAGGGATAATATGTGATGTGTTAATTAACCCTTGTTTTGTGACAGTGTTTGAGAATGACATCTGAAAATGCTTAGATAAGCAATGAAGCACATGAGAGTGTTGATTCAGCTCAAACAAAAGGTAACGACCAATAATACGATAATAATCATCTCTTGGTGGCAGCGGGTATCGAAACAATGATAACCATCGTGGGGAAATTATCATGCTAAGAATGGTAACCACTTGGTGGTAATCATGGCAAAGATAATAAAGTGAAAATTTCAAGAAGAGAAGGTCATTTAGCTCGATTTTTGTCGTATAGTGAAGACAAGTCCAGGTGGGGATAGTGGCACCAAAGGCGGATACTGACAAAAACAAAGTCGATGGTTTCGGGAAGAAGCTTTTTTCGTGACTTCTCAAAAAGTGGGTAACCCGAACGAAGTTAGCACGGGTTAGTTAATTATAAATTCTTGCGAAGTCTATACCTTATTAGATACCGGTTCTACCCATTATTTTATCTCTCTTGCTTGCGTTCAACGTTTAAATTTAACTCCGAAGAAGTTAAACTTTGACTTATTGGTTGAAACTTCGTTAGTAGGAGCCTTCGTTACCGCTACTATTTTTAAATCTTGTTTAATTCAAATAAACACTTTCACGATCTTATCTCTTTGAAAATACTTGCCTTTGATGTGATTTTAGGAATCAATTGGTTAACTACTCATTATTCTTTTTGTAAGGTTGTTAGCTTTCATATTCCTAACCAACTTTGTTATACTGAATTTAAAGTAACCAAATCCTAAAGTTAATCAACATTATATCAAGTCATAAGTAAAGAGCCCGATCCTTTCGTTGTTGACTTCCTTGTGTGGAATGCAATCAAGCCGGACTTTACAGTGGCGACATACATCGTGAATGAAGATGGCAAGTTTATAGGTATCATTGTGAGGTCTTATCTAAGTTAAGGGATAGAAGTCACAGTTGGTATCAATGTGACGTACTATCCAAGTCTTGGATGAGAGTCACGATTTTGAATGATATTTCTATTATTAATAAATTTCTGGCGTATTCTTGAAGACTTCTTAGCCTACTTAGGCGTGAAATCGAATTTTGTATTGACCCCGATAAAAAAACCCATTTCTTAAACCCTCAAATATTTCTTTAACTAAAATGAATAGTTTTACGTGGTTTATGATGAAAGTCATAATAAAAGCATTGGAATAATGAAAATCATGGGTATTAAATGGTATTAGTAAGTTTTATGATGAGTTATGTTGGTTAGTATGTAAAAACATGAAAGTTTCTTAGAAATCACAAAGAGTTGAAAATCGATTTTGGTGAAAAGCGTAACATGAAATTCAATTGACCATATCTCTTATTATATTTTGAATTTTTGAATGTGGTCAAGTCCTAGAGTTAGATCTATGAGTTACCTAACTAATCCAAGTGGAATTACTGGAAAAGGTGTTGTAGATTTTTGTGTGGACTGATTTTTAGCAAAGGAGGCCAAAGTTGTAAATTTCAAAATGCTACTGCCCAGAAACTTTAAGGGCTGTTTCGGCCACTTAAATTATGAGAAAAATTCTGGCCTTTTGAGACATGAAAGTATATGGTATAAAGTATCTCCTGTCCAAAAATGAGCTCATTCTCGACTTAAAATGAGCAAGTTATGACTATTTCAATATTTAGGTTTTTCCGATGAAAAAACGCTATAACCGGAGTTCTATAACTCAGATGACCATGAAATTTAAACTAGAAGCTCACGTTAACATGTGTAAGATCCTGCCAAGATTTGGGAATTTTGGAGTTAAACTTGAGGTAGCTAATTTCTTAAGGAATTAATTAGAAATTGATTTTTGAAAAATAGTAAATGAATTTTAAAAATTCGAGAAAAAATATTTTTTCATTATGGGACTATATTATGCTAAATCCCAGAAAAGAAATATTTTTGGGACTGATTTGGTATTTTTCATGAAAATAGTTTAATTCTGAACATATGAGTTAAATATGTTATGTGAAGTAACAAAGTTGAAAATAGGATTTTATGGCTAGAGAATCCTATATAGAGTATATGCATATTTTTTTTGATGAGGATTTGATAATTGGTGATGATATTTTATGAGTATGGCATTTTGAATGATTAAATGCATTATATGGTAAAAGCGTAAACAATTGAGAAAAATTGTTTATAAATTTAAGAAGTGATTAAAATATTGTTATAATATTAATGTTATTAGATTATGAGATTATTAAGTGATTGATAACATGGGGATATTCTTGAATCTGGATAAATTATATTATAAATGTTTAATATTTATCCTTTATCTTATTTGATTGATTCTTTATATCATTATCCTCATGTTTATATTATGTTGAAAGTCATCTATATGGCTTTTGTAGTGCATAGATGGACTTGGTATGATTATGACCGAGGATTGTTCGGTATAATCATAACCGTAATTGAAAACACAATTATCTTTGGTAGTAGTGCATGGATGATTTGTGGTCGTGATACTAATGAATACACGATTATCTTTGGTAGTAGTGCATGGATAATTTGTGGTCGTGATACTAATGAATACACAATTATCTTTGGTAGTAGTGCATGGATAATTTGTGGTCGTGATATTAATGAATACACAATTATCTTTGGTAGTAGTGCATGGATAATTTGTGGTCGTGATACTAATGAATACCACGATTATCTTTGGTAGTAGTGCATGGATAATTAAGTGGTCGTGATATAATGAATACACAATTATCTTTGGTAGTAGTGCATGGATAATTTGTGGTCGTGATACTAATGAATACACAATTATCTTTGGTAGTAGTGCATGGATAATTTGTGGTCGTGATACTAATGAATACACAATTATCTTTGGTAGTAGTGCATGGATAATTTGTGGTCGTGATACTAATGAATACACGATTATCTTTGGTAGTAGTGCATGGATAATTAAGTGGTCGTGATACTAATGAATACACAATTATCTTTGGTAGTAGTGCATGGATAATTTGTGGTCGTGATACTAATGAATACCACGATTATCTTTGGTAGTAGTGCATGGATAATTTGTGGTCGTGATACTAATGAATACACGATTATCTTTGGTAGTAGTGCATGGATAATTTGTGGTCGTGATACTAATGAATACACGATTATCTTTGGTAGTAGTGCATGGATAATTAATGGTCATGATACTAATGAATATCCTTGGCACGTAGTGCGGGGATGATTCGATGATATGGATTAATTATTGAAATTTGAGTCTCAAATTGAAATATTAATTCATGGATGTGGTAAAAGTCATCTTTGGTAGTAGTGCATTGATAGACTTGGTATGATTTTGACCACGGATTATTCGGTATAATCATGACCGTAATTGAAAACACGAATATCCTTAGCCAGTAGTGTATGGATAATTCATGGTTGTGATACTATTAAGCTGAGTCTCAGTATTATTGGTTTTACAGTTGTATATCTTTAGCCTGTAGTGCAAAGATGAATTGTTAATGAATAGCTTTGGCAGATTTCAAAGATGAATTTAATATTTTTAAACGATAAAGGTATTTAAGGTATCCCCACCTCTTTATCATACCAAGTACGTACCCTAATTTCGAGGGCGAAATTCCATAAGGAGGGGAGATTGTGAGACCCCAGATTTTATCAATAAAGATTTAAATTTTGTCAAAATAATTTTTTAATATTATGGTGTGAATTTAAGATAATATTATAGTTGTGGGTAGTATTTATAAATTTTGCAAAGCATGCAAGTGGTTATATTATATTCGATTGGTCGGGAATATTAGGTTTAGCGAGCGAGGGAATATTCGTACAATGGCTCAATCATTGGTGGACCCCAGCGTAATTATTGTCGGATTGAGAAAACGACAAAAATATTTTATTGAAATAACGGCGGAAGTTTTACCGTGATTCTTGTTGAACTACTCGGTAGTAAAAGAAATGCGATGTCGTGTGGTTACATAGTAGCACACGGTATTGATTATTGATGCTTATGTGAGAAGTCACTCGGTTTGATTCCATTATTGTCGATTAATAATATGAATTATTATAGCGAAAATGACGTTTTGTTTTATTCATATTATTAACGTAATAAAAGCGAAACATCTTTTATATAAAATGCGAATACTTTTTATTAAAGTTATTCTATAAATAGAATATATTATATTTTATTATGCATAGTGTTGCATAGTGTTTTGCATAGTGTTTTTGCATAGTGTTGCATAGTATTTGCATAGTAAAATGTTTTTATATAAATAGAATATATTATATTTTATTTAAAAGATTTTGCTTTAAATATGGACCGTCAGTTAAAGTAAATCAAATCGGACCGTTCATGGATTAATTCTTATGCATTTCATTTTCCTATAAATAGAAGCTCATTCCTTCATTATTTTCTTACGAATTCATTGAAACTACTAGAGAAAATTATAGAGAGAAGCTATAGAGAAAAATTATAGAAAGAAGAAAGAGTATTCTATTACTTCACTACTTCTATATTCAGTTCTTTTACTTAAGGGGTGTTATTCTTTCTTCTTGAAGAAACTTACATTATTTCATTCACTATTATTACATTGGAATAACTTTTGTAAAAGTGGTATACCCTATACATAACTTTGTATATATGCAGCATATCCTATACTTGGTGAAATCCTTATGTTATTCCATTCTTATTTATTACATTGGAATAACTTTTGTATCTGTGGTTTACCCTATACTTGGTGACATTCTTCTATTATTACATTGGAACATCACATGCATGTGTTTTACACCCGACTGGTTCCGCTTCTTTATTATACTGTTGGAACATCCTCATGCATGTGTTTTACACCGGACTGGTTCCGTCTTTTATTATTACATTGGAACATCACATGCGTGTG
The DNA here is from genome assembly GCA_020205615.1 of Panax quinquefolius. Taxonomy (NCBI): domain Eukaryota; kingdom Viridiplantae; phylum Streptophyta; class Magnoliopsida; order Apiales; family Araliaceae; genus Panax; species Panax quinquefolius. The sequence continues at coordinate 128,831,085 of CM035160.1, read as the reverse complement.
TTTTACCCGACTGGTTCCGTCTTTATCATTCTGTTGGAATATCCTATCATGTGTGTTTTACACCGGATCTGGTTCCATCTTTATTATTCTCATTGGAACATCCACATGCCGTGTGAATTTCACCGACTGGTTCCGTTATTATGATTACATTGGAATAACTTTGTCATCACATCTGTACCGCATGCATGGTGATTTCTTTTGTTATTCCATTCTTTATTATACCCAGTTGGTTAAAACTTTGACTTCTATACTCCATGAAATTAGTGGAATATCCTTGATATTTGCGTTTCATCCAGTATCTTTTCATGGAAATATTCTTCTGATCATTCTTGAATTTTACTCTACAAAATAGTATCATGTTGACAATTTGGACGTTAATAATTCATGGATTAAATAATTCTTGAACTTGTTTTATTGAATTATTATGTCATTGTCATCATCCTCATGTTATATTATGTTATCTTTGGCTTACGTGCATAGATGAACTTAGTATGATTATGACCAGGGATCATTCGGTATAATCATGACTTGATATAAATGATGTGACAAAAGTCCTCGATGGCTGTGTAATGCGATGATGGATGAGTTTTGGTATGATTATGACCGAGGGGTGATTCGGTATAGTCATGACCATTGATAATTTGATGAAAATCCTTGGCCAAGTGGTACGGGGATGATTAGATGTGGTGGTTTATTTATTAAATTTGAGTCTCAAATGATAAAATTGATGAAAACCTTTTAAAACCTAAAAGATAGTAGACTTTATTCTCTACTTGACTCTTTTAATGGATTGCTTATTCATTGCTAGCTTAAACCGGTTGTCATTGTATTTTATCGGTTTAACAACATGTGAAGGCTAATGATAATTTATTACGCATTATCTTAGTCATAATATTTCTTCTTGGGCTAGTTGAGCTCACCTTTTCTTTCACTTTTTCTCTTGAAAATGAGAACATAGTTGGGACGAGTCGGGAACGAAGTAATGGTCGAGGATAGCATTAGTAGTCCTCACTATTACGTGAAATAGTGTGATAATAGTTGTAATGAGGACTCCTTTTGAGTTTGTATAATATCTAGTAGACAATATTTGTATTCAAACTCACGGTTTATGTCGTATTATACCTGACGAGTTAGGTTAGTAAGTTGTATTTGAATTTATGTACCATGTAAGTGGCGACCCAAGATGGGTGGCGTATACCTAATTTTGGGGCGCCACGAAAAATTATTGAGTAGTGCCTTCTTACGTAAGGATCAATAATTCAACAATCTTGTCTGTCTGACTGTGTTTCTTTAACCACCACCAGACATCTTGTATTTTAACCACCGGGTATTCCAACAGTCTTAATTGGTAATAACTACGCCGTTATTTTTAACCAACTTATATTTGTCGTTTTCCTCATCCAATCGCTTTCCGTTTATGGGCCCACACATGGGTCATTATTGTCAATTTAATATTCCCGACAAGATTTAATATTCCACGACCAAACGAATATTCCCCACAACAATGAATATTTTATAACCACTTGCTTATTTTTTGAATATTTATAGCATTTACCCATAACTAACCACATTAATCAAATCCACCCTTACTATTTCAAAATAATAAATAAAGGAAATTCCTTTTTATTTAAAAATTTCGGGGTCTTACAACCTCTCCTCCTTATGAAATTTCGTCCTCGAAATTGACGTGACGATACTGTGTTTCAAAAGGTGAGGATACCTCGCTTTCATTTCCGCTTTCCAATTCCCGTGTCATTTCCTCTATAGCATGATTCCTCCACAAAACTTTAACTTGTGGTATGACCTTTCTTGGCGTAGGACATGCTCCTTCCTATCCAAGATCTTGACAGTACCTCCTCATACGTTAAGTCTTCTACTATCTCGTCCGGTTCTAACTTCAATAACGTGGTTCGGGTCTTTCACATATTTACTGAAGTACGAGATATGTGAAACACATTATGAACACGAGACATACTTTGAGGTAACGCAAGTCTATAGGCTACATTTCCTACTCGGTCAAGAATTTGAAATGGACCAATAAATCGTGGATTGAGCTTTCCTCTCTTCCCAAATCTTGTAACTCCCTTCCATGGAGCAACTCGCAACAATACATGATCCCCTACATTAAATTCCACGTCCTTTCGATGAAGATCCGCATAACTCTTTTGTCGATCTTATGCCGCTTTTGTATACATTGTCGAATCATTTTGATCTTTTCGGTAGTCATATCGTATAACTTCGGGTCCCAACAATGTTGCTTCACCCACCTCATCCCAACATATTGGAGAATCGACATTTTCGTCATATAATGCTTGAATGGAACCATGCCTATATTTGTTTAATAACTATTGTTGTATGAGAATTCCACCAATGGCAAGTACTTATCCTAACTTCCTTTGAAATCTAGGACACAGAGTTTTAATATATCTTCAAGAGTTTGAGTAGTCCTTTCTGATTGCCCATCCGTTTGAGGATGGTATGCCAAACTGAATCGTAAATTCGTGCCCATAGCTTTTTGCAAGCTAACCCAAAATCTTGAAGTGAATCTTGGGTCACGATCCGAAACTATGGATACAGGCATGCCATGCAACTTCACAATCTCATTCACGTACATACTAGCAAGACGTTCAAGTGAATAAGTCTCCCGTATCGGCAAGAAATGAGCAGACTTGGTTAATCTATCAACAATAACCCAAATAGCATTGATGCCTTGAGAAACCGTAGGAAGAAGACCAGAATGAAATCCATAGTAATGTGTTCCCACTTCCATTCCGGAATCTCAAGTGGTTGCAACGGACCCTTAGGTACAAGATGCTCCGCCTTTACACGTTAGCAAGTTAAAAACATCGAAATAAACTTTGCAATCTCTCTCTTCATATTATTCCACCAAAATGTATGTCGAAGATCACGATACATTTTAGTACTTCCAAGATGGATTGCAAATGGCGTATTGTGTGCCTCCATCATAATCTTGTACTTCAAATCAGAGTCGTTAGGAACACAAAGTCTAGAGTGGACTCGAAGTATTCCTTCTTCATCAATTCTCGCTTCCGGAATAGTTCCTTCTTGTAATTTCTTCTTCATACGCATCGACTCCGGCCTGGGTGGCTTGAGCAACCTTAACTTTTTCTATTAAAGTTGGCTCTGTCGTATACTTGACATCATCGCATTCGTTCCGCATATGATCTTCTACTCAACGCTCATCGGCTACCACGTTCGCTTTTCGGGATGGCATGATCGTAACATGTCTTTGAAATGAGTCTCCTCTTGAGTTCTTGAAGCTCTTCCCACATTCCTTGCTCCATTCGAATTTTGTATCTCTACGAAGTCACCGTTAATGGAATAGCGATTCGAGAATATCCTTCAACGAATCTCCGATAATAACCAACTAAGCCTAGAAAGCTACGTATTTCGATTCTTGACTTAGGTTGCTCTCAACCGTGACTCATATCCCAATCTTGGATAAGACGTCACAATGACACCTATCGATTTACTATCGCATCGAATATGACGTCCCCTACAGAGAGTCGGCTTAGGTGAATTCCACAAAGGAAGTCACAAGATAAAGGCTCGGTACCAAATTCTATAGTTGAATTTTAACTCCTCAAGTTCAATAGGAGCCATTCGATATGAGATTTTAGAAATGAGTTTTGTCTGGGGTTCAAAGTCGATACAAAATTTAATATCGGGCTTTTGGGGGTAAGCTAAGAAATTCTTCAGAAATACGTTAGGAAAATCAATAACAACAGAATATTATTCAAATCGGCGTGTCTTTATTCAAATCCATAACATGGACTAAGGAAATTTGACATCCGTAATAAACGAATGACTTCATGGCTTGATATGAAAATGTTTGACTACTAATGGTTTGATTGCTTGAATTGAATAGCGGGTTGCTTAGGAATATGAAAACTAACAACCTTACGAAAAGCAATCAATTTTGGCATGATGAGTAGTTAACCTTAAAATCACATCAAAAGCAAATATCTCTATAAAATAAGGTTAACGGTAATGTGATAGTGCCAACTGAATCAAACAAGATTTCTAAACAACGAGATGTAATGAAAGTTTCTCCTAACGGATTATCCATAAATAGGTCAAAGTCTAATTTCTCCGTAGTCAAGTTCAAACGTTGAGCGCAAGCAAGAGAGAAAAAAAAAGAATGGGTAGAACCCAGATATCTAGTAAGGTATATACTTCAGCAAGAATTTATAATTAACTAACCCGCTAACTTCGTTCGGGTTCGTCAGTATTTTTTGACCACGCGACAAACGCCTTTCAAGAATCGTTGACTTTGACTTTTACTCGACATCCTTTTGAGTCACCATTCTCATTGGATCGGGTTTCGATATCGTATAATCTCGAAAGCGATATGTCCTTTTCCACAATTATAGCATACCTTAAACTGCTGTGGCGCTTTGACCGATATATCCCCTCTTTTCGCATTTGTAGCATATGACCGGTGGTCGCTTTTCCTCCCTTAAAACTAGTTGCTTCTCGGCCGCTGCGTCTTCACATGGTCGTTGTTGAATCTCCTCTTTTAAAATCTCCTCCCGACTCGCTTCTTCTATTTTCATGGCCACGATTACCACCAGAGTGGTTACCGCCTTTAATCTGTATTCTTCTTTCTCCGTTGGTTATCGTTATTCGATGATCGCTATCTTGAGATGATCCTCGGGTTATGGTTCCTCGGTTGAACGTATAACCGAGCCTCGCATTGACAACATCTGAATAGAGAAAATTTATGAGAAATGAGATATCGACGTATGTTGGGTTTCAAACCTCTCGAAACATCCGCCATATCGCTCCTCATTCTCCACCAAATGAGGTGCAAACACTCGATAACTCCGCGAACTTCGCCTCGTCTTTGGGACACCGCCATGTTATTCTCTTCTAGTCTAATAAACTCCACTTCCTTCATATGCAGCCGAATAATACTTTCGGGAAGTACTTGTCATTGAACTGCTTCAAACGCGTCTCCCGATATCTTGAGTGCGGTTGGATGGAGTACGCTTCATGATTCCCACCAAGAATCTGCCTTCGCCACGGAACATAAAGGTGGCGAATGGAACTTTCTGTTCCTCCGCATCCCAAGACATCGAATATCTTGGTAATTTGTTTGACCCACGCCTCGCGCTTTAATCGGATCCGGCTTTCCCCGAAGTACTCGTGGTCCCAACTCTTTGAATTGCTTGGCCGTGACCACCCGTGAATTGCTATCATTTCCTCCTATATTTTGAACACGAGTCTCCTCGTGCGATTTTGCATGAATCGCTGCAAAACTTCTAAACATCCCCTCGCTCATCATCTGCTCGATTGGTGTTGTTGTTCATGGGAGGAACATTGCCACTGTTGCATGTTCTCCTCGTTGGTGAGTACAGTGCATCTCCACGGTCTCATTTACTCCAATCGTTAATATTCTCGAATCGACATTCTCAAATCTTCATAAATAAGGGTTAATTAAGGAAATCAATATATCACATAATATCCCTATATACCCACCAACTAACAAATAAGCTTAGGTAGGACACACTAGCGAAGGATTTACTCGTCTCTCCCTCCTAGTTCTATTCCCCGATCTTCGCCAGAGATCATATCCTAAGCTCGATACCAACCGTGACGCCCCCAAAATAGGTATACACAACACCCATTCTCGAGTCGCCAAATACATGGTACAAGCGCAAACTACAACTTCAATAATACAAATATCGGTGTGAAATACGACAATATATATTGTGAGTTTAAATATAATATTGTCTTCTAGACAATATCCACACGCAAATAAATCCCCATCATAATTATTGATTCATTATTTTACAAAATGGTGAGGACTACTAAACAACTCTCTCTAGAACCTTCATTCCATACCCGACTAGTACTTTCGCTACATTCTCGCCTCCCGAGAAGAAAAATGGAACAACAAGGAAAAGGGTGAGCTCAACTAGCCCAAAGAAAGAATATTATGACTAAGATAATATACAACAAATTATCGTTAGTCTTCAACAGGAAAAAATCTGATAGAATACAATAGACAACAAGTTTCGGATAAATATTCGCAGCTGAAATAATAATTCATAGAAGAGTTACGTGAGAATGAATTCTACTATAATCTATGAATTTAACAGTCCATCATCAATATTTTATCCTCAGAACATCAATCAATATTCATCTCAAATCAAATATTCATCTTTGCACTACAGCCAAAGATATTCATCAATCGGTCATGTTCATCTCAACACTGCTCATCTTTGCACTAAAGGCCAAAGATATTCATCGATCGGTCATGTTCATTTAAACACTGTTCATCTTTGCACTACAAAAGCAAAGATATTCTTCAGAAATCATTCATCTTTGCACTCTGAGCCAAAGATATTCTTAAGAAATCATTCATCTTTGCACTACTACAGGCCAAAGATATTCCATAATATCATCATTTAAGACCGAGGATGATGAAAATATGTTTTTAAAGAAACGAATCCAAAGAAACAAAATGACAAGGATTAAGGATTAAGGATTCGTACTTGGTTTTATCCACGTCCAAAAATACCTCAAAAATAATCATAGTGGTGTAAAATTCAAGAATGATCAAAACATGGATACAATCGAGTTAGTATCCGAATAGATGTTTTTGACGAAAAGAAGAAATTTTATTTTTCTATTGAATAATACCGTAGATATCGTGAATAGTCAGATATCGTGAATAAAGGTCGATACGTGAATAGTAACTCTGACACACCAAAAGATAGAAATTCCACAAAAACATCTTCACGCTTCATGAATAGTACTCGTGAATAGTAACTCGTGAATAAGAACTCATGAATAGTAACTCGTGAATAGTAACTCATGAATAGTAACCCATGAATAGTAACCCCACATGAAAAAAGTTCCAAATTTGATAAAAAGTTCCAACCATTATTTCAACATAATGATATTGAAGAAATAATATCATTATGAAAAAAAAAAATAATATCACTTACCTCAAAGAATCAAGATTTCTAAGGAAAGGTCGGAGGAAGTGATCTTTGAATGAAACTTATCTTGAATGAAGAACTCTCAAAGTATCTAAATACTCACAAAATACACTCGATAATATAGAGAGAAAGAGAGAAAACTTTGTTTCGGTGTGATTTTCAATTCTAACTTATCCTCTATTTATAGGAAAATGTTAGCCCGTAAAGCGCACTTAACTCAACCAACTCCGATGGCTTTACACTCGCTACTATTGCCACCCACCACATTTGAAATAAAATTCAGTACATTTCTTCACCAACCACAAGTGGGGCCCACTCAATTCTAGAATTTTCCACCAAAATCAATTATAAACCTAATTTCCGAATTCGACACCTCTTAAAATTCACAACAAATCATTCGTGCATTTTTTTAACGGTTCAAAATTTGTGGACATATACTCAACTTATGTATGTATAACATACCCAAAATTACCACAATCCAACGGTCGGATTAAAAATTATAACCCCATGATATATCTCAAAACCCCGATTTGATTTTTAATACCTCCAATCCGATAAAATACCGATAAAACACCTCAACATTAATTTCTTCATTTATAACCACATAAATAAATCCATCATTTATATCCACATAAAATAAATATTTCTTTATCATATGAATCAATAATTAATTATTCACAAATAATATTACGTAATCACAATTATGATGACCAGCCGCTCCGGAAAGAGGGGCTTTCCAATAAGGATTTCTCCTTCTTCATAGCAGCAATTAGGTGACCAAACCTCTCCTCGATGTAACTTTCTAGACATTGCCAATAATGCTATCTAATAATATTATTTAAATAATATGAATTATTGATCCGATAATGGAGATAATGTGCAAAGACAATTATTGAACAACAATAATATAAAATATCAACGCAGAGAATTATTGAATCAATAAAATAAAATATTGAATAAGAATTCATGTGAAAATTATTGAGTAGTGCCTTCTTACGTAAGGATCAATAATTCAACAATACCGTGCAATACCTGGTAAAGTGCTCTTTGTGCAACCACGCGTATTCATCAGATTTTAACCACCGGGTATTCCAACATCTTAATTCAGTAATAACTACGCCAAGTATTTTTTAACCAACTTATATTTGTCATTTTCCTCATCCAATCGCTTTCACATATGGGCCCACACATGGTCACAAGCTGTCCATCGTCGCATTTAATATTCTCGACAAAGATTTAATATTCCACGACCAAACGAATATTCTCCGACAACAATGAATATTTTATAACCACTTGCTTATTTTGAAATATTTGCGCATTTTACCCATAACTAACCACATTAATCAAATCCACCCTTACTATTTCAAAACAATAAATAAAGGAAATTCTTTTTTATTTAAAAAATTTCGGGGTCTTACAAAGATGACTTTCAACACAATATAAGCATGACAATGATGACAACGATATATATAATGAATAAACATAAATAATCAGAATAATAAGATAATATAGATCTTAGTGATTTTCAACTTAATTATCCAGAGTCCAAATTGCTAACATAATATTGGATGAAGCACAAACTATTAAGGATATTCTAATCCTTTCAGGACTTTTCACCATTTAATGATAAACTAAAAAAATGAATAATAATATCTTACCATGATATGGAGTATGAAAGAAAATGATATTCCTTTTACCATTAAAATGATACCCTCTTACCATAACAATGATATCCTTTACCTTAGCATGTGACTTGATTCTGCTTTCTGTGAAATTGATAAACTTAAACAATGCTTGTAACGCCCCCAAAATAGGTATACATCACCCATCTTGAGTCGCCAAATACATGGTACAAATTTCAAATACAACTTAATAATACAACTGTCGTGTAAAATACGACAAAACATAAACTGAGAGCTTTAATATGAATATTGTCCTCTAGACAATATTCAACTCAAATGGAGTCCTCAATACATTTATTATCACACTATTTCATAGAATAGTGAGGACTACTAATGCTATCATCTGGACCGTCACTCTGTTCCCCGACTAGTCCCTATTTATGTTCTCATTTCTGAAGAGAACAATGAAAGCAAAAGGGTGAGCTCAACTAGCCCAAAGAAGAAATATTATAACTAAGATAATGCGGAATAATTTATCGTTAGACTTCATAGTGTTAAACCGATAAAATATAACAAACATCAAGTTTAATCTGCGGTTAAACAAACAATCCATTAGAAGAGTCAAGTAGAGCATAAAATCTACTATCTTCTATGATTTAAAAGGTTTTTCATTACTTTTATTGTTTGAGACTCGACAATAAATAATCCACATCATCGAATCACCCCTGCACTACGGCCAATGATATTCTTTAGTATCATGACCACAAATTATCCATGCACTACGGGCCAAGGATATTTGTGTATTCATCAATGGTCATGATCATGCCATAAAACAATTCATCTTTGCACCCTTGGCCGAAGAGAATCCATGACCATAATCATACCAAAAACTGTCCATCAATGCACTAAGGGCCAATGAGGACTTTTACCACATCATTTGTAACATTACGGTCATGATTATACCGAATAATCCCTGGTCATAATCATACCATGTCCATCTATGCACTACAGGCCACATATGACTTTCAACATAATATAAACATGAGGATGATAAGAATTCAATAAAACAAGTTCAAGGATAAATTTTTAAAGATTTATAATTTAATTTATCAAGAAATCAATAATGTCCAAATTGTCAACATGATACTACTTTGTGGAGTAAAATTCAAGAATAATATTATATCAAAAATGATTTGGACCGAAAAGAAATCAATTTTTGTCATGAATAGTACCCTGGGTGAATAGTAACCGAGTGAATAGTATCCAGTGAATAGTAATTTTGAGAATAGTAACCCCGTGAATAGTACCCCGACATGAAAAAGTTACAACTTATCAAGAATGCTCAGAATAATATTTTCATGAAAAGATATTGGATGAAGCACAAATATCAAGGATATTCTACTAATTTCATGGAGTATAGAAGCCAAAACTTTAACAAAATGAGTATAAAATTCGAAATCTGAAATGAAATAATATTACTTACATACTACAGAGTATGAAAGAAAATATTATTTTATACGAATACTGAACAAAAATAATATCCCTACGAATATTAAACGAAAATAATATCCCTTACGAATATTAAACGAAAATAATATTCCTTTTGAATATTGAACGAATATAATATTCCTTACGAATATTAAATGAAAATAATATTTCTTGCGAATATTGAACGAAATAATATTCATATGAATACGAAAAATAATATCTCTTCAGAATATGAAATAAATAATACCCCTTACCTCAAAAGAATAGTACTTCTGACTGAATATTGGATATAACGCTGAAAGGAACGTGTAGCGTATAGCAACACTCAAAGTATTAAAATACTCACGAGAATACGATCGATAATATAGAGAGAGAAGATTTCAGTTTCTGGTGTGATTTTCAATTCTAACCTAAGCACCATATTTATAGGAAAATGCTTAGAAGACCAAAGCAGAAAATTTAATAAAATATTAATATATTTATATAAATTTCCTACGCACACCAAGAAATCTGAATTCAGCATGTTTACCACTCATGTGGGGCCCACCAAAATGAAAAACGTGTTTTTATCATTTAATGCAACAAAATCAATTCAGACCCAATAATCCGAAAGTTCAATAAATCATAATAAATAGCCCTTTTATCAGAAAAATTCGAATCTTATGTCCATTCCATAGGAAATTTAATTCTCCATAACTTTGTAAGTTAAAGTTTTTCCAAATTCCAAACAGAAATTGACCAAAATATACATACGGACGATTTTGCAGGCTATAATCAAATTTCAATCAAAAATAGGTTCCACCAACACACAAAACATGTGTTAAACATTTTTTATAACAAAAATACTCTTCCTCATTTATTCGTATATCACACATTCATTGTAAAAATATCACCATTATTATATTATTATAATATAATAATATATTTAAATGAATTATTTTATCAGAAAAGATAAAATATCAATTTTCAACAATTGTCACATTAAAAATTTTCTCCATCTATATCCACATAAAATGAATATTTTCCTTATCATATAAATCAATAATTAATTTTTCACAAATAATATTACGAAATCATAATATTGACAATCGAGTCATTTCCCGAGAAAGAGGGGCTTTCGAATAAAGATTTCTCCTTCTTGGCGCAAGTAATTAGGTGACCAAACCTCTCATTGATGAACTTTTTAGACATTGCCAATAATGCTATCAAATAATATTATTCAAATAATATGAATTATTGATCCGATAATGAGAAATCTTGTGCGTTGACAATTATTGAAACAACAATAATATAAAATATCAACACAAAGAATTATTGAATCAATAAAATAAAATATTGAATAATGAATTATTTGTAACATTTATTAAGTAGTGCCTTCTTACGCAAGAATCAATAATTGGTGCAATACTGGTGTATCGCGGCAACAATCGCACAGCATCGTCTTCTATTATTTTAACCAAGAAGTATTCCAACAATTGTTAATTGTGAATAATTATAATCATATTTATAAAAACTCAAACTTGTCATTTTCTTCATCCGACCGCTTTTCACATTATGGGGCCCACAAATGGTCACTGCTTGTTATACGAATATTCCCTACGTAAAGAATATTCCACGACCAAACGAATATTCCCCGACAACATGAATATTTTATAACCATTTGCTTATTTTGCAAAATTTATAAATATCACCCACAACTATAACATTATATCAAATTTACTCCTTAATATTCAAAAAAATATTTCGAGAAAATTAAATCTTTATTCATAAAATTCGGGGTCTCACAATGCTTGCATACCTTATCTACACTTGGAGTAACATTACACTTAATAGAAATACTCACAATATTATACTCACAATATTGTAGTAAAATAATTCTATATTTTTAGTGTAGTGATAGTGTGTCTTTAGTTACTCAACCGAGCAACCTATTTATACTGAAAATTTAGTAAATAATTAGCACACCTGCTTTCACAAAATAACCAAATGAGGTATATAATAATGGTAGTTGAATTTATGGTCCCACCGAGAAAATTAAACCAACTTGTACATGTTTTAACAAAATTTGTTCAATAATAGAGTTGTGGTCTATACTACTTTAGAAAAAGTAGAGTGTCGGCAAGTCCGGCCAAACTTACTTTTGTAAAAAAAAAATAATTGAACAAACATTTGTATATCATACTTATCTTTAATCAAATCCTTTTATTCATTAATTATTTTCACATTTTCAATCTTTCAACAATTATTCACAATTATTAACATAGGCTCACAATACTTCCAACTGGTATAATTATATCATATCAAATAATATGAGTCACTGTGCAATAACTACTGTGATAATTATTGAATATAATACTGAGTGACTTCTTAAGAAATTAAGAATCAATAATATGAATCACTGTGCAATAACTACTGTGACAATTATTGAATGAAATACATAATGACTTCATACGTAAGAATCAAATCAATACCTTACTATAAATAATTTAAATTCTATTAAAAGTATGAATCAACACCAAATCATATTTATCTCGAATAACATTTAAACCAACTAACAATTCATTATTCACTCAAGTTGTCTTTATTTATCTCATAAAATCATTATTCATATTGCAAAACTTTAGAAGTGAATAATAAAACTTGAGAAATCTAAAACCTCATATATGAAAATTCACAATTAAATACTATCACCATTTTTACTTTAACAAAAATATTATTTTATTTTTATCATAACTCATTCGTTACTTGTGTGTTCACATCCTGACACTTCATGAGCTTACTAACACCTCTAAATATTAAAAAATAGTATTATGAACTTTCTAAATAATTTTAATATTTTTCAAATTATCCAACAATTTTTTTCAATAATTATTTCTATTTATAAAAACTATTATTTAATAGCTTCAAAATAGAAATACTAACTTCACATACTTATATATGTTAAAAAAGCATCAATAATAATCTTACATTATTATAATATTTTTCAATGAAATTTATAATTTTCCACAATTCATAGAATTTTCTATGAATTTCCTCTATTTTAAACTAACCACAAATAGCTTAAAAATACAATAAGTATTTCATTATTCAAAAATTTTCCAAATTTTTCCAAAATTATAAAATAATATTAGAAGATTTTTCACCAAGTTTCAAAATTTTTCATCGTTCATAGAATATTCTATGAATTTCTTCTATTTTCAAACTAACTATAAATAGTTTAAAAATACAATAATTACTTCTGCTTTTCAATAATTCATCAAAAAATTATAGAAATTCTAAGATGATATAATAAGCTTCCTGCAAAAATATTTCAGCCTATATAATTTTTTTGATAAAGTAATTATATACTCCAATATTAAGAAATTTCCATAATTCACAATAATTAGCACTTTTATCAGAAAAATACAGATCTTATGTCTTTTCCATGTAAAATTTAATTCTCTACAACTTTGTAGAAGAAAGATTTTCCTAATTCTTACTCTAACATAGAGAGAAAGGCTTACCGACAATTCTGCTACACAAATTTCTGGATCAGTCACCTCCTTAAATTCATAACAAATCAGACGTTAATATTTAACGATTCAAAATTTTTGGACATATACTCAACTTATATTTGTATAACATATCCGAAAACTACAATGATCCAACGGTCGGATTAAAAATTATAACTCACGCAATAAGGCTTAAGAACACTGATTTTTCGGACTATGAGTCCTTCGAACTAGTTTCACTCAAACTGTCACCACGACAAATCCACAAAGAATTTTTAGGTGATTCCAATTTCCGCGGTTAGCTTACTTCCAGGGCTTTCTTTTGATATATGACTCATCTACTAACTCATTATACACAAAGAGTTATTGATTTTAGAAAATCAAGTAGTAAACAATTTTTTCTGAAAATTTCCAGATTTTGTTTTTCATTTGATTTCTTGATTTCTCTCATTTGATTCATGTTTATGCAAGTTTAAATCATTCAACACATACCTAAGTATGTAATCTTTACATAAAATCTATAAACTAAAATTATCAAGATTTTGAAAAATACCTTCTTTTTTTTTTCTCTCTCTCTCTCTCTCTCTCTCTTCTATTCTCTACTGACAAATGAAACCCGTGGGTTTGTATTCCTCCCCCTTTCTTTCTTTATTCTTCTCCCTTTTTCTTTTTCTCTCTCCCTCCTTTTCTTCCTTCCTTCCTTCCTTTTTTTTTTATTTTCTTCCTTTTCTCTTTTTCCTTGTCCCCCACTACCAATTCCCTTTTCTTCAATTCTCTTAAATTCAACTGACCACATGGGCAACTTTTCTAAAAAAATATTTCATTACCTCTTTATTAACTCAATTATTCAATTAATTGCCCGTTTGATCAATTATCATTTTAAAATTTTACAATTTTAGAATAATAATCATTAATTACATTTGACTTTTATTTCATAAAATTCGGGGCTTACAATTAGGGATTTATAATTTAGTTTATCCAAGTTCAAGAATACTCCATAATAATCAATTGTGGAGCAAAATTCATTATACCAAATAATCCCTGGTCATAATCATACCAATCAACAGTCCATCTATGCACTACGAGCCAAAGATGACTTTCATCACAATATAAGCATGAGGATGATGACGATAATATAAGAATTCAATTAAATGAAAGTAAATGATAAATTTTAAAGATTTATAATTCAATTTATCTAGAATTTAATAATATCCAAATTGTCAACATGATACTGCTTTGTGGAGTAAAATTCAAGAATAATATTGTATCAAAAATAATTTGGACAGAAAAGAAATCAATTTTTATTATGAATAGTATCCCGGGTGAATAGTACCCAAGTGGATAGTACCCCATGAATAGTACTTCGAGAATAGTATCCTGTGAATAGTACTCCGTCATGAAAAGATTAAAAATTATCAAGAATGCTCAGAATAATATTTCCATGAAAAGATACTAAATGAAGCGTAAATTTCAAGGATATTCTACTAATTTCAAGGAGTATAGAAATCATACTTTAACAAAATGAGTGTAGAATTCAAAATCTAAAATGAAATAATATTACTTACATACTATAGAGTATGCAAGAAAATATTATTTCTTACGAATATTGAACAAAAACAATATCCCTTACAATTGTTGAATGAAGATAATATTCCTTACGAATATTGAACGAAGATAATATTCCAAACGAATATTGAACAAAAATAATATTCCTTACGAATATTGAATGAAAATAAAATTCCTTACGAATACGAAAAATAATATAGTAAGCGAATATGAAAAAAATAATACCCCTTACCTTAAAAAGAGAGTACTTCTGACTGATAGGGCGAGGATATTCTTGAAGAAAACTTGAACTATTTTCTACACTCAAAGCTTCTTTAAACTCTAAAGAAATACGCTTAATATTATAGAAGAAGAATTCTCTGATTCTGGTGTGATTTTCAATTCTAAACTAAGCATTCTATTTATAGGAGAATGGAATGATACAATTTAGAAAATAAAATCACGGATGAACAGTAATGAATTCATAGACGCTGCAATCTGAGGAATTTTTTTTGATTTTACTATGCAGATACTATGCAAATACTATGTATAATAAAATATAATATATTCTATTTTTCATAAAAATATAAAACTTATTATTATTATAATAATAATAATAGTAATAATAATACTCCCTCCCATCCAAGTAACCCATTCCCACCCCCACACCCGGCAATTCGATGCACCGCACACCCGACAATAATTCGTGAACAAATTTATATATATATATATATATATATATATATATATATATATATATATATAAAAGATAACTTCTACCGACAGTTTTAAAAAATGGGTAAGTGGGGATCCAAATAATAAGCCAACTTTACAATAAATACTTCATAAAAATTCTCTCAATATTTTTAACACCATTTATTCATCAATAATATAACTTGCAATATTAACAACCAGATCATTCCAAAAGAAGAGGGGGCTTTCCGATAAGGATTTCTCACTATTGGCGCACAATTAGGTGACCAAACCCCTTTCCTCGACAGAACTTTCTAGACATTGTCAATAATGCAAATAATAATATGAATAACTTGTCATCTCAATTATTGATTTAATGATATAAAATATTGTGACAATAATTTAATCAATAATGTGAGATACTATGCAACAATTACTGTAGCAATAATTGAGTATAACTGAGTGACTTCTCATGTAAGTATCAATAATCAATATCGTGTACTACTATGCAACCACGCGTATTATTGTACTTTTATCACCGGGTATTTCAACAGTTAACGGTAAAACTTTCATCTTTATTTTTATAAAAAGATATTTCTGTCGTTTTTTAACTCCGATAGTAATTCCGTTGTGGGGTCCACCAAAGATTGTGCCATCGTACAAATATTTTCTATTAAAACGAATATTCCCCGACCAATCGAATATTTTATGACAACTTACTTACTTTGCAAAATTTGTAAATATTACCCACAACTATAACATTATATCAAATTCACACCTTAATATTCAAAAAATGATATTTAGATAAAAATTTACCTTTATTCATAAAAGTTGGGGTTTTACAAAAAAGGTCTTAGTGAGAGTAAGACCACCACAGAAGAGTGAAGAACAACTAATAAGAGTCTTACAATGAAAAAGCTTCACTCAATACAAAGGAGTATAACAACGAAGTGGCATCTGTACTGAGAGTTGGAAGGCCAAGAAGACAACAACTAGAGTGGCAGATTAGAAAGTAGAATACTTGAGTCACTCTACGATTCACCATGAACACTTTGAGCAGAAGAGAAGAAGATACAAAGCCGAATCTGTGCACAAGACAACTAGTGTTGAAGGACTGCTAAGGACTAGAAGAAGTCAAAGTGATATGCAAGACTTAGTAGTACATCAATGGTGATAGTGTGCGATGCTGAATATTAGATGGAGACAAGAATCAACAACAAAGATCAGCAGCACCAAGGGATAAGTCACACTGCTAAAAACAAGAAATGTCAAACTGAACGTACATCTTAGCAGTCTATCAATTGTGATCTACTATCAATTTGAATACCACATGATCACCAGAAGTTGTTCAGTATGACAAGATGAACAAGTTGAATGTCATCTAAGCAGCTCAACAATAATAAACAACAAACAACCATCTAAGCAACCAGGGCCTGCAGGGTCCTTGTCTTAGTGACTAAATGCAAGACCCCGAATTTTGTGTAATAAAAGTATTCAATTTTCTGATAATTGTTATTCTATTTAGTAAATGGTTAAATTGATAAAAGGTTAAAGTTAAGGGTGATATTTGAAAATTTTTCAAAGTAAACAAGTTGATATAAAATATTCGTTGTGTTGGGGAATATTCGTTTGGTCGGGGGATATTCTTTTTATCAGGGAATATCCGTACGACGACACCATCATTGGTGTACCCCACAACGGAATAACTGTCGGAGTTAGAAAATGATAGAATTATCTTTTTATAAAAATAATGGCGAAAATTTTACCGTTAAACTGTTGAACTACCCGATAGTAAAAGTACAGTAATACGCGTGATTGCATAGTAGCACACGGTATTGATTATTGATGCTTATGTGAGAAGTCATTCAGTTATACTCAATTATTGCTATAGTAATTGATGCATAATATCTCTCATATTATTGATTCAATTATTGTCATAGTATCATCTGCATAATATTTTATATTATTAAATCAATAATTGAGATGACAAAGTTATTCATATTATTATTTGCAATATTAACGATGTCTAGAAAGTTCACGAGGAGAGGTTTGGTCACCTAATCATGCGCCAATGATAGGAGAAATCCTTATCGAAAAGCCCCCTCTTTCCTAGGAATGATCTGGTTGTTAAATATTATGAGTTATAATATTAATGATGAATAAGTTCGTGTTGATTAAAGATGAAATTGATATTTCCATTAGGTTGAGATTATTAGTGTTAGTAGAAATCGACATCTATTTCGATAATAATGGATGTCTGGAGGTTATATTGACCAATCGGGTAATTAATCGGATAAATGAGCAAATAATTGCTATTAATTCACATGCTTATAACTATTTGTTCAAATGTGTGTACTATTGATTCATATGAATGTAGTATTAGGAGAGGTAGTGCAAGATTGATAATACTTGTATGACTAAATTAAAAATGGAGGTATAGATGAAGGTACTATACTGTAATTATTTTTTTCACATGTGTAGAACTATTGATTCACATGATTGTACTATTGATTCACATGATGTACTATTAGGGGAGGTGGTGAAAGTTTGATAATACTTGCAGAACTAAATTAAAAATGAAGGAAAAGATGAAGGTATTATACTGTAATATTTCGAGCCCCAAAACGTGCAATTATCAAAACTATATTTTTCTATAAATAAAAACTCATTCTTCCTTCATTCTCACGAATTCACTAAGACTCACAAGAGCAATTATAGAGAGAGAAGCTATAGAGAGAAAGAAGAAGAGAAGTCTGCTACTTCACTATTCCAGTATCCAGTCTTCTTCTGAGGTAAGGGGTATTATTTATTTCATATTCTGAAGAGAAATTATTTTTCGTATTCGTATGAATATTATTTTCGTTTAATATTCGTAAAGGGTATTATTTCTTTCGTATTCATGAAGAGAGTTATTTTCTTTCAATACTCGTAAGGGTTGTTATTCCATTCTTTATTATTCTGTTGGAATAAACTGACTACGTGGACTACCGTATGCATGGTGAAATTCTTCTGTTATTCCATTCTTTATTATTCTATTAGAATAACCTGTATAAGCGGACTACCGTATGCATGGTGAAATTCTTCTGTTATTCCATTCTTTATTATTCTGTCAGAATAATCTATCTATGCGGACTACCGTATGCATGGTGAAATTAATTCTTCTGTTATTCCATTCTTTATTATTCTGTTGGAATAACTTGTCTACACGGACCACTGCATGCATGGTGAATGACCCTTCGTATTCATTCTTTATTAAATTGTGGAAATGACTTATCTACGTGGATAACCGCATGGCGGGTGAAAATCCATTTGCAGTTTCATATATTCTATTATACTCGTATGAGATATCATTTCTTTTGTACTCGTCATGGAATATTTTTTTTTTTGTATTTTCCTTTTATGAGTACTATTCACGGAGTAATATTCATGAGTTACTATTTACGTGTTACTATTCACCCGGTTACTATTCACTCGAATATTATTCACTCGGGTATTCGGGATACTTTTCGTGTCGGAGTACTATTCACCCGATTATTATTTACTAGAATATTATTCACTCGGGTATTTAGGGCACTTTTCATGCCGGGGTACTATTCTCGAAGTACTATTCACAAGGTACTAATCACGGAGTACTATTTATCCAAAAAATATATTTCTTTTCTGTCTAAATTATTTTTGATACATGAATATTATTCTTGAATTTTACTCCACAAAGCAGTATCATGTTGACAATTTGGATATTTTTAAACTCTGGATAAATTTAAAGTCTTTAATATTTATCCTTGATTTCGTTTGATTAATGCTTATATCATTGTCATCATCCTCATGCTTATATTGTGATGAAAGTCATCTTTGGCTTACGTGTATAGCTGGACTGTTGATTGGTATGATTATGACCAGGGATCATTCGGTATAATCATGGCCGTAATATTGCAAATGATGTGGTAAAAGTCCTCATTGGCCCGTTGTGCATTGATGAACAGTTTTTGGTATGATCATGACCATGGGTTCTCTTCTGCCAAGGGTGAAAAGATGAATTGTTTTATGGCGTGATCATGAACGTTGATGAAAACACGATTATCCTTTGCCCGTAGTGCATGGATAATTTGTGGCCGTGATACTAATGAATATTCTTGGCCTGTAGTGCATGGCTAATTCGGTGATGTGGATTATTTATTGTGCTGAGTCTCAGCGATAAAATATTGGTAATAAACTTTTAATTCGTAGAAGATAGTAGATATCATGCTCTACTTGACTCTTCTAAAATACAGTTTCATGTCTTTGGCCTGTAGTGCAAGGATGAACTGTTAATGAATATATTTGGCCTGTAATGCAAAGATGAATTTATTAGTATGATTATGAACATGAACTGTGATTTGGTATAACCACGATCTTTGATGTTTCAGGTAAAGACATGTGATGAAAATTATATTCGTCCTGGGTGCGAAGAGGAATTTAGAACCACAATTATGATTATGAGTTATTCACATGATTGTGGACAGGAATTGTTGATTGATGTTACAGGGATAAAACATTGTTGGTGGACTTTTAATATGAAGAAGATAATAGACTTTATGGTCTATTTGACTCTTCTAATGGATTGCTCGTTCCGCTGCAACTATGGTTGAAAAGTTTTATCATCTACCATATGTTCTAAATCTCTGATTTATTACTGACGAAGGCTACTGATAATTTAATTATTTTTAGTCATGATATTCTTTACCGGGCTAGTTGTGCTCTCCCTTTTGCTTCACAATTCCTTTCAGGCAATAAGAGTGTAGCTGGGTCAAGCAGAGGTAACAGGAGATTAGAGCGGTAGTCTATAGCTGTTGAGGTTCTCCTTAAACAGTATGGAAATAATTTTATTGAGAACTTTAGATAAGTGTGCTGTATTGTTATACGACATTTAATAGTTATATTTGGTGAATCAAATAAGGTGAGGCGAACCCAACTTTGGAATGGTGTTTTGCCACTATCATACGAAATGTCTAATGACATACGACTTCGTGTTATCATAAGACAAGGTTGTGCACATCCACTTACTGAGTATATCTACGAGCACTACCTATATAATCTTGGAGTTTGGTTGAAGTATAATTCTCAATCGGAGACAATGGAGATAATTATATGTCAAGAGAAGACTCACTATTGGAAAGAACATGATAGTAATTTGCTCGTTTTTCTTTGGGGACTATTGGGTCAACCAAGGATAATTCTCGAGTCATATGATATCTATCATAACTTAGATGCATGGCCTCCCATGTACGAAGGTTTTCTTGAGCATTTTCCAAAGATATTAATTTCTAAAATAATTATTGATTGTACTTTTATGTAAAGTACCATTGTAAGGTGTTGTGGTCGAGGCACCATGAGAGTTACATATATTTGTATTAAAACTCACAGCTTATGTGTTGTTGTACTCTGCACGACAGTTCAACAATTGTATAAATAAAGTTTGTATTTGATTTCTGTAGTGTGATATCTGGCGACTCAGAATGGGTCGTGTGGACCTATTTTGGGGGCGTCACACTAAACCAAAGTCAAGTCTGCTGGGCTTGCTGAGTACCAAAGGGAACACGAGATTCTAAGTCTGCTGGGCTTAGTCTACAGTTTTTAAGGCTGTTGGTTTTGAAGAGTTCTTAGTGAACCAGTGTAATAACCCGATATTTTCTATATAAATAAATAAGAAATTTTGCATATAAATTTTAATTTTTTATTTTTTTAAAGGGGAGAATATATAACAGGTAATGTGTATGTATATATATGTGATAAATAAAATTTATATATTACATGAATAATTTCAAAATAATTTTATTTTAGAGTTATTGATTATTATAAAGTATATTCTTATAATAATTAATTTCATAGTAGAAATATTTTTATTATTTATTTTCTATGAAAATATGATTATTATATTATATAAATAATATATGAAATGATTATTAGAATTATTATAATAATTATTTTATTATGTAAGTTTATTCAAGATTTTTAAGTTAATAATTTTAACTTAATTAATAATGATTAATGTGCCATATAAATCAGATATGGAATCCAAACCCTAATTTTAGATTTTGATTAAGAAAGGAGAATAATAATATAATACTCCCTCTGTCCCAAATTATCTGCTGTTTTAGTCGAAAAATTTTGTCCCACAATATCTGCTTTTTCAAGATTTCAATGCATTTTTTCCCTTTGTTTTCCAAGTTTGCCCCTTTAACTTAATTGTTGATAGTCATTACTCATTCAAGGCTCTCCTCTTTTTTAAGCATCCTTTTCATATTCCCACCAATAAGAATGTGATTGCCAAAGTTATGCTTCTTAAAAGACCTTGGCACACTCTTCCATGGACAATCTCCTTTTACTAAAGCCTTAATTGCAAAAAACAAAAAATCAGTACATAAGGGTATTTTAGTATTTTTATCACACATATTGGTATGTGTGTGGAACTCTAGAACAGCAGATAATTTGGGACGGAGGGAGTATTAATTTTATTTCAGTATTATAAATATGTACTATGTTTGCATAGACTGATAATTGGTCGATTATTGTGTGACAGTAGAAAAATCTTGTTTTACTATGCTAAACACTAATTTGAAACTCAAATTAGAGTACAAATTAGTGTTTCTTAATTAGATTAGGTTATCTAATTACATAAAACATGAAAATTAGGTTTAAGGTCCACTAATTAACATTACACATTCTAATCTAGCAATTAGTGTTTCCCAATTTGACAATTAGGGTTCCAAATATAGAAATTAGGGTTTATAAATATCAATTAGGGTTTTCAAAAATTAGGTCTTCCCTAATTAAGGTTAATATCTATAATTACAGTCGTTAATCACATTATCATGATTAAATAACAATCTTGTACTCTAATTTGAGTTTCAAATTAGTGTTTAGCATAGTAAAACAAGATTTTTCTACTGTCACACAATAATCGACCAATTATCAGTCTATGCAAACACAATACATATGAAAATACTAAAATACCCTTATGTGCTGATTTTTTGTTTTTTGCAATTAAGGCTTTAGTAAAAGGAGATTGTCCATGGAAGAGTGTGCCAAGGTCTTTTAAGAAGCATAACTTTGGCAATCACATTCTTATTGGTGGGAATATGAAAAGGATGCTTAAAAAATAGGAGAGTCTTGAATGAGTAATGACTATCAACAATTAAGGTAAAAGGGGCAAACTTGGAAAACAAAGGGAAAAAATGCATTGAAATCTTGAAAAAGCAGATATTGTGGGACAAAATTTTTCTGCTAACCCTAATTGATATTTATAAACCCTAATTTCTATATTTGGAACCCTAATTGTCAAATTGGGAAACACTAATTGCTAGATTAGAATGTGTAATGTTAATTAGTGGACCTTAAACCTAATTTTCATGTTTTATGTAATTAGATAACCTAATCTAATTAAGAAACACTAATTTGGAATTTTAGAAACTAAATTTTTTATTTTTTTGCTTAATTAAAAATTCTACAAATTTTTGTGCCAAACCTTAGGGTTAAACCCTAAGGGTTTGCCAAGTTACAAGTTTGCCATTAAATTTGTGAGCAAAAAGACCAAAATACCCTTTTTAACATTTCTTTATTATGTAAATTGCAAAGCTTGACAAGTGTTAGAGTTGGTGACCTATTCTAACAACCCCATGTGATCAATAAACTCCAGCAATCAGTCTATAATATCAGCCATATACATTGCATACAAGTCATATATAAGATCAAAGAGAGAGAAATGTTACTAACTTTGCTCATTTTCTTACAAACACTCAACTAAACTCTCTCCACTCAAAACCTACGAAATTTCCTTGCTAGATCAGTCACAAAAAATCCCCACTAACACCCACAACAAAATCAAGAGCCAGGAATCAGAAATTGTTCATCAAGGTATAAAACCCTAATTTAGAATCGGACCTTTGATGATGTGTTAGATGTTAGTTTTTTTGTGTTAAGCATATTGAATATAGTGTTATTAAATGATTTGGGTTGATAGATGTTAGATCCATAGCATCTATAGACTCAGATTTGAAGATTTCAAAAATCTGGAAAATTGGAATTTGGTGTCTGACAACCGAATGTAAGCCCCTGTAAATCTTTGTCTCTTTATGATTTTGTTTGTTTAAATGTTTAAACTTGAAGTATGTTATGATATCTTTAATCTGAAACTGGAATCAGGGTCAGAGGATGTGTAGATTTCATGTTATTGATAGTCAAAAGCCGTTGACTGGCCATGACTGGACGTTTCTGGGTAACCCAGAAACTGCCCAGAAAGGCCTGACAACTTATTCAAGCATATAGATATGTTAGTGTTTTGTTTTTTTGATTATTTTGTTGTAACTAAGGTATAGTATGGTAGTTATACTATAGATTAATGCTTTTAGATCGCTTATATTACAAACAGAGTGGATTTAGGCGATGGTCAAACCAAGCAGAAAGATCACGGGTTGAGTTTCTGGGTAACCCAGAAAACTCAAGATCGTGGCTTTTGACATGGTTTGACCGGGAAAGATCTAGTGAATCTGTTGTTGTTATATGTATTGTAGGTGATAGATCTCTTCACTTACATGTTGGCTACACACTGGACCAATTATATCACTAAAACATTACATGAAATGCAAGTTGTGGAAGCCCAGTAGAGGCGATGAATCTGTTTCTTCATTTCGGTAACCTGAAATGAAGAAACGACTCTAACACCACTTTGACGATCGAGATCTCTTCGTTATATGTTGTATGATTATGTTTGTTATTGGATCATGTAGTCTTATACTAACACTACAATATGTGATCAACAGCTAGCCCAGAAACATTACAAATTAAGATTTTAGCTTGGTCAAACATGCCCCCTCGATAACTGCGTATGAATGTCTGGGTATCTGAAGAACACTTAAGGCGACAGACTTTGTCGCTAAAGGCTATAGCGACAGTTTAATCAATTTTATTTAATTTATTTTCCAAAAATCATTTAAAAATAGAAATTAATTATTAAAAATTCCAAAAATAGTTTTAAAAATTATTTTAAGTTATAAAATTAAATTTTAATAATTTGACATATTTTTCATAAATATTAATATTTATTTGGATATTATTGATATTTAATTTATTTAATAAATGTAATAAATAAATTGATTAAAAATGATTTTATTATATTAAAAATTATTTTAAATGATAATAAAGTATTTAAAAATATTTTAAGTTATAAAATATAACTTTTAATATTTTAAGACAAATTTCATTAATTATTTAATATTAATGATATTAGATTTATTTAATAACTATATTTAATAAATTAATTAAAAAGCGATTTTAATATTATAAAATTAATGAAAATAAATTGTTTAAAAAATATTTTAAGTTATAAAATATAACTTTTAATAATTAAAGGTAAATTTCATTAATAATTTAATATTAATGATATTAGTTTTATTTAATAATTATATTAAATAAATAGTTTAAAAATTATTTTATTAATTTAAAAATCATTTAAAAGGAAATAAATGAATTAAAAATATTTTAAGTAATAATTAATGACTTTTAATATTTTGATAAATAATACATTAATACTTATATATTAATGATCATTATTTAAAAATGATTTTAATTATTTTAAAAATTATTTAAGGATAATAAAATGTTTTAAAAATATTTTGAGTTATTATAAATAACTTTAATATTTTGGCAATGGTTTCATTAATAATTTAATATTAATGATAATAGAATTATTTAATATTTAAATCATTTAAAAATGATTTCGGTGTTAGAAAAATCATGATAAATTATAATAATTATTTAAAAATTATTATAAGGCTATGAAAAATAATATGACTGATATTTAAAATATCTAAATAAATATTGAACTACAGAATATAGTTTTAGACTCGATAATTACCCGATAAAGCCGTCGGTATCCCGACGTGTTTCAAAAAAATTGATCCGGACTTAGATAATTGGACTCGATACGTGTTTGTTTGTGATCGAATTACTGTTAAACATATGTGACAATGTAATTAGGTTATGTGCTGACTGCAAATAACAGTACTATGTGATATGATATATTATTCTAATCGAACGAATGATCTTATTAATGATATGTTTCAGTATAAAAGATTAAACTAGTCGCATTATTGTAAGCAGTAGCTTAGGCAAGTATCCTATCTTTGCATTTACTTTATGCAATGGACATGCGTAAGCGAATATCAGAACTATTCTTTTTTATTGTTCAAATATCTTAACCTTTGTATATACTTATGCAATGATCCTGTATAAGTAAGTTATTAAATTATAATCTGTTGTACAAGTTCTTTAATTCTGTTATTATAGATCAAGATATATATTATGTTCGTTAATTTCTAAATATGGTTATACAAGTGTCCTCACTTGGATAATCATTGTATTTAATCACGCGTTGATACATACTTATATATTTCCAGTATGTATACGTTGACTTAAAGTCGTCTAAGCTATTTGATCCGGCTAGACACAAACTTAAAAATATTGTTGAATAAGATAGAACTTTATTATTATCTAATCAAGTTATTTTGGTTCGGATTCCCGACTAAGTATGAACATCCCGTACATGGGAAAACTTTTGTGCGCCAAAGGCGGATAAAATGAACGATAATCTCGTTCTTGCATGTAGTATTGATCAATACAAGGCATAACGGGCTGATCACCCCCCGTGCCTGTAAGTTATGACGGTTTGCAGATGAAGTTCTGCTTAACCTTGTCAAAAATTAAAGACAATGTTCATAGTCTGTCGACTAATCTCCAGTTATAGTCAGTGCGTAGTTTCAAAAATTTGATATAGAATTGATATGTTGTTATTATTGGTTCAGCTTATTTCACAATAATTGACTCATTGTAGAAGTGTCATTCAAAGAAAACATTTACTTCGTTCAGCTAACACTTATTGTTTATTATTACTTGCTGGGCAATCAAATGCTCATTCTTGCATAATTTAAATGTTTTCAGCCAATCGTGATCAACCTGAAGGATCATGCAGAAACAAAGGAAAAGGAAAGCAAACAGAATAAGATTTATGGTATTTTATGTAATAGTTAGACGTTATTAAGACAATGGTATCTACTAAATATCATGTAATGAATTTTTAAAGGTCGCGTACCTAGGGATTATACTCTGATGTGTAAATTAAGTTTGGTATCTAAATTATTGTTATTATTATTAGTATTATTCCGCTCATAGAAATGGTATCGTGAAGCACCGAGTTTGGGTTTCAAGTACCTGAATTTGGGGGCATCACAGGTTGGTATCAGAGCTTAGGGTTAAAAACCTTAGGTGGGATGGACCTTAGGCTATAACCTTAGAACAGAGGGAAATGTTGAAAATATAAATAACTCATATAGAGTTTAAAAGGAGATGAATTGGACAAATTCATCGTTAAACCAAAATTAAACATAACTTATATGAAACTATTACTTAATGTGTGTATATATTATATACTAATCTAGATAATTTATGTAGATGTCAGGTGGAAAAGGCTTATTATATGCTTATAGCATGAAGAAGGATCAAATCCATACACCCGAGCTAATATCGAAGCAATAGCTGAAATAGAGGCTCACAATAAAAATAACTCGGATGAGGTGGTTATTTTCGAAAACGTAGTACAAGATTCAGAAATGGTGGAACTAACAGATAGTGATTCAGACACCGAAGTTGGAGCTGATCAAGCATCAATAGAAGTGCAGAATCTGAGGAACTAGGTTTTTCTATGGAAAAGTTGTGGGAAATAGAAAAGCTATTAAACAGTCAGTTACGAAAAGCATTAATAGAAACAATGGAAGGACAAGATAAGCTTAAAATCCAAATTGACCAGATGGGAGCCAAAAGCAACATATCGTGTGCAACTCCGATCAATAAGGGGAAAAGAAAGATGAAAGACCGCGACTTAGGAAAATTCAATAAGAACCAGGGGAAAAAGATATGTTATATTTGCGGCCATGAGGGACATACCTCTCCTCATTGTCCCGACTTTAAGCAAGGTGCATGTTTTATTTGTGGGTTATAAGGTCATTGGGCGAAAGATTGTCCAGAATCAGGAAAATGGTGATGGAAATAATCCTTGACTGGACTTGGTGGAGGAAGCTTTTCAATTATTTCCAGCTTCGCTTTATCAACCTCTAATCCTTGAGCCGAGACCTTGTGCCCCAAAATTATGCCTTCTTCAACCATAAAGTGGCATTTTTCCCAGTTAAGTACCAGATTCGTGTCTGTGCATCTTTGTAAAACCATCACCAAATTCTCTAGACAAGCATCAAAATCATCCCTATAGACAGAAAAGTCATCCATGAAGACTTCCACATTTTTCTCCACCATGTCTGAGAAAATGGCCATCATACACCGTTGGAAGGTAGCGGGTGCATTACACAAGCCGAACGACATTCTCCTGAATACGAATGTGCCATATGGGCACGTGAAAGTATTCTTCTCTTGATCTTCAAGAGCAATAACGATATGATTATATCCTGAATATCCATCCAATAAGCAATAGTACTCGTGTCCCACTAATCTGTTCACAGCTGGTCTTGAAGGAATCTTAGTGATTCGAAGTTAATCAAATTCTTAGTGGAATCCCTACTTGTTGAAGTAGAAGAGTGGATTAGGAGCATTTAGTCTCTGAACTACTTAAAACCTCTGGTGTCATTTACTTTATGTCATTTACATTAAGTACTATAACTGCTATATCTGCTTGCAACTAACTCAACATTAGAACTGTGTTTAATGTTATATTCTTGTAGGGGATCTTAATATATTTTGATGTGCATGAATTAATTCTTCTATTCATTATCTGTTATTCACTTAACAAGATTAAGGAAAAAGAAAAAGTTTTAAAGGATCTATTCAACCCCCCCTTCTAGATCTATTGTGTGCCCCCAGGAACTAAAAATTGGTATCAGAGAAAGTTCTCACATTATATCCAAAAGTTAACACTTTGAGTTTGATCCGTGGCACTAATAAGTTCTAAGATTAGTATTAGTTGTAAGTCACTTGATGAGTGCATATTATTCATTTATTTTGATTCATTTATGTTTAGTTTTATTGCATGTTTCATGTGTATATGAGCTTATTAAAGTGTTTAATGATTTCAGGAAGAATTGGAGCTGAAATGAGGAAAAAGAGAAAATTGCAGGGTTTTTAGCATTAAGTTGGATGCATGGTCTTAGCTTGGGACTTGGATTTTATTGTAGATCTCCTTCCTAGCTTCTCGGAACATCTTGAATCGTCCCAATCGGAGTTTATATGAAAAAGTTATGATCTTTTTACCCGACGAAAGTTGAACCTCAAAGTTTCGAAGTTGCAATTTGCATAGCAGTCACTTGGAGCCTGATTTCGACCTTGATCCAGCCACAATCTATCAAATTGTAAAAAATGGAAGTTGTAGATCTCGTTGATATCTTCGTTTTGATAGGTAGCAAGTCCCGTAACTCCTCCCATATCAAAAGTTATGCTTGTTTTACCAAAGGACGTCGCGGTAGGAAATGAAAATTAGCTGCAGCGAATTTTGAGCTGAAAAATTGGGAAATCTTGGATTTTTGGAAAGTTTCTAAAAGTAGATTTTGGCAGACTTCTACATGGAATTGGATTGATATTTCTATTTGCTTTAGGATTTCCTTTAGAATAAGATTTATTTCCAAATTGAATTATATTTCTTTATGGAAACTAGTTATGATTTGTAATTCCTTTTAGGATTTGGATTTCTACTTCCTATATGATTTAGGACTTTGTCTAGCACTATAAATAGAGGATGCTAGTCAGTGTTTTATTCATTCAATCATCTACTACATTCTCCCATCTACAACATTGGAGGATTGAAGACATGAGCTAACTTTTTTTTATTCAGTTCTAAGGGATGTTGAATCTTATTTATAATTAATGGTTAATTGAGTATTCATTATTTATTCCATCTCACATGAAATTAATTCTTGATAATCTGATTTAATTTCTGAATGCTATTTGACTTAACTGATTTGATTTATGCAGGATTGAGTTGGTTAACGAATATCATATGCTAGATCAAGGAATAATATTACGTGTAATTGATATTGTTTGTAATCATAAGTAGTAATTAATAATACCTGATTGTGGACAAGCTTTTGAGTATTGCTATGATTATCAGAAGACAAGTTAAACAATCCGAGCTTATGTGTTTGTTGTTTGGAATAGTCTAATTCCCTAGTTCTTAATGTTGTTGTTATATTAAATCTAGAGAGCTTGTTCTAGGTTATATTAAATCTAGAGAGTTTGTTCTAGGTTATATAATTGTTAGAATCTTGTTTCATTATGTGATAATCTAAGGGGAGTTTCGGGTAGCAGAGCTTGTTGTTACCTAGGGCTATTAGTTTCATTGAAGGGTAAATAATGTTACATTTGATTAATCTATTGTTATAAAAAGGTGATACTGAACTGAAGAACTAAAGCTTTTTATTCATTGTTTATTCTTATTAGTTTATTCTTGTTAATTTAATTAATTAATTCAAAATCTCCTTTTCATTAGAAATCATAGGATAAATATAAAACAAATCACTCTCTGTGGGATCGATCCTTGCTTACTACTGTGCTAATTATTTAAATTTGTAAAGTGAAAGTGAGGTTAATTTAGGAGTGTAAACGATAGCTCCCAAATTTTGGCGCCGTTGCCGGGGATTGTTATTTGTTTTGTTTATTCTTTGTTTTTGTTTTTTTTTTATTATTTTCTTTTTGTTTTTGTTTTATGACTCGATTCTCTAACTTTATTGACTTAAATTTTGATCAAGAGATAGAGAAAACTGCAAATATAAAAGAAGTTCTTGTTCCATCATTTGAAGTGGAAGATATGGCGGTGCCACAAAATAACAGAACTTTGAAAGAATTGGCTACTCTTGATCTGACTCAACCATCTTTTTGTATTGAGTATCCTACTTTAGATGTTGCTTTTGAACTTAACTCTAGACTAATTCATCTTTTGCCTACTTTTTGTGGTCTTACATGTGAAAATCCATATAAGCATCTAAAGGAGTTCCATGTGGTGTGTTCCACGATGAAAGCACAAGGAGTGGCAGAGGAGCAGATCAAGCTTAGACTTTTTCCATTCTCATTAGCAGATTTGGCTAAAGACTGGTTATACTATCTACCTACAGGATCAATACAATCATGGACTGATATGCAAAGGTTATTCTTGGAGAGGTATTTTCCTACATCAAGAGTTACCGATATAAGAAAGGAGATATGTGGAATCAGGCAGTTTAATGGAGAAAATCTCTATGAGTATTGGGAAAGGTTCAAGAAGTTGTGTTCCAGCTGTCCATTTCATGGAATTGATGAACATTACTTGATCTAGTACTTCTATGAGGGGTTGCTACCAATGGAAAGAAGCATAATTGATGCAGCAAGTGGAGGAGCACTGGTAGACAAGACTCCAGAAGTGGTAAGGAACTTAATTGCAAACATGGCAGCTAACTCACAACATTATGGAACTAAGATGGATCACACACCACAAAGGGTAAATGGGGTAAACACGAGAGACTTGGAGCATCAGATTTCTGATTTAACTGCTTTGGTTCGACAAATGGCTGCAAGGAATACGCAAGTTATTCAGCAAGCTCAACCTCAGTACCACACAGAAAACCAAGAAGTACCTGTCAATTCTAGGACATCTATAGAGGATATGTTCAAGGTATTCATGATCCAAACACAATAGTTCATGAGTCAAACAAGAACTTCTGTTAAAGATTTGAGGGACCAAGTTGGTTAGCTTGCAACCACAGTAGGAAGGTCACTTTCTCAAACTGTTGAAAATGTAAGTGCCATAACATTGAGATGTGGTGCAGAGGATCAACAGCAAGGAAAGTTAATACAAAGCAAGTCCGACAATAGTGAAACAAGCAGCAGTGATGTACTCAAACAGAAGTTTCCACCTCTTTCAGCTTATGAACCGAAACTACCTTTTCCCCAAGTTCTAACAAGGAATTGGAAAGTTGGATAGAATTCAACGTGGTATAGAGAGTCTAATGAAAAATTCCTAGAAGAAATGGAAAATAGGGAACAAGAACTTAAAGATGATGAAGAGTTCACTAGTGGAAACCATTTGGAAGTGCTCGATACTACTGCTAAATTTGAAGAAGAAATCAGGTATTCAAAGTCTGAAAAGGATGAACAAGAGGTAGAGATGGAAGAATTAATAATTCCTGCAGATTTCTATAAGGATGACATAGATGATTATACTTTCCTTGTACCAGCAACAACACAGAATGATAAACACCTTGGGTCCTTACACATGGAATTGAACGACGCACATGTCCAGTTCGATATATATAAAGTTAAGAGGTATCTTGGTAATGTTAATTCTATTTTTGCTATTGATGTTGTTGACTCTACAGTGCATGAATCTCTTGAGCAAATATACAAAGAGGATTTGAGGGCTGGAATGGAGCAAAATCAGGATCTGAAGGATGCTCCTAATGAAGAATTGAAATTGTTACCGGTCTACTTAAAGTACACAAGTCCAATTACATAGGATGAGAAGGATGATGTCAAGCCAATGACAATAAACAAGGGCAGCTGCTTGGGAGGCAACCCAAGATCTCAGATTTGATTTTTCTATCCCTTCACTTGTTAGTTTTTTTATTGCATGTTAACTAGTAGTATTTTCTTCTTTGCATGATTTTCTTACATTGGGGACAATGTAAGGTTTGAGTGTGGGGGAAAGACTTATGTTTTTATTTTATTTAAGAATATTGATCCGATTTTGATGGGGAATTTAAAAATTAATGCTTTTGAAAATTTTTGAAAAATTTGGTTTCATGATTCTATCTGGCTATGTGTTAAAAAGATTAAAGTCAAAGATTGAAAATTAATGCTAAATTTCAAAATCTATTTAATGCTTAGTTGGTTAATGAATGATGAAGACTAAGCCATGATCCATAGTAACTGATTTAAATTAAATTTGTGATACATGAGTACTTGAATATGAGAAACATGTTTATTTGGCTAAGCTATTTATAGAGTTGTCTATGTGCACTGATTTCATGACTTAGAACTGTTTAACTTGCTTATTTGTTGTAGAACCATGTGAAAAAATGATGAATGAAAAACAAAAGAAAAAAAAGAAGGAAAAAATGAAAACTAAAAATCTGCTTCAATGTCCATTGTGCGAAATAACTGGGTATCCAAGCCTCGGGAAGCATCAATATTCAGGCTGAAAAGTGTGATGGATAAAAGTAGGTTGACTAGTCGACTTTTGTTGCCTTTGTTACTTGAATAAGTAAGCCTTAGGGGTGTCTCTACACCTAGTGCCTTAAGATCATTTAGTTTGAGAGTCGTTGGTGGAAAGTTCACTAATGGGTAACTCTGAAAAGCCTAAGAAAAGGAGACATTGCACATGACAAGAAAAGAAAAAAATACGAGAAAAGTATGAAAATACATTCATCTGTGCTAAAGAAAAGGTTCTATGAAAAAATTAAAAAGTAAGAAAAATTTGTTCTTGGTTGTGAGTCAGTGTGCGGTTTTTGTTCCATAATAACTAAGTTGAGTAAGTATGTGGACTGTGTAACGCCCCCAAAATTAGGTATACGTCACCCAACTTGGGTCGCCACTTACATGCTACATAAATTCAAATACAACTTACTAATACAACTGTCGTGTACAATACGACATAAATTGTGAGTTTGAATACAAATATTGTCTACTAGATATTATACAAACTCAAAAGGAGTCCTCATTACAACTATTATCACACTATTTCATAGAATAGTGAGGACTACTAATGCTATCCTCTGGACCATTACTCCATTCCCCGACTCGTCCCAGTTATGTTCTCATTTCACAAGAGAATAGTGAAAAGAAAGGGTGAGCTCAACTAGCCCAAAGAAGAAATATTATGACTAAGATAATGCGTAATAAATTATCATTAGCCTTCAACAAAGATGTTAAACCGATAAAATACAATAGACAACCAGGTTTAATCTGCAATGCTTAATAAGCAATCCATTAAAAGAGTCAAGTAGAGAATAAAGTCTACTATCTTTTAAGTTTTAAAAGGTTTTCATCAATTTTATCATTTGAGACTCAACAATAAATAAACCACCACATCTAATCATCCCCTGCATACCACTTGTCCAGGATTTTTTCATCAATTTATCAATGGTCATGACTATACCGAATCACCCCTCGGTCATAATCATACCAAAACTATCCATCAACGCATTACAGAATACACCGAGGATTTTTGTCACATCATTTATATCAAGTCATGATTATCTTCGAATGATCCCCGGTCATAATCATACTAAGTTCATCTATGCACGTAAGCCAAAGATAACATAATATAACATGAGGATGATGACAATGACATAATAATTCAATAAAACAAGTTCAAGAATTATTTAATCCATGAATTATTAATGTTCAAATTGTCAACATGATACTGTTTCGTAGAGTAAAATTCAAGAATGATCAGAAGAATATTTCCATGAAAAGATACTGGATGAAACGCAAATATCAAGGATATTCTACTAATTTCATGGAGTATAGAAGTCAAAGTTTTAACTAATTTGGGTATAATAAAGAATGGAATAACAAAAGAAATCACCATGCATGCGGTGCTTCGCATAGACATGTTATTCCAACAATAATAATAATAACGGAACGGTCGGTGAAAATCACACCGACGGATGTTCCAAATGTAATAATAAATGCGGAATAATAAATGATGGAACCAGTCCCACAGATATAGCATGCATGGATATTCCGGCAGAATAATAAAGACGGAATAATAAAAAATGGAACTAGGTCCGATATAGCACAGACGGGATATTCCAATGTAATAATAAAGAATAGAAGAATGTCACCAAGTATAGGGGATTCACATTATACAAAAGTTATTCCAATGTAATAAATAAGAATGGAATAACATAAGAATTTCACCAAGTATAGGGTATGCAGCGTATACAAGTTATGTATAGGGTATGCCACTTTTACAAAAGTTATTCCAATGAGAATAATAATGAATGGAATAATGTAAGTTCTCTTCATGAATAAGAAAGAATAACACCCCTTTACGAATTAAAAATAATATCCCTTACCATAAAAGACACCGGATATCAAAGTAGTGAAGTACCGTATCACTCTTCTTCTTTCTTTCTATAGATTTTCTCTCTATAGCTTCTCTCTATAATTTCTCTCTGAGTTTCAATGAATTAAGTAAGAAAATAATGAAGGAATGAGCTTCTTTTATAGGAAAATGGAATGCATAGTAACTAATCCATGAACGGTCCAGATTGATTTACTTTAATCGACGGTCCATATTTAAAGCAAAATCTCTTTAAATAAAATATAATATATTCTATTTATATAAAAACATTTTACTATACAAACACTATGCAACACTATGCAAAAACACTATGCAACACTATGCATAATAAAATATAATATATTCTATTTATAGAATAACTTTAATAAAGTATTCTATTTTATATAAAAGATGTTTCGCTTTTATTACGAATAAAACAAAACGTCGTTATCACTTTCTATTTTATATAAAAAGATGTTACATTTTATTACGTTAATAATACGAATAAAACAAAACGTCATCATCATTATAATAATTCATATTATTAATCGACAATAATGGAATCAAACCGAGTGACTCCTCACATAAATATCAATAATCAATACCGCAGTATTACTTCTTATGCAACCACACGACGTATTCTCGTACTTTTACTACCGAAAGTAGTTCAACAAGATCAACCAGAAAACTTCCGCCGTTATTTCAATAAAATATTTTTGTCGTTTTCTCAATCCGACAATAATTACATTTATTAGAGGTCCCAATGATTGAGTAGTTGTAGGAATATTCCCTGCTAAAACGAATATTCCCCGACCAATCAAATATAATATAACCACTTGCATACTTTACAAAATTTATAAATACTACCCACAACTATAATATTATCTTAAATTCACACCATAATATTAAAAAATTATTTCGACAAAATTTAAATCATTATTGATAAAATCTGGGGTCTCACAATCTCCCCTCCTTATGGAATTTCGCCCTCGAAATTAGGGTACGTACCTGGTATGATAAAGAGATGAGGATACCTTGAATACCTTTATCGTTGAAAACATTAAATTCATTTTTGAAATTCGCCAAAGATATTCATTAACAATTCATCTTTGCACTACAAAAAAAGATATACAAATCAGAAAACCAATAATCTTTGACGCGACTTAATAGTATCACGACCATGAATTATCCATGCACCAACGCCAAGGATATTCGTGTTTTCAATTACGGCCATGATTATACCGAATAATCCTTGGTCATAATCATACCAAGTCTATCAATGCACTACTACCAAAGATGACTTTTATCACATCCATGAATTAATATTTCATTCTTTGAGACTCATTTCAATAATTAATTCATATCATCGAATCATCCCCGCACTACGTGCCAAGGATATTCATTAGTATCACGACCACAAATTATCCATGCACTACTACCAAAAGATAATCGTGTATTCATTAGTATCACGACCACAATTATCCATGCACTACGACCAAAAGATAATCGTGTATTCATTAGTATCACGACCACAATTATCCATGCACTACTACCAAAGATAATCGTGTATTCATTAGTAGATCACGACCACAATTATCCATGCACTACTACCAAAGATAATCGTGTATTCATTAGTATCACGCACCACAATTTATCCATGCACTACTGACCAAAGATAATCGTGTATTCATTAGTATCACGACCACAAATTATCCATGCACTACTACCAAAGATAATCGTGTATTCATTAGTATCACGACCACAAATTATCCATGCACTACTACCAAAGATAATCGTGTATTCATTAGTATCACGACCACAAATTATCCATGCACTACGACCAAAGATAATTGTGTATTCATTAGTATCACGACCACAAATTATCCATGCACTACTACCAAAGATAATCGTGTATTCATTAGTATCACGACCACAAATTATCCATGCACTACGCACCAAAGATAATTGTGTATTCATTAGTATCACGACCACAAATTAACCATGCACTACTACCAAAGATAATTGTGTATTCATTAGTATCACGACCACAAATTATCCATGCACTACTGACCAAAGATAATTGTGTTTTCAATTACTAATTATGATTATACCGAACAATCCTCAATCATAATCATACCAAGTCCATCCATGCACTACAGAAGCCACGTATGACTTTCAACATAATATAAACATGAGGATAATGATATAAAGAATCAATCAAATGAGATAAAGGATAAATATTAAACATTTATAATATAATTTATTCAGGATTCAAGAATATCCCCATGTTATCAATCACTTAATAATCTCATAATCTAATAACATTAATATTATAACAATATTTTAATCACTTCTTAAATTTATAAACAATTTTTCTCAATTGTTTACGCTTTTACCATATAATGCATTTAATCATTCAAAATGCCATACTCATAAAATATCATCACCAATTATCAAATCCTCATCAAAAATATGCATATACTCTATATAGGATTCTCTAGCCATAAAATCATATTTTCAACTTTGTTACTTCACATAACATATTTAACTCATATGTTCAGTAATTAAACTATTTTCATGAAAAATACCAAATCAGTCCCAAAAATATTTCTTTTCTGGGATTTAGCATAATATAGTCCCATAATGAAAATATATTTTTCTCGGAATTTTTAAAATTCATTTACTATTTTTCAAAAATCAATTTCTAATTAATTCTTTAAGAAATTAGCTACCTCAAGTTTAACTCTAAAAATTCCCAAATCTTGGCAGGACCTTACACATGTTAACGTGAGCTTCTAGTTTAAATTTCATGGTCATCGGAGTTATAGAACTCCGGTTATAGCATTTTTCGTCGGAAAAACTTAAATATTGAAATAGTCATAACTTGCTCATTTTAAGTCAGAATGAGCTCATTTTTGGACAGGAGGTACTTTATACCATATACCTTCATATCCCAAAAGGCCAGAATTTTTCTCATAATTTAAGTGGCCGAAATAGCCCCTCTAAAATCATGGCAGCAGCTTTTTCGGTTTTTTTGCAGCTTTGCACTCCTTTGCTAAAATCAGTCCACACAAAAATCTACAACACCTTTTCCAGTAATTCCACTTGGATTAGTTAGGTAACTCATAGATCTAACTCTAGGACTTGACCACACTCAAAAATTCAAAATATAATAGGAGATATGGTCAATTGAATTTCATGTTACGTTTTTCACCAAAATCTGATTTTCAACTCTTTATGATTTCTAAGAAACTTTCATGTTTTCATATACTAACCAACATAAATCATCATAACACTTACTAATACCACGAATACCCATGATTTTCATTAGTCCAATGCTTTTATTATGACTTTCATCATAAACCACGTAAACTGTTCATTTTAGTTGAAGAAATATTTGAGGGTTTAAGAAATGGGTTTTGTACTGGGGTCAATACAAAATTCGATTTCACGCTCTAAGTAGGCTAAGAAGTTTTCAAGAATACGCCGTAAAATTTATTAATAATAGAAATATCATTCAAAAATCGTGACTCTCATCCAAGACTTGGATAAGACGTCACATTGATACTAACCGTGACTTCTATCCCTTAACCTTGATATGACGTCACAATGACACCTTACATAAATGTATAGTCAAAAACTCTGCTTTAGAAATTAGAATCTTTGGGAAGTGCTCAAGGAAACCTTCGTACATGGGAGGCCATGCTTCTAGATTATGATAGATATCATATGGCCACGAAATTACCCTTGGTTTACCCAATAGACCCCCAAAGAAAAATGAGAAGATTACTATCATATTCTTCCCAATGGTGAGTCTTCTCTTGATTTATCATTATCTCCACTGCCTCAAATTGAGAATTATACTTCAAACAAACACCAAGATCATATAGGTAGTGCTCGTAAATATACTCAAAGAAATGGATGAGCACAACCTCTGTCTTATGATGACACGAGGTTGTATGTCATTAGACATCTTGTATGATAGTGGCAAAACACTCTTTCAACGCGTTGGGTTCGCCTCACCCTAGTTGATTCACCAAATATAACTACTAAATGATGACCACCGCTCTTTCTATTCCATTTGTTCCCCGCTCGACCTAGCTACACTCTTATCACCTGAAAGGAATTGTGAAGCAAAAGGGTTAACTATTATATCAAATATTATCCCTATACTCTGACCGACCAATTAAATAACAAATAATCTTAGGTAGGTCATACTAGCTGAAGGAATTCCCCTCCTCCCTCCTAGTTCTTATCTCACATCTCACCATGGATCATATCCCTAAGCTCTGATACCAACTGTAACGCCCCCAAAATTAGGTATACGTCACCCATCTTGGGTCGCCACTTACATGCTACATAAATTCAAATACAACTTACTAATACAACTGTCGTGTACAATACGACATAAACTGTGAGTTTGAATACAAATATTGTCTACTAGATATTATACAAACTCAAAAGGAGTCCTCATTACAACTATTATCACACTATTTCACAGAATAGTGAGGACTACTAATGCTATCCTCTAGACCATTACTCCGCTCCCAGACTCGTCCCAGCTTATGTTCTCATTTCCTCAAGAAACAAAGTGAAAAGAAAGGGTGAGCTCAACTAGCCCAAAGAAGAAATATTATGACTAAGATAATGCGAATAAATTATCATTAGCCTTCAACAGATGTTAAACCGATAAAATACAATAGACAACCGCTTTTAATCAGTAGTGGAATAAGCAATCCATTAAAAGAGTCAAGTAGAGAATAAAGTCTACTATCTTTTAGGTTTTAAAAGGTTTTCATCAATTTTTATCATTTGAGACTCGACAATAAAATAAACCACCACATCTAATCATCCCCGCATTACTGGCCAAGGATTTTCATCAATTTATCAATGGTCATGACTATATACCGAATCACCCCGGTCATAATCATACCAAAAACTATCCATCATCGCATTACAGCCACCAATCGAGGATTTTTGTCACATCATTTATATCAAGTCATGATTATACCGAATGATCCCTGGTCATAATCATACTAAGTTCATCTATGCACGTAAGCCAAAGATAACATAATATAACATGAGGATGATGACAATGACATAATAATTCAATAAAACAAGTTCAAGAATTATTTAATCCATGAATTATTAATGTTCAAATTGTCAACATGATATCTTTGTTTAGAGAGTAAAATTCAAGAATGATCGTAAGAATATTTCCATGAAAAGATCTTTGGATGAAACGCAAATATCAAGGATATTCTACTAATTTCATGGAGTATAGAAGTCAAAGTTTTAACCAACTGGGTATAATAAAGAATGGAATAACAAAAGAAATCACCATGCATGCGGTACTTCGCATAGACATGTTATTCCAACAGAATAATAATAACGGAACCAGGTCAGGTGAAATTCACAATGCGAAGCGGGATGTTCCAAATGTAATAATAAATGCGAATAATAAATGATGGAACCAGTCCCACGATATAGCACAGACGCATGATATTCCGGCATGTAATAATAAAGACGGAATAATAAAAAATGGAACTAGGTCCGACGATATAGCATGATGTGATATTCCAATGTAATAATAAAGAATAGAAGAATGTCACCAAGTATAGGGATTCAGCGTATCAAAGTTATTCCAATGTAATAAATAAGAATGGAATAACATAAGAATTTCACCAAGTATAGGGTATCTGCCGTGATACAAGGTTATGTATAGGGTATGCCACTTTTACAAAGTTATTCCAATGAATAATAATGAATGGAATAATGTAAGTTCTCTTCATGAATAAGAAAGAATAACACCCCTTACGGTACAACAAATAATATCCCTTACCGTAAAAGACACCGGATATCAAAGTAGTGAAGTACCGTAATACTCTTCTTCTTTCTTTCTATAGATTTTCTCTCTATAGCTTCTCTCTATAATTTCTCTCTCTAGTTTCAATGAATTAAAGAAAATAATGAAGGAATGAGCTTTCTATTTATAGAAAAATGGAATGCATAGTAATTAATCCATGAACGGTCCAGATTGATTTACTTTAATCTGACGGTCCATATTTAAAGCAAAATCTTTTAAATAAAATATAATATATTCTATTTATATAAAAACATTTTACTATACAAACACTATGCAACACTATGCAAAACACTATGCAAAACACTATGCAACACTATGCATAATAAAATATAATAT
This sequence comes from Panax quinquefolius, assembly GCA_020205615.1. NCBI lineage: Eukaryota > Viridiplantae > Streptophyta > Magnoliopsida > Apiales > Araliaceae > Panax > Panax quinquefolius. The sequence goes on along the minus strand of CM035160.1, from coordinate 128,790,004 downwards.
ATTCTATTTATAGACTAACTTTAATAAAGTATTCTATTTTATATAAAAGATGTTTCTGTTTTATTACGAATAAAACAAAACGTCGTTATCACTTTCTATTTTATATAAAAAGATGTTACGCTTTTATTACGTTAATAATACGAATAAAACAAAACGTCATCATCGCTATAATAATTCATATTATTAATCGACAATAATGGAATCAAATTGAGTGACTCCTCACATAAATATCAATAATCAATACCGTGTGCTACTATGCAACCACACGTATTCTCGTCATTTTTTACTACCGAGTAGTTCAACAAGATCAACCCGTAAAACTTCCGCCGTTATTTCAATAAAATATTTTTGTCGTTTTCTCAATCCGACAATAATTCTGTTGTGGGGTCCACCAATGATTGAGCCGTTGTAGGAATATTCCCTGCTAAAACGAATATTCCCCGACCAATCGAATATAATATAACCACTTGCATACTTTACAAAATTTATAAATACTACCCACAACTATAATATTATCTTAAATTCACACCATAATATTAAAAAATTATTTCGACAAAATTTAAATCATTATTGATAAAATCTGGGGTCTCACAGACTGTAGGAAAGTTTCTTTTGTGGTTACATGTTGGTTTAATGAAGTTCGTTGGTGAAATGGTAAGGTTGTTCATTGTGAGTTAACTGATGAGGCATTGATTAAATTTCTGTGAGTTTAGTGTTTAAAGTCATGATTTGTATCTTGAATTCTTTTGATATAATGGTTGAATAAAATTTTTCTGAAAATCAAACTTTTGATTTACACGAGGACGTGTAAAGGCTAAGTGTGGGGGAATTTGATGAGTGCATATTATTCATTTATTTTGATTCCTTTATGTTTAGTTTTATTACATGTTTAATGTGTATATGAGCTTATTAAGGTGTTTAATGATTTCAGGAAGAATTGGAGCTGAAATGAGGAAAAGGAAAAATTACAGGGTTTTTAACATTAAGTTGGATGCATGGTCTTGGCTTGGGACTTGGATTTTATTGTAGAGCTCTTTCCTAGCTTTCCGGAACATCTTGAATTTTCCCAATCGGAGTTTATATGAAAAAGTTATGATCTTTTTACCAGACGAAAGTTGAACCTCAAAGTTTCGAAGTTGCAATTTGCATAGCAGTCACTTGGAGCCTGATTTTGACCTTGACTCAACCAGAATCTATCAAATCGTAAAGAATGAAAGTTGTAGATCTCGTCGATATCTTCGTTCTAATAGGTAGCAGATCCCGTGACTCCTCCCAGATCAAAAGTTATGCTTGTTTTTTCAAAGGACGTCGCAGCAGGAAATGAAAATTCGCCCCAGCGATTTTTGAGCGGGAAAATTGAGAAATCTGGAATTTTTGGAAAGTTTCTAAAAGCAGATTTTGGCAGACTTCTACATAGAATTGGATTGATATTTCTATTAGATTTAGAATTTCCTTTAGACTAAGATTTATTTCCAAATTGAATTATATTTCTTTATGAAAACTAGTTATGATTTGTAATTCCTTTTAGGATTTGGATTTCTACTTCCTATAGGATTTTGGACTTTGTCTAGCACTATAAATAAAGGATGCTAGTCAGTGTTTTATTCATTAAATCATCTACTACATTCTCTCATCTACAACATTGGAGGATTGAAGACATGAGCTAAGTTCTTTTTATTCAGTTCTAAGGGATGCTGAATCTTATTTATAATTAATGGTTAATTGAGTATTCATTATTTATTCCATCTCACATGAAATTCATTCTTGATAATCTAATTTAATTTTTGAATGCTATTTGACTTAACTAATTTGATTTCTGTAGGATTGAGTTGGTTAACGAATATCATATGCTAGATCAAGGAATAATATTACGTATAATTGATATTGTTTCTAATCACTAGTAATTAGTAATACCTGATTGTGGACAAGCTTTTGAGTATTGCTATGATTATTAGAAGACAAGTTAAACAATCCGAGCTTATATGTTTGTTACTTGGAATAGTCTAATTCCCTAGTTTTTAATACTGCTATTATATTAAATCTAGAGAGCTTGTTCTAGATTATATAATTGTTAGAATCTTGTGAAGAGCTTGTTTCATTGAGTGATAATCTAAGGAGAGTTTCGGGTAGCAGAGCTTGTTGTTACCTAGGGCTATTAGTTTCATTGAAGGGTAAATAATGTTACAGTTGATTAATCTATTGTTATAAAAAGGTGATACTGAACTGAAGAACTGAAGCTTTTTATTCATTGTTTATTCTTATTAGTTTATTCTTGTTAATTTAATTAATTAATTCAAAATCCCCTTTTCATTAGAAATCGTAGGATAAATATAAAATAAATCACTCTCTGTGGGATCGATCCTTGCTTACTACTGTGCTAATTGTTTAAATTTGTAAAGTGAAAGTGAGGTTAATTTAGGAGTGTAAACGACAGCTCCCAAATTTTCTGAGTGAAGATGAGCTTTCAAGTTGAAAATTGTTTGTTCAGGTAAATATTTATATCCACCTGTTACAATTCAGATTTATCCATGAGAGAAAGAAAAATAACCATCAGATCAATCTAAAGTTAAATCAAAATCAATCAGTAGTCTGCATCTCAAATGAAGGAATTAGAGAAATTCTTCAAATGCACAATCGACAAGATCCATGAATCCGAACCTTGAGGATCAAGAGCTTCAAAGAATTTGAGATGCCAATATTTTCCTCTAATCATAATTCAAAGACTCTGCTTGATTGGTCTAAAGCCACATTGAGAAACAGATGTTGTCAGTATTGACAATACAAAGATGTGCACAACAATGCCTCGTATCATTATGCAAATAAACAGGACAATTAATTGTCAAGAGACTGATATTGGCAAGGTATGTATCCTCATCACTATATACATACATCATATTGCATCACCTTATTTTTTATACCAGTGCTCTATCAAAAGATCAATCTCTTCCTCAAAAAGGGAAAAGAGAGAAATACATCTGAGGGTGAAAACTACTCGTCGAAAAACTCTCTCCACCTATGTTTGAGGTTGAAAATAAATTTTTTGGAAGATATCTGATGTATGCCTTGAGTAAATTAAAATCTAAGAACCTTAAGTTGATTCAACTTTTGCTGATAGGTAGGTATGTCAAGAAATACATACAAATCAATGTTTTGTGTTTTTGATAAAGCACAAAGTGTGATTAACTCTACAATTGTATCTTGGAGGTTCTTGGAGACTAATCAACTCTATGAACTAGCTAAATGCAAACTATAGAGCTGATCCTCACTCTATGAAAGTTCAAATCTATGAACATAGTAAAAGCAAAAAGTGATTCAACCAAAGAAAAAGTTTAACATATCAAGATTGCTTAAACCATACACACACTCACAATCATGTTTTATAACTGTTATCATTTATATGTGTACGTGCTTCATGATTGTTAATACTTATCTCCATACATATTGGAAATCCAAAAAGTCTGAATGACTAGGGCTTTTGAGAAAACTAACCTAGCAGGACCCAAATTGTAATGGGTACCAAAATAGAAAATTATTTAACCTGCAGGTACTTGATGTTATCTGACCTTAACTAAGAAAGGCTGAAGCTCAATCACTAAGCTCCTTCCAAGTTGTAACATCAAAATCCCTCAGCTATGCTCCCATTCAAAGAACATCGAAGGCCAGAGCTCGCTCTTGAAGACATTGTGTCTCTGAAGTTAAAGAAATCTGATGAGCATATTTGTAAGACCCCGATTTTTATGAAATGAAAGTATTCAATTTTTAATTTATTTAGTAAATGGTTAAATTGATAAATGGTTAAATGAAAAATTAATCGGATAAATGAGCTAAAAAAAGGGAAGTGAATTAATGAAATGTTGATAATAGAGAAGAAAGAGAGTAAGTAGGAAATGATGGGGGAAATAATTGTGGGAGAAATGCTGATTTTCTATATGCTCCAAACTTTTCATAATTCACTCACCAAAGTCTTTTATGGTTGGTGAATTTTCAAATGTTAGGCAAGTGTGGGGTGAAGGTGTTGGCTAACTTATTAGCCTACTAAGACAATTCTCAGCCTTCTCTTTATTTGATACTCTCGTAGCCATGTCCAGAAGAAGAAAAGAGAGAAAAGAGAGAAGAGAGAAAGTAGTGGTGAATTTATGGAAGATGATCTATAGATTAAGAATTTATGGAAATATTCCGATTCAAATGGACTAAAAATGATTTAAATCGAAGTAGTGGTGAAAGTTTTCATAAAACATGTTAAACGATGAAAAACTTAGTCTTGGTGGACTTTTGAGCAAACTTTCGGAATAATTAATGAATCTGAAAAATTATGAAATCATAGGGGTTTTGTAGAGCATGTTACAATCTTTCCATAGCCTCGAAAACGGACTAATTCCGATAACGGATGAAGAAGTTATGAAGATTTGAAGTATGTGCGTCAAAAGTCGCAAAATCTGGAAAATTGGAGTTAAGTGCCAAGGGTCGAGTGCCTAGGCACTAGGCTCGGTGCTTAGACTCTGTTCTTGGGCGCCTAGGCGCTTTCCCAAGGCCAAAGTTGGGCGCCTAGGCGCTGGTCAAGTGTTAAGCCAAAATCTGTCCGGACATCCTTTAGTGAATTGGGCGTAACGTTTTCATACGAACTCCGATGGAGGTGATTCTGGATGATTCGAAAAGATAACGAGTAGACCTAAAACTTTCATTTTTTATATTTTGAGATTTGAGGTCGGTATCAAGGCCTAAAATGGATATTTTAGGGACTGATGTGCATTCAGAGGCAATTGGAGGACGTCAGGCATGCACGTATGCAACATGTAATGTTTTCGGTGATAAAGGATGTTGTTCTAAGTTGTAAAACATGAACATTATTAAATGTAATGATATTATGTGATAAATAAAGACAACTTAAATGAATAATGAATTATTAGTTGGTGTATATGTTATTCGAGATAATTATGATTTGATGTTGATCCTTACTTTTAATAGAATTTAAATTGTTTATAAGTAAGGTATTGATTTGATTCTTACGTAAGAAGTCACTCGGTATTTATTTCAATAATTACCACAGTAGTTATTACACAGTGACTCATATTATTTGATGTGATATAATTAAACCAATTGGCAGTATTGAGAGTCTATGTTAATAATTGTGAATAATGGTTCAAAGATTGAAAAGGGTGTTGATTAAAGATAAGTATGATATACAGATGTTTGTTCAATTATTTTCTTTTTACAAAAGTAAGTTTGGCAAGACTTGCTGACACTCTACTTTTTTTCTAAAGTAGTATAGACCACAACTCTATTATTGAAACAATTTTGTTAAAACGTGTAAAAGTTGATTTAATTTTCTCTGCGGGACCATAAATTCCACTACCATTATTATATACCTCATTTGGTTATTTTGTCAAACCAGGTGTGCTAGTTGTTTACTAAATTTTTAGTATAAATAGGTTGCTCGATTGAGTAACTAAACACACACGATCACTACACTAAAAATATAGAATTCTTTTACTTCAATATTGTGAGTATAATATTGTGAGTATTTCTATTGAGTGTAATATTAATCCAAGTGTAGATAAGGAATGCAAGCATTGTTTAAGATGATAAATTTCACAAAAAGCAGAATCAAGTCACATGCTAAGGTAAGGGATATCATTATTGTGGTAAGGGGTATCATTTTTATGGTAAAGTGATATCATTTTCTTTCATACTCTATATTATGGTAAGGTGTTATTATTTGTTTCTTCAGCTTGTCATTAAATGATGAAAAGTCCTGAAAGGATTAGAATATCCTTAATAGTTTGTGCTTCATCTATTATTATGTTATCAATTTGGACTCTGGATAATTAAGTTGAAAATCACTAAGATCTATGTTATCTTATTATTATGATGATTTATGTTTATTCATTATATATATCATTGTCATCATTCTCATGCTTATATTGTGTTGAAAGTCATCTATGGCCAGTAGTGCATAGATGGACTTGGTATGATTATAACTAGAGATTATTCGGTATAATCATGACCGTAATGTTACAAACGATGTGGTAAAAGTCATCTTTGGCCCGTAGAGCATAGATGGACTTGGTATGATTATGACCAGGGATTATTCGGTATAATCATGACCGTAATGTTACAAACGATGTGGTAAAAGTCATCTTTGGCTCGTAGTGCATAGATGGACTTGGTATGATTATGACTAGGAATTATTCGGTATAATCATGACCGTAATTGAAAACACGAATATCCTTGGCCCGTAGTGCATGGATAATTCGTGGTCGTGATACTATTAAGCTAAGTCTCAACATTATTGGTTTTACAGTTGTATATCTTTGGCCTATAGTACAAAGATGGACTGTTGGTTATTGGTTTTACAGTTGTATATCTTTGGCCTGTAGTGCAAAGATGGACTGTTGGTTATTCGTTTTATAGTTGTATATCTTTGGCATGTAGTGCAAAGTTGGACTGTTGATTTACTTGATTATAAATATGAATTGTGATTTAATTATAATCTGTGGTGGTTCAGGTGAAGACAGGTGATGAGAGTTCTCTTTGTCTTGGGTATAACCAAGAACTGTTGATGATTATTATAGTAATGAAATATTAACGATGGACTTTTAATCTAGAGGAGATAGTAGACATTATGTTCTACTTGACTCTTCTAATGGATTGTTGATTCCACTGCTATTATGGTTGGAAACTTTTATCTTCTACCATATGTTCTAAATATCTGAATTATTATTGATGAAGAATATTGATAATTTAATTATCTTAAGTCATGATATTCTTTACTGGGCTATTTGTGCTCACCCTTTTACTTCACCACCCCTTTCAGGTAATAAAAGTGTAGCTGGGACTAGTAGAGAGAACATGGGTATAAAGTGGTGATACGAATTAGTCACAAGCCTAATCAAATTATGAAACGGTGTGGCATAATAATTGTACTGAGAACTTAAAATGTGTGTGACATGTTTTATACATCATTTGATATTTAATTTTGGTTAACAACAATAGGGTGAGGCGAATTAGAATATGGAAGCGTCAAAGGTGCACTCCATTAGAATGAGGAGAACGGAAATCTTCTTGTGTTCCTTCGGGGACTTGATATAATTGCTGCTGTACTTTATATGGCATTGTAATAATTTAAATATGAATATTGTCGTATTATATACTTAACAATGTTTGTATTGAAACTTACAGTATATGAGTAGTCGTATTTTGCACGACAGTTGTATAAATGAAGTTGTAAATAGTGTATGTATTTGGAGACTCATAATTGGTGATGTATACTTATTTTGGGGGCGTCACAATATTATAAGATCCAAACATCCATAGTATGATCTTCATGACCCGTCAAGTGTGGAAGTCTTAACTTCATGTCAAGAAGTGTGAGAACTTCCTAGCTTATCTATGCAAAGCATTTCAACTCAAGAAGATCAAGAAGAAAGATCATATCCATGACCATCTGACAATAATGGTGAAGTATAAGTAGTAGAGTAGAAACTCTACGAATGCAGAAGATACTGAAAATCTCAATACTAAATCCCACATTTGCAGGAAATCGTAGAGTAACTAGTCCTCTACGATCAAATGAATTTCATCCACCCATGAGGATATCAGATCCGTACATAAGATTCTAGCTAGAAGGAGAAGTGTAAGGCAACCTTAAAAAAATCTATATACAGAAGTTAGCCCATCTACCTGTAAGATGGAAGTATCAACTATAGGGGAGCAATAATCTGCTAAGCCTAGCAATGCTCAAATTTAGGAAGGAACACATTAAAGCTAAATCTTTCAGATCTCTCAAACAATGAAGGCAGTTAAACCTGATGCTAAGGTAAGAATAACCGAGGATATGAAGATCATAAAGTTGCATGATGAAGAAACTAAAGGAGAAGAAGAACTGGAATTCATTGCTATATTCACAGATGAGCTCTGAAGACAGTTCAACCTTCCTTATATCTCTGATGACCATTCCACAGAGCACCAGTCCTCTACTACTAAGTTCTTTTGAACCAGCAACAAACATTCAAAAGTATTAGACCAAGAATTCTCCAGTATACTAAGAAGCTGACCATCAGCTATTCATCTTAAGTTCTTAAAACAAAAAGCACTTCATCTAATAATACTACATAATGAGTTATCCATCTATAATTCTTCAGGTATTGTGAGAAGCTTCAATGATCCTTAGGTTGATATTCCATTTTATCCAAACAACCCTTTCCCAGTGACAGTCCCAAAACTCTGTGGTAGATGAACCAGATAAATTTCCATTCCCAGTCGTATAGTTCCTAGACTTTACAACTGATAATCAAGTTAGCCTCACTGTCTCAATCGTAGAGTTCCTACGATTGACATCCTGATCATAAAATATAAGAGTATGTTGATCCTACGATTGCAGCCTATACAAACGCTTTCCCAACACACTCTCCTGACCATACAAATTAAATATCTAAAAGTACTTCATTCTCTCTCACTTAAAAATACCAACATCAATGTATATCCAAAGTTGGTAAATGAACTTCGGCAAAAAGGCTTGTCGTGATGACATTCTTACCACCAAGTCTATACAGTCCTTCTTCTAATAAGCGCCTCAGAGACAAACCTAGCCTTAAGTGTTATACTAAGAGGCCAACCCTTTCTAAGCTTCATTAACCTAGAAGAAGAGCTGAACTAGAATGCATCGCAAGAACCTATGCGGAATATATAGAAATCTCTCAGAAGAGTTCAAGTTGTTGATGAACCATGCAACTCCCAGTTGGATATTAATGACGAATCATTTACTGAAGCATGGTCACAAAAGACGATTGTTAAGGTGACAAAGAAATCGTGGAGTACTATGGTATATCATCAAGCTACTCTACAAAATGAAAAAGGTCAACGGTCAACTAAAGGCAATAATATTCATGTTCTTAAAAGGAATGTTAAAACAAAAAAGCTGATCAATTTATGGGGAGTTATAGCTTTTCTGTGGGGCATTGTGCAACCAATGGCTTTCTGACACGTAGCATTTTCTGCAGAGTTAGAGGGAACTATCATAAAGGCAAATTCAAAAACTTCCAAACAGTTATCAAAGTCTATCGACTTCCCTCTTTGAACCCTAAACTCTAAATACTCTTCAAAGCCAAAATCCATCAAACCTCGAGCCATACCCAAATCGCCTTCAAGTATCTCCTGCAAAATCTCTGAAATTGAATACCAATACACTTTGAACCCTCCAAATGGAAAATTGGCGTATTATCACTAGAATTCAACTCAGCTCTAATAAGTTTGAAAAATCAAAAAAGAAGTTCAAAGATATTCTTGAGCTCATAAAGAATGCTGGGTTTTCTAAATGCTTAGAAGCCAACACCCCAATTTATGCTGATTTGGTGAAGGAATGTTATTCAAATGCAATGATAGATTCTAGGCTTCTATCTACAAAAGTCAAAGGAGTAAGTTTGAAGATTAGAGCATCAAAAATCAATCAATGTCAAAAGTTTCCTGACCAAGGTCTGATAAATCTCAAGGAAGTCAACATTGAAGAAGGCAAGAAGTTAATGCACTACAAGAGAAATTCAAATCTGAAAGATATGAAGAATAAGGAGTTTCTAGAGGAATTTGAATTCCTTGCTGAGATTACAGGAAAATGTATCTTATGCAAAGACACTACACATGATACTGTTAGCGATCTGCAACTGAGAGTCATGACTGCATTCGTCATGAAGCAGCAGATGCATTTCGGGGCCTTACTGATTGATTGGTTGTCCAAATGGCTAGAAAAGGCTGAGAAAAAGAAGTCTACAGATAAACCCCCCCCCCCCCCCACAAAGCTTTTTTATAGAAGACTCTTGAGCATTATCCTGAAGAAGAAACTAAAGAGAAAGATAAGGGATGATGAGGGAGAAACCCTTAATATTCACAAAGTGATGTCTCCAAAGCTATTTGACAACTGGAAGAAAAAAACCCATGGAGAATAAGAAACTAAAGACATCTGGCAGCAGTTGCAAGGGTACTTCAAAGAAGAGGAAGGCAAGCGTAGTGAAAAGTGAGTCATCTTAATCTGATTATTCTGTATATCCAACGGCCACTCCTGCAAAGCTAACAAAGAAGAAAGCTAAGGTTATGAAGAAGTCACCAGAGGTCTCACCAAGGAGTCCCTCTATTTGTAGAAAGGAATCTGAATCAAAAAAGGAAAAAGCACCTACTGCTACACCCCCAAAGAAAAGAAAGAGTAACCGGGTACTTCAAAGAACAAATTAGAAGAATGAAAGAGGCTCTTCATTAAAAATAATTGATCTCAGTGATAATAATGAGGATGATGAACTTGATTATATGAGAGAAGACATCAAAGGCAAAAAGAGGATAATTTCTTACAGTTCCAGCAGTGAAAGTGAAAAGACTGCAACTGCCAATGAGCCCAAGTTAGAAGAAGAAGATGAAGGTGAAGCTAAAGAGACTTTGAAGTCTGAAGAGCAAAGAATGATTGGTGAGTCAAATAGTTCTTAGAAAGATACTGTAGAATAAACAAATGATGAAAATCAGTTGTAAGAATCTACTGATGAATCAGTTGAAATGACCTTGCATAAGTCTAGCTCAAAGTCAGGAAATGAAGAAATAGAGACAGATTCCTGCTCTGAAGATCAAGAATCAGCAGGCTATCAAGTTTCTTCACCTGAAAGGGGACGAAAAAGATTAGTAGTGGAAGTTTTTGATGAAGCACAAAATGTGCTACCAGAAAGATGGATAAACCATGGAAATGAACGACTCAAAGTAGTAACGATGTCTACAGAAGACCTGTTCAACAATTTTCAAAACATGGAGTTAGATCGTACTACAGTAATGTATAATCCTGAAAACCATATGATAAAATGGTTCTACCCATGGATGCCCTGGCCAAAGGCTTTACACTTCTGGAGATGAGAATTACATCAGTTGGTTTTATTCACACTTTCTTAATTTGGAACTGATCTCTCAGAACTTCCTAAGGGTCAATATATTTCCCACCAAGCTGATCAAGGATTTCCCTCATTTCAGAGTCTATCGTCATGCTGGTAATATTTACATTCCTTACTATCTCTTAAAAAATTTATACAGTAAAAAGGCCACACCAAAACCCACGATTGTAGAGGTCTTATACTCTCAATTGCAAGTGGTCAAGCTCACCCTGATACCCAAACATCAAACCCCACATTTAGTATTCCAAGCCTCAATCCTAGAATACCCTCTGATATCCCCACTTCATCCAAAAATGATCTCTTTGACATTTTCACTGCCTTTGAAAACATTTACAAAAATGAGAAACTCAAACTAACTTCCCAAATTCCTTAAGATCCTGAGTTGTTGAAAAACTCTAAACAATTAGTTAAGAAATTTTCCTATATTACTGAGGAAGCAAAAACCATGCTAGAAAGAAAAAACAGTGAGTTCCACAAGATGCTTCAATTAACTGTCTTAGATATATCCATCCAGCTTCATCAGAGAGATCAGATCTATCTGAAATACATAGAGCAACAGAGGAAAGAAGCCCTACAACTTTAGAAGAAAAATGAAGAATCTATTTTGTCTCTCTTTGAGAAAATAGATACTCTCAGTCAGTCTCTTTCCCAACAGCTAGAGCTCAGCCTACAGGATCTAAAACTTAAAGTTTGAAACTCATCCTACCTGATTAAACAACTCATGTGTAATGTCCAGCATCTCTCTCAAGTGATTGATGACAACAAGGGGGAGAAAAAGAGACACTCAAAGAGAAATAAGAAGAGATGAATGGAGATATATGAAAAGCTGAAGGCAAAGCAGAAAGAAGAGGACTCATCATCTAAGGGGGGAGTAAGAACCAGGAGAACAAACAGATGAGTAGCAACAACAGAAAGAATATCCAGAAGATATACAAGGTGCAAACATAAAAAAAGGTACATCTCTAATTGTAATAGTATGTTCTGGATCCAGAATTTAGATTTGTTGTGTCATCTATAATTAAATGCTAATTTAATATCATTTATATTACCTGTTCTACTAACACAATAGCTTACTGTATCTTAAGATTCATCCATCTCATACATATGCATTTAGTATTTATGTCATCATCAAATAGGGGGAGATTTTCAGGAATATGCATGTGAATATTATTCCTTATTTATATATTTTGATGATGAAGATGATGAAGTTAATGAATGAATAAACAAATATGTCTGCATTGATAAAAGTTGTAAAGCCCTTAATAAATGATAGACAATATGGACAAAGACTTAGATTGAAATGATCAAATGTGTTAGGTTGATCTAATATGAATGAATAGTTTTGTAAAAGTCCTTCAAAAGATCATGATGTACACGGACTATGATTAAAAAGATCAAACTTGTTAGGTTGATCTTATAAAGTGTAATAGATAGGCATGTCTGATCGAAGAGCATTGCACCAGTCACTATAGTCTGCCAAGAAAGTAAGGAAGAATTGTAGTCTATCGAAGTAGAATCGTAGACTACACTCGGAATCGTAAAAGCTGTCTGCCAAGCGCCTGTCGAGCTAAAATAAGAATCGTAGGCTTTACTCAAAATTGTGAAGTCTACAAGTCGTCACCAATTAGAATCATAGTCTACAGAACCAAAGCCAAAGTTATAGTCAGCCAAGTGCTTACATAGCTATGGCATAATCGTAGAGCACTCTATGATTCTCAACAGATGAGCAATCCTAAAGTGAATGCATAGATCCCATCCTCTGGTAAGAGCAGTCGAGTTTTAGATTGCAGCCTACTTGAAGAATATCAGAAAGCATTCTCTAAATGACCTGCAAGCAAATAGAATATCAAAGCACCAACTCTATTAGCAAGGCTGATTGAGAAGTGAAAAGCCATTCAGAAGGAGTCTCCTACAAGTGATAATCAGAAGACAACGATCATAGTGTTGGCTACAATGATCGTAGCAGCAGAGTCTAATAAAATACCTATAGAGACAAGGGTAAACATACAAAGGACGAATGAAGAGGATTGTCTATGCTCAGCCTCACCATAAAGTATGATCAAGAGATCAGAAGGCTAAAAGTTAAGGAAGTTGAGTATGACTAATCAAAAAGGGTATGCAAACCAAAGTGTCAAAGTAGTTAATCAACTTACTAGTTCCTGAAGCAAGGTAAACCAAGGATGATCATAGACCAAACTGCAATAGTTAGTTATAAGATGCTACAACGTTGAGCACTCTCGGAATCATAAGAGATGTCAAGGTTAAGTCACCCTACGATTTCCACAAAAAGGCTACAACCAAGAATCGTAGAGTTCATAAAGGTCAACATCAGAATCATAGAGGGCATTTGTCTGATGAGTGAGAATGTCTAAATAAAGAAGACTGACATTCGAATGTTATACATTGAGGACCCCGATATACTCTCTAAACTTCCTTGATGGAAATCGAGGAAACAAAAAAAAGTGTGACTACCTACAAGTATGCTGAAAGTGACGTTTCAAAAGGGTTAGGTGGTAAAGCAGACTGATGTGTCAGGCAAGTCAAAAAGGAGTTATCACATCAACCCAATATGTCTACATCAAAGATTTCAGGATATCAAAAGCATTAAATGCTCCAAAGAAAGCTCTTCAACGGAAGACTCCCAACGAATATGTTCCGATCGGAAGATGATAGATGAATCTTTAAAGAGTTGAAGCTTCAAAGAAGATAGAGTTGTTGACTTGAGATGAAGTAAGTCATATAGAGCTTAACAGAGAAAAGGTCTTAGTGAGAGTAAGACCACCACAAGAGAGTGAAGCATAACTAATGAGAGTCTTACAATGAAAAAGCTTCACTCAATACAAAGGAGTATGACAACAAAGTGGCATCTTTACTGAGAGCCAGAAGGCCAAGAAGACAACAACTAGAGTGGCAGATCAGAAAAACAGAATACTTGAGTTACTCTACGATTCACCATGAACACACTGAGCTGGAGAGAAGAAGATACATAACCGAATCTGTGCATAAGACAACCAGTGTTGAAGGATTGCTAAGGACCAAAAAAATCAAGCTAATATACAAGACTTAGCAGTACATCAATGGTGATAGTGTGCAATGCTGAATATCAGATGAAGATAAGCATCAAGAATAAAGATCAGTAGCACCAAGGGATAAGTCAAACTGTTAAGAACAACAAGATGTCAAACTGAACGTACATCTTAGCAGTCCATCAATTGTGATCTAGTATCAAGATGAATACCACATGATCACCAAAAGTGGTTAAGTACCAGAAGATGAATAAGCTGAATGTCATCTTAGCAGCTCAACAATAACAAATAACAAATAACCTTCCAAGCAACTAGGGCCTGCAGGGTCCTTATCTTAGTGACCAAAGTCAAGTCTATTGGGCTTGCTGAGTACCGAAGGGTACAAGAGATTCTAAGTCTGTTGGGCTTAGTCTAGAGTTTCCAAGGTTACTGGCCTTAAAGAGTTCTTAGTGAACTAGTGTTCCAAGGCTACTGGTCTTGAAGGAATCTTAGTGATTTGAAGTTGATCAAATCCTTGGTGAAATCACTGCTTGTTGAAGTAGAAAAGTGGATTAGGAGCATTTAGTCTCTGAACCACTTAAAACCTCTGGTGTCATTTAATTTATGTCATTTACATTCAGTACTATAACTTATATATATGCTTGCAACTAACTCAACATTAGAACTGTGTTTAATGTTATATTCTTGAAGGGGATCTTAATCTATTCCGTTGTGCATGAATTGATTCTTCTATTCATTATCTATTAATCACTTAACAAGATTAAAGAAAAAGAAAAAGTTTTAAAGGATCTATTCAACCCCCCCTTCTAGATCTATTGTGTGCCTCCGGGAACTAACATACGACAACATATATTACAAGCCCTCAACATGATTATTTCCAAACTATTTAACAATGGTGCAGATAACTGTAGAAAAGATCTCGGATCATACTCCATACCCTGACTAGTCCCAGCTACACTCTTATTTCCTGATAAGAACAATGGAGCAAAAAGGATAAGGATGAGCTCAAATAGTCCAGCAAAGAATATCATGACTAAGATAATGAAGAATATATTATCCTTAGCCTTCAACAGTGAAAATCTGATAGAATATAATAGACACCAAGTTTTAGATCAACAACTGCAATGGAAATACCATTCAATTAATTAGGAGAGTAAAATAGATCATGATGTTTACAATCTTCTCCAAATTAAAAGTTCACCATCAATATTTTATCCATGTAACACCAGTCAATATTTCTTGGTCATAATCATGCAAATCAATAGTTCATCTTTGCACTATGGGCCAAAGATATTCAATCATAACACTAATGGTTATGATCATGCCAATTAACAGTTCATCTTTGCACTACGGGCTAAAGGGAACTTTTCACCATGTGTCATTGTCATACAGACCAAAGACACCTCAACAATTATATCATCTTTGCAGCTAGGCCAAAGATATTCACCATAACTTGATTCTTTGATGTTAGTACAAATTACAGTAATATAAAAATGATCGGAAGTTGTAAAAATAATAAAATAAAAGAATCAACGTTTGAGATTTGACATTTAATTTATCTAGAGTTTAATAATGTCCAAATTGTCAACATGATATCCAAAAATTTGATTAGAGTTCAAGAATAGGATAAATAAGATTCACAATTAAACTATCATGTGTAAAACGAAATAGGAAGATTCAGGTGAAAAGATATTAGATGAAACACACGTAAAGTGCAAATAAGAAGATTCAGGTGAAAAGATATTAGATGAAACATAAACTATTAAGGAAGGTCTATATAGTTTAGGACTTTTCACCATTTAATGAAAAAGGTATTGAAACAAATAACAATATGTTATCGTAATATAGAGTATGAAAGAAAATGATATCCTTTACATCAATTAACAAGTGATTGAATGCTGCTATCTATGAAGTTTATCAACCTAAATATATTTATGCTTTAATTAGTAACTATCACATGTGGTTTATACTAACTCGTATATTATGAAATTATCAAAAGTGACTATATAGTATAAATTTGTGTAGCGTACAAAATAAACTTCAAAATAATATTTCAAAATAAAATCTTCCAAAGGAAGTTTTTCAAAATAACATTTTTAAAGGAAGAATTAAACACCTTGTAAGACCCCAACTTTTTGAGTAAAGATTAAATTTTCTCGAAATATATTTTTGAATATTATGGTGTGGATTTGATATAATGTTATAGTTGTGGGTAATATTTATAAATTTTGCAAAGTACGCAAGTTGTTATATAATATTCGATTGGTCGGGGAATATTCGTTTTAACAGGAATATTTATACAACTAAGACAATCATCTGTGGACCCCTCATTAACGAAATTATTGTTTGATTGAGAAAACGACAAAAATACTTTATAAAAAATAACTACGGAAGTTTTATCATTAACCGTTGAAACACCCTTGTTAAAAGTACAATGAATACGTGTGGTTGCATAGTAGCACCTGTATTGATTATTGATGCTTACGTGAGAAGTCACTCGCTTTATACTCAATTATTGCTACATAAATTCTTTGATCATATCTCTCATATTATTGATTCAATTATTGTCACAATATCATTTGCATAATATTTTATATTATTAAATCAATAATTGAGACGACAAAGTTATTCCTATTATTATTTGCAATATTGACAATTTCTAGAAGTTACATCGAGAGAGGTTTGGTCACCTAATTGCGTGCAATAAGGAGAAATCCTTATCGAAAAGCCCCTTCTTTCCTGGGAACGACCTGGTTGTTAAATATTGTGAGTTATAATATTAATGATGAATAAGTTGTGTTGATTAAAAATGAATTTTGATAGTTCCATTGTGTTGGGATTATTAGTGTTAGTGGAAATCGACATCTATTCTAATGATAATTGATGTCTAGGGGTTATATTGATAAATCGGGTAATTTATCGGATTAATGAGCAATTAATTGCTACTAATTCACATACTTATATAACTATTTGTTCACATGTGTGTACTATTGAATCACATTATTTACTATTAGGGGAGTTGGTGCAAGATTGATAATACTTGCATGACTAAGTTAAAAATGGAGGTATAGATGGAGGTTGTGACGTCCCCAAAATTAGGTATACATCACCCATCTTGGGTAGTCAGATACATGGTACACAATTTAAATACAACTTACTAATATAACTGTCGTGTACAATACGACATAAACTGTGAGTTTGAATACAAATATTGTCTACTAGAGATCATACAAACTCAAAATGAGTCCTCATTACAATTATTATCACACTATTTCACAGAATAGTGAGGACTACTAATGCTATCCTCTGGACCATTACTCCGTTCCCCGACTCGTCCCAACTATATTCTCATTTCCTGAAGAGAACAGTGAAAGAAAGGGTGAGCTCAACTAGCTCAGTAAGAAATATTATGACTAAGATATGCAGAATAAATTAGCATTAGCCTACAACAGTGTTAAACTGATAAAATATAATGAACATCAAGTTTAACTACAATGAACCAAAGAATCCATTAAAAGAGTCAAGTAGAAAATAAAATCTACTATCTTTTATGATTTAAAAGGTTTTTCATCATCGTTATAGCCGAGACTCGACTTTTAATAAATATTCCACATCATCGAATCACCCCTGCACTACGGCC
The DNA here is from genome assembly GCA_020205615.1 of Panax quinquefolius. NCBI lineage: Eukaryota > Viridiplantae > Streptophyta > Magnoliopsida > Apiales > Araliaceae > Panax > Panax quinquefolius. Next base: position 128,772,422 of record CM035160.1, on the reverse strand, counting down.
AAGGATATTCTTTAGTATCACGACCACAATTATTCATGCACTACGGGCCAAGAATATTTGTGTATTCATTAATGGTCACGATCATGCCAACAACTCGTCCATCAATGCACTCACGGGCCATCGAGGATTTTTACCACATCATTTGTAACATTACTACTATGATTACACCGAATAGTCTCTCGTCATAATCATACCAAGTCCATCTATGCACTACAGTTGCGGATGACTTTCAACATAATATAAACATGAGGATGATGGCAATGATATAAGAATTCAATAAAACAAGTTCAAGAATTAATTTATCTAGGAACCAATAAACTCCAAACTGTCAACATGATACTTCTTTGTAGAGTAAAATTCAAGAATACTGAGAAGAATATTTTCATGAAAGGATACTGGATGAAGCGCAAATATCAAGGATATTCCACTAATTTCATGGAGTATAGAAGTCAAAGTTTTAATCAACTGGGTATAATAAAGAATGGAATAACAAAAGAAATCACCATGCATGCGATAGATCGCACAGCAAAGTTATTCCAACGAGTAATAATAAATAATCAACCAGTCCCACAGAAAATGCATGAGATGTGATATTCCAATGAATAATAAAGAATGGAACCAGTCCCATGAAACACACATGTATATGATGTTCAAATGTAATAATAATAAAGATTTTAACCAGTCCTGTAGAACACACGAGATGTGATGTTCCAAATAATAATAATAAAGATTTTACCCAGTCCTGTAAAAAACACACGCATGTGATGTTCCAATGTAATAATAGAAGAATGTCACCAAGTATAGGGTAAACCACAGATACAAAGTTTATTCCAATGTAATAATAAACAATGGAATAACAACAGTTCTCTTTATGAATAAGAAAGAATAACACCCTTTACTTTTGGTAGGAGATTGAATACTGCAGTAGTGTAGTAACAAAATTCTCTTCTTCTTTCTCTCTTATTCTCTCTATACTTTCTCTCTCTATAGCTTGAATGAATTCGTGAAAAATAATGAAGCACTAGGCCTCTATTTATAGAAGATTTCTAGCTTAGCACCTGCCATGTGAAAAGGCAAGTGGCTTGACGACTGGTGATGTGAAAAGAAAAGTGGTTTGACGCCTGTAATGTGGAACGACAACTGGTTCGATGCCTGTAATGTGAAACGACAAGTGGTTCGACGCCTGTAATGTAAAACGACAAGTGGTTCGACGCCTGTAATATGAAACAACAAGTGGTTTGACGTCTGGTAAAGGTAATTACTATTGACGAAGGTAATTACTATTGACGAAGAGACTCTTAGATGATGACATATGGGCCCCCCCATAAAATAATCAAACTTACCACAAACGTCTCATATAAGACTCTTTATATACATCAAGGATTGAATAAATATTACCACAAATCATTTTACTTTTAATCAACACATATTTAATCTTTCAACAATTATTAATCATTTATAACTTGTCGTCTCAATTATTGATTAATACTATAACATATTATACTGATGATAATCTTTGTGACAATAATTGAATCAATAATATAAGAGATATGATGCAAAGAATTATCGTAGCAATAATTGAGCATAGGTGAGTGACTTCTCACGTAAAGCATCAATAATCAATATCGTCGCGCTACTATACAACTACGCCAGACATTATACTTTTACTACCGGTAGTTCAACGCTTTTAACAGTAACACCTCTCTGCCGTTATTTTTATAGAAAGATAATTTTATCGCTTTTCTAACTACGACAATACCTCCGCTTGTAGGGTCCACTAATTATTGAGTCGTCGTATTTAATATTCCCCACCAAACGAATATTTTATAACAACTTGCTTACTTTGCAAAATTTATAAATATTACCCACAACTATAACATTATATCAAATTTATTCCATAATATTCAAAAATAATATTTATAAAAAAATTCATCTTTATTTATAAAAGTTGGGGTCTTACAACCTCCCCTCTTATGAAATTTCGCCCTCGAAATTAGGGTACGGTACCTGGTATGTCGAAGAGGTAAGGATACCTTGATTTCATTTCATATTCTAACTCCCAAGTCATTTCCTCAATATCGTGGTTCCTCCACAAAACTTTGACTTGAGGTATAATCTTGGAGCGTAGAATATGTTCCTTCTTATCCAAGATTTGAACAGGAACCTCTCCATACGTCAAATCTTCCGCTATTTCGTCCGGTTCTAACTCAATAATGTGGTTTGGGTCTTTCACATATTTACGTAACATGGATATGTGAAAAACATTATGAACACGAGACATACTTGGCGGTAAAAGCGAGTCTATAGGCCACGCCCTACTCGATCGAGAATTAAAATGGACCGATGAATCGAGGATTAAGTTTTCCTCTCTTTCCAAATCTTGTAACTCCTTTCCATGGAGCAACTCTTAACAACACATGATCTCCTATATCGAATTCCACGTCCTTTCGATGAAGATCAGCATAACTCTTTTGTCGATTTTGTGAGGTTTTTATACGTTGTCGGATCGTTTGAATCTTTTCCGTAGTCATACAACGTTGCTTCACCCACCTCATCCCAGCATACTGGAGAACGACACTTTCTTCCATTCAACGCTTCGAATGGAGCCATGCCAATACTTGCTTGATAACTGTTGTTGTAGGAAAACTCCACCAATGGTAAGAACTTGTCCCAACTTCCCTTGAAATCAAGGACACAGAGTCTTAATAGTTCTTCAAGAGTTTGAATAGTCCTCTCCGACTGTCCGTCCGTCTGAGGATGATATGCCGAGCTAAATCGTAAGTCTGTGCCCATAGCTTTTTGCAAACTAACCCAAAATCGTGAAATGAATCTTGGGTCTCGATCAGAGACTATGGATACCGGCATACCATGCAGTCTTACAATCTCGTTTATGTACATACGAGTAAGACGTTCAAGTGTATAAGTTTCTCGTATCGGTAAGAAATGAGCAGACTTGGTCAATCTATCAACAATTACCCAAATCGCATCTATGCCTTGAGAAACCTTAGGAAGACCGGTAACGAAATCCATGGTAATGTGCTCCCACTTCCATTCTGGAATTTCAAGTGGTTCCAATGGACCTTTTGGTACTTGATGCTCCGCTTTAACTCGTTGAAAAGTTAGACACCTTGAGATAAATAAATATATATCTCTCTTCATATTGCTCCACCAAAATGTATGACGAATATCATGACATTTTGGTACTCCCAAAATGGATTGCAAATGATGTGTTGTGCGCCTCCATCATGATATTATAATTTAAATCAGGGTCGTTAGGAACACAAAGTCCGGAGTTGACTCAAGTATTCCTTCTTCATCGATTCTTGCTTCCTGCATAGCACCTTCTTGCACTTTCTTCCTCATACGCATCGGCTCCAGTCCGTGGCTTGGCGACTTTAACTTTATCGATTAAAGTCGGTTCAACTCAGATACTCGCTATCATCACATGCATCCTGAGTCTTTAACTCTATCTCCATCCTTTGCAAGTCACACAAAATGGGCCTTTGATTGACAATATCGCTTTCGTGATTTGCATATGATCTTCTACTCAATGCGCATACCTACCACGTTCGCTTTTTCGTGATGGTATTGGATGGTATGATCATAACCAATCTTTCAATAGTTCAAGCCAACGTCGTTGTCGCATGTTGAGTTCCTTTTGAGTGAAGAAATATTTGAGGCTTTTATGATCCGTAAAGATCTCCACTTTCTCCCCATACAAGTAATGCCTCCAAATTTTAAGTGCAAAGATAACAGCTGCCAACTCTAGATCATGAGTAGGATAATTCCTCTCATATTCTTTGAGTTGTCGCGAGGCATAGGCTATAACTTTTCCATGTTGCATGAGAACACATCCCAACCCTTTGCTCAAAGCATCATCAGAGATGACAAATCCTCCCGAGCCGATGGTATTGTCGAGCAGAGTGAAATAAGTCTCCTCTTGAGTTCTTGAAAACTCTTCTCACATTCTTCGCTCAATCGAACTTTGTATCTTTCCGAGTCGGATGAGTCAATGGAGTAGCGATTCGAGAAAATCCTTCCACGAATCTCCGATAATAACCAAATAAACCGAGAAAGCTACGTGCTTGATCATCGATTTAGGTTGTTCCCACTTTGAATAGCTTCAATCTTTCTTTGGGTCAATGAGATATTCCATGACTTGATACCACGTGCCCAAGGAATGCTACTTCTTCAAGCTAGAACTCGCATTTCTTCAACTTGGCATAAAGCTTATATTCACGAAGCTTTTGGAGTGTCGACCTCAAGTGTTGCTCATGATCCGCATTTCGGTTTTGGAATAAATAAGGATGTCATCAATAAAGACGACCACAAAGTGATCCAAATATTCCTTGAATACTCGGTTCATCATATCCATGAAGGCGTGCGGGGAGCATTAGTCAATCCAAAGGACGTGACTAGGAATTCATAATGCCCGTCTGGAGTTCGGCGAGCCGCTTTGGAATGTCGGTGGTTCTAATCTTTAATTGGTGATATCCTAACGAAGAAGATCAATCTTTGAAAAGAATTTGGTTCCTTGCAATCGGTCAAACAGTCATCAATATGTGGCAATGGATATCTATTTTTGATGGTGACATGATTCAACTCCCGATAATCAATACAAAGTCGCATACTCCCATCTTTCTTCTTCACGAATAGAACAGGAGCACCCCAAGGAGAAGTACTAGGACGAATAAAGCCAATGTCTAACAATTCCTGCAGTTGGGTCTTTAACTCTTGAAGTTCAATAGGAGCCATTCGATATAGGGCTTTAGAAATAGGTTTTGTACCGGGTTCAAGGTCGATACAAAATTCAATTTCACGCTCTGGGGGTAGGCCAGGAAGTTCTTTGGGGAATACGTCAGGAAATTTATTAATAATAGAAATATCGTTCAAAACTGACGTATTTTTGTTTAAATCTGTGACATGAGCTAAGAAAGCTTGACATCCGTTTTTCAATAAACGAATAGCTTTATGGCTTGAGATGACCGTGATTGATTTTAATGGTTTGGTCGCTTGAATTCGCATAATAGGTTGGTTAGGAATATGAAAGCTAACAACCTTACGAAAACAATCAATTTTTGCATGATAAGTAGTTAACCAATCAATCCCTAGAATCACGTCAAATGCAAGTATTTTTAATGAAATAATATGAGATGTGGTAATGTGAGGGTACCGATTTGAACCAAACAAGACTTATAAACAGTGGATGTAATGAAGGTTTCTCCCAACGGAGTTTCCACAGATAAGTCAAAGTCTAATTTCTCCGGAGTCAAATTTAATCGATGAGCGCAAGTAGGAGAAATAAAAGAATGGGTAGAACCCAGATCAAATAAAGTATAGACTTCATTAGAGTTTATGATAAGCTTACCCGTGATGACCTCATTCGGGTTCCTTGCTCTCTGGGAGGTCACAACAAACGCTCTCCCATGTACTACTAGGTTTTGACTTTTAGGGGGACCTTTGGTGCCTCTATCCTAGCTTGATTTGTCTTGATGAACGACAAAATCGAGCTAAGTGACCTTCTCTTCCACAATTATAACATGCTTTGGACGGCATGGCGTAGTTTGGATCGATGTGTCCTCTCTCCGCATTTGAAGCATATGATAGGTGGTCTTTCTCCTTCCTTAACAACGGTCTTTGGAGGTACGTCTTTCCATCATTGTTGAATCTCCTTTTCTTGAAATGTCTATTCTTATTGTTTTGGCCCTGATTACCACCGAAGTGGTTACCATATCTGGCCTGTTGATTCCCTCCATGCTTGTTGTCACCGCTTCGATGACTACTCTCGCTGGTATTATAATTTTGTCGGCTGCTCTCTTTTAGTCGCGTTGACTCGTTATCGCGCTCCACTAACTGAGCCCTATTTACAACATCTGTGTAAGACCCCAACTTAATATTAATGAAATTTAATTTTCTCTATTTATTATTTTGAAATAGTAAGGGTTGATTTGATTAATGTGGATAGTTAAGGGTTAAATACGTAAATATTTCAAAATAAGCAAGTGGTTATGAAATATTCATTGTTGTCGGGGAATATTCGTTTGGTCGTGTGGAATATTAAATGATCGTCGGGGAATATTCGTATGCAACCAGTAGCGCACCGTGTGTGGGCCCCATAACGAAAAAGCGATTGGATGAAGAAAACGACAAATATAAGTTGTTTATAAATAACGGCGTAGTTATTCACAGATAATCTTGTTGGAATACCCGGTGGTTAAACACACTAATACGCGTTGTTGAATAAGTAGCACCAGTATTGCACCAATTATTGATTCTTACGTAAGAAGGCACTACTCAATAATTGTTACATGAATTAATTATTCAAAGATTTTTTATTTTATTGATTCAATAATTGTTGCGTTGATATTTTATATTCTTTGTTGTTTGATAATTGTCATTACACAATATTTTTTTTATTATCGAAGCAATAATTCATATTATCTGAATAATATTATTAGATAACATTATTGGCAATGTCTAGAAAGTTACGTCTAAAGGAGAGGTTTGGTCACCTAATTGCGCCGCCAAGAAGAAGAAATTCTTATTGGAAAGCCCCTCTTCCTGAACTACACGGTTGTCAATATTGTGATTACGTAATATTATTTGTGAATAATTAATTATTATTGATTCATATGATGAGGAAAATATTAATTTTATGTGGATATAGATGGAGAAAATTTTAATGTGACAATTGTTGAAAATTGAAATTTTATCTTTTTCGATAAAATAATTCCTTTAAATATATTATTATATTTTAATAATATAATAATGGTGATATTTTTACAACGAATGTGGGATATATGAGTATACGAGGAGGAAGATTATTTTTATTGCAATAAATGTTTAAAACATGTTAAACATGTCGGTGGACCCCATTTATTATCGAAATTGGATTATAGCCTGTAAAATTGCCCGTTTGTGGATTTCGGTCAATTTCTATTTGGAATTTGGAAAAACTTTCTTCTGCAAAGTTGTAGAGAATTGAATTTCCTATAAAAACTCATGAGATTCGAATTTTTTGATGAAAGGGCTATTTATTATGAATTATTGAAGTTCGAAGCTCAAATAATTGATTTTGGAAGTTTAAAATATTTTTAATTACAAAAACGTTTTTTGTGTTTGGTTAGCCTCATTAAACACATGCAAGTTGCTTTGAATTCAGATGGTTCTAGGTGCGTAGAGAATTTGTAATATATATAATATTATTATATTAAATTTTACGCTTTTGGTGTTCTAAGCAATTTTTTATAAATAGGGTGCTTAGGTTAGAATTGAAAATCACACCGAAAATCAAGTTTTCTCTCTATATTATCGAGCGTATTCTTGTGAGTATTTTGAGTATACTTTGAGTATTGCTATACGGTCTTGAGTCCAAGTCATAGCCTATATCCTGGTGTTTAAATTTGTAAGTCTCGATCTTTCGAGGTAAGGGATGTTATTTTATTCGAAAATGATATTATTTCTTCAATATCATTATGCCAAAATATTGGTTGGAAATTTTATCAAATTTGGAACTTTTTCATGTCGGGGTTACTATTCATGCGTTCTTATTCACGAAGTTACTATTCATGAGTTATTATTCACGAGTACTATTCATGAAGTTGAAAGATGTTTTTTTATGGAATTTCTATCTTTTGGTGTTGGAGTTACTATTCACGATATTAGCACTATTCAATTAAAAATAAAATTTCTTCTTTTTGTCCAAAATATCTATTCTGGATATTAGCTTTGATTGTATCCATGTTTTGATCATTCTTGAATTTTACACCACTATGACTATTTTTGAGGTATTTTTGGACGTGGATAAAACCAAGTACGAATCCTTAATCCTTAATCCTTGTCATTTTGTTTCACTGGATTCGTTTCTTTAAAAATATTTTTCATCATCTTCAGCCTTAAATGATGATATTACGGAATATCTTTGGTCCGCAGAGTGCAAAGATGAATGATTTCAAGAATATCTTTGGCCTGTAGTGCAAAGATGAACAGGTGTTGAGATGAACATGACCGACTGATTAATATCTTTGGCCCGTAGTGCAAAGATGAATAGGTGTTTAAATGAACATGACCAACTGATGAATATCTTTGGTCTGTAGTGCAAAGATGAATATTTGATTCCAGATGTATATTGATTGATGTTACAGGGATAAAAAAATAGACGATGAACTTTTAAATTCATACATAGAAGATAGTAGTTTGCATTCTCTACTTAACTCTTCTAATGAATTATTATTTCCTCTGCGAATATTGATTTAAAATTTGTTGTCTATTGTATTCTATTAGATTTTTTCCTGTTGAAGACTACTAGATAATTTGTTGTATATTATCTTAGTCATAATATTCTTTATCTTGAGCTAGTTGAGCTCACCCTTTTCCTTTTTGTTCCATTTTTCTCGGGAGGCGAGAATATAGCAAAATACTTAGTCTGGGGTATGGAATGAAGGTTCTAGAGAGTTGTTTAGTAGTCCTCACCATTTTTTGTAAAATAATGTATTAATAAATGTGATGAGGAATTATTTGAGTATAGATATTGTCTAGAAGATAATATTTGTATTTAAACTCACAGTTTCTTGTTGTAGTAATAAAGTTGTAGTTGTTTCTACATACCATGTATTGACAACTCGAATGGGTGATGAATACCTATTTTGGGGGTGTCACGGTTGGTATCGAGCTTAGGGATATGATCTCTCATGAGATCGGGGAATAGAACTAGGAGGGAGAGACGAGTAAATCCTTCACTAGTGTGTCCTACCTAAGCTTATTGGTTAGTTGGTCGATATATAGGGACATTATGTGATATATTGATTTCCTTAATTAACCCTTGTTTTATGATGATTTGAGAATGTCGATGAGAATATTAACAATGGAAATGAGACCGTGGAGACGCTGTACTCACCAACGAGGAGAACGTGCAACAGTCGGGCAATGTTCCTCCCGTGAACAACACCATTGAAAGCGAGATGATGAACGAGGGATGTTTAGTAGTTTTTGCGATTCATGCAAAATCGATTTGAGGAGACTCGTGTTCAAAATCTGAGGAGGAAATGATAGCAATTTACGGGTTGTCACAAACCAAGCGCTTCAAAGAATTGGGACCACCGAATTTAAGGGAAAGCCGATCCGATCATGGCGGAAACATGGGTCAAGCAAATTACCAAGATATTCGATGTCTTGGGATGCACGGAGAACGAAGGTTCCATTCGCCACCTTTATGTTACGTGGCGAGGCGGACTCTTCGGTGGGAGTCGTGAAGCGTACCCATCCACCCGCTTTTCAAAGATGTCTTGGGAGACGTTTCAAAAGCTATTTAATGACAAATACTTTCACGAAAGTGTTCGTCGTATGAAGGAAGTGGAGTTCATCGATTGGAACAAAACAACATGACGGTGTCTCGATGCGAGGCAAAGTTTGCGAGTTATCGGTTTGCACCTCATTTGGTGGAGAATGAGGAACGTATGACGCGGATGTTTCTTAGAGGTTTGAAACCCGGCGTACGTCGATATCTCATTTCTCATAAATTTTCTCTCTTTCGGATGTTGTAAACATGGCTCAATTATTAGAAAGAGATAACGAGTACTGCGGTCAACCGAGGGACCATAACCGAGGATCGTACGAGATAGCGATCAATGTAATAATGATAACCAAATGGAGAAAGCAAACAGACGACAAAAATGGTAACCACTCTAGTTGTAATCATGGCCATGAAAAGCGAAGAAGCGAGTCGGGAGGAGATTTTAAAAGAGGAGATTTAACAACGACCATGTGAAGACAACAATCTTAAGCATCAATCGGTTCTAAGGGAGGAGAACGACCACCGGTCGTATCTTTATAAATCTTTGGAAAGAGGGACATATCGATCAAACTGTCCCACAACAGTTCAAGGTATGCTATAATTGTGGAAAGGAAGGACATATCGCTCGAGATTGTGCGATAGCGAAACCTAGTTCAATGGGGACGGTGACTCAAAAGATCGTCCCCGAAAAAGTCAAAGTCAACGATTCCGGAAGAGCATTTGTTGTGATCGGTCATAATGCGAGGAACCCAAACGAGGTGATCACGGGTAAGCTATTTATAAATTCTTGCGAAGTTTATACCTTACTTGATAACGGGTGCTACCCCATTCATTTATCTCTCCTCTTTGTGCTCAACGTTTAAACTTGACTCGGGAGAAATTAGACTTTGAGCTATCTGTGGAAACTCCGTTAGGAGAAACTTTCATCACATCCACCATGTTTATAAATCTTGTTTGATTCAAGTTGGCACCATTACCTTACTGTTGACCTTATCTCTTTAAAGATACTTGCTTTTGATGTGATTTTAGGGATTGATTGGTTAACTACTCATCATGCCAAAATTGATTGTTTTCGTAAGGTTGTTAGTTTTCATATTCCTAACCAACTGTTTATGCAATTCAAGCAACTAAACCATTAAAATCAATCAACATCATATCTAATTATAAAGCTATTCGTTTATTGAAAAACGGATGTCAAGCTTTCTTAGCCCATGTTATGGATTTGAATAAAGACACGTCAAATTTGAATAATATTCTGTTTTGTTATTGACTTTCTGACGTATTTCAAAGAACTTCCCGGTCTACCCCGAGCGTGAAGTTGAATTCTTTATTGATCTTGAACCCAGTACAAAGCCCATTTCTAAAACCCCATATCGAATGGCTCCTATTGAACTTGAGGAGTTAAAGGTCCAACTACGAGAAATTGTTGGACATCGGTTTCATTCGTCCCTAGTACATCTCCTTGGGGTGCTCTGTTTTATTTGTAAAGAAGAAAGACGGGGTATGCGACTTTGTATTGACTATCGGGAAATTGAACCATGTCACCATCAAGAATAGGTATCCTCTACCTCGTATTGATGACTTGTTTGACCAACTTGCAAGGGGCACAATTCTTTTCAAAAATCGATCTTAGATTCGGATATCATCAATTTGAATATTAGAACCGAGGATATTCCAAAGACGCCTTGAGAACTTCGGTATGGGCATTATGAATTCTTAGTCATGTCTTTCGGACTAACTAATGCTCCTGCGGCTTTCATGGATATGATGAACCGAGTATTCAAGGAATATTTGGATCAATTCGTTGTTGTCTTTATTGATGACATCCTCATATATTCCAAAAGCCGTGAAGATCATGAGCACCATTTGAAGTCGGTACTCCAAAGGCTTCGTGAAAACCAACTATATGCCAAATTGAAGAAATGCGAGTTACGGCTTGAGGAAGTAGCATTTCTTGGGCATGGTGTCAAAACATGGAGTATCTGTTGATCCGATGAAGATTGAAGCAATACAAAGTTGGGAGCAACCGAGTCGGTGGATCAAGTACGTAGTTTTTGGGCTTAGCCGGGTTATTATCGGAGATTCGTGGAAGGGTTTTCTCGAATCGCTACTCCATTAACTCAAATAACTCGGAAGGATACAAAATTTGTTTGGAGCGAAGAATGCGAGAAGAGTTTCCAAGAGCTTAAAAGGAGACTTATTTCTAAGACTGTTTCTAACAATACCATCTGGTTTGGATGGATTTGTTATCTCAATGATGCTTCGGGCAAAGGGTTAGGATGTGTTCTCATGCAACGTGGGAAAGTCATAGCCTTTATGCCTCGCGACAACTTAAAGAGTATGAGAGGAATTATCCTACTCATGATCTAGAGTTAGCGTGATGCGTTCAGCGCTAAAGATATGGAGGCACTATCTATATGGGGAGAAAGTGGAGATATATTCGGACCATAAAAGCCTTAAATATTTCTTCACTAAAAAGAACTCAACATGCGGCAATGACGTTGGCTCGAGCTATTGAAAGACTACGACCACACTATTCAATACCATCCCGGTAAAGCGAACGTGGTAGTGTAGCGTTGAGTAGAAGATCATATGCACGAACGAAAGTGCGATGATGTCAAGTATACGACAGAGCCAACTTTAATAGAAAAAGTTAAGGTTGCTCAAGCCACCGGCCGAAGTGATGCGCGTATGAAGAAGAAAGTACAAGAAGGAGCTATTCCTAAGCGAGAATTGATGAAGAAGGAATACTTGAGTCCACTCTAGACTTTGTTTTCCTAACGACTGATTTGAAGTACAAGATTATGATGGAGGCACACAATACACCATTTGCAATCCATCTCGAAGTACTAAAATGTATCGTGATCTTCGACATACATTTTGGTGGAACAATATGAAGAGAGAGATTGCAAAGTTTATCTCAATGTGTTTAACTTGTCAACGTGTAAAGGCGGAGCATCTAGTACCTAAGGGTCCATTGCAACCACTTGAGATTCGAAATGGAAGTGGGGACCACATTACCATGGATTTCGTTACGGGTCTTCCTACGGTTTCTCAAGGCATCAATGCTATTTGGGTTATTGTTGATAGATTAACCAAGTCTGCTCATTTCTTGCCGAATCACGGAGACTTATTCCTTGAACGTCTTGCTAGTATGTACGTGAATGAGATTGTGAGGTTGCATGGTATGCCAGTATCCATAGTTTCGGATCGTGACCCAAGATTCACTTCAAGATTTTGGGTTAGCTTGCAAAAAGCTATGGGCACGGATTTGCGATTTAGTTCGGCATACCATCCCCAAACGGACGGACAATCAGAGAGGACTATTCAAACTCTTGAAGATTTATTAAGACTCTGTGTCCTAGACTTCAAGGGGGTAGTTGGGATAAGTATTTACCATTGGTGGAATTCTCCTACAACAACAGTTATCAGGCAAGTATAGGTGTGGCTCCATTCGAAGCATTATATGGACGAAAATGTCGTTCTCCAATATGTTGGGATGAGGTGGGTGAAGCAACATTGTTGGGACCCGAGTTAGTACGTATGACTACAGAAAAGATCCAAATGATTCGACAACGATACAAACCGGCACAAGATCGACAAAAAGAGATATGCGGATCTTCATCGAAAGGGACGTGGAATTTAGTGTAGGGGATCATGTATTGTTGCATGAAGTTGCTCCATGGAAGGGAGTTACAAGATTTGGGAAGAGAGAAAAAGCTCAATCCACGATTTATTGGTCCATTTCAAATTCTTGACGGAATAGGAAATGTAGCCTATGAGACTTGCGTTACCTCAAGTATGTCTCGTGTTCATAATGTGTTTCACATATCTCATACTTAAATATATATGAAAGACCCGAACCACGTTATAGAGTTAGAACCAGGACAAAATAGTAGAAGACTTAACGTATGAGGAGAGGTACTGTCAAGATCTTGGATAGGAAGGAGCATGTCCCTACGCAAAAAGGTCATACCACAAGTTAAAGTTTTGTGGAGGAATCATGCTATAGAGGAAATGACACAGGAATTGGAAACGGAAATGAAAGCGAGGTATCCTCACCTTTTGAAACACCAGTATCGTCACGTCAATTTCGAGGACGAAATTACATAAGGAGGGAGGTTGTAAGACCCCAACTTATTATTAATGAAATTTAATTTTCTCTATTTATTATTTTGAAATAGTAAGGGTTGATTTGATTAATGTGTATAGTTAAGGGTTAAATACGTAAATATTTCAAAATAAGCAAGTGGTTATGAAATATTCATTGTTGTCGGGGAATATTCGTTTGGTCGTGGAATATTAAATGCTCGTTTGGGGAATATTAAATGCAACGGCCTTAGTGACCATGTGTGGGCCCCATAACTAAAGTGATTGGATGAAGAAAATGACAAATATAAGTTGTTTATAAATAACAACGTAGTTGTTACCGTTAATACTGTTGGAATACCCGGTGGTTAAAACACACTAATACGCGTTGTTGAACAGTAGCACACGGTATTGCACCAATTATTGATTCTTACGTAAGAAGGCACTACTCAATAATTGTTACAGTAATTACTGTTCAGTATTTTATTTTATTGATTCAATAATTGTTGCGTTGATATTTTATATTGTTGTTGTTTCAATAATTGTCATTACACAATATTTTTTTTTATTATCGAAGCAATAATTCATATTATCCTAATAATATTATTAGATAACATTATTGGCAATGTCTAGAAAGTTACTGTCTAAGGAGAGGTTTGGTCACCTAATTACGCCACCAGATGAAGAAATTCTTATTGAAAGCCCCTCTTTCCTGAACCGCTGTTGTCAATATTGTGATTCTCGTAATATTATTTGTGAATAATTAATTATTGATTCATATGATGAGGAAAATATTAATTTTATGTGGATATAGATGGAGAAAATTTTTAATGTGACAATTGTTGAAAATTGAAATTTTATCTTTTACGATAAAATAATTCATTTAAATATATTATTATATTTTAATAATATAATAATGGTGATATTTTACAACGAATGTGGGATATATGAGTATACGAGGAGGAAGAGTATTTTTGTTGCAATAAATGTTTAAAACATGTTAAACATGTCGGTGGACCCCATTTATTGGTATTTGAATTGGATTATAGCACAAAATTGCCCGTTTGTGGATTTCGGTTAATTTCTATTTGGAATTTGGAAAAACTTTCTTCTGCAAAGTTGTAGAGAATTGAATTTCCTATAAAAACTCGCGAGATTCGAATTTTCTGATGAAGGGCTATTTATTATGAATTATTGAAGTTCTGAAGCTCTGAAATAATTGATTTTTGGAAGTTTAAAATATTTTTAATTACAAAAACATTTTTTGTGTTTGGTTAGCCTCATTAAACACATGCAAGTTGCTGAATTCAGATGGTTCTAGGTGCGTAGAGAATTTGTAATATATATAATATTATTATATTAAATTTTCTGCTTTGGTGTTCTAAGCAATTTTCTATAAATAGGGTGCTTAGGTTAGAATTGAAAATCACACCAGAAACTGAAGTTTTCTCTCTCTATATTGTCGAGCGTATTCTTGTGAGTATTTTGAGTATACTTTGAGTATTGCTATACGGTGCAAGTCCAAGTCATAGCCTATATCCTGGTGTTTTAATTTAGAAGACTTGATCTTTCGAGGTAAGGGATGTTATTTTATTCAAAATGATATTATTTCTTCAATATCAATATCTTAGAAATATTGGTTGGAAATTTTTATCAAATTTGGAACTTTTTCATGTCGGGGTTACTATTCACGAGTTACTATTCATGAGTTATTATTCACGAGTACTATTCATGAAGCGTGAAGATGTTTTTTATGGAATTTCTATCTTTTGGTGTTGGAGTTACTATTCACGTATACGGCACTATTCACCGAAAAATAAAATTTCTTCTTTTTGTCCAAAATATCTATTCTGGATATTAGCTTTGATTGTATCCATGTTTTGATCATTCTTGAATTTTACACCACTATGACTATTTTTGAGGTATTTTTGGACGTGGATAAAACCAAGTACGAATCCTTAATCCTTAATCCTTGTCATTTTGTTTCACTGGATTTGTTTCTTTAAAAATATTTTCATCATCTTCACCTTTAAATGATGATATTACTACGAATATTTTTGGCACCAGTAGTCAAGATGAATGATTTACGAAGAATATCTTTGGCTGTGGTGCAAAGATGAGCAGTGTTGAGATGAACATGACCGATCGATTAATATCTTTGCCCGTAGTGCAAAGATGAGCAGTGTTTAAATGAACATGACCAACTGATGAATATCTTTGGCCTGTAGTGCAAAGATGAATATTTGATTCCAGATGTATATTGATTGATGTTACAGGGATAAAAAATAGACGATGAACTTTTAAATTCATACATAGAAGATAGTAGTTTGCATTCTCTACTTAACTCTTCTAATGAATTATTATTTTCTCTGCGAATATTGATTTAAAATTTGTTGTCTATTGTATTCTATTAGATTTTTTCCTGTTGAAGACTAACGATAATTTGTTGTATATTATCTTAGTCATAATATTCTTTACTGAGCTAGTTGAGCTCACCCTTTTCCTTTTTGTTCCATTTTTCTCAGGAGGCGAGAATATAGGCAATTCCAGTCGGGGTATGGAATGAAGGTTCTAGAGAGAGTTGTTTAGTAGTCCTCACCATTTTTGTAAAATAATGTATCAATAAATGTGATGAGGAATTATTTGAGTATAGATATTGTCTAGAAGATAATATTTATATTTAAACTCATAGTTTTACTGTTGTAGTAATAAAGTTGTAGTTGTTTCTGTACCATGTATTGACAACTCAGAATGGGTGATGTATACCTATTTTGGGGGCGTCACAATCTGAATACAAACACAGTTTATGAGAAATAAGATGTTGACGTATCTCCTACTTCAAACCTCTTAAAAACATTCATACATTCTCTCTTCATTATCCACCAAGTGGGGCGAAAACCGTGATAACTCGCAAATTTTGCCTCGTATTGCGACACGGTCGTATTGTTTTGTTCCAACTTGATAAACTCCACCTCCTTCATGTGGGCGAATACTTTCGGAAAGTATTTGTCGTTGAATGACTCTTGGAACTTCTCCCAAGATATCTTGATCAAAGAGGTTGAGTACGTTTCTGGATTTCCACCAATGTCTCAGCCTCTCCGCAACATAAAAGCGTGAAAGGAACCTTTGCTCCTGGAGCATCCCAAGACATCAAATATCTTAGTAATATGCTTTATCCATGCTTTACGCGTAAGTGGTTTTGCTCTCCCTAAACTCCCGGTGGTCCCAGCTCCTTAAACTGCTTAGCGGTGACCACCCGAGAGTTTTCCGTGTTTCCACCTACGTTTTGGACAGAGTCGCTCTCACCTCTTTGTTGCATGAATTGCATAAAGCCTCCGAACATTTGATCATTCATCATTTGGTCGGTGTTGTTGTTTGCATGAGGATTATCGCCTTCACGATGCACATTATCCCGATTATTGATATGTGGTGAATCAACGATCGCTTTGTGCTCCATTGCTATTCTCAACATTCTTTGATGTCATTTTCGATCTCGCCACAAAACAAAAGGTTAATTGACATATAACATATTATCCATATATTCGTGACCACCAATAAAATAGCACATAAACTTAGGTAGGTCATACTAGCGAAGGTATTCCCCTGCCTCTCCCCTCCTAGTACTATTCTCACATCTTAGCCAGGGGATCATATCCTAAGCTCGATACCAACCGTGCGCTCCCAAAATTAGGTATACATCACCCATCTTGGGTAGTCGATACATGGTATGTAATTTAAATACAACTTACTAATATAACTGTAGGTATACAATACGACATAAACTGTGAGTTTGAATACAAATATTGTCTACTAGAGATCATACAAACTCAAAAGGAGTCCTCATTACAATTATTATCGCACTATTTCACAGAATAGTGAGGACTACTAATGCTATCCTCTGGACCATTACTCCGTTCCCCGACTCGTCCCAGCTATATTCTCATTTCCTTAAGAGAACGGTGAAAGAAAGGTTGAGCTCAACTAGCTCAGTAAGAAATATTATGACTAAGATATGCAGAATAAATTATCATTAGCCTACAACAGTGTTAAACTGATAAAATATAATGAACATCAAGCTTAACTACAGCGGAACCAGCAATCCATTAAAAGAGTCAAGTAGAAAATAAAATCTACTATCTTTTATGATTTAAAAGGTTTTTCATCACTTTTATAGCTGAGACTCAGCTTTAATAAATATTCCACATCATCGAATTACCCCTGCACTACGGCCAAGGATATTCTTTAGTATCACGACCACAATTATTCATGCACTACGGGCCAAGAATATTTGTGTATTCATTAATGGTCACGATCATGCCAACAACTGTCCATCAATGCACTACGGGCCACTGAGGATTTTTACCACATCATTTGTAATATTACGGTCATGATTACACCGAATAGTCTCTGGTCATAATCATACCAAGTCCATCTATGCACTACAGGCCACAGATGACTTTCAACATAATATAAACATGAGGATGATGGCAATGATATAAGAATTCAATAAAACAAGTTCAAGAATTAATTTATCTAGGAACCAATAAACTCCAAACTGTCAACATGATACTGCTTTGTAGAGTAAAATTCAAGAATACTGAGAAGAATATTTTCATGAAAGGATACTGGATGAAGCGCAAATATCAAGGATATTCCACTAATTTCATGGAGTATAGAAGTCAAAGTTTTAACCAACTGGATATAATAAAGAATGGAATAACAAAAGAAATCACCATGCATGCGATAGACCGCACAGGCAGGTTATTCCAACAGAATAATAAATAACGAAACCAGTCCAAATAAAATGCATGCAGCAGGATATTCATTCCAATGAATAATAAAGAATGGAACCAGTGTCCCGTAAAAACACACATAGGATGTTCCAACGAGAATAATAATAAAGATTTTAACCAGTCCGGTGTAGAACACACATGCATGTGGATGTTCCAATGTAATAATAATAAAGATTTTAACCAGTCCTGTGTAAAACACATGCATGTGATGTTCCAATGAATAATAATAAAGACGAAAACCGGTGTAAAAAACACAGACGAGGATGTTCCAATGAATAATAGAAGAATGTCACCAAGTATAGGGTAAACCACAGATACTGAGTTATTCCAATGTAATAATAAACAATGGAATAACAACAGTTCTCTTCATGAATAAGAAAGAATAACACCTCTTACTTTTGGTAGGAGATTGAATACTGCAAAGAGTGTAGTAACAAAATACTCTTCTTCTTTCTCTCTTATTCTCTCTATAGCTTGAATGAATTAAGTGAAAAATAATGAAGCACTAGGCCTCTATTTATAGAAGATTTCTAGCTTAGCACCGCCATGTGAAAAAGGCAAGCTTGGCTTGATTTGTGATGTGAAAAGAAAAGTGGTTTGACGCTTTGTAATGTGAAATGACAAGTGGTTCGACGCCTGTAATGTGAAATGACAAGTGGTTAGACGCCTGTAATGTGAAACGACAAGTGGTTCAACGCCTGTAATATGAAACAGCAAGTGGTTTGACGTCTGGTAAAGGTAATTACTATTGACGAAGGTAATTACTATTGACGAAGAGACTCTTAGATGATGACATATGGGCCCCCCATAAAATAATCAAACTTACCACAAACATCTCATAACAGACTCTTTATATACATCAAGGATTGAATAAATATTACCACAAATCATTTTATTTTTAATCAACACATTTAATCTTTCAACAATTATTAATCATTTATAACTTGTCGTCTCAATTATTGATTAATACTATAACATATTATACAGATGATATTGTGACAATAATTGAATCAATAATATAAGAGATATGATGCAGCAATTACTGTAGCAATAATTGAGCATAGCTGAGTGACTTCTCACATAAGCATCAATAATCAATATCGTCTTATTTACTATACAACTACGCCAGACATCTTGTATTTTTACTACCGGGTAGTTCAACAGTTTTAACGGTAACACCTCTGCCGTTATTTTTATAGAAAGATAAGTTTATCGTTTTCTAACTACGACAATACTTCCGTTGTGGGGTCCACCAATGATTGAGCCGTCGTACGAATATTCCCCGACAAAAAGAATATTCCCAGACCAAACGAATATTTTATAACAACTTGCTTACTTTTCAAAATTTATAAATATTACCCACAACTATAACATTATATCAAATTTATTCCATAATATTCAAAAATAATATTTATAAAAAAATTCATCTTTATTTATAAAAGTTGGGGTCTTACAGAGGTACTATACTGTAATTGTAGACACTCAAAATTTTTTGTACTACTGTTACTAACATTACAGGAGGACAGATTCTTCTTTTAAGAGAGAACCTTGAAAGACGATCCAAATCCATGCCGGATACTACCGAAAGTTCAGCATCAACCCCATATCGCAATCTGGGAGTAACAAATCCAACCTCAGAGATAACCCCGAGGCATGCAGATACAATACCGGAACACACACCGGAGAAGACCGATTAATCTCGGAGATAACCCCGAGGTATCCAATCTCAGTCCTAACTATGGGAATAACCACTAACCTTGGTGATAGCCCCAAGGAATGCAATTTCGGCGATAACCCCAGAAATGCTCGTTTCTAATGCAACCAGCTTCAATCTCAGCGCTCACAACGAGATACACTGCACCAACCCCAAGAATAACATCGGAAGACAGTACACCTCAAAGGTGACAATGAGGACCTTCAATAATTGCGCAATTCAATCTCAAATAAGTCTCGAGCAAACGTCTCGCTTTATCATTTCCAATCCGGCGATAACACCAGTGAGGGGCAACATCGTCATCTCGTCAACACGATGCCACATCACGTCTCTACGCAACAATATCCCACAAGACTAACCAATCCCGAGTGACTATTGTGCGAGGTAACAGATGAAAGTTGAAGCTTGAAGATCGAAGGGCATCGTCCCATCTTCAATGACTTCGTACAAACTCTAATCCCATGCCATCGTACAACTATCGACAACGGCGGTCCGAAATAGGTCCTGTATACCTCAAACGGATGCCCAGATTGCACTTCTGAAAGTTCGAGTGGATATTACAGTGCTTGAGTACACGTCCTTCCAGACGACCCGACCCGACAAACCCGGGCCCACCCGGGTTGCCTCTAGTACACTCATGTGGCTCATTAGCAGTACACCTGACTCGATCAAGCGGTACACCTACTGCGCTAAAATGCCTATAAATAGAGGGCTTGGGCAGCCCATTTTGAAAGAAAAAAAGCGAGGAAGCCACCCTTGATTTGCTCTGCAGACTCACCCCATGCGAAGGTACTTTCCCCTCTAAACACCGTGTGAGCTCATATATAGCCATTTTTACCTACAAGAGTCAAGTGTTTACCCTTTCTAAAGATATAGAAGCCTTCTTTATCGATCAATTGTAAGCCTTCTCACACACTTTTAGAGTCTTTCTCTTCATCTTTGCACACACCCTTCTACACGCTGAGAGTCGTGTTGCACGCTTTTGCCCTGACTTCTATCCGTGGTTTCATTCGATCAGTATATATATATATATATATATATATATATATATTTACATATATATTGACTAACATTATCGAGTTATGCCTCGATTGAGCTGAACTTGATTAGAGAGCGTTTATTTGCTTTATTATATATATATATATATATTTACATTTATATATATTAACTGTGTGTCTAACTTTGTTCAATGAGCCTAAACTTCTAAAATCGATGTTTTCTTGCTTTAATATATATATATATATATATATATATATATATATATATATATATATATATATATATATATATATATATATATATATATATATTATCGTAACTTAACTTTGTTCGATGAGCCTGATTTTGATGCAAGTGCGTTTACTCGCTTTTATATATATATATATATATATATATATATATATATATATATATATATATATATATATATATATATATATATATATATATATATAATGAATGTGGTCGAACTCTCTCGATGAGCCCAGATTTCACATCTCAGTGCGTTTATTGCTTATATATATATATATATATATATATATATATATATATTATATTGTCCCACCCGAGTTTACTTTATGGTGGTTAATTGCTTTTACGACTTTATTTACATTTCGCCTCGCTACTTTGAGTTTCCTTCGTGGCGGTTGGCCGTATTCTGACTTTATTTATATTCTCATCCCTTTGGAGTTTCCTTCGTGGCGATTAATCGTATTTAGAGTTTTATTTATATTTAAATCCCTTTGGAGTTTCCTCTGTGGCGATTGATAGCTTTAATGACTTTTATTTATATTTCGATCCCCCATGGAGGTACTTATTGGTTGGTGATCCTATCAGATATATATATATATATATATATATATATATATATATATATACTTTATATATATACCGCTTACTTTTTCATATAAACTACGATATCTTGTGCTTTAGGAATCATGTGGTCACAGATTCATCCCATTGAATCTAGATTCGGTTCCGTGATGGATATTTTCACCGTATGGCGACTTGTAAATTATTCTCATGGTGTCTGAATTTCCTCAGATGGTTTCCATACCCACGAGGAAGTCGGCATTATTTTGTATATTATTTTCATACCGATGTCTCGCATTCGTAAAATAAAATCAATCAAGCCGAACACTTAATAAAATGGGAGTGTAAAAGGTCTTAATTACTTTTGAGCATCAGGGTTTGAAAAAACCTTTTTTATAAAACATCATTGCCATACCTTCCTAAAAACTGAATTTTTACATAAATTCAAACCCTGTGTATATAGGTTCGAACGAGGCCTCGTACTACTTCCAAATAATAACACATTGACCCACACACACACACATTCAGATAATAGTTTCTTGAAAAGAGGCGGTCACCGTGGTAACACGGATGTTCTGGGTGCCTAACACCTTCCCCCCAGTATAACCAAGTCCCCTGGACCCTAATGAATCTCGGTTTCCATCGACCAGCTTAGCAATGTCACAACACTTTGGGTCAATGTGCAAACCTTTTCTATTTGTGTTGGTACAACCATTTAAAAACCAATGGCGACTCTTAACGATCCATCGTCGACATTATACATGTTTGGACCTTTTTCACTTGTTTTTTCAAACAAATCTCACCTAAAATGAGAACACCAAAGAACAAGTAACGGAAAGGGACATCTAAAAATCCCGACGTCGACAGTAATTCGTATTTTTCACATGATTATACTATTGATTCACATGATTGAACTATTGATTCACATTATTTACTATTACGGGAGGTGGTCCAAGTTTGATAATACTTGCAGGACTAAATTAAAAATGAAAGAAAAGTTGGAGGTATTGTACTGTAATTTTTCGAGCCCCAAAACGTGCAATTATCGAAACTATATTTTCCTATAAATAGAAGCTCATTCTTCTTTCATTTCTCACCAATTCACAAAAGCTTTAGAGCGATTATTATAGAGAGAAATTATAGAGAGAAAGAAGAAGAGAAGTCTGCTACCTCACTATTCCAGTATCCAGTTTTTCCAAGGTAAGGAATATTATTTATTGTACTCGTAGGGAGTATTATTTCTTTCTTATCCATGAAGAGAACTTCTGTTATTCCATTCTTTATTATTCTATTGGAATAACCTATATACGCGCAAGCTACCCTATACTTGGTAAAATTCTTCCGGTATTCCATTCTTTATCATTCTCATTGGAACATCCTCATGCATGCGTTTACGCTGGAACTGGTTCCATTATTTATCATTCTGTTGGAACATCCCATCTATGCGTTCTCTGCCGGGACGGGTTCTCCTTTTTATTATTCTGGAATATCCTATCATACATGCGTTTTTATGCCGGACTGATTCCGCTTTTTATTATTCTCATTGGAATATCCTCGTCATGACGCTTTTACGCCTGACCGATTCCGTTATTTATTATTCTGCTGGAATAACTCGCTCATGCGGCCTGCGTATGCCCTGGTGATTCCTTTTGTTATTCCATTCCTTGTTATACTCGGTTAGTTAAAGTTTTGACTTCTATACTCCATAAAATTAGTGGAATATCCTTGATATTTAGGCTTCATCCAAAGATCTTTTCATGAAAATATTCTTCCGAGCATTCTTGAATTTTACTCTACAAAGCAAAGATCATGTTGACAATTTGGACATTATTAGTTCTTGTATAAATTAATTCTTGAACTTGTTTTATTGAATTCTTATATCATTGTCATCATCCTCATGTTTATATTTTTTTGAAAGTCATCTCGTATTCCAGTAGTGCATAGATGGACTTGGTATGATTATGACTGTGGATTATTCGGTGTAATCATGATTGTAATGTTACAAATGATGTGGTAAAAGTCCTCATTGGCCCGTGAGTGCATTGATGGACGCTTGTTGGCATGATCATGACCATTAATGAATACACAAATATTCTTGGCCCGTAGTGCATGGATAATTATGGTCGGATACTAAAGAATATCCTCGGCCGTAGTGCAGGGGTGATTCGATGATGTGGATTATTTATTAAAATTTGAGTCCCAAATGATAAAAGTGATGAAAAACCTTTTAAATTATAAAAGATAGTAGATTTTATTCTCTACTTGACTCTTTTAATGGATTGCTTGTTCTTGCCGCAGCTTAAACTTGATGGTTGTTATATTATATCGCTTAACATCGTTGAAGGCTAACGATAATATATTCTCGCATTATCTTAGTCATAATAATTCCTCTCTGGGCTAGTTGAGCTCACCCTTTTACTTTCATTGTTCTCTTGAAATGAGAACGTATCGTGGACTAGTCGGGGAACGGCTGTGACGGACGAGATGATAAAGCATTAGTA
This sequence comes from Panax quinquefolius, assembly GCA_020205615.1. Lineage (NCBI taxonomy): Eukaryota > Viridiplantae > Streptophyta > Magnoliopsida > Apiales > Araliaceae > Panax > Panax quinquefolius. The sequence continues at coordinate 128,748,221 of CM035160.1, read as the reverse complement.
GTCCTCACTATTCCGTAAAATAGTGGGAAAATAAATGTAATAATATTAAATTTGATTATGTATATTGTCTAGACGATAATATTTGTATTAAAACTCACAGCTTATGTTTTGTCGTACTTTGCACGACAGTTGTATAATTAAGTTGTATTTGTATTCTGTACCATGTATTTGGCGACTCAGAATAGGTGATGTATACATGTTTTGGGAGCGTCACAGTTGGTATCAAAGCTTAGGGATATGATCCCTGGCTAAGATGTGAGACTAGAACTAGGAGGGAGAGATTTTGGAATTCTTCGCTAGTATGACCTACCTAAATTTTTGGTATTTAATTGGTTGGTCGAGTATAGAGATAATATGTTGCATACGTCAATTAACCCTTGTTTTGTGGCGATTTGAAAATGGCATCCGAGAATATTGAGAATAGCAATGGGGCACAAGAGACCGCTTGAGTCTCCACGGATCAACAATCGTAATAATGTGCATCGAAAAGCGCGACAATCCTCATGCAAACAACAACACTGACCAAATGATGAAGGATGGAATGTTCAAAGGCTTTATGCAATTCATGCAACATCAGGCGAGAGGGGCTCCTGTTCAAAATGCAGGTGGAAACACTGGAAACTCTCGAACGGTCACACCGCTAAACAGCTTCAAGGAGCTGGGACCACCGAGTTTATTGGAGAGCCAAAACCACTTAAGGCGTAAGCATAGATAAAGCGGATCACCAAGATATTTGATGTTCTTGGGATGCTCCAAGAGCAAAGGTTCCCTTCGCCACCTTCATGTTGCGTGAAAGAGGCGACATCGGTGGGAATCAGAAACGTACTCACTGACGACTCTCAAGATGTCTTGGGAGAAGTTCCAAGAGCTATTCAATGACAAGTACTTTCCCGAAAGTATTCGTCACATAAAAGAGGTGGAGTTTATCAAGTTGGAGCAAAATAATATGACCGTGTCGCAATACGAGGCTAAATTTGCGGAGTTATCCCGGTTTGCATCCCATTTGGTCGATAATGAGGAGCAAATGACACGAATGTTTTAAGAGGTTTGAAACCGAGATACGTCAATATCTTATTTCTCATAAACCGTGTTTGTACTCGGATGTTGTAAATAGGGCTCGCTTTATTGGAGCGCCAGAACGAGTCAACGCAACCAAGACGAAAGCAAACCAACAAAGATGAAAATACCGGTGGTATCGGTCATCGAAGCGGTGACAACAAACGTGGGGAATCAACATGCGAAAATGGTAACCACTTCGGTGGTAATCATGGCCAAGATAATAAAAATGGATATTTCAAGAAAAAGAGATTCTACAATGATGGAAAGACGTCAGCACCAGCAATCGTGGTTAAGGAAGGAGAACGACCACCTATCATATGCTTCAAATGTGGAGGGGAGGGACATATCGATCAAACCGTATGCGATGTCATCCAAAGCGTGTTATAATTGTGGAAGAAAAGGTCACCTAGCTTGGATTTTGTCATTCACCAAAGACAAGTTCAACTAGGATGGAGGCACCAAAGGTCGTCCCGAAAAAGTCAAAGCCGGTGGTGCAAGGAAAGCATTTGTTGTGACCTCCCAGAAAGCAAAGAACCCGAACGAGGTCATCACGGGTAAGCTTATCATAAACTCTAGCGAAGTCTATACCTTATTTGATACTTGGTTCTACCCATTCTTTTATTTCTCCTACTACGCTCAACGATTAAATTTGACTCGGAGAAATTAGACTTTGATTTATCTCGTGAAACTCCGTTAGGAGAAACCTTCATTACATCCAATCGCTTTATAAGTCTTGTTTGGTTCAAATTGGTACCCTCACATTACCTGTCGATCTTATTTCATTGAAAATACTTGCATTTGCCGTGATTCTAGGGATTGATTGGTTAACTACTCATCATGCAAAAATTGATTATTTTTGTAAGGTTGTTAGTTTTCATATTCCTAACCAACCTATTATGCGAATTTAAACAACTAAACCATTAAAATCAATCAATGTCATTTTAAGCCATAAAGCTATTCGTTTATTGAAAAACGGATGTCAAGCTTTCTTAGCTCATGTCACAGATCTAAACAAAAATACGTCAGTTTTGAATAATATTTCTGTTGTGAATAAATTTCCTAACGTATTCCCCGAAGAACTTCCTGGCCTACCCCCAGAGCTTGAAATTGAATTTTGCATTGACCTTGAACCCGGTACAAAACCTATTTCCAAAGCCCCATATCGAATGGCTCTTATTGAACTTCAGGAGTTAAAGACCCAATTGCAGGAATTGTTAGACATTGGTTTCATTCATCCTAGTATGTCTCCTTGGGGTGCTCCTGTTCTATTCGTGAAGAAGAAAGATGGGAGTATGCGACTTTGTATTGATTATCGGGAGTTGAATCATGTCACCATCAAAAATAGGTACCCATTGCCACGTATTGGTGACCTGTTTGACCAGTTGCAAGGCGCCAAATTCTTTTCAAAGATTGATCTTCGTTTAGGATATCATCAATTGAAGATTAGAACTGATGACATTCCAAAGACGTCTTTCAGAACTCGGTACGGGCATTATGAATTCCTAGTCATGTCCTTTGGATTGACTAATGCTCCTGCTGCCTTCATGGATATGATGAACCGAGTATTCAAGGAATATTTGGATCATTTTGTGGTCGTCTTTATTGATAACATCCTCATAGATTCCAAAAGCCGTGAAGATCATGAGCAACACTTGAGGCTGATACTCCAAAAGCTTCGTGAAAACAAGCTATATGCCAAGTTGAAGAAATGCGAGTTCTGGCTTGAGGAAGTTGTATTCCTTGGGCACATGATATCAAATCATGGGATATCTATTGACCCGACAAAGATTGTAGCAATTCAAAGCTGGGAGCAACCTAAATCAGTGACCGAAGTACGTAGCTTTCTCGACTTAGTTGGTTATTATCGGAGATTTGTAGAAGGGTTTTCTTGAATTGCTACTCCATTAACTCAGCTGACTTGAAAAGATACAAAATTCGGTTGGAGCGTGGAATGTGAGAAGAGTTTTCAAGAACTCAAGAGGAGACTCATTTCAGCACCTGTTCTGACAATACCATCTGGCTCGGAGGGATTTGTCATCTACAGTGATGCTTTTGGCAAAGGGTTAGGATGTGTTCTTATGCAACATGGGAAAGTCATAGCCTATGCCTCACGGCAACTCAAAGAATATGAGAGGAATTATCCTACTCATGATCTAGAGTTGGCAAATGTCGTTTCTGCTTTTAAAATTTAGAGGCATTACCCAGATGGGGAGAAAGTGGAGATCTGTACAGATCATAAAAGCCTCAAATATTTCTTCACTCAAAAGGAACTCAACATGCGGCAGCGACGTTGGCTCAAATTGTTGAAAGATTATGATCATACTATTCAATACCATCCTGGAAAAGCGAACGTAGTAGCTGATGCGCTGAGTAGAAGATCATATGCGGGTACGAGTGTAATATTGTCAACGCAAAGGCCCATTTTGTATGACTTGCAAAGAATGGAGTTAGAGATAAAGACTCCAGGGACCCATGTGATGATGGAGAATATACGAGTAGAACCGACTTTAATCGATAAAGTTAAAGTTGCTCAAGCTACAGACCTGGAGCTGATGCGTATGAGGAAGAAAGTACAAGAAGGTGTTATGCCGGAAGCAAGAATCGATGAAGAAGGAATACTTCGAGTCAACTCCAGACTTTGTGTTCCTAACAACCCTTATTTAAAGTATAAAATCATGATGGAGACGCACAACACACCGTTTGCAATTCATCCTAGGAGTACCAAAATGTATCGTGATCTTCGACATACATTTTGGTGGAGCAATATGAAAAGAGAGATAGCATAATTTATCTCAATGTGTTTAACTTGTCAACGAGTCAAGGCGGAGCATCAAGTAACAAAAGGTCCATTGCAACCACTTGAAATTCCAGAATGGAAGTGGGAACACATTACCATGGATTTCGTTACTGGTCTTCCCAAGGTTTCTCTAGGCATAGATGCAATTTGGGTCATTGTTGATAGATTGACCAAGTCTGCTCATTTCCTACCTATACGAGAAACTTATACACTTGAACGTCTTGCTCAGTATGTACATAAACGAGATTGTAAGATCGCATGGTATGCCAAGATCCATAGTTTCGATCGAGACCCAAGATTCACTTCAAGATTTTGGGTTAGTTTGCAAAAAGTTATGGGCACGCAGTTCTACGATTTAGCTCGGCATATCATCCTCGGGCGGACGAGACGATCGAGAGGACTATTCAAACTCTTGAAGATCTATTAAGACTCTATGTCTTTGACTTCAAGGGAAGTTAGGATAAGTTCCTACCATTGGTGGAGTTTTCCTACAACAACAGTTATCAAGCAAGTATTGGCATGGCTCCATTTAAGGCGTTGTATGGAAAAAAGTGTCATTCTCCAGTATGCTGGGATGAGGTGGGTGAAGCAACGTTGTTGGGACCGGAGTTGGTACGTATGACTACGGAAAAGATTCAAATGATCCGACAACGTATAAAAACCTCACAAGATCAATAAAAGAGTTATGCCGATCTTCATCGAAAGGACGTGGAATTCGATATTGGAGATCATGTGTTATTACGTGTTGCTCCATGGAAGGGAGTTACGAGATTTGGAAAGAGAGGAAAAATCAACCCTCGATTCATTGGCCCATTTTTAATCCTCGATCGAGTAGGAACTATGGCGTATAGACTCGTTTTACCACCATGTATGTCTCGTGTTCATAACGTTTTTCACATATCTATGTTACGTAAATATGTGAAAGACCCGAACCACATTATTGAATTAGAACCAGACGAGATAGAGGAAGATTTAACGTATGAAGAGTTACCTGTTAAAATCTTAGATAAAAAGGAACATATTCTACGCTCCAAGGTTATACCTCAAGTCAAAGTTTTGTGGAGAAACCACGATGTGGAAGAAATGACCTGGGAGTTAGAATATGAGATGAAATCAAGATATCCTTACCTCTTCGACATACCAGGTACGAACCCTAATTTCGAGGACGAAATTTCATAAGAAGGGGAGGTTGCAAGACCCCAACTTTTTGAATAAAGATTAAATTTTCTCGAAATATATTTTTGAATATTATGGTGTGGATTTGATATAATGTTATAGTTGTGAGTAATATTTACAAATTTTGCAAAGTACGCAAGTTATTATATAATATTCGATTGGTCGGGAATATTCATTTTAACAGGAATATTCAGATAACTAAGACAATCATTGGTGGACCCCACAACGGAATTATTGTCGATTGAGAAAATGACAAAATACTTTATGAAAATCACTACGGAAGTTTTACCGTTAATTGTTGAAACACCCGGTGTTAAAGTACAATGCATACGTCTGGCGTGGTTGCGTAAGTAGCACACACGGTATTGATTATTGATGTTTACGTGAGAAGTCACCGCTTATACTCAATTATTGCTACAATAATTCTTGCATCATATCTCTCATATTATTGATTCAATTATTGTCACATTATCATTTGCATAATATTTTATATTATTAAATCAATAATTGAGATGACAAAGTTATTCCTATTATTATTTGCAATATTGAGAATGTCTAGAAGTTCACATCAAGGAGAGGTTTCACGCTTTAATCATGCGGCGCCAATAAGGAGAAATCCTTATCTAAAAGCCCCTCTTTCCTCGAACCGAAAGTAGTATGCACACAAGCCAATCATGTTTGATGATAAAGCATATACTTTGTAACAATCTTATTCATTTATTAATAAAAAGTATTAATTTATTAAAGGCTTTTAATTATCTACATGATGCTGTTTTATAATATGTGATAAACCCATAGTTTTAAGCAATGCTTTTAGAATAATGATGATGATCATTCTAATGAGATCTAAATTCTTAGAAAGCTTAAAACTAAAATAGTTCCCAATCATTGGATTACTAAATTGGGGATTAGTGAATCCGGATAGATTGGTACATACGTTGCTTGCTCATTGGATGAGGATGATTAATCTCATGATCATTTGTGTGGAGACACTAAAGCAAGTATGTAGGTGCTTATTAGAGAATAAGTTCATCGAACGCATTGGCTCGCTAAGGAATACCTAATGGAGTTTTACTTGCCGTCAATAGGAATTCTGTAGTGATAGTAGTCAAGTGATCCTTGGACTTGAGATCATCATAGTATCTTGTGTATGATGAGTTATACTTTGACTTATTCCTTAAGACCCTTAGGGTATATCAAAGGGTATGCTTGGGTATAACAAGTTGTATATGGAGATAATATATGATCAATAAAGAATCTACCACTTCTAATAAAAGAAGAGAATGTCCTATGTGATTCGATAAATGACAACCCAAGAGTCCTCGGCCATAGGCGTAATGAAATTAGAAAGGAGTTTCTAATTTGCATTATTTGAGTTGTGCATTTAAGAGTCGAAATACATATAATTAAATAAAATAAGACTTGACAAGATTCCGTATGCCTTATATTTAATTGGGACATCAGATGGTGGAAGGATTGAATTGTCACGGTAACTATTTACTCAAAGGTTCTTTTATGATTAATGTTGAAATCTATATTATCCGGAAAGTCGTTGATCGCTAGGAGGCTTATCCCTATCAGAGAATAAATATTATTTATTTAAATAAATTAATTGTTTAATTTATTTATTTATTTAAGATTAGAATTGTTCTAATTGATTTATTCACAACCGGTTTAATATAGAGAACCTAAAGGGTCACACCATAAAAGGAAGAATAATTATTTAAGAAGTTAATGGCATAATCGTAATAATATAGTTAAGTATATTTAATTTAATCTATGGTGATAGAATAAATTAAATAGCTTAATATTTATTATTTAATATTTTAGAAATATTAAATATAAATTAATAAGAGGAGTCTTATTAATATTATTACAATTATTATTATTTTAATTTCTAAAAGAGTTTAGGAATTAATTTAATATAAGTACTCTCATTTATTCCTAATAGGATTAGGAGGAAAAATTAATTAAAGGCGTTTAATTAATTATCCCTAATAAGATTAGGGAGCCCATTTAATTAAAAAAAGTTTAATTAAAATACCTTATTTTAATAGGGTTACTTGATATCTTTATAAGAGGAGTCTTATATCGATATTAAATATCGTTATTCCAACAAATGGGAGACTACGCCTTTTCTATAGAGATAGAAACTAGGGTCGAGCCAATACCCCTTCTTCTTGAAAATTCTTTTTCTTCGGTGGATCACCCTCAGAGGCCAAACATATGGGTGGCTAACGTTGATCAAAGGAAGGAACCAAACCCGGTGGATTCAAGTTGAACGCGAAAGGATTTGGAGGTGAACTTGTACTGAGGAAGCCTCGATCTTCAACGGTATGATTTTATTCTTTATCTTTTCTTTTAATTAATAATTGTGCATAAAGGGTGATCCGGGTATATGGTTTGTAAAATTTTAAACTCTGATTTTTTACACGTTTCCGCACTTTTATGCAATTTGATTGCGTTCTTGAATATTACAAACCTAACAGTGGCATCAGAGCAAAACCTTTATGCGAATTATTAATTATTTTAATTTAATATGTATATTGATATGTGTTTTGAACAATTTAATTGGGCATAATTTTATTGTATAAAATTTATTAAAAAAAAAAAAGTGCCGAATTTTTTTTTTTTTTTTTGAAAAGCCTCGTCCAAGTGAGTCACATAAATCACGGATCCGTACATGCAGGAAGCTAATATATAACTTGATTATTCCAAATGTTAAGTTTGGGATATCTGCTTTTGAAATTCCCAGATTCACATAATCAATCCCATTTTGGTATAAAGTAATCCTGCAACTTGATTGGGATTTAACAGGATTGCATTTACTTATAGTATATATATATTTAATTAGCAAAAATGTTGTTAATCATGTCATGCACTAATTCAAGGATTCTCAAGTTAACATATATATTATATATATAAGGTTACAAATATGATATATATATTGTAACTATATATATAGTATATATATATATATATATATATATATATATATATATATATATATACTGTAATATATATATATATATATTATTTTAATTATTTTATAATTAAAATAAAAGTTTATTTTAATCTTAAAATAAAAGGTTTATTTTAATATTAAAATAAAAGAGTTTATTTTAATTTTAAAATTAAATTTCATGCTAACTAATTAGAGTTGGAATTAGATTCCATGATAACTAATTACAGTTGAAATTGGATTCCATATTTCCTTAAATAAAGGAGTTTATTTAAATACGAAATAAGATTTCATATTATTCAAAATAAAAGAGTTTATTTGTGAATAGGAAAGAGAATCCGTATTTCCTTAAATAAAGGAGTTTATTTAGATATGAAATAAGATTTCATATTATTCAAAATAAAGGAGTTTATTTGTGAATAGGAAAGAGAATCCTAATTTTCTTAAATAAAGGAGTTTATTTAGATATGAAATATGATTTCATATTATTCAAAATAAAGGAGTTTATTTATGAATAGGAAAGAGAATCTGTGTTTCCTTTAATAAAGGAGTTTATTTTTTTACATGGAATTGATTCCATAATTAATTAAAATAAAGGAGTTTATTTTGATTAAAGATTTTGATTAAAATAAAATAGTTTATTTTAATCAAAATTGATAAATTAAAATAAAATAGTTTTATTTTGATTTAAATTTGGATTAAAATAAAGGAGTTTATTTTGATTCAAAATTAGATTTTATGCTAACTAAATTTGCCCATTAAATGATATCAATATATATATTAATTATTTATTATTCATAAGATGAATGTTATTTATTGATGCATATGATGATGTGTATGATAATAAATGGGATTGATTATGGACTATCGACCAATGTGATTGGATTTTATTTTAGTTGGATGTATGAATGTATGGGTTTTATTAAATGGGGTTCACAGACTTCGCCTTCTCTAATTTTTCTTAATGCAAATTCTATCTCTCTCCTATGTACTTCCCTCGATCACGATCAAGGTTTCTATTTATTTTAAATAGTTTTGTAATAGGAATAGTTAGAATTAATTTTGAAGAATTAGAGATCAAGAGCAAGGAGCAAGGAGCGCTTGAAGACCCGCTTTGTAATGGAGCCCGTGTTTAAATGTAATAGTTATATTTAAATATTATTTCTTGCACCCTGGGGTTTGACCTTTTGGTTCACTTGATGGCTCTAGTGAACCAAACTAGAATAAAAGTCCATAATCAATCCGTAGAATATAGTATTCTATATATGCATGCTATACTATATATATATTTTATATAATATGCAAACATGCTTCAGATATTAATTAATATGACGCGTATTTATATATATATACGCATGCCGCGCTAAACAAGATGAGACAAATTAATAACAAACCCCTCAATTTTTTTTATATTAAGTCCTAAGCGTTCAAAGATATTTGGAATATCGAACGTCACCTTCTATCATGATAAAATTAATAGAGTATTAAATATTTAATATGAGTTTGTTGTGTCACCACAAGGCAAGTATTAAGTATTTAAGATGTTAATTTATCACATTTGATGCTTATAAAGAAAATTGAACAATATTGTTTTGTTGTGTCACCACAAGGATGATATTTTTCTTTTTTGAATATATGGAGTGCTAGGTTGGATCACTCTCCTATGTACTTCCCCTTGACTGCTGATCAAGGTTTCTATTTATTTTAAATAGTTTTGTAATAGGAATAGTTAGAATTAATTTTGAAGAATTAGAGATCAAGGAGCAAGGAGCAAGGAGCGCTTGAAGACCCGTTTGTAATGGAGACCGGGTTTAAATGTAATAGTTATATTTAAATATTATTTTTTGCACCCCTAGGGTTTGACCTTTTGGTTCACTTGATGGCTCTAGTGAACCAAACTAGAATAAAAGTCCATAATCAATCCGGGTAGAATATAGTATTCTATATGTGCATGCTATACTATATATATATTTTTTATATTATACAAACATGCTTCGCATGTTAATTAATATGACGCGTATTTTATATATATATGTGCATGCGCGCTAAACAAGATGAGACAAATTAATAACAAACCCCTCAATTTTTTTTATATTAAGTCCTAAGCGTTCAAAGATATTTGGAATATCGAACGTCGCCTTCTAGCATGATAAAATTAATAGAGTATTAAATATTTAATATGAGTTTGTTGTGTCACCACAAGGCAAGTATTAACTATTTAAGATGTTAATTTATCACATTTGATGCTTATAAAGAAAATTGAACAATATTGTTTTGTTGTGTCACCACAAGGATGATATTTTTCTTTTTTGAATATATGGAGTGCTAGGTTGGACTTAACTTGGATAATTTTGATTCGGATGTGCCACCACTTGATCAAAATAATCTAAGAGGCAAAAAGAAAAGGAGTTGCATAGTTGATGTAATTGACAAAAGTTGTCTACCTATTTATTTATATATAGTTTGTTGTGTCACCACAAGGCTATATACATTTGAAATGGGATCCTTATTCTCACTAGCAAATCTTTAATTAGATTTTGCCGAACTATATAAGTGAGGGTAATATAGTTTGAAGAAAATAGTGGGAGATACCAATTTAAAACAAGACCTAATTTATTTTGGTAATTAATAAAAGAATGTATGTTAAAATGTTGTTAATTACAAATTTATTTACGAAATTTTACAATGTCTAAAATTACTATCAACTGCGAAGCATATTAGATGCTAAATTAACCGCAATCAATTAAACGGATTGGTTAAGGAATTTGAGAATAGTTCTCTTAGTTGAAAAGCTATCTTATGTCCTTATGTCGCCTATCCTCGCAATGGTTGCGCATAATGCCTCCGAGGAAGAGATTGCTACTTTTAGAAAGTGGCAAAATGATGCACATTGGCTCAATGCATCATGCTCGCATCCATGAGTAACAAGCTTCAAATCGACAAAGATGAAACTATGGATGTTTCTTACTATATTCCCGCACACATCAAGTAGTTGATGGTGAGGAAAGTAGGGGTGATAGATATCGACATATCTAAGGAGCTCTTCCGATCTAGAATGGCCAATGGCACTATAAGATGATGCATAAAAAGTTCTTAACATAGTCAATCTGATTGATCAATTAGACAACCGGGTTTTGTCATGAATGGAGAGTTGAGCCAAGATTTGATCTTACACTCACTCCTTTACTCCTTTCATAATTGTTGTGAATTTTCATATATGAACAAGCTAGATATCGCCTTTCTTTGATTTGCTTAACATGTTGAAAAATGTTGAGAGTCACTTTCCAACCAAGAAAGACCATGTTTTTACTTGGTAGGGGCCAAAGGATCTTCCAAAAGAAGAACGATTCAAAGAAGGTAAAGAGAAAGGCGTAAACAAAGATAATAAGAACAAAACCGATACGGATAACAAAGGAGTTTGCTTCCACCGCAATAAGCCCGACATCGGAAAGAAACTGAAGAAGCATCTTGCAGAGGCTTACCAAAGAAGCTTAGTGAAGTTTTGATTATAAATACAAATTTGTTCATGATTTAAAATAAATTTTCTTTTAAGTCAAGGTTCTACTTGGGTATTGGATACCGACTTTGGTTATCATAAATATAGATTTATGAAGGACCAAGCAGATAAAAAGCTAAATAAATATAAGTAATCCTATGTGTGGGAAAAGAAGCAAAGGTTGCTACATTAGCCATAGGAACTTATAGTTTAAAGATCTTACTACGAAGGCAAATCTATTAAGTCAATAAGTTGTTATTGTATTCAGGTTCTTGTTAAAAATATTATTTTCATTTTAATGTTGACAATGAAATCTTTGGTATTATAATTAAGAACAATTGTTGTTCTATTTATAATAATAATGTTTTGTATAGAACTGGAATATTACTTAATAAATTTTGTATACTTGACTTACATGAAAATAATTTTGCATATTGAAAAAATTAGTATAAGAAAGGAGATGATCATTCAAAGAGTTGAATGTGTGTATTTGTTTGAAATACAAGTGTGAATTATTTGAAAGGTTCAAAGAATTCGTAAGTGAAATAAATTGGCAATGTATTAAGATTCTTTGATTAAATCAAGGAATAAATACTTGTGCAATAAGTTTCTAGATCATCTCAAATGGTTTTCTCATAATGGACACATCCTCGACACGCAATAATTGATTGATGTATCCGAATGAAAATCGTGTACCTTGTTGGACATGGTGCGGTCCATAATGATTTTACCGACATTCCAAAGATCCTTCCGGGATAATGTCCTAGAAATGGTTGCGTATCTACGAAAATGGTAACCTCAAAATCCAGCCCCAAGACTCCATAAAAGTTATGGACAGGGAGGATTCCTAATCTTAAGTATGTTAAGATAAGGGGTTGTCCAACTTATGTGAAAAGGTTTCGAAAGGATAAGCTTGGGACAAGATTTGACATGTACAGATTTGTGGGACATCCTAAAGTAAGTTTAGGGTATATGTTCTATAATTCTACTTAGCAAAAGGTGTTTGTTACGAAACACGCTGCCTTCTAAGATAAAGGTGTTTATCATTGAAGGGGCTAGTGGGAGGATAATAGATCTTGAAGAGTTCAAGAACCATAAAACACTATAAGTCAAATAAGAGGAACTCAGTAGATAGATAGACCTATTGTACCACAATCGAATCGTAAAATCGAATAGTACCAAAGATACCTAGGAGGTATGGATTCATCATGGATGATGATGATTAGGTACACATCATAGAAGATGATGATCAAGAGTTACATTCGATGAGGTAAGACTTCTAGTGTGTACAAAAGGGTCAGTGGGAGCGTCGTGAAATTTCTAGTATTATATGTTGATATACTACGGATGAGGAATAACATACCAATGCTACAATCAGTAAAGATAAAGTTGTCTAAACATTCCTCTACGAATGATTTGGGAAGAGTATCTTAATTGGGGATAAAATCTATATAGATAGATTTAAAAGGATGCTCAACTTAACCCAAGGAATGTATATTCATTTGATGCTAAAGTCGTTTAGCATGGCAAGCTCCAAGAGATGTTTCATGTTGATGAACCATGGAGTGTATCTCTCTTAATAGTCCCCACAAACTATTAAAAGGAGAGAGATCGCATGTGTGACAATCATGTATGCAATGAAATATACGAGACCGATGTTGATCACCGTATTATGGAGAAGTTCACTATGAGTCGTTGAAAACATCTTAAAGTGCTTAACCCAAGCACTAAAGATGTGATCATATTCATGGTGGGTCTAAATTAAAACTAGAGGGCTTAACGGACTCAAGTTTTTCGCATGCACTAAGATGATGTAAAAATCCACTTTAAGGTAAAGCGTTATCTTGAATAAAGGTGCGTTGAATTGAAAGGTTCCAAACAAAGAAAGAGTTCTTTGGTTTAGTGATAAAGACAAAGTATATAGCTATAAATGAAGTCGCAAGTTGATTGTTTGGATAAAAGTTCATTACGTAACTAGGAATAGTTCCTAAGTCTCATCTTGGATCTAAACATGTGTTGTGGCACTTTCATTTGATTATTAGAATAATTGAAAGATGGAAATCACTATACAGATAGTGGACTCTCATGAACAACATTACATATCCATTAACTAAAGCTTATCCAACAGAAGGATAATCGTCACTTAGAGAAGAAGGGTATGAAATACCATGGCGATTGGCTTTAGTGCAAGTGGGAGATTGAAAGTAGTATGCACACAAGCCAATCATGTTTGATGATAAAGCATATACTTTGTAACAATCTTATTCATTTATTAATAAAAAGTATTAATTTATTAAAGGCTTTTAATTATCTACATGATGCTGTTTTATAATATGTGATAAACCCATAGTTTTAAGCAATGCTTTTAGAATAATGATGATGATCATTCTAATGAGATCTAAATTCTTAGAAAGCTTAAAACTAAAATAGTTCCCAATCATTGGATTACTAAATTGGGGATTAGTGAATCCGGATAGATTGGTACATACGTTGCTTGCTCATTGGATGAGGATGATTAATCTCATGATCATTTGTGTGGAGACACTAAAGCAAGTATGTAGGTGCTTATTAGAGAATAAGTTCACTGAACGTGGCTCGCTAAGGAATACCTAATGGAGTTTTACTTGCTGTCAATAGGAATTCTCAGAGTGATAGTAATCTAGTGATCCTTGGACTTGAGATCATCATAGTATCTTGTGTATGATGAGTTATACTTTGACTTATTCCTTAAGACCCTTAGGGTATATCAAAGGGTATGCTTGGGTATAACAAGTTGTACATGGAGATAATATATGATCAATAAAGAATCTACCACTTCTAATAAAAGAAGAGAAATGTCCTATGTGATTCGATAAATGACAACCCAAAGAGTCCTTGGCGAAGCGTAATGAAATTAGAAAGGAGTTTCTAATTTGCATTATTTGAGTTGTGCATTTAAGAGTCGAAATACATATAATTAAATAAAATAAGACTTGACAAGAATTCCATGTCTTATATTTAATTGGGACATTGTATGGTGGAAGGATTGAATTGTCTTTAGAACTATTTACTCAAAGGTTCTTTTATGATTAATGTTGAAATCTATATTATCCGGAAAGTCGTTGATCGCTAGGGAGGCTTATCCCTATTGTAGAATAAATATTATTTATTTAAATAAATTAATTGTTTAATTTATTTATTTAAATAAGATTAGAATTGTTCTAATTGATTTATTCACAACCTATTTAATATAGAGAACCTAAAGGGTCACACCATAAAAGGAAGAATAATTATTTAAGAAGTTAATGGCATAATCGTAATAATATATTAAGTATATTTAATTTAATCTATGGTGATAGAATAAATTAAATAGCTTAATATTTATTATTTAATATTTTAGAAATATTAAATATAAATTAATAAGAGGAGTCTTATTAATATTATTACAATTATTATTATTTTAATTTCTAAAAGAGTTTAGGAATTAATTTAATATAAGTACTCTCATTTATTCCTAATAGGATTAGGAGGGAAAATTAATTAAAGGCGTTTAAATAATTATCCCTAATAAGATTAGGGAGCCCATTTAATTAAAAGAGTTTAATTAAAAATATCTTATTTTAATAGGGTTACTTGATATCTTTATAAGAGGAGTCTTATATCAGATATTAAATATACGTTATTCCAACAGTTGGGAGAGTACGCCTTTTCTATAGAGATAGAAACTAGGGTTGAGCCAATACCCCTTCTTCTTGAAAATTCTTTTTCCTTGGTGGATCACCTCTAGAGGCCAAACATATGGGTGGCTAACGTTGATCAAAGGAAGGAACCAAACCCGGTGGATTCAAGTTGAACGCGAAAGGATTTGCAGGTGAACTTGTACCTGAGGAAGCTCGATCTTCAAGGGTATGATTTTATTCTTTATCTTTTCGTTTAATTAATAATTGTGCATAAAGGGTGATCCGGGTATATGGTTTGTAAAATTTTAAACTCTGATTTTTTACACGTTTCCGCACTTTTATGCAATTTGATTGCGTTCTTGAATATTACAAACCTAACAGGAATGACCTGGTTGTTAAATATTATGAGTTATAATATTAATGATGAATAAGTTGTGTTGATTAAAAATGAATTTTGATAGTTCCATTGTGTTGGGATTATTAGAGTTAGTGGAAATCGACATCTATTCCAATGATAATTGATGTCTAGGGGTTATATTGATAAATCGGGTAATTTATCGGATTAATGAGCAATTAATTGCTACTAATTCACATACTTATATAACTATTTGTTCACATGTGTGTACTATTGAATCACATTACTTACTATTAGGGGAGTTGGTGCAAGATTGATAATACTTGCATGACTAAGTTAAAAATGGAGGTATAGATGGAGGTACTATACTGTAATTCGTATTTTTCACATGATTATACTATTGATTCACATGATTGAACTATTGAATCACATTATTTACTATTAGGGGAAGTGGTGCAAGTTTGATAATACTTGCAGTACTAAATTAAAAATGAAAGAAAAATTGGAGGTATTGTACTGTAATTTTTTGAGCCCCAAAACGTGCAATTATCGAAACTATATTTTCCTATAAATAAAAGCTCATTCTTTTTTCATTTCTCACCAATTCACAAAAGCTTTAGAGCGATTATTATAGAGAGAAAAAAGAAGAGAAGTCTGCTACCTCACTATTCCAGTATCCAGTTTTTCCAAGGTAGGGAATATTATTTGTTTTACTCGTAGGGAGTATTATTTCTTTCTTATCCATGAAGAGAACTTCTGGTATTCCATTCTTTATTATTCTATTGGAATAACCTGTATACGCGGGCTACCCTATACTTGGTGAAATTCTTCTGGTATTCCATTCTTTATCATTCTGTTGGAACATCATATACGTGCGTTCGCCTTTACTTCGGGTTCCATTATTTATCATTCTGTTGGAACATCCTCAGTATATGCGTTCTCACTTTAGGACATGGTTCCGCTTTATTATTATTCTATTGGAATATCCTCGTCTGCATGCATTTTACGCCGGACCGATTACATTATTTATTATTCTGTTGGAATAACTCACCTGTGCGGTGGCCTATCGCATGCTTGGTGATTTGTTTTGTTATTCCATTCCTTGTTATACTTAGTTGGTTAAAGTTTTGACTTCTATACTCCATGAAATTAGTGGAATATCCTTGATATTTGCGCTTCATCCAAAGATCTTTTCATGGAAATATTCTTCCGAGCATTCTTGAATTTTACTCTACAAAGCAAAGATCATGTTGACAATTTGGACATTATTAGTTCTGTAGATAAATTAATTCTTGAACTTTTTTATTGAATTCTTATATCATTGTCATCATCCTCATGTTTATATTTTTTGAAAGTCATCTCGTGGCTCAGTGGTGCATAGATGGACTTGGTATGATTATGACTGTGGATTATTCTTGTAATCATGAATCGTAATGTTACAAATGATATGGTAAAAGTCCTCATTGGCCTGTGAGTGCATTGATGGATAGTTGTTGGCATGATCATGACCATTAATGAATACACAAATATTCTTGGCCCGTAGTGCATGGATAATTGTGGTCGTGATACTAAAGAATATCTTTGGTAGTAGTCAAGGGGGATTCAATGATGTGGATTATTTATTGTCGAGTCTCAAATGATAAAAGTGATGAAAAACCTTTTAAATCATAAAAGATAGAAGATTTTATTCTCTACTTGACTCTTTTAATGATCGCTGCTTGTTCACCGCAGCTTAAACTTGATGGTTGTTATATTATATCAGTTTAACATTGTTGAAGGCTAACGATAATATATTCTGCATTATCTTAGTCATAATATTTTCTACTGGGCTAGTTGAGCTCACCCTTTTACTTTCATTGTTCTCTTCAGGAAATGAGAACGTAGTAGGGACTAGTCGGGGAACGGAGTGACGGACCAGATGATAGCATTAGTAGTCCTCACTATTCCGTGAAATAGTGGGAAAATAAATGTAATAATATTAAATTTGAGTTTGTATATTGTCTAGATGAGAATATTTGTATTAAAACTCACAGCTTATGTTTTGTCGTACTTTGCACGACAGTTGTATAATTAAGTTGTATTTGTATTCTGTACCATGTATTTTGCGACTCAGAATAAGTGTTGTATACCTGTTTTGGGGGCGTCACACACCTGGTGATGTGTGTGAGTGTTTGACCAACATTTATAGAAAATACTTACTTAAATAATACTCATACTCTTACTATTCTTCGTAAATACTTAAGATAAGTTAACACACTTAGAGAGAACTTACACTAAGGAATTTTTAGATAGTGGAAGGAAATATAAGCAAGGAAGTTAATAATTTCCTTATGTTAAGCCTTCCTATTTATAGCAAAAATATCTCACATTTTATAAATATATTATTCATCCATTATCATTATCTTCAAACATAATGATTACTCATTTTCATCCATTATCTTTACTTTAAACATAATAATTACCCATTATCTTTACTTTATTCAAAAATAATAATTCACTATCAATATTTATTCAAAAGATAAATCCATTATCAAAAAGATTATTCTATTATCATTATTTATTCAAAAAGATAAATCCATTATCAAAAAGATTATTCCATTATCATTATTTATTCAAAAAGATAAATACATTACAACCCTTGCTACGATGTTAGTTATTGGTTCAATAATATGAGATGTCGTGACAATTATTGTGACATCCCTAAATCCATGTGCTTGCTATAGTGGATTAGTGCTTGTCGATGTCGAGATTTTTATTTGTCCCTTTCTGTTCTTGTCTTTTGGTGTTCTCATGTTAGGTGAGATTTGTTTGGAAAAACAAGTTTGAAAAGGTCCGATATGTACATGTCGACGATTTGACTATAAGAGTCGCCAGTTGGTATTTTTAAATGGTTGCACCAGCTCAATCGAGAAAATATTTGCACATAGACCTAGTGATGTGACACTGTTTAACTGGTTTGCAAAACTGAAATTTGTTAGGGTCCGGGGGCATGATTAACCGGAGGGAAGGTGTTAGGCACCCCCCGACTTCCGTGATAACACGGTTACCACCACTTTTCAATTTAAACTTTTATCTAAATGTGTGTGTGTGTAGGTCTATGTGCGGTTGTCTAGAAGTAGTGATATGCCTTATTTGCACCTATATACAAAGGGTTTGACTTTTGTATAAAAGTTTAATTTTAACGAGATATAGCAGTGATGTTTTGTAAAACAGGTTTTTCAAACCCTTGTGCTTAATAATAATTGAGGCCTTTGATACTTCCATTTTTATTATGTGTTCAGCTGGATTGCTTTTATTATTTTTGAGATGCAAAACATCTTTGAGAAAATAAGATACATAGGAGCGCTGAACTCCTTGTGGGCATGAAATCCATCTATGGAAATTCAGACACCGTGAATAATTTACAAGTTGGTTGAAGCTAAAAATGTCCATCAAGGGAACCGAATCTAGATTCAGAAATTGAATATGTGATCACATGATTCATAGGCTCACATAATAAAGGAATATGTACAAAAGCTAAAACAAGAACTAGATTTGAATAAATATAAACTATTTTAGCTTCATCGGTTCCAGTTTAGTCACCATGAACCGACTAAAGTGAGAAATAGCCAGATTTAGGCAAATCTAACTCGCAGGCCGACAAACAATTATAAATATATAAAAGCTGTAAATATATATATATATATATATATATAAGCAATAAACGCACTGGATGTATATCTAGACTCAAATCAAACAGAGTTTGATGCCAATAAGTATATATATAAGTATTAATATATATATAAAAGCAGTAAATGCTCCGGATGTATATCCAGACTCAATCAAACAGAGTTTGATGGAAAGGGATATATATATATATATATATATATATATATATATATATCAGTATTTATATATATAAAAGCAGTAAACGCTCTGAATATTATATTCGGGCTCAATCGAAGCATAGTTCGATAATAACATATATATAAGTATTTATATATATATAAGCAATAAAAAGCCACGGATTAACGATCCGCGGATACCCACACAGAGCGACTCTCAATGTTAATAGATATGTATGTATGGAAGTAATAAGAAGCTTAAAAATCTAAAATATCTTACAGTGGGCTGCCAAAAAGATTTCAAATAGCTTTTGACGCCTGAAAACTCGGTTTCCATCGGTTAAATTTCAGTACGTTATAAAACACGAGCTCACAAGTGTTTAGAAAAAAGAAGCACTCAATTTGGAGCACTATAGAAGTGTGTACAGAGTGAAATGGACAGGGTTTCCTCGCTCTTTTCTTCTTTAAAATGGCTAACCCAAGGCCTCTATTTATAGAGCTAATGGCCGCGGCAGCCACGGGTCTACCCACGGCAGCCACAGGTCTACCCGCGGCATCCACGAGTCTACCTGCGGCTGCCCGGGTTGCCCCGGGCCATGTGGGTCCCAAACCTTCATAACTTGTTGTCTGCTTGAACCTTCATAACTTTCAATTCGGGCATCCGATTGAGGCGTGTTTTACCTTTCCGGAATGATGTTGTCGAGAGCTACACAAAGAAATGGGATAAAAGGTTGTACGAAGCCGGGAAGATGGGTCCATGACCAGATCTTCAAGTCTTCAAATTCTATCCGGTGTGATGCCTTATAAGTAGTCACTCGAGATTTTGAGCTATGGTTCTTGTGGGACACTTCGGTATCAAATTTGGGTTGAAATGATGTTGAGACAGCATGAATTTAGTATCGAGATAGCAAAATGATGATTTTGCCTCTCACCGGGGTTATCTCCGATTCCGTGCAGATGTAGCAGTTATTGCTTAGGGTTATCTTTGAGATTGGGCTGCTGTGAGTACTGAAGATCCTCAGGGTTATATTTGAGGTGTGCTTGACCTCCTGGGGTTATCTTCGAGGTTGGAACTGAGTGCCACGGGGTTAAAACTGACTTTTTCGGCGTTATCTCCGGAATTGGAACTGCATCCATCGGGTTATCTCCGAGGTTGGATTTGAATCTTCTGGGGTTGTCTCTGGGACTGCAAATGAGTATCGCGATGTTATCTCTGAGATTGAAAACTAAGTATCCCAAGGTTGTTTCCGGGATTTGAGTTGATTTGACTTCCAGGTTTATCTCTGGAAAACGATTTTGCCCTCCTGCAAAGTTAGTAACAGGAATGCAAAATTTCGAGTGTCTATCGTGCTCACTAATATATTTTGAGTATAATTATTATAGAATTACAATATTGACAAACAGATCATTCCCAAAAAGAGGGGGCCTTCTGTATAAACGACGCGCAATTAAATAATCACTTTACGTGACAAAACTTTCTAGACATTGTCAATAATGTTTATTAGCCTAATAATATCATATTAAAATATTATGCATTTGCTACTATGACAATTATTGAGTTCAATAGTATTAAATATTATGCAGTTACTACAGTAACAATTATTGAATCAATAATATGAAGTACTGTGCAATACCGTCTGATACTGTAGAATGTCGTGTGTCATTGTAGAATACCGCATGTTATTGCATTTTTATCACCGGGTATTTAAACAATAAAAATGATATATAGTACCATTGACTATACTTTTTTATTAAAAAGGTTAATTATTTCTTTTTATACATCTGACATTATTTCGTTGTGGGACCCACCAATAATTGGCTATTTCGGCGATGTCATACTTTTAACTAATATTCCCGAAAAAATAAATATTCTCCAACAGAACGAATATTCCCTGACTGAACAAATATTCCTCGATATACTTTTATAATTTACACATAACCCTTAACTTTAAAATTTTATCAATTTAACCATTTACTGAATAGAATAATAATTATAAGGAAAATTGAATATTTTTATTTCATAAAATTCGGGGTCTTACTGATTATGCCAAATTGCCTATGAAGGCATGGACTATACCACTAAAACAATGTTGGAGTCAATGTTTCAAAGGGATTTTCTGAATAATGATGGGGAAAAGGCTTGGGTGGTTTTAGAAGACTTAGCATAAAAAACCATGCAATGGGAAACCACTTGAGAGACCGATAAACCTAGCTCATCTAGGGGTGTTCATACAATTGACAATGCTAAGTTGGTTGGTGTACTTAAAAGACTTGAAGCTTTAGAAACTAGGGGACCATCACATGTGAACCAAGTTTCCACACCAACACATTTGTGTCTAAGGTGTAATTCACCAAGTCACGTGATAGAGGAATGTCCTAGATTTATGGCCCAATCTGAAGAATATGAATAATTCAATGCAATATTTCAAAGACAGGGAATGGCCCATTTGCACCCACTTATAATCTAAGTTGGAGAAATCATCCTAATTTTACATGGAACCAAGGACCCTACCCAAATATTTCTTCAAATCAAGTCAATCAGTCTTTAAATCAATCTTTTCAACCCTACCAAAAGTCGAATCCTGGTCCGTACCAAAATGCAAAATCAGTAACTCAATATCCACCAGTTTTTTTAATGAAAGTTAGAAGAGACTTAAAACTTTAGAGAAGAGCATGGAAACTTTAATGAAATTTCATAATAATTTTAATAATTTCATGCAAAGCACTAACCAAGCCTTATCTCGTCTAGATATCCAAATGAGTCAATTGGCCACTACAGTTAGTGAAAGAGAGAAGGGTAAGATTCCTAGTCAACCTGAGACCAATTTAAAATTTTTAGTCCCTAATCAAAAACCTTATCACGCTAATTCACTTGAAAAAACCAAGTCAATCATGTGAATTCTATAATCTCTTTAAGGTCTGGAAATTATTTTAACAATCATGCTGGCATTGAAAATGAATAAGAGAAAAAATTTAATGTTGAATCTAACAATCCATCTTCAAAGTTAGCCCAACCTGAAAAACCTACAAACAGTCAGTAGGCCCATCCATTAAGCATGATGAAACCACATCTTTTATGTCAAATGAAAAAGTCTTTAAACCAACAGCCTCATTCCCTCAAATACTTATTTCAAACAAGCAGTCTCCCTAGTTAGACAAAATTCTAGAAGTGTTCAAACAAGTGAAAATTAACATTCCTCTTATAGATGTCATTCAACAAGTTCCCTCATATGATAAATGTCTAAAAGATTTGTGCACACACAAAAGAACTACTCATGTTCCTAAGAAAGCTTTTCTAACCGCTCATGTTAGTTCTATCTTGTCATGTCAAGTTCCTGTGAAGTATAAAGACCTCAGTTGTCCTACTATTTCATGCATCATAGGTGACACGTTAATTGAAAAAGTTTTGCTTGATTTAGGAGCTAGTGTAAACTGATGAGTGGGATTTATACCCGCGAAACGGATAATTTATGACTTAAATAGTTGCCTAAATTCATAGATTTTATATAGTTTTATATGATTATAATGTTATTGTGCTTAACCGACGTATTGCAGGGCATTACAGTACTTTTCTAGCTTCCAAGGGATAAAACGGACAAATTCCATACATCTTGGCGCCATGCAATACCAATGCCCGATGTTAGTCTCGCGCCACACGGCCCCAGTCCTTCCTCACGATGTCACACGGCGTTGTAGTGCCCTCGATTCTTCTTGGACTCAAGGCTGCGGCATGAAAGCTCCATCAGTTATCACATAGGCTTATTGTGCACATGGCCATGAGCCACCTCCTGTGCCTGTGTAGAGAAGGCCTTGGTTTGACCTAGCAAAAGGAGGATACCGATATAAAAGGAAGCAAGCCTCTGCAGACACATATATCTCAGATATCAGAGAATAGTATAGCTTAGCATAGAATAGTTTTCTTCCTCTTTTAATTTCTCTCTCTAGTTCTTAGTTAATGTTTGTAAATATATATTAGGGAGAAGTTTGGGATTTTCTTGGAGCGACAAGAGCAGTGAGGTACACGAATTTAAAAGCTTGATTTGAGCGGAATGCTTGGAGATTGAAGGGCTTTGACAGAGTTTCCTCTTATCCATTTATTTCCTCTGATTTTATAATCCATAATTGTTGTCTTTATTGCTACTTATATTTTGTTCAATAGCTATGAACTAAGTATTTGTTCTAAGGTTATAATGGAACCCTTTGTTATTTAAATTGACTGTCTTATCTCTTTGGTTGGCACCATATGATTTAGCTTAATATATTTGTGCTTAATGATTCTTGCTAAGACATTAGTGATGATTTTGGTAATCTACTTGATATCGACAGAAGGATTGTAGATTTACACCTAAATATATTGGCATGTGATTGTGGATTTTGACTGCATAAGTTGTGCGTAGAAATAGACATATATATGTGCGCCACGTGTGACCTAATAAAGAACTTATGCTTAAATTCTTGTTATGATTAATTCACATAGACATGTGTATGATTGTATCTAGCTTTGATGTTTTTTTCTATTTTATTCCCTTTCGGGTGGATCTGGAGAGGATATGTTTGTGCATACCTCGACAGAGGTGTATGAGCACATGTGTGTTCTCGATCGACAAATTGTCGTGACCATTAAGACCAAAGAGAGAAGGGTAGGTAGTTTGATGAAACATAGCATGCCAGGTGTTCGATAGAATGCCTGAGTGGGGTGAAGTTGCAACCTTAGCTTGTATTTCCTTCGATTACCATTCGTTATCCATTTACTTTCTTTGTTAATTAGTTTTAACTAGATTAATCACACTTCCATTTATTGCTGTTCGAATAAGACTTTAGTGATACAAAGTCGGTACTTAGTAAATATTAGTCATAGTTCCTCGTGGGTACGACACTCTACTTATCATCAGACACTTGTTGTAACCACATACTTTGCATGCGTGTTTAGTGATCGGTTTTCCGACCAACATAAACCTGTTACCATTTTTTGTGTATCAAATCTTGGGTTTAGGGGAGTTGAAAAAGACAAGTGTCACACTCCAACTAGCTGACTGTTCTATTAAAGTGCCAAAAGGGAATAGTTGAGGTTGTACTCATTAAGGTTGGCGATTTTGTGTTCCTTGTTGACTTTATTGTCCTTGAAACCCAGAATGTTGTCGAAAGGTCAAATTCTTATCATTTTAGGTAGACCATTTCTAGCAACCTCTAATGTGTTAATCAATTATAGAAATGGACTAATGAAATTGACATTTGGAAACATGATAATTGACTTAAATGTGTTTAACGTGGGAGAGAAACCTAGTGATTTTTCTGACCAGTCCATTGAAGTGAAAATTGATTCAGGAAATGTCAGGAAATGAACTTACGGGAGAAGATGAAATTCTTAACTTTTTTTTAAATTATTTTGGTCAAAATTAGGATGAAACCCAATACCTGAATGAGGTCAATGAGATGTTGGACTCAACAGTCCAAAAATCTTACTCTAGATTGGAACCTATAGTTGAATCAAGTTTGACACATTTTGAGCATTTTCAAGAGAATCACATTGACCTTGAATTTAAACCCTTTTGTGATCATTCTAGGTCTACCTTAGGTCCATCTGAAGCACTTTCCAGAATCACTAAATGTGATTTAACAAATGAACCAAAGGTTGTGGACAATGAGAATCTTCCATGTTTAGATAATGAGATCATATCTCTCCTTTCAGATAATGCATGTGTCAATCTAGTGGTGCCTAAAAATCTTGGAATAACAGGTATTCACCATGATGAAAATGTTATAGTGCCCCTTGGTAACGAATATGGATGGCAAGTTTGGATAGATTTTATAAAGTTAGAATTTTTCAAAAAGAACTATCATTTTCCTTTGTCAATCCCTGACTCAATTTTAAAAGAATTAGTTGGGTATGCTCACAATTATTCTTCTGATGCAAATTTTGACTATTTCAAATTATCCAGACCTCCTGAAAATCATACGAAATCCACTTTAAGTTGTCTGTTTGCATCATTCATTTACGGTCGCATAGATTTCAGGATGTATTTAAATTAAAATGTTTAAATATTTATTGAATTATATAAATATTTAATGAATGTGCTTATCGTTGAATAAATATTTGTTTAATTAATTTGACTTGATTGGTTAATTATTTGTTAAGTAAATAATTAAGAAAATTAATTGTTATGAGGTAATATACTAATTTAATCTAATAATTAAGTTAGAAAGTTTATAGTGATTAAATGAATTATTATATTTTAATTTGAATTTGTAATTAAAATGAAGTGTTAGTTGATTAAATAAAGTTATAATTATAAAGGAAACTATAATTATGTGGTATTGATTTATGTGTTAAAGTAATTTAATAAATTATTATTAGAATTAATTAAATTGATTATTAAAATTTAATTAAATAGAAGTGTGACAAATAACCTTACTATAAAGGAGTTATTAAAATAAATTAAAGGAGTTTAATTTAGTTTTGTCAAACAAGGCTTAATACATATTAAGTCTTTAATCTAATTGTGTTTTACCAAACAAGGTGCAAGATTTAATGGGTTATTTTAATTAGCTAGGCAAACAAGCCTTATGGCTTTTGATTTTCAAAATTTTGATAACTGATGTCAGTTAAAAATTATATATTTAATACCTATATTATTATTATTATACATTATATTTTTAGTACGTAAGTTAGAATAGAGTTAGGAGAAAGACTCAGGAGAAGAAAAGAGAAGAAGAACAAGAATACAGAGAAAAAGTGAGAGAAAACTTGAGAGAATTCTAAAGAAGTTTTGAGAGAAGAGTTGGGGAAAAGAAAGATTGTTGATCAAAGGGAAAGTTATCATCTTCTAAAACTAAGGTATCCTCTTACCCTTTTAAAATTCTCTAAAGTTTTAGTTGTCTTCTTCTTCCAAAATTCTCTGTAAAATCCTCTATGGAAGTTGAATTGGTTGTTGTATATAGCCTATATGATAAATTGTTTGCTATAAGTTATGTTTCATAAGTTATATATGTGATTAGTCAATTAATTCATGTATGTATGTAATTTGTGAAGAAACCCATATTACAGTGTGTTTATATGAAAATATATGAATATGGCTTAGTATAAAGTAAAATTAAGGTTTAATTAGTTGTTTAATTTATAAATTGACTATTGAATTTGAAAGAGGATGAATAAACATAAACATGATATTTTGAATTAATGGTTTTGATTGAAAAACAAAGTTACAGTGATGATTTTATTAAAAATGTCAAAAAAATTAAGTTTTATCAAAAATAGTGAAATTAGTTGTTTTAAATTCAGTGTTTATGTTGTTATATGGGTAAAAACATGTTAAGAGTCTTTAAATTATGTTTACCTGAAGTCTCTGTATGTATTAGATGTTAATTAGGTTGTTAGAAAGGAGCTTGTAGACCAAATTGGCCTTTTGTTCATAATGTTGCCGAGGTTGGTCGTAGAAGTCTGAGTTAGCTTGTCGCAACGCCTTCCAAAGATCATGTAAGTTTCACGCCGCAACGCCGGTGCCATCTTCTGGCCTTGATCGTTGGCTTGTGTCTCTCATGCATGGCCGGTCTACATGTAAATCGTAGGCGCCAAGAACGCTGAAAGTTAGCGAGAATAATGGTCGACAAAGGTGATTTATTTACACAAAGTCTGAAAAAGTGTTATGTGTTAATAGTAGGACTGTTAAGTTATGATTTCAGTATTTCTATACTAAGAATGAACATGTTATTAACGATTAACTAGTTTTATTGCTAATGAAATTTGATTATGTGATTCAAAATCAAAACTTACATGATGAATGTACTTAGTTATATATATATATATATATATATATATATATATATATATATAATGTGGTAGTGACTAATTAGGTCATGGTGACATATATATATATATATATATATATATATATATATATATATATATATATATATATATATGGTATTGTGATTCAAGTTAATTCTAATGCAAATTATACATGAGGCAAGTTCTTCTAACCCTAAAACTTCGTTGTGCAAGTTTAATTTTGTTGAGCAAGTTATTGCTTCTAATTCAATTACAATTGTGAAATTTTTCCTAACTCAACACTTTCGTTGAGCTAGTTCTATTATTATATTGCGCATGTTTTTCTAAACCTAAACATGTTATTTTTAGCATGCAAGTATCTTTATTCTGATGAACAAGTTTATCGTTCAAGTTATTACTTATTATGCATGCTTAATATTCAATTCCAAGATTTAACCTTAGCTTAATGTTGCTCAAAGCAAGGTATGACATATTATTCAATCTTTATGCTATTAGATTATTCCTAAAGCATGAACTTAATATACAATGTTGATTCGATTATGGTTTATTCAGTAACCTAGAGTTATTACCCTTTTATTCAAC
The DNA here is from genome assembly GCA_020205615.1 of Panax quinquefolius. Classification (NCBI taxonomy): domain Eukaryota; kingdom Viridiplantae; phylum Streptophyta; class Magnoliopsida; order Apiales; family Araliaceae; genus Panax; species Panax quinquefolius. Next base: position 128,720,525 of record CM035160.1, on the reverse strand, counting down.
TAATCCTTAGTTGATGTTCGTTGAATTTCAAATTGCCTTGAAATGTATCCAAACCAAACTTACTTTGGTGCGGACTTGTAATCTAAATACTGAGACGAACAACCCTATTATTAGGGGTTTACGCTTAGCGTTGAAATGGTTGTGCACAATACATTGTATGAAGGGCTGATCCCCCTAAGTACGTGGAGTCTTTATAGTCTTATGACTGTTAAAGTTTAAGTTAAAAAATTACTTATAACTGTGGATATGGTTCGTGGTCATTAGACCCTCAGTTATATGTTTTCGAATGTAATAGAACATATTTTTTTTCAGTTCTATTGAGCCTATTATTTGGCAGTTGTTGTAAAGATTTTATTCATTGTTATTTAAAGTGAGCTTTGTTTGCTCACTCTTGCTTATATAACTATTACAGCTAAGGATGAAAAGATAGATGTACCTAGCACCAGTAAGGGAAAGGGAAAGATGAACAAGTATTGAAGACGTGTAATATGTTGACAATTATTTATCAGACTTTAATTTGATTGATGTAATGAAGTATTTATTTAATTTCCGCATTTGAATGATTGTATTTAAAGGTTAGATAACCTGAGAGATTTTTATTAATGTAATCCCTTAAGGGAAGGTTTATTATTCAATTTTTATTATGATTAGGTAGTTAGATGTGAATGCTTTGATTAAGTGAACACCAAATCTTGAGGTAATGAAGTACCGGAATTTGGGGGTGTCACATGTACATTTGCTTTCCTTCTCACCACATTTTCTTGTAGAACAAATGTCCTACCATACAAGGTACACGTCTTTCACATCTTTGTTCTTTTTTCTTCATTTTCTTCATTTGCATACATTGAGGACAATGCATGATTTAGGTATGGGGGAGTTTTGCATTTTTATTATTAAATTATTTATTTAATTCTTTTAAGGAATTCAATTTTTTTTAAAAATTGATTTTTTTAAAAAAATGAAAATTTTGTTCGACTTTTATGAATTGAATTTATTCTAATAAGTGTTTGTGGAGTTAAAACTTATGAGTGAGATTGAAAGATTTAGAAGTACTTTTGAACCTTTAATAATATACAAAATCTTAGTTTTAAACACCATCTTGAGTAAAATAAAGTTCCTATGCATTTTTACACTTCATGTTTGCACTAACTCTTAGTTGTGGGGTATAAACTATGATTTGAGCAATTTCAAGAAAAAAAGGAAGAAATTGAAAAAAAGTTAAAAAAGAAAGTTGAAATAAATAAATAATTGCTTCAATGTCCATTGAACGAAATAATTTGGCATCCAAGCCTCAGGAAGCATCGATATTCACCGTGAAAAGTGCGATTGATATAAGCAACTTGACTAGTCTAATTTTTTGGTCTTTGTTACTCGAGTTAGCAAGCCCTTAAGGGTGTCTATACATCTAGTGCCCTAAAGTCAACTAGTTTGGGAGTCATTGGTTCAACGCTCATTACATGAGTAACTCTGAAATGCCTAAGAAAAAGAGACATTGCACAAGTCAAGAAAAAAATGGGAAAAAAAGAAGGAAAAAGAATGAAAAAAAAAAAAGAAATAAAATGAGTTTGCTTGATTTTCATGGTAAAAATTCCTACTAAGAGTTACATCATATACACATGCATGCATCACGTGAAATTAATTTTATGAAGGATGGTGTCTAAAATGAAGATTAAGTATTTTTATAAGGTGAAAGTGTGGTTTTGAATTTAATCTTGCTTATGTATAATGCTCGTGGATATTTAGAAATTTTCTTTCAATTTCATAACTTGTTGAACCAAAAAAATATTTTTGAATTTTTGTGGGTATATTCGTTGCAAACCCTCAAGAGATACAACTTCTCCACTTGGGGTAAACTTAGGGCTTAAAGGCTTGTTGCATATGATAAGTGCAATCTTGTTTCCTCCGAAAATGGGGTAGTATTATTTTTGTTTTATTTTTATTTTACTCGAGGACGAGCAAAAGCTAGGTATGGGGGTATTTGACAAACACATAATTAATATTTTAATATTCCAATATTTATTATTTTATATGCTTATTTTATTTAACTAATACATTTTATTTTGTTCTGTAAGAAATAACGTTTATTTTTCTTGGGGAGCAAATAAAGGATTTATATCCAACTTTTAAATATGTGAAAAGACTCTTAGAGGATTATCATATAGAGATTGAAGTCAAGAAGGAAAGAAGAGGGAAAAAAGGAACAAAAATGTTCAACTTCAAGGAACCTAAATTAGGGCACAAATTTATTTTCCCTATAAATAGGCCTCTTGTTTTAGAGAGAAAAATGATCACTTCTTATTTTCTTTTTCTTAGTTTTTCTCTTGTGCAAAAAGGAGTGAGATATTTAGAGCTTTAGTCTTTTCTTCCAATCATATGCGGTACTACTGTCAGTGAATATTTGTAACTTTCTTTTATCCATATAATAGAAATTCTCTTTTAATTATTGTTCTTATTTCATGCAGATAGTATTACTAATATTATTTGTTTTTTTTTTAATTCAATTGCTAGCTAACTTTCTAATGCCTAGGATGATGATGAAATTAGGTATTTCAGAATAATATTTTCTTTTTGTTCAAAAATTAATGCCTAATTATTTTCGTATTCATATTTTCCTTCGCATAAATTGCATATGATTCTTATATTGATTGCGATGTTTTGATAAGTTATAGTTAATTTGTAAATTTTTCATAACTTATGTTTGCTTATATTAATTATATGAATTATTATTTTTAAAGGGAAGGGAAAATAATTTGGGAATTAATTTAGAAAATAAGAAATTATTTATTATGCTAATATTTGGTGGATTCTGATTCTTAGGTATCTTTGATCATTAATAGTTTCCGTTATTAATTAATAATTTGCATAATTTAGTTAATAAATCTTCTCCACCATCTTTGTTTTTAATTTGCCTAAAATATTAATTAAGGATATATTAAAGAATTGATCTAGTTTACGTGATACCGACCTTACTGACATCAAATCTATAATAAATGTTGACTCATGACTTGCGATAATAATTTTAACACAAATAATCTGGTCAAACCCAAGTGATAATGAGGAAGATGAGAATGAAGTAAATGACAAAGCAGAAACTTTAGAAAATGAGAAGAATAAAGAGGCTGTGACAGCCGGTAAGATCGAGACTGAAGAAAAACATGATGATGTAATGATGAATCAAACCGTTGAGTCTGAAGAGGAGGAAAGATTTATAGAAACTTAATATGAACATGGAAGTATATCAAAATTAGTTAAAGAAGTCGAAGAAGCAGGTGAAGACAAAGAAGAACTAATTATAAGAGAAAAGAGGATGAAGAAAGCAAAGAAGAAAGTAAGTGAAGAAACATAGCTGAGAGATGAATACAGTCACCCTGTTCCTCAACCATCCTCTACAATGGCCCCAAGGAGGATTCGTACAAGGATAGTTTTAGAAGCTCTTGAAGAATTGAACGGAGATATTGCTGTAAAATGGGTAAATAATGGAGACTCGCAGATCAGAATGATCCCTATAACAATTGAAGATTTGCTAAAAAGATTTCATGATACTAAATTAGATCGAACTACAGTATTGTATGATTCCGAAGGATGACAGTTAACATCATTTTATCCATGGATGCCCTGGTTAAATGTTGTGTTCAATAATAATGAAAGTTTTCATGGGTGGTGTTTCTCAACTTTCCCAAATCTAAATGTTATCGCTCAGAATTTTCCAAGGCTGCAGGTTTATCCAATGAAATTGATAAAGGATATCAGGCTTTCAAGGTTTACAGGCACTCTGAAGGTGCTTACATTCCTCAAGACTTGAATAACTACCTATCATCACAACCACAAAGAATCGTCGAGCATCATCGCTCCACGAATGCTTCTAAGAAAATATCTCAAGATAATCTTACAAATCAAATCAATCCGGAATCCTCTCTTCAAATCTCTCATATGACATCCATCACTCAATCTGACATTCCATCTTTATCTCATCATACATTCTTTGATGTTATCATTGCTCTCGAGATGCCAAGAAAAAAGTTGATCTAAATCCTTCTACAGAAAGAACTACACATCAACCTACTTCTGAACTTGAAGTTAATTCTCTCTATAAAGATCTGAAAGCAACTATTGATGAAATATCTCTCAAACTCCATCTGCAAAAACTCTTTCATCAACAGACTTTTGAGCAAAATCACCAAGAATCTCTGGAAAGGCAGCAAAGAACAAAAAGATGCCTCACAACTCTCTCCGACACTGTAGCAGATCTCACACAGTCTCTCTCAATGAAAATTGAGTTAAGCCAGCAGGATGTTCATATAGAGGTTTAAAGTTCCTCGTTCCTGAGTGAACAACTCAGTGTTCATATACGACATCTCTCCAAACTGATTAATGAAAAAAGGGAAAGAAAAAGAGACGACGTGAAGGCAAACAAAGAAGAAAAAAGAAGCATCGTAAAGAAAAGTTGGAAAAGCCAACAAAGTAGAAGACGAAGCCATTATCTGAGGGGGAGGAAGAGACAGACACTGAGGGGGAGCTTGAAGGAAAATCAGAAGATATGCCAAGAAATAGGAAGGGCAAAGAAAAGCTGAAGCAAAAGCAGAAAAGGGAAGATGATAAGAATTGGGAAAGCAAGAATGGAAGGTATGATTCTTGATAAATGTTATATATGATTATTTTTTATTGCAATGCACATCATTTTTGTTGTTCTAGCAATACAGTGACTTGTTATATATTAAGTCAGTCAAAATCATGCATATACATTAAATGAAATTGCTTAAACAAGATTGCTATAGTATTTTTTTCAGTATCAAATAGGGGGAGATGTTGGGAATCTAATGATAGATTAAAAGATTGTTTAATTAAGGGGGAGTTTGATTAGACCCATAATTAGATTCCAAATATATGTATGATTTGATGATGACACATGTATATGATTAAAATGATGAAGTTTATAAGTATATTTGTATGAATAAGTTGTGTACAATCGTTAACTGAGAAATCTATGTACAATGACTTAGAATAGTATGATCAAACTTGTTAGGTTGATCCTTACTCTGTATGCATATGTAATAGATAGGATCATTGTAATGTGATTACTCTGCATGATAGAAGTATTGATCGCAGAGTAAATCTGCATGTGCTTAATGTATATTTGTACAAGCAAGTTTTGTAAAGTCCTTCAAAAGAATAAATGTACAAGGACTTACATTAGAAAGATCAAATAATGTTAGGTTGATCTTATGAAAGTTGATATGATGTATAGACGATAGGAACTCATGATCGTAAAGTTACTCTGCCAGTTCACAATATGAAGCTACTTTGCAGAGATAACTATGTTTGTACAACATCAGAAGATAGCAAAATTCATTTCAGCTCACAGACAGAGATTCAGTTTGTGAAGTGAACATTTGATCTCAAAGTTACAAGGCATGTCTCAATAGAGAAAATTATGTTTGCACAACATAAGAAGATTGAAGAACTTACTCCATCTTGCAGACAGAAGATCAGTTTGTAAAGGAAATAAATGATCTTAAAGCTACAAGGCTAACACAGAGCTACAGAAAGAATCAAAGAAGTTATTAAACATCGTCTTGCAAGAATGATAAATCGCTACTAAAAGAATCAATGGATAGCATAGTAAAGATTGCTCAGTAAAGAGTGATTGTAGAATTCTCCAAGCATACACTTAAGGAAATCAATATCTAAAGAATTACTCTAAGATCGTTCAGTAAGATCAAGATCGTAAGGTCAGCATCAGAACAATCAAGAAATATGTGAAGTGCTGACTAAATGAAATAAGGGAGATCACCAAGCTCAATTTGTGCCATAGATATAAAGTAAAGTTTACTCAAGAAGTAGTATATGGCAAGAGAATATAATCTGACAACATGAGTATAACTTTCACAAGAAGAGATCTCCAGAAGTCTAAAAGTCACTGCAAGGATATTCTACTAAATCACTTGACTTAGAACAAATCATAGAGCAATCGAGTCTTCGCAAAAGAGGAAACCAACATGTGTGAACAAAGAAGAATAACTCAGTAAGGTGTCATCATCTTCACAAAGAAATTAAGGTAGCGAAAACAAGAATAAGAATATGCTAAGCAATTTAAGCATCATAAGGAAATCAGAAAGCAGAACAGAAGGTGAAGTCATAGTAGAATTGATGATACAGAACGTAAATCCAAAGTCTTCATCGTTCTGCTATCAGAAGTCCAAAAAGAGTTCGAGAACAGAAAAGGTCTAACCGATCGTAGGGCTCATTCTTTTAACTCTTGCAATAACAGATCGTAGAGCCCATGTTAGATTTGATAATAAGACTGAAAAATAGAACGTCGCAAGATGATGATCTCAAGGCATCAAAAGATATTATTGGAAGAAATCAAAAATATATCCAACGGCTAGTTAGTCGAAAGCAAGTTGTCTGAAAAGTAAGAAATAATACTGACTGATGTGACAAGTCTTAAGTTAGAAGGTACACTGACACAAAGCTTGAGAAAGACAACATCAGAAATATCAGATTATATATCCATGCATTAAATGTTTCAACGAATACTTCTCAACGAAAAGATTTTAGAGAAGTATAAAAGACTGCTTCATTCAAATAAAGATGATAATGATGCGCAATATACTTCCATACAAAAGAAGAATTATCATCAGATGATGAACATCGAGCTGAACAAGAGAGAACATAGAGTAAGGAAAACTCTACAAATAAAGAAATAGTCATCGCTGTTAAGCCATAGAGAAAAGGATGTCAACGAAATAATCTTTGCAGCATCTCATCAGATAATAAAAGGCTGATGAGTATATTTCAAGGTCAAAGTCACAGTGCCAAAGACCAAGAGAGAGCTGGAAAGCTTTGGAGAAGAAGAGACCGAGCCGTAGAGCCAAGAGAGTGGGGGGACATGGCAGGACTGAAGATCCAAATTTGAAGAAACCATTCAGTTGATGCTGATGAAGTCAAGTGGCAGGTCAAAAAGTAAACCTCAAGAACTGTTATCTATTTCATCAGGAACACTCAGAATCAATCAGCTGAAGATGATGAACACAAGTCTACGATTATGAGATTGTTCAAAAGCTACTAAGCATAAAAGATAAGAAGAGCATAAGTGAAAAGCTTAGCAGCACATCAACATCGATCATGAGTAGCTTCTGATAATCAGAAGAGATCAAGCTTCAATAATAGAGTTTAGTAAGAACCAAGAAGATGATCAACTATATTGCTAAGTACCATAAAATAAAAAGCATTCAAGACATCTTAGCATCACCTCTACAATACTTCTCCAATCAAGAAGAATGGTTGGAGGATCCTGATCTATATGACCAAATTGGGATCAGTGGATCCCGGTCTTTGTGACCAAAATAGGGTTGGAGGATCCTTTTTCTAGGGACAAAATATACAAGTTTGCTGGGCTTGAAGAGGTCTTTGTGTCCTTATTTATTGAGACTAAATTATCAAAGTCTCCTAGGCTTGAAGAGGTATTTGTGTCCTTTTCTGTTGAGACTAAAATAGCCAAGTCTGTGGGACTTAATGAGGGTAGTGTGTCCTGGTCTAGGTGACCAAATCATTTAGTGGATTCCCCGCTCGTTGAGCAAAATAGTGGATTAGGAGCTATTTAGTCTCTAAACCACTTAAAACCTGTTGTGTACTTTACATTCTACACTTTATCTTCTGCAATATGTATAACTGCTATATCTGCCATGTGTTTGATTATGCATATAAATTGTTTAAGAACTGAAATTTCAAGTAAATCCTTAAGGGGAGTTTTCAAACTAATATTCCGTTGTGTATAGATAATCTTGATTAATTAACAATTTGGTACTTCTCAAATAAGTAATTATGAAATTATTTTTAAAGATCTATTTAACCTCCCCTTCTAAATATTTAGTGCCTTTGGGAAATAACAAAATGTATATAAGAGATGTTTTAAGTTAGATTATGAATTATGATTATTTGATGAGTGGGTTGAAATCTATGAATTGGATACTTTTTAACTTAAAATATTGTGAGTTTTTTGGTATTGTTCGTGTTATCTTTTTATGTTTTGTGATACTTTGCAGGAAAAGGAACATGGATGGGCTTAAGAGCTGAAAAGGAGAAAGAATTAAGAATAATTGGGAAACCTGTTAGCAGGGCGCGCTGGGTTTACATAGAGGATGGCACGGGCCAAAGCAGTTGGAGTTTCTATTCACCTAGCGTGGTGCCTACCAGTTAATAAAGAAAGGCGTCACGAGGCGCGCCACTCTGGCGAATTGTGCAAATTTTATTTCTTTTTTGCTTGAAGTTAATTCATATAAGGACTTTGACTTACCTTATGTAATAAGGTTTTGTTATGACTATAAAGACTAGTTTTTAATAAGGTTTAAGGAACTTTTAACTTCATGTCATTGAGAGCCTCTTCTATTGAAGACTTGGAGATTGCTTTGGAGAACACACAAGACGGAGATTGAAACTGTAAAGCCCCCAAACTCGGATACTTGAAACCCGAACTCGGTGCTTCACGATACCATTTCTATGAGCGGAATAATACTAATAATAATAACAATAATATAAAAATCCAACTTAATTTATATTTATCAGAGTCTAATCCCAATTACGCAACCTTTACTATAATTCTTTACATGATATATAATACATATCATTATCTTAATACAGTCTAACTATTACAAAAGATATCATTAAACATGTTCTGTTTGCTTTCCTTTTCACTTGATCTTGTCTGAACCTTCGGTTTGATCATGCCTTGCTGAAAACATTTAAATTTAAGCAAGAATGAGCATTTGGGTGCCCAAAGAAGTAATAACAATTATAAATATAATTAGTCGAAAAGAAATAAATGTTTTCTTTGTACATCACTTCTACAAATCGAATTTATAGTTGTGAAGTAAACCTGACCGATAATAATAACATAACAATTCTATCTCAAATTTTTGAAACTACGTATAGACTATATATAGAGTAGTCGACATACTATGAACATTATTTTAAATTTTCGATAAGGTTTAGCAGAACTTCATCTGCAAACCGTCATAACTTACGGGCGTTAGGTTGTACTTCCCATGGGCCCTGTATTGATCAATACTACATTACAAGAACGATAGGATCGTTCACTCTGTCACTTATGCATAAAAAAGTATTCCCATTTAAATTTCAAAATAGTGTTAAACAAATTAATGTTAGGGCTTGATGGCGATACACACTAAAATCGAATGAATTCTTAATAGTTCACACATATCTGATATATTTATAAAATCAAATATTAAAATATAATTAATATTATTTTATTATTCTTATTCCTTAATCAAAATCCAAAATTTAGGGTTTGGATTCCATATCTCGATTTAATATTCATATACGCCATTATCAAGTTAAAATAATTAACTTAATTAATCAAATAAATTCATATAATAAAATATTTATTATAATAATTCTAAAAATCATTTCATATATTATTTAAATAATATATAATCATATTTTCATAAAAAAAAATTAATTATTATAAGAATAAACTATATAATAGTCAATAATTCTAAAATTAAAATTATTTGTAAACATTCATGTAATAAATATATTTTTATTTATTACATAATTACATACATACATTATCTTGTACAAATCCTCATCCTTAAAATAAAAAAAAAAAAAAAGTATATGCAAAATTTCTCGATATATTTATACGTAAAATATCGAGTTGTTACATTCACCCTCCTTTATAAAGATTCCGTCCCTAATCACCGCTTTTAAAACCTATACATACCGAGTACATAGCATACACAATCATTGCAAGAGTAGATCTCGATCAAAATTGATCGAATCGATCTTTAACTATTCAAAGATAAAGCTTATCTATCATTTATACTGAAAAATTGATTTCTAATAGAACTCAATTTCCTCCTTCAAAATAATTTATAAAATAATTTTACTATATATAAGAAAATAATATATAAGAAATAAAATTGGTTTGAGTAATACCTAGAGTTGCATCCCCGGCTGCTACAGTTTCTTGAACGGTCATGTTGAAGACGTTTACGGTTGATTTCGTTGGTTTGTTTGTTGATGTTGGTCCCGTTGTCGCCAATGTCCTACTGCCTTTTCCCGTATTCGTATTCCTTGCCTCCTTTCTCCTTCTTGGACAGTCTTCAACCTTATATTCCATTTATCCACACTTAAATCACGCAAACTTGCCCTTTATCTCCTTTCCTTTTATCGTATAGGTGACAAAACTATCTTTTGTCCCTTCGTTATCCTAGATATCACAAATGTTGCTACAGGCTCAGTTGACCCTCTAAATCCTGGCAGTACGATGGCCTTGAAGTCTTTGACGTTTGTCGTTCGATTATCTGGCTGATCTTCCCGCGACTGGTATTTCGTTCTGCATAGCTTGATCGTCCATATTCGCAAAATTCTGTATCGGGTTTGGTTGTCTTCCAGCTTTGTTGACAGGTTCTTCTGTCCGTGTATTTCGTTTTTGTCTCCTTCGCGGCATTATCACAGTTTTTTCTTTATTCTAAGCCTTATCGTATACGTATAATCATATAACACAAAACTTTCTATTCCAATAATCATGTACTCAAAATATTAGATTTTGAAATTTTGGTTTTCTACATTAACCAGTACTCATATAATTAACTGCTATCTTTATACCAAATTATTTCATTAATCTCACATAAATTCATACTCATATCACTTGACATGCCTTAGCACATATTGCTTTAATCATCCGCTATCCCTTTGTGACTCAAAAGTCGGGAATCGCTGCCACAACTTATATAAAAGTTAATAATATTACCTTATACAGACATACCTATCATATACCTAATCATACATATTCAAGTAATACTAATACTACTTATTTCTTACGCCTCCACTAAGGATTAATTGCTTAGAAATCTGTCTATTCCCATTATCCTCAATAATCCATTCATACCTAACTATACCTAGTTCGTACCACTTACCATACATTATGAGTTTAAGAACTCACCACAAACATATGAGTTTAAGAACTCGACATTGACCACATATTTTATTTTATTTTAACTATACTTTACCTATCAATCATACTATCGTTTCAGTGTCCGGTACTACACTTTTCAAAACAACCACCTCTTTGAGGTAGCTTTCAATGTGAGCCTCTATTTCAGCTATTGGCTTTGATATTGGCTCGGTTATGGAGCTTGACTTCTTCTTTATGATTTGAGGGTATCCTAATCCTTTTATATCTGACATCTACACACATAAATTATCCTGATTATCAACTAATATATACACACAGCAAATAATAGTTTTATATAAGTTATCTTTTATTTGATTTGACGATGAACTTATTCAATTCATCTCCCTTTTTAAACTCTATATGAGTTATTTGTATTTTCAACGTTTCCCTCTGTTCCAAGGTTATAGCCTAAGGTCTAACCCACCTAAGGTTTTTAACCCTAAAGCTCTAATACCAACTTGTAAAGCCCCCAAACTCGGATACTTGAAACCCGAACTCGGTGCTTCACGATACCATTTCTATGAGCGGAATAATACTAATAATAATAACAATAATATAAAAATCCAACTTAATTTATATTTATCAGAGTCTAATCCCAATTACGCAACCTTTACTATAATACTTTACATGATATATAATACATATCATTATCTTAATACAGTCTAACTATTACAAAAGATATCATTAAACATGTTCTGTTTGCTTTCCTTTTCACTTCATCTTGTCTGATCCTTCGGATTGATCATGCCTAGCTGAAAATATTTAAATTTAAGCAAGAATGAGCATTTGGATGCCCAGCAAGTAATAACAATTATAAATATAATTAGCTGAAAGAAATAAATTTTTTCTTTGTACATCACTTCTACAACGAATTTATAGTTGTGAAGTAAACTGAACCGATAATAATAACATAACAATTCTATCTCAAATTTTTGAAACTACGTATAGACTATATATATAGGGTAGTCGACATACTATGAACATTATTTTAAATTTTCGATAAGGTTTAGCAGAACTTCATCTGCAAACCGTCATAACTTACGGGCGTTAGGTTGTACTTCCCATGGGCCCTGTATTGATCAATACTACATTACAAGAACGATAGGATCGTTCACTCTGTCCGCCTTGGGGGCATAAAAGTATTCCCGTGATCGGGATGTTCATACTTAGACTGGAATCCGAACCAAAACAATTTGATTGGATACAAAAAAGTTTTTATCATATTCAACGACATTTCTCAATTTGTGTCTAAATCAATCAAATAGCTTAGACGCTTTATTATATATATATATATATATATATATATATATATATATATATATATATATATATATATCAATATTTGATTAAATACAATGATTATCCAAGTGGGGACACTTGTGTAACCATGTTTAGAAATTAAAGAACAAAATATATATCTCGAATTACCATATACTAACATGTTGATAAACAATGATCTGGATATAGAATATATCACAATAGGTTTAATAATATAGCATAATAATAATATAATTCTCAAACTTCTTACTCATGTCCATCAGATAAAGGAAATACAAAGGTAAGATATCTTTTTGATGCACTCGCTTATAGTTCAGTAACTTAGTTCTATCTTTATATAACACCTATCAATAATAAGATCATTTGATCGATTAGAATAACATACTATAACACATAGCACCTGCGTATTGCAAAACAAGACATAACCTAATCACATTATCACATATGTTCCACAACCATCAATCATAAATAAACACATATCTAATCAAATTATCTAAGCCAAATCAATTTACAAACATATGCTTGCAAAATGCGACTGACTTTATCGAGTAATTATCGAGTCTAAGACTCATCGTAGTAGTTCAATATCTGTAAGTGTCACTATATATTATTTTTAAACGACTTATAATAATTTTAAATAGTTATTATCTTTTATCACGCATTTTCAAACACCTAAATCATTATTAAATGATTTAAATATTAAATAAATCTATTATCATTAATATTTAATTAATATTAAACCATTAATGAAACCATTGCCAAAATGTTAAAGTTATTTATAATAGCTCAAAATACTTTTAAAGTATTAATATTACCTTTAAATGATTTTTAAAACAATTAAAATCATTTTTAATAATTATCATTACTATTAAAGTATTAATGTATTATTTATCAAAATATTAAAAGTCATTAATTATAACTTAAAATATTTTTAATTCATTTATATCCTTTTAAAATGATTTTCAAATAAATAAAACCATTTTAAAACTATTTATTTAATATAATTATTAAAAAAACTTAATATCATTTATTATTAAATTAATATCATTAATATTAAATTATTAATGAAATTATCCTTTAAATATTAAAAGTTATATTTAATAACTTAAAATATCTTTAAACACTTTATTTTCATTTAAAATAATTTTCCTAATATTAAAATCATTTTTAAACTAATTTATTTAATATAATTATTAAATAAATTTAATATCATTTAATATTAAAATATTAATATTTTCATGAAAAATATCAAAAGTTATATTTATAACTTAAAATACTTTTATAACCTTTAAATCATTTTTCTATAAATTTTAAATCCTTAATTCTATTTTTCATAATTTATTTAATATATTAAATAAATAACTTAATTATCATTAATATTAATTAATTAATGAAATTCATCACAAAATATTAAAAGTTATCAAAAATAACCTAAATTATTTTCTTATACCATAATATAATTTTAAATAATTTTTCATGTATTAAAATTATTTTTAAATAATTTATTTAATATTATAATTAAATAAATTAAATACTTTTAATACTCCAAAAATATTAACTTGTTATGAAATATATTCAAAATAAATAAAAACTAATTTTTGGATTTTAAAATAATTTTAATAATTTATTTTATATTTTTTTATAATTAAAAACTAATTAATACTAATTATTTAATAAAAATATAATTTTATATATAAAATCGTCATAAAAGACCACCTATAGCGACGTAACTGTCACTATATAGTGTTCTTCGTGTTCTTCAAAGAAAACCCGAACACCATATCGGGCTTTCGAGGATGCTGTGTTTGACCATACGTAAATCTCAATCTGTGATGTTTCCTAACATGCTTGTGATCATATATTATAGTTCTAATGCAAGACTTCGTTATCAAACAATAAACATAATTATAACATCAAATATCAGCAAAATCTAGCCCTCCAAAAATCATGTCAGAATTGTTCTTCAATTTCTGGGTTTTCCAGAAACGAAGAACAGTTGAGGTACTTACTTTCCAAGCCTTGATTCAACCATTTTGGGCTTGATATGTTCATTCTAATGGTTCATACATATAGAGTACATGACAGGGAACAATACCATATCATCAGATCATCAAAACATCAATACAAACAAAAGATATGAGCCGGTCAAAGTAGTGATCAAGAACTGTTCTTGAACATTTCTGGGTTTTCCAGAAATGTTCTTGAGCAGTTTCATCAACACAACTTTGACCACTTATTACTTTGATTCTAAGAAGGATCTAACGATTATGGAGCGATGGATCGCTAGTATTCATGTCAGACAACAACCTTCAAACAACCATATGGACAAAATAGCAACCAACAACAAGATCTAAGCTATGCAAAAAACACATCAGAGCGTTCAAGGCAAATCTGGGTCATTTTGTAAATGACCAATCAATGCCGGTTAACGTACTTTAACCCTTAATAACTTACAATCTACACATAATCTGGGATTGATTCAAGTTCCAGATCACAACCCTTACAACATAATACAAGAATAAACATTTAAATAACACAAACCATTAACCGAAAACGATCTACAGCCACTGACATATGGTTGTCAGAACACAAAATAAAATTTTCCCAGATTTTTAAAATCTTCAAATCTGGGCCTCTAGATGTTATGAATCTAACATCTAGCAACCCAGATCATCTATTTACATCATATACTACATGTTTTAACAAAAAAATCTAACATCTAACATAGCATACAAGATTAGATTTCTAGGGTTAGCTTTATACCTTATATGAACAAGCTTTGATTCTGGCTTCTAGATCTGTAATGGTAATCGTGGGGCTTGAATTGGGGACTGATAAACTACTAAATTGTGTAGGTTAGAGAGAGAGAGAGTTTGTGAGAGCTTTGGAAGGAAATGGAGCAAGTTTAGTTACTTTCTCTCTCTTATAACTTATATAATAATTTGGTGCAATGAATGATCAGATATTACTGGCAATAATGGACTGATTTGTTGAAATATATATCAATTTGTCAACATTATTTGGTCACCAACCCACATTTTGGCTAGATTGACAAGTTATCTAAATAATTAAATGAAAAAGGGCATTTTTGTTCTTTTGTAATATAATTTTAATGGCACCTTGGTCATTTGGCAAACCCTTAGGGTTTGACCCTTAGGGTTTAACCCTAAGGTTTAGCATAAAGAATTTGTAAAATTTTCAATTAGGGTTTGTAAAAAAAATTTAGTTTCTAAAATTGGTAATTAGGGTTTCCTTAATTAGATTAGGTCTCTAATTACCTTATACATGATCATTAGGACTTACAGTCCACTAATTAACATTAAGCTTGCTTAATTAGCAATTAGGGTTTATAATTAGCAAATTTAGGCTTAATATTTTTTAAAGAATAATAATAATAATAAGGATTTATACCTTTTAAAAATTTAGAGTTTTGAAAATAATTAAGATTCTCCTAATTAGGGTTAATATCTTTAATACTTTGGCCATTACACACAAGATTACGATTACACATGATGACTTAACAAATTCATAGAAATTCGTAAATGGCCTTCGAATTATGGTTTCACATTGATTAGGGTTTAAAAAAATATTTAGGATTTCTAATTATTAATTAGGGTTTCATTAATTAATATTAAATTCTATAATACACCACATAAATCGCATAACACAGTTATATAATAGTCTCGAACTCATAATTGAGTTTTAAATTAGGGTTTCTAATCTATTAGGGTCCATAAATATTAATTAGGGTTCGTAATAATTAGGGTTTCTAGTATTAGGATTTTTAAATTACTAATTAGGGTTTTCCATATAATAATTAGGGTTTTCCTAATTAAAATTAAATTCTAATAATACATATCATATACCACATAACACAGTCTCAAATTTTCCATTTAAATTTCAAAAATATGGTTAAACAAATTAATGTTAGGGCTTGGTCATGATACACTAAAATTGACCGACCCTTAATAGTTCACACATATACAGTACATATTTATAGCACTGAAATATCAAAATATAATTAATATTATATTATTATTCTTATTCCTTGATCAAAATCCAAAATTTAGGGTTTGGATTCCATATCTGATTTAATATTCATATACGCCATTATCAAGTTAAAATAATTAACTTAATTAATCTGAAATAAATTCATATAATAAAATATTTATTATAATAATTTAAAAATCATTTCATATATTATTTAAATAATATATAATCATATTTTCATAGAAAAAATTAATTATTATAAGAATAAACTTTATAATAGTCAATAATTCTAAAATTAAAATTATTTGTAAACATTCATGTAATAAATATATTTTTATTTATTACATAATTACATACATACATTATCTTGTACATAATTGATTGAACTGATCTTTAACTATTCAGCATAAAGCTTATCTATCTGTTTATACGGAAAATTGATTTCTAATAGAACTCAATTTCCTCCTTCAAAATAATTTATAAAATAATTTTACTATATATAAGAAAATAATATATAGGAAATAAAATTGGTTTGAGTAATACCTAGAGTTGCATCCCCGGCTGCTACAGTTTCTTGAACGGTCATGTTGAAGACGTTTGCGGTTGATTTCGTTGGTTTGTTTGTTGATGTTGGTCCCGTTGTCGCCAATGTCCTGCTGTCTTTTCCCGTATTCTCATTCCTTGCCTCCTTTCTCCTTCTTGGACAGTCTTCCACCTTATATTCCATTTATCCACACTTAAATCACGCAGACTTGCCCTTTATCTCCTTTCCTTTTATCGTATAGGTGACAAAACTATCTTTTGTCCCTTCGTTATCCTAGATATCACAAATGTTGCTACAGTGTCAGTTGACCCTCTAAATCCTGGCAGTACGATGGCCTTGAAGTCTTTGACGTTTGTCGTTCGATTATCTGGCTGATCTTCCCGCTGATCGGTATTTCGCTCGCGATAGCTTGATCGTCCATATTCGCAAAATTCTGTATCGGGTTTGGTTGTCTTCCAGCTTTGTTGACAGGTTCTTCTGTCCGTGTATTTCGTTTTTGTCTCCTTCGCGGCATTATCACAGTTTTTTCTTTATTCTAAGCCTTATCGTATACGTATAATCATATAACACAAAACTTTCTATTCCAATAATCATGTACTCAAAATATTAGATTTTGAAATTTTGGTTTTCTACATTAACCAGTACTCATATAATTAACTGCTATCTTTATACCAAATTATTTCATTAATCTCACATAAATTCATACTCATATCACTTGACATGCCTTAGCACATATTGCTTTAATCATCCGCTATCCCTTTGTGACTCAAAAGTCGGGAATCGCTGCCACAACTTATATAAAAGTTAATAATATTACCTTATCTGAACGTATATACCTATCATATACCTAATCATACATATTCAAGTAATACTAATACTACTTATTTCTTACGCCTCCACTAAGGATTAATTGCTTAGAAATCTGTCTATTCCCATTATCCTCAATAATCCATTCATACCTAACTATACCTAGTTCGTACCACTTACCATACATTATGAGTTTAAGAACTCACCACAAACATATGAGTTTAAGAACTCGACATTGACCACATATTTTATTTTATTTTTAACTATACTTTACCTATCAATCATACTATCGTTTCAGGGTCCGGTACTACACTTTTCAAAACAACAACCTCTTGGAGGTAGCTTTCAATGTGAGCCTCTATTTCAGCTATTGACTTTGATATTGACTCGGTTATGGATGTTGACTTCTTCTTTATGATTTGAGGGTATCCTAATCCTTTTATATCTGACATCTACACACATAAATTATCCTGATTATCAACTAATATATACACACAACAAATAATAGTTTTATATAAGTTATCTTTTATTTGATTTGACGATGAACTTATTCAATTCATCTCCCTTTTTAAACTCTATACGAGTTATTTGTATTTTCAACGTTTCCCTCTGTTCCAAGGTTATAGTCTAAGGTCTAACCCACCTAAGGTTTTTAACCCTAAAGCTCTGATACCAACTTGTAAAGCCCCCAAACTCGGATACTTGAAACCCGAACTCGGTGCTTCACGATACCATTTCTATGAGCGGAATAATACTAATAATAATAGCAATAATATAAAAATCCAACTTAATTTATATTTATCAGAGTCTAATCCCAATTACGCAACCTTTACTATAATTCTTTACATGATATATAATACATATCATTATCTTAATACAGTCTAACTATTACAAAAGATATCATTAAACATGTTCTGTTTGCTTTCCTTTTCACTTGATCTTGTCTGAACCTTCGGTTTGATCATGCCTTGCTGAAAACATTTAAATTTAAGCAAGAATGAGCATTTGGGTGCCCAACAAGTAATAACAATTATAAATATAATTAGCTGAAAGAAATAAATGTTTTCTTTGTACATCACTTCTACAACGAATTTATAGTTGTGAAGTAAACTGAACCGATAATAATAACATAACAATTCTATCTCAAATTTTTGAAACTACGTATAGACTATATATAGAGTAGTCGACATACTATGAACATTGTTTTAAATTTTTGATAAGGTTTAGCAGAACTTCATCTGCAAACCGTCATAACTTACGGGCGTTAAGTTGTACTTCCCATGGGCCCTGTATTGATCAATACTACATTACAAGAACGATAGGATCGTTCACTCTGTCCGCCTTGGACGCATAAAAGTATTCCCGTGATCGGGATGTTCATACTTAGACTGGAATCCGAACCAAAACAATTTGATTGGATATAAAAAAGTTTTTATCATATTCAACGACATTTTTGAATTTGTGTCTAGCTGCGTCAAATAGCTTAGACGGATTTATATATATATATATATATATATATATATATATATATCAACATGTGATTAAATACAATGATTATCCAAGTGGGGACACTTGTGTAACCATGTTTAGAAATTAACGAACAAAATATATATCTGAATTACCATATACTAACATGTTGATAAACACTGATCGGATATAGAATATATCACAATAGGTTTAATAATATAGCATAATAATAATATAATTCTGAAACTTCTTACTCATGTCCATTGCATAAAGGAAATGCAAAGGTAAGATACTTGCCTGATGCGTTGCTTACAGTTCGTAAGTTAGTTTTATCTTTATATAACACCTATCAGTAATAAGATCATTTGATCGATTAGAATAACATACTATAACACATAGCACTGCGTATTGCAGTCAGCACATAACCTAATCACATTGTCACATATGTTCCACAACCATTGAATCACAAATAAACACATATCTAATCAAATTATCTAAGTCTAAATTAATTTTTGAAACATATCGGTGTACCGACAGCTTTATCGGGTAATTATCGAGTCTAAGACTCTATCGTGTAGTTCAATATCTGTAAGTATCAGTCATATTATTTTTAAATGACTTATAATAATTTTTAAACAGTTATTATCTTTTATCACGCATTGTCAAACACCGAAATCATTATTAAATGATTTAAATATTAAACAAATCTATTATCATTAATATTTAATTAATATTAAACCATTAATGAAACCATTGCCAAAATGTTAAAGTTATTTGTAATAACTCAAAATACTTTTAAAGTATTAATATTACCCTTAAATGATTATTAAAATAATTAAAATCATTTTTAAATAATTATCATTACTATTAAAGTATTAATGTATTATTTATCAAAATATTAAAAGTCATTAATTATGACTTAAAATATTTTTAATTCATTTATATTGTGACGCCCCCAAAATTAGGTATACATCACCCATCTTGGATCGCCACTTACATGGTACAGAATTTAAATACAACTTAATACATAAACTGTGAGTTTAAATACAAATATCGTCTACTAGATATTATACAAACTCAAAAAGGAGTCCTCATTACAATTATTATCACACTATTTCACGAGAATAGTGAGGACTACTAATGCTATCTTCGGACCATCACTGCTTCCCACTCGTCTCAAATTTATATTCTCATTTCAAGAGAAACGAGTGAAAGAAAGGGTGAGCTCAACTAGCCCAAGAAGAAATATTATGACTAAGATAATGCGAATAAATTATCAATAGTCTTCAACAATGTTAAACCGATAAAATACAATGAGACAACCAGGTTTAATCTGCAGTGAATAAGCAATCCATTAAAAGAGTCAAGTAGAAAATAAAGTCTACTATCTTTTAGGTTTTAAAAGGTTTTTCATCACCATTATAAATTTGAGACTCGAATTTAATAAATATTCCACATCATCGAATCACCCCGCACTACTGACCAAGGATATTCTTTAGTATCACGACCACAATTATTCATGCACTACGGGCCAAGAATATTTGTGTATTCATTAATGGTCATGATCATGCCAACAATCATCCACCAATGCACTACTACCATCGAGGATTTTTATCACATCATTTGTAACATTACGATCCATGATTACACCGAATAGTCTCTCGTCATAATCATACCAAGTCCATCTATGCACTACACCCACGAGATGACTTTCAACATAATATAAACATGATGATGATGACAATGATATAAGAATTCAATAAAACAAGTTCAAGAATTATTTTATCCGGAATTATTAACGCCCAAATTATCAACACGATCATTGTTTTGTAGAGTAAAATTCAAGAATGATCGTAAGAATATTTCCATGAAAAGATCTTTGGATGAAACGCAAATATCAAGGATATTCCACTAATTTCATGGAGTATAGAAGTCAAAGTTTTAACCAACCGGGTATAATAAAGAATAGAATAACAAAAGAAATCACCATGCATGCGATAGATCGCATGAGCAAAAGTTATTCCAACGAGAATAATAAATAACGGAACCAGTCCCACAGAAACGCATGCATGGATGTTCCAATGTAATAATAATAAAGATTTTACCCAGGTCCTGTAAAACACACACAGCGAGGATGTTCCAATGTAATAATAATAAAGACGGAACCGGTCAGTCCCAGTAAAACACACGAACATGGATGTTCCAAATGAATAAAAGAAGAATGTCACCAAGTATAGGGTAAACCACAGTATACAAAGTTATTCCAATGCAATAATAAGCAATGGAATAACAACAGTTCTCTTCATGAATAAGAAAGAATAACACCCCTTACTTTTGGTAGGAGATTGAATCTGCGGCGAAGTGTAGTAACAAAATACTCTTCTTCTTTCTCTCTTATTCTCTCTATACTTTCTCTCTCTATAGCTTGAATGAATTAAGTGAAAAATTATGAAGCACTAGGCCTCTATTTATAGAAGATTTCTAGCTTAGCACCGCTTGATGTGAAAAGGCAAGTGGCTTGACGAATGATGATGTGAAAAGAAAAGTGGTTTGACGCCTGTAATGTGAAACGACAAGTGGTTCGACGCCTGTAATGTGAAACGACAAGTGGTTCGACGTCTGGTAAAGGTAATTACTATTGACGAAGGTAATTACTATTCACAAGGGTAATTACTATTGACGAAGGTAATTATTATTGACGAAGGTAAATACTATTGACGAAGGTAAATACTATTAACAAAGGTAATTACTATTCACAAAGGTAATTACTATTGACGAAGAGACTCTTAGATGATGACATATGGGCCCCCCCATAAAATAATCAAACTTACCACAAACGTCTCATAATAGACTCTTTATATACATTAAGGATTGAATAAATATTACCACAAATCATTTTATTTTTAATCAACACATATTTAATCTTTCAATAATTATTAATCATTTATAACTTGTCGTCTCAATTATTGATTTAATACTATAACATATTATACTGATGATATCTTTGTGACAATAATTGAATCAATAATATAAGAGATATGATCGCAAGAATTATCGTAGTAATAATTGAGCATAAATGAAAGTGACTTCTCACGTAAGCATCAATAATCAATACAATTGTGCTACTTATGCAACCACGCCAGATTCTTGTATTTTTACCACCGGGTAGTTCAACAGCTTTTAACGGAAACACCTCCGTAGTTATTTTTATAAAATATTTTTGTCGTTTTCTCAATCCGATAATAATTACATTATGGGGTCCACCAATGATTGAGCCATTATGCGAATATTCCCTAACAAAAAGAATATTCCCAGACCAAACGAATATTTTATAACAACTTGCATACTTTGCAAAATTTATAAATATTACCCACAACTATAACATTATATCAAATTTATTCCATAATATTCAAAAATAATATTTATAGAAAAATTCATCTTTATTTATAAAAGCCGGGGTCTTACATATATCCTTTTTAAATAATTTTCAAATAAATAAAACTATTTTAAAACTATTTATTTAATATAATTATTAAATAAATTTAATATCATTTATTATTAAATTAATATCATTAATATTAAATTATTAATGAAATTATCCTTTAAATATTAAAAGTTATATTTAATAACTTAAAATATCTTTAAACACTTTATTTTCATTTAAAATAATTTTCCTAATATTAACATCATTTTTAAACTAATTTATTTAATATAATTATTAAATAAATTTAATATCATTTAATATTAAAATATTAATATTTTCATGACAAAATATCAAAAGTTATATTTATAACTTAAAATACTTTTATAACCTTTAAATCATTTTTCTATAATTTTTAAATCATTAATTCTATTTTTCATAATTTATTTAATATATTAAATAAATAACTTAATTATCATTAATATTAATTTATTAATGAAATTCATCACAAAATATTAAAAGTTATCAAAAATAACTTAAATTATTGTCTTATACTATAATATAATTTTAAATGATTTTTCATGTATTAAAATCATTTTTAAATAATTTATTTAATATTATAATTAAATAAATTAAATACTTTTAATATTTCAAAATTATTAAATATTTATGAAATATATTCAAAATAATTAAAAACTAATTTTTGGATTTAAAAATAATTTTTAATAATTTATTTTGTATTTTTCATAATTAAAACTAATTAATACTAATTATTTAATAAAATATAATTTTTATATAGAATCATCACTAAAGACCACCTATAGCTTACGTAACCGTCGCTATAGGTGTTCTTCGTGTTCTTCAAAGAAACCCGAACACCATATGGGTTTAGAGGATCTTTAGGTTTGACCATACGTAAATCTCAATCTGTGATGTTTCTCGACACGCCAGTGATCGGATATTATAGTTCTAATGCAGACTTCATTATCAAACAATAAACATAATTATAACATCAAATATTAGCAAAATCTAGCCTCCAAAATCATATCGAATCGTTTCTTCAATTTCGGGTTTTCCGTAAATGAAGAACGATCAGGTACTTACTTTCCAAGCCTCGATTCAACCGCTTACAACGCTTGATATGTTCATTCTAATGGTTCATACATATAGAGTACATGACAGGGAACAATACCATATCATCAGATCATCAAAACATCAATATAAACAAAAGATATGAACCGGTCAAAGTAGTGATCAAGAAGTGTTCTTGAACATTTCTGGGTTTTCCAGAAATGTTCTTGAGCAGTTTCATCAACACAACTTTGACCACTTATTACTTTGATTCTAAGAAGGATCTAACGATTATGGAGCGATGGATCGCTAGTATTCATGTCAGACAACAACCTTCAAAAAACCATATGGACAAAATAGCAACCAACAACAAGATCTAAGCTATGCAAAAACACTGTCAGGCGTTCTGGGCAAATCTAGGCTGCCTAGAAACAGCCAGTCAATGCCGGTCAACGTATTTTGACCCTTAATAACATATAATCTACACATGATCTGGGCTTGATTCAAGTTCCAGATCACAGCCCTTACAACATAATACAAGAATAAACATTTAAATAACACAAACCATTAACCCACAACGATCTACAGCCACTGACTATGGTTGTCAGAACACAAAATAAACTTTTCCCAGATTTTTAAAATCTTCAAATCTGAGCCTCTAGATGTTATGGATCTAACATCTAGCAACCCAGATCATCTATTTACATCATATACTACATGTTTTAACAAAAAAAATCTAACATCTAACATAGCATACAAGATCAGATTTCTAGGGTTAGCTTTATACCTTATATGAACAAGCTTTGATTCTGGCTTCTAGATCTGTAATGGTAATCGTGGGGCTTGAATTGGGGACTGATAAACTACTAAATTGTGTAGGTTAGAGAGAGAGAGTTTGTGAGAGCTTTGGAAGGAAATGGAGCAAGTTTAGTTACTTTCTCTCTCTTATAACTTATATAATAATTTGGTGCAATGAATGATCTAATATTGCTGGCAATAATGGACTGATTTGTTGAGATATACATCAATTTGTCAACATTATTTGGTCACCAACCCACATTTTGGCTAGATTGACAAGTTATCTAAATAATTAAATAAAAAAGGGCATTTTGGTCTTTTGTAATATAATTTTAATGGCACCTTGGTCATTTGGCAAACCCTTAGGGTTTGACCCTTAGGGTTTAGCCCTAAGGTTTAGTATACTGAATTTGTAGAATTTTCAATTAGGGTTTGTAAAAAATAAATTAGTTTCTAAATTTGGTAATTAGGGTTTCCTTAATTAGATTAGGTCTCTAATTACCTTATACATGATCATTAGGACTTACAGTCCACTAATTAACATTAAGCTTGCTTAATTAGCAATTAAGGTTTATAATTAGCAAATTTAGGGTTTATATTTTTAAAATAATAATAATAATAATAATAATAATAATAATAATAATAATAATAATAATAATAATAATAAGGATTTATACCTTTTAAAAATTTAAAGTTTTGAAAATAATTAAGATTCTCCCTAATTAGGGTTAATATCTTTAATACCGGTCATTACACACAGTATCATGATTACACAACGACTTAACAAATTCATAGAGTCGTAAATGGCCTTCGAATTATGGTTTCACATTAATTAGGGTTTAAAAAAATATTTAGGATTTCTAATTATTAATTAGGGTTTCACTAATTAATATTAAATTCTATAATACACCACATAAATTGCATAACACAGTTATATAATAGTCTCGAACTCATAATTGAGTTTTAAATTAGGGTTTCTAATCTATTAGGGTCCATAAATATTAATTAGGGTTCGTAATAATTAGGGTTTCTAGTATTAGGATTTTTAAATTACTAATTAGGGTTTTCCATATAATAATTAGGGTTTTCCTAATTAAAATTAAATTCTAATAATACATATCATATACCACATAACACAGTCTCAAATTTCCCATTTAAATTTCAAAAATATGGTTAAACAAATTAATGTTAGGGGCTTCAATATACACTAAAATCGACCAGGCCCTTAATAGTTCACACATATACAGATACATATTTATAGCATCAAATATCAAAATATAATTAATATTATATTATTATTCTTATTCCTCGATCAAAATCCAAAATATGTGGTTTGGATTTCATATCCGATTTAATATTCATATACGCCATTATCAAGTTAAAATAATTAACTTAATTAATCTGAAATAAATTCATATAATAAATTATTTATTATAATAATTCTAAAATCATTTCATATATTATTTAAATAATATATAATCATATTTTCATAGAAAAAAAATTAATTATTATAAGAATAAACTTTATAATAGTCAATAATTCTAAAATTAAAATTATTTGTAAACATTCATGTAATAAATATATATATATTTTTATTTATTACATAATTACATACATACATTATCTTGTACAAATCCTCATCCTTAAAATAAATAAAAAATTATATGCAAAATTTCTAATTTATTTATACAGAAAATATCGGGTTATTACAGAAACTTAGATAGTGGAGATTTCTTGACATAATTTCTCTTCTTCTCTTAATTTCATCATATGTACTTATGATGTTATTTAATTTCAATCTACTAGTTTTTATTATGATGATGAACTAAACTCCCAATTAGGGGTACAATGGAACCTTTTGCAATTCAATAATTCAATTACTATTATTTCTCCTTATTGATTCTATTGAGTTGTTTATTATATTTTCCGCTTAATTAAATATTTGTGTGGCCAACAATTAATATGATATCTTTGATGGAATTGAAAGAGGATATCTTAAATTAGATCTGAATATAATAACGCATGAATTTGTTGATCCTTGTTAAGGATAACATAATTGTGTATGAGACGAAAGTACTTGTATGTCATATGTAACTTTGTTGAGAGTTTGTGCTTAATGAATCTATTTTAGGTGTCTTGCATGAAAATAACAAAATAATTGAAATAGGTCTTTTTATTATTCATTGAAAAATGTTAATAAATTGATAGGCAATTCTAGTTGGCGATTCATTGGATTAAATAAAGGGAAATACGATAGGGAGATTATTTCAAAGCAAATGGAGAAATTGTACTCCTATATTTTAATCATCTGGTGATCAATCTTTATTAGTTTATAAGTTTTATTTCTTTTTTTAAAATAATCTCACAAATCAACTGGAGTGATTGTGTAAGTGGATTAAATTGGTAAATAACTAATTAGAGTAATTGTTAGTATTTGTTCCATGTGGGTTCGACATCTGTTGGATTGTTTCGGTGTTTAACAAAACAATCACACACACGCAAGTGCATGTGGTCCCCAAGTAGTATAAGGTAAGAAAAGTATCGTTCCCACGGAGAAAAATGAGTATCTTTAGTCTAACATGCAACAACTTTGTAATTATCTTTGCCTGCTTAAATGAATGATTAAAATTTGAATAAACTATCTAGAATGATTATCAACTAACAAGCTACTACAAACAACTGATTCAAATTAAGATGATATGGGATTATAATTTCACTTAGTGCCTTATTC
This sequence comes from Panax quinquefolius, assembly GCA_020205615.1. NCBI lineage: Eukaryota > Viridiplantae > Streptophyta > Magnoliopsida > Apiales > Araliaceae > Panax > Panax quinquefolius. The sequence goes on along the minus strand of CM035160.1, from coordinate 128,693,440 downwards.
AAATTATACACCTCTTGTTAAGTCTAACTAATTACTTCGGACTGCTAGTCAAGAACACAAAAGTAAATTATGGCTATCTCTCGATATACCAAGCTCATATCACATACAATCCACGAAAGATAGAATATATATGAACATCCAATATTACCAAAACCACTATATTTCTATATGACTTAAGAGTAATATAGATTTAAGCACAAGTCCTCTCAAATGACTACACGCGGTAATATGGTATATGTCTATCCGAATTACGAATCATGAAATCTATCGCATGTAGAAATCATAAACACATACTAACATGAGTCAATCTGAATTTGTACTTCATTTTTCAAGTTCATACAAATTAATACGGTAGATGGTGATCAAGCATCTAAACAATTAAAGCACCCATACTAGGCAATCCAAGCATAATCAATCACAACCAACAAAGAGGCATAGAAATCTTAACTAAGCAACAAGATCCATTAGAATCCCATAATAGAGATTAGTTCATCACTGAAGCAATCACCATTATGGGAGTTTGTTCAAGCATGAGATTAGAAATGAAACAAAGAGAACTAGGAGATGAAGAAATGCAAATCTGATATTTCTTTGTGCAATCCAGATCTTCAAAACTTAATCAATAATCCCAAATCATCCAAATCAAAACCCTAAATATGAAAATCTAATGAAGAGGCAAAAGAGAAACCAAAAAGTAGAAGTAAGAGTCCTATACTCTCTCTGCCTTTCTAAAACCCTAGAATCGTAAAAAAATGATTAAAGTGTGTCTATAACTTCCCAATACACCCTTTAAAGGAAATACACACAAATAGAAATTTTAATGAAAAGTCAAATTTGGTAGAATTCCTATGGCGCGGTCGCGCCATCCCGTATGCACAATGGGGCGCGGGGGCGCCGTGTCTGCCTAAATTTCTCTCCTGGCACGGGTGCGCCGTGTCAAGGCTTCATAGAGACGCGACCACGCTGTTGTGATTTCCTGTAGGATAAATGTTGGTGCATTACTGGTTCTTTCTCTACTACTGCTATCTTCAAGTTCCTTCTTCTTTTCACTTCCATGCTGCTTCCACTTGCCATGCTCACTGTTATACGCTAGTTCCATCTTTACTCCACCACAATCTTGCCAATATGTCATTTCCATGCCATATCCATCCACGATGATAAGAACAGAGTTTTTGCCATGCAATCTACAAAATAAAGATAAAACGCATAAAAAGTAACTAAATCACTTGAAATTAAGCTATAGTTCTAACAAGAAGATAGCCAATAAGTAGGTATAAAACCTACTTACCAAATACCCCCAAACTTGAACTATTTCTTGCCCTCAAGCAATAAAAAAACAAATGAAATCTACATGATATGCAAGCTACACTACTATGATAATGAATCCCACATTATCAGCCAAATATGGATTCCAATAAGAGTTGCCTCGGAGAAATAACAAGATCTATGAACAAAGCATCAAACCAAGCTAAAACCATAAAGACATACAATCTGAAAATCCAAACCTGTTGACAATGATGTAGTGTGTGTGTGATAGTATACACGAATAAGCTTGACAAAGGTAAACATTCCACATGATATGCTTCTAAGAAGGAAAATTAAGGCTTTAAATCTAGAAGATTGAGACATATAAAATAACAACCACTCCAACACATCAATCCAAACTAAGGGTCAACAAAGGGCTTATTTTTCTTTTATTCACTCATAAGGGCGATATCCAAACATTCCCGTGGTTATTATCTTTATATTTTTACCATGATTGTGCAATGTCTCATTCCCTTAGACTTTTCAATGCTACCTTAGCGAGCTTTCAACCAACGACTCCCAAATCGTACAGGCTTTAAGGCGCTAGGTGTAGAGACATCCCCTCGGGCGTACTTACTCAAAGTAGCAGTGGCCACAAAACAAGACTAGCCACTGTGTTATTATTATTTTTTTTTATTTTTTTATTTTTTTATAGCATACATGCCCAATGTGTTCCCCCAAATTTGAATTTCTGTGTTTATATGGTCATTACTCATTTTCTACAAAATTTTATTTTTAAAAATAGATTTTTCCCTTCAGAAGACAAGCATGTGCTAATCTCAACCATAAGCAAATAAATAAAAAATTCGTGTTATCCGATCACATCAAAGCAACAAGTAAAGACTACATCATATATGAAACTATGATTAAGCTTAAGTTATCAACAGAGCTCAAACATCTATAACATTTCAATATCATCATCGGTCAAACTAGAATTAAACAAGCCTTAAACATGGGATCATGTAGTGTAATGCAACAAATAACTAATAACTAAGCAAACAAACAAACAAAAGTACTAAAATACAAACTATCATGCAACCTAAACATGCACTACTACCATATGCAATATAAAACTACTATAATGCAATACTACTAACTACAACCCAATACCCCCAAACTTAAAATAAACATTGTCCTCAATAGAGATAAAGGGTTAGAAAAGTCCCCTAAGCATCGGCATGGTCACCCAACTGAGACTCAGGTAGTGAATCTGGTGGTGGATAAGGCATGGCTGATCCAAAAATTGGGAACTCCACAATCGTCCACTGCTGAGCAAACACCTTTCCAAGGGCATGAGATAGTCCAGCTGAATAGGCCACAAAGTTAAAGTGGAGAGTATCCATCCGGGCTTGCAGGTGCCTAATTTGGCGATCTTGTCTCACTAAACTGGCAATAAGAGGTTATGTGGCCTCTGATGGCTATGGTGAAGCCTCTAGTGGAGGATTGGGCAATATGAATCCTCGGCCTCTCAGTTCTGCAGTACAACCATTCCATTCTGTATATTTCTTGATTGTGGCATGAGTGATGTCTTGGCTCGGCATCTGCAGCTGCTCGTCCTCCCATTCAACTCCAGCTTGAGCACATATCTGAGTCACCACTGAGGCATGTGGAATCCGGCCGGTGGTGCTACCTCGCATGTATCGCAGCATGGACTGATACAGCAAGTGGCCAATGTCAATATATTTTCTCGTGATGATTCCCCAAAGTATAATGGCTCTATTGGCCGTCACATCATGCTGGTGGGTGGAGGGCATCAAATTAGCACATATAAAATTATTCCAGGCCTTAGCATAACGATTGAGTGCTGCATGAGGGAAATTGGTCTTTATGTCTGTGTCAGGCTTGACAGCCCACTTGGTGCCTGACACATATAAGTCTGTGATCACTTGGTCTAAGTCAGTCTTAAACCTCTTAGCAAAAACCTAATTCTCTTGACCAACTGGGAGAGTGGGCAAATGAAACACTTCACGGATCGCCGGCGGAAGATAATTCACTTGAATACACCGGACGAAGGAAATTTCACTTTGTGTCTCCCTGGAATTCGTATAAAATTCCGGAATAATAACAGATGGTGCAGCTGCAGGTGTCGCTACAACCCCAAACTATGCTCTTTCTCGGATCATATCTAACATCTGGCCATCTGCTTTTGTTGGTTTCAGCCCCCTTTCTTGTATAAATGACTTCGTTACTAGCCTATAATACTGAGTTTGTGCAGATAGGTTGATGAACCTAGTGATGTCCATAATAGTCTCATCATGGCTGCTATTAGAAGAAGATGATGGAGTGACTGATCGTGCTCTTTTTGGACCCATGATAATCTGCAGAAAATTGAACGTGCAAGTTTGAACTTGTGAATCCAAAAGATGAAAACCCCTAAACTGCCTCTGAAATCCGCTCTGCACAAACACTAGAGATACTAAAAATCAACCCCCAAACTTATTGTTGATATTAGGAACGAAATCTTCTTTATTCTATGAGATTGGGGTGATTTGCAGAAAACCATTAGGAGAGGAGAGGTTGTTGTGGGTTAGGAGAGGGATTGTATCTGAGAAGGTTTTCTGTGGAAGTCTCGACCGAATAAAATAAGATATATATGATGGGTCGAGTTTTTAATACTTTGAACCTAACAATTTCTGTGTGCGGGTGCACCATTTTTAAGCTTGAAGAGGCGAGGTGCGCGCGCTTGACATATCGCTTCTCGGAAGAATGGGCGTGGGCTGTGCTTGCGCCCATGAAGATGGCACGACGACTGCATGCCGCCTCTTCCTCTGATTCGAGCTTTACAGCAGAAAGACGCCATTGGCTTCTAACTAACATATGCACTTTACTTCCTACACACAAAAAAACATTCATAAATAAGACATGTATCCTCAAAATTGAACTATATAAGCTAAATGTAACTAATATCAAAAATGATATATACAATATCTTTCTAAACTATATGCAATATGTTCTTAACTCAAAATTGTCAGAATTAAACATGGGGGAGAAATAGAGATGTGTAACCATAATTAAACACGAGGGAGAAATAGAGTTGATGGGGTACCTCCCATCGAGCACTTGTTTATAGTAAATTAGCTTGACTTTCTCAGAAAGGCTCATATGTTGGAAAGGGTCATGGAGGACTTCTGTCGATCGACGTCGCCACCAAAGTAGTGCTTCAACCTCTGCCCATTAACCTTGAACGGCTTGTCCAGGTCTTGACCAAAAATCTCAACTGCACCATGCGGATACACGGTTTTCACTATGAATGGACCCGGTCATCTCGACTTGAGTTTTCCTGGGAAAAGTCTAAGGCGTGAGTTGAACAACAACATCGCTTGCCCTGGCTCAAACTTCTTATCCATAATTTTACGATCGTGCCACTTTTTCACCTTTTCCTTGTACAGTTTTGAATTCTCATAAGCCTGCAGTCGGAATTCATCCAGCTCATTGAATTGAAGAAGTCATTTCTCCCCTGCGGCTTTGAGGTCAAAGTTCAACTTTTTGATGGCCCAGTATGCCTTGTGCTCAAGTTCTATGGGAAGATGGCAGGCTTTCCCATATACCAACTGATAAGGTGACATCCCTAGCGGTGTCTTATACGCAGTTCTGTATGCCCACACTGTATTATCAAGTTTAAGTGACCAATCTTTACTCGTAAGATGGATAATTTTCTCCAAGATCCTCTTTACTTCACGATTGGAGACCTCAGCTTGGCCGTTAGTTTGGGGATGGTAGGATGTGGCAACACGGTGATTCACCCCATATTTAGCCAATAATGTTGTAAACTATATGTTACAGAAGTGAGTGACCTCGTCACTGATGATAGCCCTAGGTGTCCCAAATCTTGTGAATATACTCTTTTATAGAAATTTCAAGACTACCTTAGCATCATTCGTTGGCAGAGCCGCCACTTCAACCCACTTTGAAACATAATCTACTGCCAGCAGAATGTATAGATTTTTGCACGATGAAACAGAAGGCCACATGAAATCTATACCCCAAACATCAAATATCTCGACCTCTAAGATTATGATCAAGGGCATCTCATTCCTCTTGGAGATGTTGCCTACTCGCTAGCATCTATCACAGTTCTGCACAAAATTATAGGCATCTTTAAAGAGTGTCAACCAATAAAATCCTATTTGAAGTACCTTGGTTGTTATCCTCTCTCGTCCATAATGTCCCCCATAGACTGATGCAAGGCAACCCTGGAGTATGCTCTATGTCTCACTGTATGGAATACACCTTCTGATCATTCTGTTGGCACACTACTTAAACAGATATGGCTCATCCCACATGTACCATTTAACATCATGTAAAAACTTTTTCTTTTAGGGTCGTGTCAAATCCAGAGGGAGAATGTTTCTCACTAAGAAGTTTGCAAAATCAGCAAACCATAGGATTTCTCCTTACACCACAAACAGTTGTTCATCAGGGAAAGACTCATTGATCAGAACTCTATCATCCTTGTCTTTCCTTTGGTTCTCTAGTCGAGACAAGTGGTCTGCTACTTGGTTCTTAGTACCCTTTTTGTCTTTAATTTCCAAATCAAACTCCTGCAGCAGAAGAATCCATCGAATGGGACGAGGCTTGGCATCTTTCTTAACTATCAAATATCGGATGGCCGCATGATTTGTATACACTACTACTCTTATGCCAATAAGGTATGAGAGGAATTTATCGAATGCATACACCACTGCTAATAGCTCCTTCTCTGTGGTAGTGTAATTGAGTTAAGCATCCATCAGGGTCTTACTGGCATAGTAGATGACATGAAAAATATTTTCCCTGCGTTGTCCCAAAACAACTCCCACAGCGAAGTCACTCGCACCACACATCAGTTCAAAAGGTAGAGACCAGTCGGGCACTGTGATGATTGGTGATGTAGTCAATCTTTTCTTTAAGTGCTCAAAAGATAACAGACACTCCTCGTCAAACCTAAACGAGACATCTTTCTTAATCAAACTACATAATGGCTTTGTGATCTTCGAGAAGTCCTTTATGAATCGACGATAAAACCCCGCATGATCAAGGAAACTGCAGACCCCCTTAACTGAAGTCGGTGGTGGTAGGCTCTTAATAGTCTCCAATTTAGCTTTATCAACCTCCAATCCTTTCCTTGAAACCTTGTACCCGAGTATAATTCCCTCTTGTACCATGAAATGGCACTTTTCCCAGTTCAGCACTAAATTGGTCTTAACACACCTCTTCAACACCAATACAAAATTCTCCAAGCATATGTCAAATGAGTCCCCAAAGACTAAAAAGTCATCCATGAAGAATTCCACATTCTGCTCAACCATATCGAAGAATATTTCCATCATACACCTCTGAAATGTGGCTAGAGCATTGCATAAACCAAAAGACATCCTCCTAAACGCAAAAGTTTCATAGGGGCACGTGAAGGTAGTCTTTTGTTGATCTTCTAGGGCTATAAATATCTGATTATACCCTGAATATCCATCTAGGAGGCAGTAGTAGTCATTTCATGCCAACCTGTCTAACATCTGGTCAATGAATGGGAGAGGGAAGTGGTCATTTCTGGTCGCCTTGTTCAATTTGCGATAATACATACAGACTCTCCACCCTGTGACTGTTCTGGTAGGAATTAATTTATTATTTTCATTGGCCACTACAGTCATGCCTCCCTTCTTTGGTACACACTGCACCGGGCTCACCCATTAGTTGTCTGATATTGGGTATATGATGTTGGCATCCAACCACTTAAGGATAACTTTCTTGACGACCTCTTTCATTATAGGATTTAGTCTCATTTGTTGCTCCACTATCGGCCTACTGTCTTCCTTAAGAAGTATCTTATGCGTGCAAAAAGAGGGGCTTATCCCCTTGATATCCACTATGGTCCACCCAATAGCATATTTAAATTCCCTTAAGACTCGCAGCAGCTTACTTTCCTGACAAGATGATAAAGCAAAGGCAATTATAACTGGCAACGTGGAAGACTCACCCAAACATGCATACTTTAGATGGTTCAGCTGAGGTTTAAGATCAAGAATAGGAGGCATCTCAAGAGAAGGTCTAAGACGCTCTGATGTCTCCCCTGTGTGGCCGAGTTGTTCAACCGAACTCTTGAATTTTCTCATTTGTGGCACTGTATTCAGAAATTACATATATTGAACCACATCTGTATCCTATATATAAAAATCCCCCAACAAGGAACTCTCTAACGGATCACTGCTCAATACTTGCATGGCCTTTTCATTCAATAATCTATCGACTGAATCAATCCGAAAACATTCCTCTTCATCAGTAGGGAACTTCATAACCTTAAAGACATTAAATGTAACCTCTTGGTCCTGAACCCTCATTGTAAGCTCCTCCTTTTGCACATCGATGAGTTCGCCCAGTAGCTAGGAAAGGTTTCCTTATAATGATCGGTATGTTCTTGTCTTCTTCATAGTCAAGAATAATGTAGTCGGCATGGAAGATAAACTTGTCTACTTTCACCAGAACATCTTCTACAATACCCCTCGGATATGTGATGGACCTATTGGCAAGCAGCAATGATATGTTTGTCAGCTTAGGAGTCTTCAATCCCAACTGTGTAAACACCGATAAAGGCATAAGATTAATGCTCGCCCCCAAATCACATAAACATTTGTCTAAGGACAACTTCCCAATGGAGCAAGGTATCATGAAACTTCCGGGGTCTTTGAGCTTAGGAGGTAGCTTACGTTGCAAAACCGCACTGCACTCTTCTTAGGATAGCTTAGAATTTGTTCCAACGCCTCTGCAAAAGGTATATTGATTTGCAGCTTCTTAAAGACCTCCAAGAATTTAGTAAACTGTTTATCTAATTTTTTCTTCTAAATTCTCTGAGGGTATGGTATAGGAGGATACACAACTGATGGTATAGCTTTAGATTTCTTAGTTGATTCCTTCTGTTCTATCTCAACTACATGGTGCCCATCACCTTCATCAGATAAACTTTTCTCAACATTCTCTACACCTTGGCGCGGGCGCGCCATGTTCCCTTCTTCTTGGGGCGCGGCTGCGCCAGGTCTTGTCTCAGCAGTCTTTTTTCCACTCCTTAGAGTGATGGCCTGACATTGTTCCTTTCCTTATCGAATTTGCCTCTGTATTTCTTGGTAGTGCTCCATATGGTCTGTTATTCAACATATTGGCCATTTGGCCCATTTGGTTTTCCAGATTTTTAATTGCCGCAACTTGGCTTTTGATTAACACTTCAGTGTTTGCCATATACTTCAACATCATCTCCTCCATTTTAGATTTCTTTTACGGCTGAGGAGCTGAAGCTAGAGGATATTGATGTTGCTGAAATTCAGGAGGGTAGGATGGTCTAGGAACATACTGGTGTGGTTAATGTTGTTGTTGAGGTTGGTGTTGTGTTTGTTGACCTTGATTATTACTCCAACTGAAATTGGGGTGATTTCTGTTGTTCAGATGGTATAAATTCTAGAATTGATTAGGTTGCCTTTTGTAGTTGCTCACAAACTGAATCGAATCTGCAGTGATAGCACATTGATTTGTCGGGTGTGACCCCGCACACAACTCACAGACAAAGGCAACGTGTTGTACTTTACTCTCGGCCATAGAATTAATCTTCTTTGACATTGCCTCCAATTGAGCTGATAATGCCATGATGGCATCCACTTCCAATACCCCGGCAACTTTTGGTTGAGGGAGTCTAGATAATGGATTTTGAAAGTCATTTTTCGCCATGGTTTCTATCAAATCATAAACTTCATCATAGATTTTTGCCTATAAAGCTCCTTCTACAGCAGCATCAATACTTGGCCTAGATTTCCATCCTAAACCATTATAGAATGTATTGATCACCATCCAATCTGGCATCCCTTTATGAGGACACTTCCTTAGCATCTCCTTATATCTTTCCCAAGCCTCATGTAAAGATTCTCCATGTTGTTGCTCAAATTCAGAAAGAGCACTCCTCATATTTGCAATTTTAGCCATAGGAAAGAATTGGCTAGAAATTTATGTGTTAAGTCCTCCCAAGTAGTCACTGACCCCGCTGGCAGTGAGTGAAGCCAACTCCTAGCTTTGTCCTTCAAAGTGAATGGAAAGAGACGAAGCCTCACCGCATCATCCGACACATTGTTATACTTGAATGTGTCACAGATCTCAATAAAACTCAGAAGATGTTCATTCGGGTCATCATTAACTGATCCCCCAAACTGGATTGTGTTCTGTACCATCTGTATTTGTTTACTTGTTAATATTCTAACCATATTATTTTGGTGATGACTTGATATTTTGTACTAATTTGTTTATTATGAAATTTTAGGAGGTTGATGAAAGAATAATTGTTGAAAGCCTTTGAAGACTTGAGTCCTAAGATTAATATATAAGGTCATTGCAAATACTTGTTTTTCAATACAGGGCTCTAGGGCATTTTATGTGTGAATTTAATATGATTGTCTATTCATGCATGCTTTAAATTGTGATAAAATAACAATTATTTTATTGTCCGAATTAATTGACTGCCATATGTTAAATGAGAGTCCTGATAATTTTATATACATGTGCATCCGTTTTGTTGGAAACTTAAAAGTTGCTTAGTTTGTGGCGGCAAAGATATGATTACTAGCACATAGTGAATTGTGTAAATCTTAGAAATATAAGATAATCATTATCTTGAAAGATGGTTTACATCACACTTCATTTTATTTACCTAACTAACACTTCATTATCTATTAAGTTTAAAAAGTCAGTAACATTTATGAGGCGGCATGTATTATTCATATGGACTATATGAGATTTACACGGAACCTATTACCTTTGTGGGTTATCTTTGAAATAGTCTATATCTATTAAGAATACTTTCCAAACAAAAGCAAATTTTGAATTGCTACTTATCTCTTTGAACTCTGTTGGCAACGTAAATAAAATTTGATCAAAATTGGCAATGGAAATAATTATTTTACAACGGTTGTTTTCTGGGCTATAAAAGAAGAACAAAAATCATTGTGTAAAAACAACACTTAAATTAATCTTTGCACTCATATACTTGAAAAGTTATTCCATTATTATTGGTGCAAATTCTCAGCTTTGTGTGCAATTAATATTTAGATTTTTCTCAGCTAATTTTCGTGAGCTTCATATTGGTGATATCTTTATTATTGTTCTTACTACTTGATCATTGCATTCATTAGTTGGGCCTTGCATTGTTAAATTGCTTATTTGTTTTGATCATTAGACCTCTATATTTGTAATCTTATATTTTCAGACTAAGTGTTGTCTAAAAGAATTTAATCCAGGTGGATTAAGGTTTGTTTACAAACAGGTTCAAGGAAGCATAGGTGCTTAAGGAGTGCATTGGCACACAAGGAGCAATAGTGCTCAACTGAATTATTATAATTCAATTTGATAGAATATGTTTTCTAACAAGGGTCATTTTTAAATAAATAAAAGTGAGTCTCCAATACTAGTTGGTATTGGACGTGGACTAGGCTATTATTATAGAGGGTAATAGCTGAACCACGTAAAAAATCTTGGTGTTAATTTTATTACTTTCTTTACTTTATTTACTCACTAATGCTAGTTAATTATTTTATCTAAGTTTGAATATTTGCATTATCTTGAGATAATTCAATAACACCAAATATTCTTTTCTAAGTTATAATTTCAGCAAGAAATTTTCTTTAAATCAAATAGTCAATTCGGTAGGCTATATTAATTCATCAAGCTTCATTCATCAATATAGTAGGTTGTATTAAGTAGTTTGGTTTAAAGTTCAAAAATTGGTCATAGATTACTTCCACACTTATTCAACCCCCCTTCTAAGTGTGCCTTATCTGAATTTCATTTGGTATCAGAGCTTAGCTCTACTTACTTGGTCTTAAAGGTAACTTGTAGGGAAAGATTCTAACATGGCACAGTTCGGGAACAACAATCAAGAAGGCCAATCAAC